>OY751542.1:1954327-2554327 GCA_963572205.1 Caenorhabditis imperialis | reverse complement strand
GTGAGGTCGCGCACCTTGTTTACTTTCGAGAAATAGGTGTTAGGGGTGGTGGACATGGTGATTGTACGGGTATAGAGGGTGAGATGTTACTGGAAAAGGGAAGGGGTTAGTGATAGGAATGAAGAGAGAGATGGTTAGAGGGGGAGAGACGCAGAGAAGTTAGAGATAGAGCAGTGGTTAGAGACGCAGAGGGGTTAGAGAAGCTTGAGAGTTGAAAGCAGCGAGAAGCGCAGAGAAGCTAGAGTCACAACTGTGGTCAGAGACGCAGAGAAACTAGGGGAACTGGAGTGAGATAGCGTGAGACAGGTAGAGACGCAGAGAAGCTTTCAAAACGCTTAAAAGTAGAGAGAGAGAGACGCAAAGAAGCTAGAGATAGAGCTATGGTTAGAGACGCAGAGGAGTTAGAGCGCGAGAGGGAAAGGAAGGTGGGGGGGGGGTTAGAATTAGAGAAACTAGAGTCAAGATTGTGGTCAGAGACGCAGAGAAACTAGAAAAGCTTGAAATTTTTCCAATTTTTTAGCCATTTTTTTCAAATTTTTACAGAATTTTTTGGTTTTTTTCCCTAATTTTTTCTGAATTTTTAGAAAATTTTCCTGATTTTTCCAAAATTGTTAGTTTTTTTTCTAAAATTTTCAGAAGCTTTTCATAAATTTTTCTAAAATTTTTCTAAAATTTCATACAATTTTCCCTAATTTTTTAGAGAATTTTTGTGAATTTTCAAAAATTTCAGAATTTTTAAAATCAAGAAATTTTCGGGAAAACTGGAAAAATTTAGAAAATTTCAACTAAATTTCAAGAATTTTTTAAAAAATTTTCTGATTTTTTCCAAAATTTTTAGAAAATTTTTCAAAATTGCAGATTTGTTCAATTTTTTCAGAATTTATAGATTTTTTTTTGTAAATTTGTGGAAAATTGTTCAAATTTTGTAGAAAATTTTTCTAAATTTCCAGTTTTTTTCTAAAATTTTACATTTTTTTTTCTAAATTTTTGAGAATTTTCCAAAATTTCAGAATTTTTAAAATCAAGAAATTTTCGGGAAAACTGGAAAAATTCAGAAAATTTTTTAAAAATTTTTGTGTAATTTTCGAGATTTTTCAAAATGTTCCTGATTTTTTTTTCACAATTTTTAGCAATTTTCAGCTAAATTTCAAGAATTTTTTCTGAAATTTTTAAAAAAAATTTCCTAACATTTTTCAGATTTTCTGGAGTTTTTCCAAAATTTTTAGCTATTTTCAGCTAACTTTCCAGACATTTTTACTGAATTTGTAGAGTTCTACCTATTTTCTAGATCAAGATTTCCCCAAGTTTTCTATCAAAAAATTGCCATTTTACTCTTTTTTCCTAATCAAAACCCCCAAAGCAAGCAAATTGCTCCAAAATCCTATCCAACTGTAACACAAACGCTCCAATGTGTGAGCAAAACTGAGAGCCACCCAGTCAGCTAGCCTAAGGATAAACCTGACTACCCCCAAAAACTACCCAAAAACCTAAAGAAAAAGGAAAGAAAAATAAGAGCTCAATTAAGTGGTCACCATCCCCTCGGGAAGTAACCGGTAAGAATGACGATCCCCTCTCTGAAACCCACCCTGTGCACCATGGGCCGACAGTGGGCGGAGTCTCTTCGTCTGGAAGGGGGTACGGCCCGTGCAGGTGCACCCACCATCCCCACATGGTGTGACAGGGTGGCGATGGGTGTCAGTGGGAATGTTGTAACCTACCTGCCGGCGTGTCCTTTTCAACTTTTACAGTGTTGGTCTCCCTAATTGTAAACTGTAAATCACCGTCCAAGTTTATGGTCATGAGTCCCTATATAAACATTCTCCACTCGAAATTGGTGTGGATGGTGGGACGAAGGGTGCCAAAATGCTGGAGCACGACCGATAGAAATTGGGCAACTACGGTTTGCAGTTCAATCTGAACATTGAGAGCTGTATGTGGATATGGTGGGGGAGTACTGTAGTTGCTGGGAGTACGGTAGGAGATGGAAGTACTGTAACTGGTGGGAATACTGTATAGACGAAAGGAAGTACTGTAGTTTGTAAGAGATGCTGAAGGTGATGGATATACTGTAATTGATAAGAGTACTGTAATAGAAGTAGGTACTAAAGGTGATATGAGTACTGTAGGTAAGAGAGGAGTTCTGTAGTTAATGAGAGTACGGTAGTTGATAGGACTACTATAAGTGGCGGAAGTACTGTAGGTGAAAGGATTACTGTAATTGACGGGATTACGGTAGTTGATAGGAGTACTGTAGTTTGTAGGAGGCGCTGAAGGTGATGGATAAACTGTAACTGATAAAGGTACTGTAACATAATGAGGTAATTTTCATCAAATTACTGTACTTTTGGAAATATTATAGTTTTTTTTCGTTGAATTTTCGCTTTTTCTTTTTTTCCAATTTTTTTTTCAAATTCCCATTTCCCTTTCCTGAAAATTTTCATCATTATTTTATCAACAAAGCACAATTGCATTCTGAACCAATTTATTACGTTCTCATCAGATTCAATGCATAAAATAATGCCAAAACCAAAAATTAATACTGATTATCAGAAAAATTACAACAAAAAGTGAAAAAAATTAAAGCCAAAATATGGGGAATTTCATGATTGATTTTCGAGTGGAAATTGTGAAAAAATGTGAAAAATGAGAAAAAAGTGGGGGAAAATGGGTGATATGAATGAAAAAATGAGGATGATAAGTAGGGAAACCTGAAAAAAGGAAGGAAATCGAGGAAAAAGTGGAAAATGGGGAGAAAATGGGTGATTTTCAGGTAAAAAGCACTGAAAAATCGTAAAAAACCATGATTTTCAAGTGAAAATCATGAAAAATGGTGTTTTTGGGGGAAAAATTGAAGAAAATTGCAAGTTTTCAGGGAAAATGATGAAAAAGGTGTTTTTGGGAGGAAAGTGATGGAAAAATGCAGAAAAATGTTGAAAAACAATGAAAAATCATGTTTTACAGTGAAAAAATGAGGAAAATAGCGATTTTTCTTGGGAATCTCGGGAAAAACAGTGAAAAATCATGAAAAACATGAAAAAATTAAAGAAAAACATGAAAATTAGTGAAAAAACCAAGAAAAATGGGAAAAAACCCAATTTTCCATAGAAAAATCGAAATTTTTCATCAAAAAAATCAAAAATTACCATGGAAAACCAGATTTTTCTCATAAAAATCAATATTCTCCATCAAAAATCAATATTTCCCCCTAAGTTCACAATTCTACCAGCTCAAATGCTTCTTCTCCTTCTTGAGCCGCATACATCCATGATGGCTCTCTATGTCCTTAATCCGAAAGTCTTCGTCTATAGGAACATAAGCATGAAGACGTGGCGGATGCTCCGAGAGCTGTCTCGAATACTTTGAATGTGGCAGGAGGGGCATTTTGAGGGCGTCTGGAGTCTTCTGTTCTCCGTCTTCCGATGATTCTTGGGTTTCACGCCAGAATTTGTCGTTTTCCGATAGGAAATCGGCTGGAAATGGGGAATTTGGGGAAAATTAGAGGGAAAATGAGGAGATAGTCTAATTTTTAGTGATGTTTCCATGAAAATTTAAAGAAGTTTGTAAAATTCGGGTTAAAACCAGAAATACTAGGAGAAAAAATCATGAAACTATCAATTTTACGAACAAAAAGCGGTGGGAATTTGTAAAAATTTGAGAAATTTTAAGAAATAGGCTATTTTTGAAGAAAAGTCAATATTTTATCGAATTTGAGACAAGAATCTCTGAAAATATGGAATTTATGCAATTACAAACAGAAAATTAACTGGAAATCAAAACAATTAGAGCAAAAATTAGTATTTCATCGAGTTTTGAGCAGAAGTTGGCTTGAATTTTGAAAATTCGATAGTTTTTTCTTGAAAAATCTAAATTTTATTAATTTTTTGCATGAAAATTGGTGGAAAAATTGAGAATTTCTGAAATTTTGACTGCAAAATCAATATTGCAATCAAAAATCCATAGAAATTGCCAAAAAGGGGGAATTTCCAGAAATTAGACAGTTTTTCTCACTAGTGATCACTGAAAAATCAATATTTCTATCGATTTTTCTCAATTTTCTCATTTTTTCAATACATTTCATCCAATTAAAGATAAAAAACTCACGAATTTCAGAACTCTGAAGCCGGTTGACAATATCGAATGAAATCCGGACATTTCTGTCCAAAATGTAGTTCAATTCAATGTCATCATCATCCAATCCAAACGGGCGCATCAGATCTTGTCCAACCTAGAAAAATGATAGAATTTGGTGAAAACAGGGGGAAATAGAGGTTGCGATGCGGTTTTAGCATGACTAGCCGGTCGAGCTGCTGCGCAGCTCTTCGGCTGGCTTCTTATGGGGCTGGAAATCGGCCTAAATGTCCCAATACACTTTTTCCAAAGAAAGCAAAAAATTTTTCACTCGAAAAGGATCGAACCCCTGACCCTCTGCACACCGTCCGCCAGCGTAACCGCCGGGACCACCCCCACACATTTGGCCAGGGCAGCGCAGGTGCGTACATGTGCACGCAGTTTTGGGACCCCCTCGCAGGGCCATTTTCAGAAATTTTCAGGTAAAGTACCCTTCAAATTAAAGCTATCAACTTCTAGTTTGGACGGGCATCACCGCGGGGTCAAATAAAGGCCGTAACCGAAAAATGGGCTCATTCCTATGGCTGGGGACTTCTCCAGGGTCGCATACACACAGATACAGCGACAGACACACAGAATTTGTCCGTTAGTAATAGTAAAGATTTTAAGTAAGAAAAAGGGGAAAATGTGGTTTTTTTATCGAAGAAAAAGGGAAAGTAGTGGTTGCGGAGCGGTTGCGATGCGGTTTTAGTGGTATTTTGTGAAATTTTGAAAGAAAACCGCAACGCAACCACTTCGCAACCACCAAAATCTTATTTTCCTTCAAATGCATTGTTTTTTGGTGGTCGAAAAGCGATTTTTTCACTTTTTTTTGTCAAAACTTTTTCCAAACTACCAAACCCCTCATTTCACACCAATTCCCACACCAACCCACCTTAAACCATCCCACAAAAAACAAAAACTGAACGATGGTGAAGACGGGCACTTTCAGATCCATTTCCTTGCCGCTTTCAATGTCCGGAATGAGCGTTTGGCGTCCGAAGAGGGTGAAGAAGAAGAAGGCGTAGGTGGCGAGGGCGGCGACTTGGGTGTACACCAGGGGGACACACACCCAGTCGTACGAATAGAGTTTCCGGAGGGATTGGCGGAATATGCGAAGTTCCGCTATGAATTGGTTGAGAAGAGACGCTGTTGGTTTGGATTCCTGGAAAAAATCGATAAAATTGAGGAAAAATCAATAAAATTGATGGAAAATTTGAAAAAAATCGATAAAATTTTTTAAAAGTTGGGGAAAATTGATGAAAATCGGTGAAAATTGAAAAGTGGGCGGAGTTTCGCAAAAATGGGCGGAGTTTCGCGAAAGTGGGCGGAGTTTCAAGGAATTTTGGGTTTCCATAGTTTTTTCAAGAAGAATTCATTAAAATCGTTAAAATTGTATGAAAATCAATAAAATCAGCGAATTTTTCATGGAAAACTTTAAAATTCAATTATTTTCCCCGGAAAACGACTTTTTCAGACAAAAAAAAATATTTTTTTCAAAAATTTTCAAAAAAATCAATAAAATCAGTACCTCCTCGACTTGCCGCATGATTTGCTGAACCCAATGCAGTGGAGCCATCCAGCGAGTCGATTCGCACTCATTCTGAATGATTTTTGAATTTTGTGGGTTACTGTATCTTCGAAAAGTGTGTAGACACCATCACGGAATATTGCGGACTTTTTGATGGTACCGTAGTCTATAAAATTCTGGAAAAGTGTGAAAATTTCTATATTATAGGATTACTGTAGTTCAAAAAGTCTGCAAACACGGTGACGTGAAATTGCAGACTTTATGAGACTACAGTAATCCAAAACGCAAAATTGCACACATTTCAAAGGTACCGTAATCTAAAAATCTTCACAATTTCAGATTACTGTACCTCCAAAAAGTCCGCAAACACCATTTCCAGTCTACAGTAACCCTTACATGCATATTTTCCAAAATTTTGAACTCTTTCTCGGTGAGCAATCCTCCTTCTATCAAACTGTGCACAGTGGGGAAGCGGAGACGGATTTTCGACGAGATGTCGCGCCTGAATATTGATTTTTATTGATTTCAGGGTAATGCAAATGTGCTCCATTGATAATTTCGTTGAAAATGGCGATTTTCGACGAAAAATTCACTTTTTCGTCAAAAAAAGCACATTTTTTGATGTAAAATCACTTTTTTCGACGAAATTCTCAACTTTCGTGCAATTTCCCTGCTCACCACGCCAATGCATTCGCCAAATTGAGATATCTGGCAATGGTGTGCCGTCTTCTCCGGCTTTTTTCGTCGTGTTGATGGAGCACTGTGCAGAGCACCGAAAGAATGTCCTCTGGCCAGTAGAGCGTCTCGAATTGCCGCCACCATCGGGCCACCACATTTGAGACGTAGAAGCCGAGCAGGAAGGTCAGTGGGATGAGGCGAGTGTATTCGGCGCATTGGCGACAGAACGTTTCGAAGGTGCCTGGAAATGGAAGAGAGAGAGATGAGTGAGGAGTGGGGTGGATGGAGTGAATAAATGGTGTATGGTGGCCGAAGTAGAGGGACCGGTTTATAGTGGCCGGAGTATCTATAATAGAACCCTGCCAGCTCGAATAAGCTTGGGTAACCGATGTGATTGGCCGGAGTAGAGCGACCGGTGTAAAAAGGCCGCATTGTCTAGAGCACTGCCGGTATGAAAAGGCAAGAGTGGCCGGAGTGAATAGCCTGGGAAGTTAGCCGGAGTTGAATGGCCGGAGTAGGATGGATGGAGTATAGTGATTGGTGTATAAAAGCCGGAGTATGATGACCGAAGTAGGATGGTCGATGTTTAGTGACCGGAGTATATTGGCCGATGTATTATGGTCGGAGTAGGACCGGTTTTGAGTGACCGAAGTTGAAACTTTGACCATATTGTCTGGAACACTGCCGGAATAGAAATGTCAAAGTGGATAACCAATGTGGTTGGCCGGAGTGGATGAGCGGTCAAGTTTGAACAGTCTATAGTATCCAGCTGGAGTGCGTCTTTATCAATTGACCAGAGTATTGCCGGAGTAGCCGATGTGGATAACCTGTCGTTTTTCAACTACTAATAGTGTTTAGCCGAAGTAAAGTGACCGGAGTAATAGTGGCCGATGTAGGTTAACCGGAGTGTGATGACCGATCAGTAGTGTCTAGCCGAAGTATGCCTTCAGAAATTGGCCGGAGTAATACCGAAGCTACTGACCGATGTCCATAACCGAAGTTATTGGCCGGAGTTGTCTTCCATCTTCGGCTAAAACCCAACAATCTTCTGTTTCCAGCCGGTGTATGACTTCAGCTCTTATGTTAGCCGGAGTCAGTTGCCGATCTGCTTGACCGGTTTGATTAGCCGGTTTCTGAATTGACATTACCGGAGTATAAACCGATGTGTGCTGATTGTTAGCTTTTTCTGCACTTCTCATAGTCAGTGATTTCATGTCAAATTCTCATAAAAACGCTGTTTTTCGACTAGCCGAAGCTTCCAGCCGGTGTTCCCAGCCGGACTATTGACCGAGTTCGCATCTTTTCACTGACAAAATCCCCCATTCCTTCACTTACGTCGCATTTTCTCTCTATCATCCTTATCATCATCTATCAGTTCAATTCCTCGTGTGTAAAAAATGCGAATCGAGTAGTAGAAGAAGAGGTATATCAGGAGCTCCTTCCAAACTGTTCTGAAACATGGGAATTATTAATTTTTATGATTTTTAACGGAAAAATTTTGATAAAAACCTCCAAATTGATCCCTTCCACCGGAGAAGAATTCGAATTACGTTTCCACTATAGGAAATTGTCATTTACACTGAAAAATGATAAAATTTAGGATTTTTCGGAGCTTTTTATGGAAAAAACTACGAAAAATCAGAAAAATACGAAGAAAAACATGTTTTTGTCTTTGATAAGCCAAAAATATCCTTTATTTTTTGGTTTCCATGGAAATTTCCATGACAACTATTCTAATCCGAATGGCTTGACCATAAAAATTATGTTTTCCAGGTGGTTTCAGTCAAATTTTGATTAAAAACTGCAAAAATCTAGAATTTCTCTACAAAAATAGACTTCTAGAAAGCAGAACACACAGAAAGATGGGAAATTCAATTTTCACTGTTTACTGATAAGACCTACTGATAAGCAGACTGATAACACGGAAAAACACAAAAATGAATGATGGAATCAAATTTCAAGTTCTAAAATTTAAAGATTGACGATGCAATTGAACATTTTACTTCAATTTTGATCAAAATTTACTGATTTTTTGAGAAAATTTCCAAAAAATCAGAAAATTTTGAAAAAAAATTGAGAAAATAAGAAAAAAGTTAACTTCATCGTCAATCTTTAAATTTTGAAACTTGAAATTTGATTCCATCATTCATTTTTCATTGTTTTGTCGTGTTATCAGTCTGCTTATCAGTACGGTCTTATCAGTAAACAGTGAAAATTGAATTTTCCATCTTTCTGTGTGTTCTGCCTTCTGAAAGTCTATTTTTATAGAGAAATTCTGTATTTTTGCAGTTTTTCATTAAAAATTGACTGAAAAAACGAAAAACCACATGAATATGAGCCAAAACTCCACAAAAACTTCAAAAATCAAAGAAAAATCACCTATTTTATCGAAATTTCACAATAAATTCATCATTTCCGTCGAAAACTGATAAAATAACCTAAAAACTGTCATCTAATGAGTCACAGTGTTCAGAAACCGCAAGAAAACTAATTTCAACTAATAAAATGAAAGAAAA
Source organism: Caenorhabditis imperialis (assembly GCA_963572205.1). Classification (NCBI taxonomy): domain Eukaryota; kingdom Metazoa; phylum Nematoda; class Chromadorea; order Rhabditida; family Rhabditidae; genus Caenorhabditis; species Caenorhabditis imperialis. The sequence continues at coordinate 2,545,495 of OY751542.1, read as the reverse complement.
ACTGGTCGAAGAACACTAAAAAAGAGAGAAAAGTCACTCATCTGTGACTAATTTCTTCTTATTTCGCATTGAAACTAGTGAAAAATTCGTTTTTGATGTTGTCAAAAGTGGGCGGAGTTTTGGAAAAGTGGGCGGAGTTTCAGTTATTTCTTGGGAAAATGATGATTTTTTAGAATTTTTTGATTGAAAAATATGACTTTTCTCATTTTCTTCATTTTTGCATGAAAACTGTTCTGTTTTAGGTAGAATTTTGTAAGAAAAACACAAAAAATGGAAAAATCATTTAAAAAAAAAATTAATTTTATCTAATTTTAAATAATAACTTTTTTATATACAATTTCCTATAGGACTATTCCCGTTAAACCGATTAAAAATTCCTCATTATACTCCAAAATCGATTAAATTTCGCCAATTCTTCAATTTCCGGCGATTAGTCAGTATTATTTCTTTGTAATTCGGTCATATTAATTCGGTCTCCGCCCCTATTAATCAGGCTTTTTTTTTGGAATATTTACAGTTTTTTTGTGAAAATTCATAGAAAGCACTGTACTTCTAATGATTTTTGGCAGAAAAAACTGAAACATTGTTTTTTCTGCCAAAAATTCCATACATTTCAGTAAAAAATGCAATTTTTTGTGAAAAATTGACAAAAAACCGTCAAAAATCCACAAAAATCAAATCACTACTGGTTCAAAGTGGGCGGAGTTTCAAAAAAATCCGCGAAAAAATCACAAAAACTCTGCAAAAAAATAGAAAACCTGTGAAAATTGTAGTGTGTGTGGCATTGTCATTCACAAATAAGTGTGTGTGATTTCGCCCTATTATTTGAGTTCCGAACATTTCAAAAGGGGAGCGAGAGAGTGTGTGAAAGTGAGAGGGTGGTGAGAGAAAGAGAGGGAAAGCGAGTGATTTTTATTTATTTTTTGGTCACATTTTACAATTTGCTCAGTTTTTGGACAGTTTTTTGTGGTTTTTTGAGTGAAATTGATACGTTTTACAGTTTTTATACAAAAGAAAGTATTGTGTTTCGTGGTTTTTGGGTAAAATGAGGAAAAAATGAGGGAAAATTGAAGTTTTTTGGAAAAAATAGGGGGAAATTTGAAAATTTTAGATTAAAACATGGAAATTTTGAAGTTTTTTGAAAAATTGGAAGAAAAATCTGAAAAATCCAGAAGAAAATCTGAAAAATTCAAAAAAAAAAATCTGAAAATTTTTAAAAATTGAAAAAATCTTTTAAAATTCTGAAAAAATCACTGAATTTTCCAAAAAATATGATCAAAATTTCAGAAAAATTAGGTCAAAAAATTAAAAAAAAATTTCAAAAATTTAATTTTTTTTTTGAATTTTTCGGAATTTTAGAGCTGAAAATCAGAAAAATTTTTTTTTACAAATTCAAAAAATTCAAAAAAAAATTCAAAAAATTCAAGAAAATTTCAAAAAAAATTTAAAAAAATGCGAAAAAAATTTAAAAAAAAATTCCAAAAATTCAAAAAAAAAATCTAAAAATCCTTCAAAATTCCAAAAAAAAAACCCCCCTAAAAATTCACAAAAATCCCAAAATTAATATTAAAAAATCCTAAAATTCAAAATAATTCTAATCACAACATCCCCATCCAAAAATGAGGTAAAACCAACTTGATCTCTCTCCAAAAACAAACCTCTCCGCCGAAGGCCATCCCTCCCAAAAAAGAATTGACACGAGGTCATCTCCTCTCTGTCTCTAATTCTCTTTTTTTTTCGAAATTTATGGTGATTCCCAATGGAAAACGGACAAAAAAAAAGAGGAAAACGGTTCGAAAAAAGAGGGAAAATTTATTTCGATGTGTGCAGAGAATAAATACGAGTAAAATAGAATAAAATAGAATAAAAAAAATGGGGAAAAAAGGATAAATTCAGGTTGAAAGTTATCGAGGGTATTTGGGAAGATGAAAGGGGAAAATTGAAAATTATCAATTTTTATTGATTTTTTTGTTGGTAACTGTGGATTACTGTAGTTCTGGGTACAGTAATCTAGCATTTTGTCGATAGATTACTGTACTTTTGAATAGTGAAATGGCTTATCGTATTTTTAGGCATTACGACTCCGGATTACTGTAGTTGATTGATAGATTACTGTAATCAATAGCTACCGTAATCCTCAACTCACTGTCAGTAAAGAATTGTGGATTACTGTAACCACATTCATTACAGTAATCTATTAGCAAATTACAGTAATCCGTGAATACTGTACTTTCAAATACCGTAATCCAAAGATTACACTATTCAAAACTACAGTAACCCATGGATTACTGTACTTCAAAGGTACAACAGTTCGAGAACTTCTGATCAGTGAATTACAGTAGGCCATGGGCTTCACAATAGATTACTCTACTCAAAACTACAGTAACCCGGAGGTTAGAGTAGTGGAAAGTACAGTAATCCAAAAATTTTAACGAAAAACGTGAAAAAATCAATAAAATCAATGAAAAATCAATAAAAAAACGGGTGAGAAAAATGTACAGACACTCGATGGCTAAACTCGGGATTCAGAAAAAAGAGCAAATAATATCACAGAAGTTGAAGAATAACTGCCCAAAAAATCCAATTAAAATTGGAATAAAAATTGCATTTTTTACATGAGTGTTTTACGGTGACGCCGCCTGAGCCGACAGATGACGTCGTGCTCCGTCGAACACCGACTGAAGTGAGAAGGCGTCGGCGGTGAGCTCACAGATCTCACGGTCGCCCCACGATTGTGTCGGCAGGTTTTGGAGGAGGATCATCACTCCCTGAATTATTGATCGCTTTTTTTTTTGAAAAAAGTGTGACTTTGTGAATATTCTATGTGAAAAAGAGGTTTCTGAACGTTTTCAAATGATGTTTGAGAAAAAAACGAAAATTTTCTAAAAATTCCGGGTTACTGTACTTTCAAAAATTCCGCGGACACCGCGACGGAAAATTGCGGACTTGTAATAACTTTTTCTGTGCTTTTTCTATAAAAAACCACTAAAAAATGGAAAAAATGACGAAAATTAGAGAAAAATTGAATTTTCAAAAATTTCCGGGTTACTGTACTTTCAAAAAGTCCGCAGACACCGTGTGGGCAATTGCGGACTTATTTTGCGCTTTTTCAATCAAAAAATCACTATAAATCATGAAAAATAAGAAAAAATTGCGAAAATCCGCAGAAAATAGCGGAAAACTCAATTTTTTAAACTTTCGGGTTACTGTACTTTCAAAAAGTCCGCAATTTGCTCGGTGTTTGCGTATTTTTCGTCAATTTCGCTCTAAATTGCTCGTTTTTTCTCACCTGGAAGTCTTTTTCGTTCTGCAACTGTTTGGACCACGTTCTGAGGAAGGCGGCGCACACATAATTGTGGAATTGCGAAAAACCATCAGGTTCACTCTGCAAATTATTGATTTTTATTGGATTTTATGGAAATTTCGAAAAACACGCATCAAATGACGCACAAGACGCTTTTTAATCAATTTTTTCGATAAAAACACTCAAAAATATCGTCTTCTGGTCAAAATTGATGGATTTTGATGATAAAAAGCGTCTAGTGCGTCGAAAAACACGCATTTCCTACCAAATAAGTGTCCCAAAGTCGAATGGTGGCTCTCAATGGGATCTCTCTCATTAGCAAATTGTTCATCCAGCGGAACGCGAATTGCAGATATTCAATTCCATTCGATTCGAGATGTTTGTGGAGTGGTCCTGCGAATTTTCAATGGGTTACTGTAGGCAAAAGTGTTTGCGGACTTTTGGGAGTACAGTAATCCCAAAATCTTTGAAAATCAGGATTTTGGGATTACTGTAATTTCAAAAGTCTGCAAAAACTGGATTACTGTAGTTTGACATGAAAATACAGACTTACGATCAACGCGGCTCATCAAATGACGGAGCTGGAGCACTTTTCGTTGAATTCCCGGCTGTGCAAACGTGTAATTGTCCTGCAAAATGAGTGCAATGAGGTACTGTAGTTGGAAAAAGTCCGCAATTGAAGATTACTGTACTTTAGTGTGTGGGGATGCATCAAATTTGACGACAATTCTGTTATTGTGGGAATTATCGTCAAATTCAGTGCAAGTTCACTTTCTGATCAAAGTACAGTAATCCAGTGAAAATTGCAGATATTCAAAACTACAGTAATCCTTGAAATTGCAGACTTCAAGAGGCTACAGTAACCTGATAAAACTGCAGACTTTTCAAAGCTACCGTAACCCCGGCAATCCCAAAATATGAGGAATACAAGATTACTGTACCTTCAAAAAGTCGACAATTTCACTAGATTACTGTAGTTTGAAAAACTCAGTATTCTCTACGGATTACTGTAGCTTCAAAAGTCCGCAATCTCTTCCAATTCTAATAGAATTACTGTAGAAATCTAACCTGAATAGAATCCAACAGTGACGAGACACACCAGAACGAGTCAGCCTCGATGAGCTGACACTGTTCGAGGGGCAACTGGGAGACGTCAAAAGAGCCGACTTCGACGTCCTGCGGAATGAATTCGGAGAGGAAGACGACGAAGAACGGCGTCACGAGGTCGTTGATGCCCTGCACGTAGCCGGAAGCGGGGTGACGGATCGCCCAGATGTACAGAATGCGTTCGAACATCTGGAAGACGTGATGGACTTTCAGAAGAGGGAAATTGATGGAAAACTATCAAATTCGACTGCAATTGATGAAAACTGATACCGAATCTATGAAAAACTACCAAAAATGGATTAACATCTTCAGAAAACCCTATTTTCCCATGAAAACTGATCAAATCCAGTTGAAAATGATAAAAATCCTCTCTACTGACAATAATTATCAATAGAGCGCATTCTCATCAATTCCAACGTGGTTTTTCCATTGGAAACTACTAAATTTCCTCTGATTAAGAAAAACTTCAATAAATTCCTTTTTCCTTCTCTTTCTTTGTGCCCGGTTTCCTACCAAAAACACCATCTACACCATGCGCCAAAAGGTGTCGATGTCTTTGTCAAGTTGCACCTGCACCACGTGCATTCCCATGGAGAAAGGCTACCGTATCCAGTGGGCGGAGTCAGAGGGTCCTTTCAGATTTGGGCAGAGAGAGTGGTCATTCCATCGGGGTACTGTCGTCTTGGACGGTCAGTTTCTTTTTCGGCTCTTTTTCTATCGTTATGAGGGTATTTCTAGTGAATTGATGGCGTTTTTGAGTAGAAATTAGTATAATTCAGTAGAAAGTCCAATAATTTGAAAATAGTAATGATTATTTTACTGCTAGAATTACTATCAGATTCGATTAACTCAAACTGTAAAATTCTGCTCAAAAATCTTGTTAGTATGGCTAATTAAGAGTACGTTTAATTAGACCCACCCAAATAGCTTCAATATTCTCAATAGAGCTTTATTTCAACTTCTCCTTACTTTTTCTTGAGCCTAACTCAAATCAACTCATCCCAATTAGGTTAAATCTTGAATATTCTAAATAGAGCGCTATTCCAACTTCTTCCTACTCCTTTTTCCTTTTAATTCTATCAAATTCCTTCCAACTCCTTATTATCTTCCAGAAACTACCCCAAACTCCCCAAAAATGTGCTATTTCGCCCATGTGGATAAGGTCTAACTTCATACTCGTTATATCTCAATTAACAAGTATGTAAAGGAGAGCCTTCATCTGCTGATTCTGCTCGCCGCGCCGCTCAAGGCCTTCCAGCTGGCCAACACGAAAAGGGTGCTGAGAGCTCATCTGATGGCTCAATGCTCCGAGGATGAGCAAGAGCTCTGCAAGCAGCTCATTGCCAAGATCGACAGGATGGAGAGAGTCGCTCGGGAAGCTTCAATGAGCTCGACGTCGGGCTCTTCCACGTCTTCAGAATGCCCGTCAAAGAGGTCAAAGCTGGAGAGCTTCACGAGCTCCAAAAGGACTGCTCCACTGATGCCATGTGGAGCACCAAAGACGACAAAGAGCATCATTCACTGCTCGCCGAAGAAGCTCCCAGAGCCAATGAGGAATCAGAAGATGTCGGAGGAGGAACGTCTTCAGCAGTTCATCGAGAAGAGGAAGGCGAGGATGGCGGAGCAGAAGGCGGCGACTTCAAAGACGATCGTGCTCAGCGCGAGAGACTCGATTCGACAGGCGATGAGCGGAGGAAGGAAGCATTTCTAATTGATCTGGCTGTCGTTTCAATGCAATCGCGCTCTTTTGAACTTTTTTGAGTTAGTTCAGTAGAGCATAATTGCATTTTAACGTCATTCTAATGCAATCGCGCTCTATTGGACACTTTGTGTGCAATAGAGCGCGATTACTTTTGATCTCCAATTGCTTTATCATAATCATCATCTAATAACTCTCAATTGTGATAATCTTTTTCATTAATAAAACGTCTAAAACCCCCTAAAAACTTCGTTTCCAATGTAAAACTCAGTAAACGCGCTCTACTGATAATCATTCTCAATAGAGTGCATTTCAACGTGAACTTCCCATCAAATGCTCTGACTCCGTCCCAATTCTCCAGATGACGTGGCAAATACATCCCAATAAGAGAGGAAATTCAAAAATCAATTCATTCCCTCGATGATTTCCTCTGGTCGACTTCACTTCAAGCTTCAATCAGTCTACATTGGCTAATCAGTATCGATTAAATCTTGTGTTAAGTTAGTTTCAATTATCGATCCATTTCCAGTCAATTATCGATTGATTTTCAGAAGAATAAAGTCAATCAACAGTATTACGACGTGAAAATCAATCGATTGCGACATGATAGTAGCTACTGATTATTTCGCAGCCAATCAATAAATTATTATCGATTTTTTATCAGTTTTCTTTGAAAAATCAATATTTTAATTGATTTTCACTCACCTCTTGCACCATTTTCTGCTGGAACAGCGGAATCAGTGGGCACATTCGCGGAATGTCAATGTTGATCTGAAAATTTGAAAATTACATGATTTTTACTTGATTTTCACCAAAATTTCATCGAAAATCGCGATTTTTCATTGATTTTGAGTCGAATTTGTCGTTTTTTCTGGTTTTTCGGTCATTTTTCCATGAATTTTTCATATTTTCCATTCAAACCTGTCTAAAAGTGTCAGCATTCTGATCATCGAATCTCGAGTGGAAGTATTGCTCCACATAGTGCCAATATTCGTCTCTTTTGCATTGAAGTGTCACTTCGCGACGTTCCGCGTTCGTTGGAAGGTATCCCTGGAAGGAAACATTGGAATTTAATGATAATTTTTATAGAAATCGCGAATTTTAGAGAAAAATTGAGAAATTGAGATGAAAATAAGTGTATTTTTCAATTTTTGATGTAAAAAGTCTGTTGAAAGTGAGTTTTTAGACGAAAAATGACTAAAAATCCATCAAAAACTCGAAAAATTCGAAGAAATTTTATTAAAAGTACGGTAGAAATTTAAAGGCGCATGACACATTTACTGAATGGGTCCCGACACGATTAGTCAATTTTACTGAATTTTGAAAATTTTGATGTTTTTTGACGGGTTTTTATGGATTTTCAGCGGATTTTGATGAATTTAGTGATAAAAATACATTAAAAAAAAAACAACAACATTTTCACAGATTTTCAACATTGTTTCATGACTTTTCGCTTAATTTTTGTTTTTTTTTTTCCAATTTTCGATTGAAATTCAATTTTTTCGATTTTTCTCACCGACAACAGTCTCCAAGCCTGTGGTCTCAATTTGTGCGGAATTCCCATCCAGCAGTCCTCTCTCAACTTGTCCAAATCCACGTCGACCGGCGGCGAACTTCGTCCCGACGTTTTTCCATTCGAAAATAGGCGACGCAGTCTGGCGAACCGCGTCTGGTCACGATCTCCTCCTGAATATTTGAATTTTCGATCATTTTTATCGAAAAAACGGAGAATTCGGAGCGAAAATCGAGTTTGCGCACTCAAAAATCCCAAGAAAAATGATTGTCGGGTTACGGTACCTTTAAAGGCGCACAGTGAATTTCGTAGTTGGGTCTTGACACGAAAATCATTATTTTCTACATTTTTTGAACAATTTTTGGGGGATTTTACGTGAGAAAAGTGATTTTCAGGTCATTTTCATGGTAAAATTGCAACATTTTGTCAATTTTACCAGAAAAACCTTGAAAAATCACTTTTTTCACGTAAAATGAATGAAAATCGTTGAATTTTTGTAGTTTCTATAGTTTGTGCTCACCATGAGGCGGGGCGCTGGCCATTGGGCCGGTGGATCTCGGCTGATCGGAGATCTCCGGCAGTTTCGGGTAGATCGGATTCGCCGTTTGCGGGGTGGCAGAGACGGATGATGGGAGGGGTTCTGAAAGGGTGGATTATTGAGATTATATTGATTTTTTGTGGATTTTTGTGGAATTTATGAAGTTTAGCATTGAAAAGCAGATTTTTTGGGGCGAAACTGTGAAGTTTGAGCATTTTGATCGAGTTTTGAATGAATTTGGTTGAAATTTTGAAGAAAACGTAGAATTTAGTGGAAAATTGCTATTTTTGATCGAAAAAGCTTGAAAAATCGGGTTTTTTATCAATTTTTTCGTCAGAAAACGTAACTTTTATAGTAAAACCACTTTTTCTCACAGTTTTCTCATTAAATTTGCCAAAAAACTACTAGAAAAACCACTTTTCCTCAAAATCCACTTTTTTCCTACCTTTCTGTATCGCCAATCGCTGTAGCGCTTGTTGGCGACTGTTCTTGGTGGGCGCCGCCGAGACGGGCGGCATGATCTCCTCGTCGCGCGTCGTTTTGCCGGCGGCGTGCGCGGCGAGCACTTTGGCCGCCGAGGCGGACGCCAACGACTCGTCCACCCTCACGCGGGTGTCCCACGCGTCGGAAACACTGAAAATTGGTGGGGTTTTGGGTGGAAAATGGGGAGTGTGGTGCAAGTGCGCTCCACTGGACTGGTTGCGGTGGAGCGCAGTTGTTTTTGGCGGGATTTCGGAGCGATTTTGATCTAAAATCGCGTTTTTGGTGGATTTTTAATAAATTTAAGCTAAAAATTGAAAAATCATGCTTATTTTCACAATTTTATAGCTTTTTTTCTGGATTTTTCATGGAAAATCTGAAAATTTTGCAATTTTCACTTTTTTTCACAACTTTTCGCCGAAAAATCAAGTTTTCTGCGATTTTTCATAAATTTTCCACCTGATTTTCATAATTTTTCTATATTTTCCCCCATTTTCCACATTTTCCCCTTTTTTCCATCAAAAATCTCATTTTCGGCACCTATTCTCATAGTCTTGAAATTTATTCATTCTTCCCGGCACATCGGCGCCTTTCGTCGGACTCGCGTGATGCAGCGGCGGATATCGGGCGCCGTACACTGGTTTTACGCTGAAAATTCCACATTTTCTCATTAACTCCCCAAAAAAGTCGATTTTCCTTAATTTTCAGCCTACCTGCCAGGTGTAGAACCCGCCGACCATCGACTCATCGTGTCGAAACTGCGAAACTCTCGAAAAGCGGCGGAATTTCAGCGTTTTCAGCGTTTGAATTGGCGAGAAAAACAGGAAAACAACGATGCCACGCGCTCGATGCAAACGCGCTCCACTGAGAAGCGGGGCGGCGAGAGACAACGGCGGCGCGCGGAGACGCAGACGACGAGACTGGCGGCGAACCAAATTTGATTTCTTTCGTTTCTTTTTTCCACAATAAAAACGATGAAAATGGACAATAAAAATTGGGAAAAAAAGTGAGAAAGGACTTACTTTCTCTGAAAACAAGTCCATCGTCTTACCATCATAATTGTCCGCGGCGCTGTGCAAATAATGCTTTTTAGGGCGAGGATGGAGCTCGGCCCGTTTGCGCAAACACGACGAAAAATCAACAGGATTGTTTTATTTGCCACGTCATAAGCTTTAGGATCAAAATGCTCTCCGAGTTCCCGCCAAAAATTCTTCAAAAATCCACCAGAAGTGCTCCAAAACTCACTCATTATTATTGATTTCATGGCCGATTTTTCCGGAGAATTGATCAAGACGTTTAAAACACAAATTGGTGCACAGAAGCATCTGAAAATCAATGGAAAATCGATAAAAAGTTCAAAGGAACATGTGATTTAAAGATTTTATAAGAGAAAAAATGAAAAAGAAGAGGGACATGCTGTTTATGGGTGGGAAAGCTTGGAAAAACTGAAAATTTTTGGAGATTCATGTTATAAATAAGAAAAGTAATGATTTTCAGCAAGAAAAAGTGATTTTTGAGGCGGAAATTGCTAGAAAACCACTTTTTCCAAGATTTTTTCGTAAAATTTCTTAAAATCTTGAAAATTATTGGAAAAAGTCGATAATCATTAACTTCTAGCATTGATTTTTTATCTACAAAATTATTATTGAATTGAAACATTGATTTTGACACAAAAAACGTCTAAAAATCACTGAAATTTTCGAAAAAACTGAAAAATGGATAGAAAAAATCAATAATCGATAACTTTACTAATTTTCAAGCCAAAAATGATCATTTTTCAGCATTTTTCAGTAGAAAAGTAGTAAAAGATGATAAAATTTGAAAAAAATTGGAAATTTTCGAAAAATTTTATAAAAAACTGAAAAAAGTAGGGAAAAATCAATAATCAATAAGTGGACTTGAAAATCATGAGGTTTTTCGTGTAGGATAGTGGTTTTGGAATGAAAACTCAAAGTTTTTGGTAATGTAAAAGATTAGTAAGAAGTTTTGAGAAATTTTGAAGAAAATCAATAAAATTATCGAAAAATCGATAAAAATCAATGTTTAGACTGAAAATCAATGATAATAACACAATTTTAAACTTTTTTAGAAAATCAAAATTCAATAGGAAAAATAAAAAAATGCAAATTTCCCAACAACAAAAAAATTATCAAAAATTCCAAAAAATTCCAAAACTCCCAAAAAATCATTAAAAATCAATATCATCACCACAACTACTACAATATTTTTGGGCGTCAACCAGAATCAAAATCCCCCCGCGTGCGATTGTCATTTTTCCTGTGCTTTTCAGGATGCTTAACAATGGCCATTCTCTTCCTCTCTCTCTATCTCTATCTCCTCCCAAACAGCACAAAAACAGAGTGAGGCGGCGAGAGAGTGTGCAAATGGGAGGAGGGCGCAGAGAAAGCGAGGAGACAAAGGGAAAACTGTGCAAACTGGTACGGACAGTGTCCGGCTCTCTGTTGCGCGACGAGGAAAAAAAATATTATAGAGTTAGGGAACGGAGAAAGGGCAAATATCAGGAAAGGAATGGGGTCAGGGCGCTGATAGTCATACGTCAATAGTTGTTGAAGTAGTGTCTGCGTCTATTGTTGAAGGTTGATCTCTAGTTTCTCTGCGTCTCTAATGAGAGTGTGGTCTCTAGTTGCCTAGGTTTCGAAGTGGTGTCTGCGTCTATAGCTAAAGGCCGGTCTCTAACTTCTCTGTTTCTTTACGTCTCTATCCAATTTTGATCTCTACATAGTTTCTCTAGCTCCTCTGCGCCTCTAACCAAACGTTGATCTCTCTCTCTCTCACTCTCTCTCTCTCTCTCTCTCTCTCTCTCAGTGTTCTTCAGTTCCTCACACAAATTAGGCGCCATTTTTTCGGTATACCTCTTGTGTCTGTCTGCCAATGGAGACAAACGGAACAAAAAGACAAAATGCATTCAGGATCTGGATCAGAATCAAATGGAAGAGTGGTAGGGGCGGAGACAAGGAAGTGGTGAGGGACAATGATGAGTGAGAGATGGGGTTTAGAGTAGAGGCGCAGAGAAACTAGAGATAGATAGAGAGATAGTGGGAGAATAGGCGCAGTAAGGGAATCTAGAGAAGCTAGAGAAGTGAGAGATGGGATTTACAGTAGAGGCGCAGAGAAAAGGGAGATAGAGCGGGATGGTGAGAGAAGAGGCGAAGTAAGGGGCGGAGAGAAGCTAGAGAAGTGACAGATGGGATTTAGAGTAGAGACAGAGAGAAACGAGACGAAGAAAAAGGTCTAGAGATGCATTGATAGTGATAGACGCAGAGAGACTAGAGGAGTTAGAGAGAAGATGATGAGTAGAGAAGCAAAGAAATAAGAGAAAGTGAATAATTAGAGAGTGGAGGATAGTAAGAGACACAGAGAGGTTAGAGAAATTAGAGACGAGATTATATATAGAGACGCCAAGAAGTAAGAGAAGGGTGAAATAAAGAGTAGAGACAGAGAAAGAGAACAATCCAAGCAACTAGAGACGATACTCTGGTAGTAGACGCAGAGAAGCTATAAGTCCAAATGAGTTAAAGAGAGCATTTGATCAGTAGACGCAGAGAAAATTGAAACAAGACAATATAGAGATATCACTTTCAATAGAGACGCAGAGAAGATAGAGAGCAAGTTTAGATATGAGATTTAAAGTATAGACACAGAGAAACCATACAAATTGAGCAGCGAAATCAAAGCTTCAACTAAAAATGAAACATCTTATCAACAAACCCCTGCCAAACAACAACCCACAACAAAACAAAAAATAGAAAATAGAAAAGCTGAAATCTAATCAACTCTCCATCTCTCTTATCACTGCTCTCCCAACCAAACACCCACAAGCTACAGTACCCCCCAAATAGCCATCTGGACGGGAATGGCAACTGCTCAAACATTGAGAAGAAGCGGACATGGACAGATTTCTCTGCCTATTTTGGAACGGGAGGCGCCGAACCCAGTGCAAACAACACCGAGAAAACTGCAAAAAATGGATGGATGGGGAGGGGAAAGAATCGTGAGCGCCGTGGCGCCGGACACTCGCTTTGTTTGTTTGTGTGTTCACAAATATACAGACAGAATATATGGAAAAGTCCTTTTTCCTGGATCCATCAACTTTTTTAGAGGGGGTGTGATTGGTCAGTCGTGTAGTTCTCGAGGACAACATTTTCCAATAATTCTATCAATTTTTATGTAAGAAATTCGGGTGGAAAACCAAAAAAAACTGTAAAAAAGTGGACTCTATCAACAAATACCATCAATTTTTCTCATCCCGAACCCAAAAAATAACAATTTCCAATAAAAAAGACGAAAAAAAGAGTTCTGAAGAGAGTGGGATTCGAACCCACGCCCCCGAAGGGACTGGTGCCTTAAACCAGCGCCTTGGACCGCTCGGCCATCTCTCCGTCGGGGAAATTGTGTCGCAAGGGCAGTGATAAGAATGGCAGAGGGAGAGCTTATCACAACTGGTGATAAATGGTGATAAGTCTCCTACCAGTTGTCCATGAATGTACTGAAACAGTTCCGTTTTCATCACGCCCCTATAGCACAGTGGCAGAGCGTTGGTCTTGTAAACCAAAGGTCCGTAGTTCAATCCTGCGTGGGGGCAAGTTTTTTGATCTGAAAGTTCTTGAGGTTCTGTCAGAGAATCCGGGTATTTTTAATAAAAAACACACTGAATTTGGGGTTGGGTATAGTTTTATTCAGATTCAAAAGTATTACAATTAGAAAATAGAAAATGAGGTATAAACAAGAATGAACACAGATCGAAGCAGTGACCAGAAGACGTTGTTGACCCGAGAAGACCGCCAGAAGACCCGAAGAGAAGTCGTGATGAGAAAGAGACCTAAAGAATGGTTAGATGCCCCCGGAACCCGTACCCCATCCTAATAAAAGAACCCCTTAACATTGAACGCACCCGAAATCGGAAAAACGGACGTCTTGCGAGGAAGAGTAGCCTGAAGTCCTTTCGACACTCACCTGTGGTTGCTCCATTTGCTGCATTTGCTCCACTGGCTCCACTGCAGGCTGCTCCACTGGCGCTTGTCCCACCTTGAACCAGTAGCTCAGGTCGTCGGCGTCCTCGTCGCTGACTTCCACCACCACTGGCACCTGGGGCACACGGGGAATCAGAACTACCTGCACCACTTGTGGGACCACTTGCACCACAGGCTGCACCATCATGACAGGCTCCTCCACAATCAGCTGCACCTCCGGCTCTTCCACCACTTGCTCCACAGGCTGAGCCACTGACTCCTGCACGACTTGTGTCTCCTTCTGCCCCAAGGCCTCAGTCATCATGTCTTGAAACTCCTCCTCGCTCGTCTCATCGATCTCCCTCCTCCTCTTGCTCCTTCCCTCCGATCCTTCCCCACTCCGCTTCCTCGCTCCTCCCTTCTTCACTCTCGCCGCCAGCATCTCGTCCTTTAACTTTCTGAAGACGGGCGAGAATCGCGCGGTGACAGCGATGAACTCCTGGTTGGAGAAGTGTGTCCTCGATTGGCACACCGGCCTCTCCGTCTCCACGACGTACACCACCGGCTCGTACATGCACCGCGAGTCAACGAGTGCGTGCGTGCCGTCCATCTCCTCCCTCTTGTTCGTTACCTTCACGTAGCTGAAATCCACTCCGTGCTCCATCCAGTGAGCTCCGAGCTGGGCACCGTCCTTGTGTGCGAGTGAGAAGGGGAATTCATCCTTGGGGAACATTCGTTGTGGCACGAACTTGCCCAAGTCGGTACGGTACTTGTATCTGTAATTTCAATTATCATAAATCTTAACAATTCACCCGAATAAACTCACGTGAAGGCGTCTTTCCGATTGAGCACTAGCGTGGGAGTGTAAAGCACGTCGGCTCTCATCCCACTCACTTCGTAGGAGAGGGAGGGCACCATGAGCTGGCCCTTCTTGGCGAGCATCATTTCCGGGACCACCTCCGCTCCGTTAACCCTCTCCCAGTCGGCCGAGTTGGCAATGGTGATCTGGATCATTTCCATGGTGAAAATTGAGTGATTTCTGAAAGAAAATGGATTGGAAATGGAGATGAGAAGGGTTATAAGAAGGAATGAGTGGCGCTAATGATTATTAAGCTAGGAAAATGTTGACTAGACTTCCAGATTTCTTGTGCTCACTACCAAATCTTGCTGTAATCTAGAGACTAAAAAGAGAGAAAAAGAAGAGACGACTGCTCGGGACGGAGTCAGAATGAATGAATGATCTTCCTACGGATGGTACGGTGGGTGGAGCCATGGTGTTGGGGGCGGGACTCACCATCGACTGAAACACATCTCCACGCCAGCTGCAACTCTTCGATGGTGTGAATAGGGCGCATACCGGCACCATCTTCTCCTAGCCGGATTTCAGGGGACACGACAGTTCACGCATGGGAGACAGGTGTCATGGTGGCGGATTGGTGGGAAGTGGAGGGCGCTGTGGGAAATAGAATAGACTGAAAATGAAGATCAAAACGAAAAACACTCTGAAATACGGAACATAAATATATTGTCAAAAAAATATTCTTGCGACATCGGGCGAGTTGAAAAAATAGGCCCCGCCCCCTCGGGTCGGCACCGCGCCGCACTTTCTTGATATCGGATTTTTGGCAATTTCTTGAATTTTTCGTAACTTTTTCCTGAATTTCCCTATTAGGAAATTAATTCTCTTGGATTCAAAGTTAAAAAATCAAAGAAAAATGTTGTCGTCACCGAGAAAATCAATTTTTAAAAACGCGCGCCGCAGCGGTGCAAAAAAACGTGGAGCCTATTTTTTGAAATCGCTGGGCTTCGCGCGCTCGTCTCGTGTCGCATTTTTATTTTTTTGACAATAGGGCTACCCCAAAATGTTGACTTTCTGAAGTTTTCATGCGAAATTGTGAATGGAGACCTGGAAATTCGAATTCAGCTATTAAAATTAGCTAGGAATACCAGAATCTAGGCCTGTTGAACAAAAAAGTGGAAAATTTTGGGCGATATTTCAAAAAAGTTGTCTCTACAGAAGGTGGTGCTGTCGCTGGAAGCGATGTGCTATTCGAGACCTCCTCCTTGCTCTTCTGCTTCTTGGAGCAACCAGCGAGCACTGGAAACAATCGGGACGAGTTGGATCAACGTTTGGAGTTAAATTTGATTTGAAAAATCAAGTTGGATCGATAACGATAAAGGAATTCAAGAATAACAGAACCCCAAACGCTTATAATACTATAGAATCTTATGAATTTGATTTCAAATTGTTTATTCCAAGTTGTTTATTCATTATCATTCAAAATCATATCAAAAAACCTCTATTCAAGCTCATTATTTGGTCTCTTCTTGGGGGTGACCCTATATTTATGTTTCGCTCACAAGGAAAGTCAACTTGCTCACCGGTTGAGAATTTCATGAAACTTGGTGGAGTGATAGTCCAACTCATCTTGATTTCAAAACCGTTTTCCAATTTTGCACATTTTCAGTTTCAGCCAAAGTTTGAAAATTGACGATTTTTTCACTTTTGAAGCGGTTTTTAGGTCATTTCAAAGGATTCATAGTGCTCCAAAATTATGTTGCGAAACTCAGGGGAACTTTATCTACACAATCCAATGGTTTTTTGAACAAAATACAACTTTTATGATTTTCAAAAAATTTGATTTGCTGGGCTGAAATTTCGGAGTGAAAAAATCGTCAGTTTTCAAACTTTGAGCGGTCATAACTTGGCTGAAACTGAAAGTGTGCAAAATTGGAAAACGGTTTTGAAATCAAGATGAGTTGGACTATCACTCCACCCAGTTTCATCAAGTTCTCAACCGGTGAGCAAGTTGACTTTCCTTGTGAATGAAGCATAAATATAGGGTCACCCCCGAGAAGAGGCCAAATAATGAGTTTGGATAGGGGTTTTTTGATATGATTTTGAATGACAATGAATAAACAACTTGAAATAAACAATTTGAAATCAAATTCATAAGATTCTATACAATCATAAGCGTTTGGGGTTCTGTTATTCTTGAATTCCTTTATCGTTATCGATCCAACTTGATTTTTCAAATCACATGGAACTCCAAACATTGGTCCAACTCGTCCCGATTCTTCTGTTCCCAGTGCTCGCTGGTCGCTCCAAAAAGCAGAAGAGCAAGGAGGAGGTCTCACACCGCCTCCAGCGCCAGCACCACCTTCTGTAGAGACAACTTTTTTTGAAATATCGGTCACATTTTCGTTCAACTGGCCTAGATTCTGGTGTTCCTAGCTAATTTTGATAGCTGAATTCGAATTTCCAGGTCTTTATTCACAATTTCGCTTGAAAAGTTCAGAAAGTCAACATTTTGGTTTAGCCCTACATTTATGTTACGTATTTCAGAGTGTTTTTCGTTTTGATCTTCATTTTCAGTCTATTCCATTTCCCACAGCTCCCTCCACTTCCCACCAATTCTCCACCATGACACCTGTCTCCCATGCGTGAACTGTCGTGTCCCCTGAAATCCGGCTAGGAGAAGATGGTGCCGGTATGCGCCCTATTCACACCATCGAAGAGTTGCAGCTGGCGTGGAGATGTGTTTCAGACCATGGTGAGTCCCGCCCCCGACACCATGGCTCCACCCACCGTACCATCCGTAGGAAGATCATTCATTCATTCTGACTCCGTCCCGAGCAGTCGTCTCTTCTTTTTCTCTCTTTTTTAGAGCCTTTTGAGTTAGATTTGGTAGTGAGCATCTGAAGTTCCCTAGTCATTTGCCTTCTTAGTTTAAGAATCATTAGCTCCACTCATTCCTTCTCATAACCCTTCTCATCTCCATTTCCAATCCATTTTCTTTCAGAAATCACTCAATTATCACCATGGAAATGATCCAGATCACCATTGCCAACTCGGCCGACTGGGAGAGGGTTAACGGAGCGGAGGTGGTCCCGGAGATGATGCTCGCCAAGAAGGGCCAGCTCATGGTGCCCTCCCTCTCCTACGAAGTTAGTGGGATGAGAGCCGACGTGCTCTACACTCCCACGCTAGTGCTCAATCGGAAAGACGCCTTCACGTGAGTTTATTCTGGTGATTTGTACTGATTGATGATAATTAAAATTACAGATACAAGTACCGTACCGACTTGGGCAAGTTCGTGCCACAACGAATGTTCCCCAAGGATGAATTCCCCTTCTCACTCGCGCACAAGGACGGTGCCCAGCTCGGAGCTCACTGGATGGAGCACGGAGTGGATTTCAGCTACGTGAAGGTAACGAACAAGAGGGAGGAGATGGACGGCACGCATGCACTCGTTGACTCGAGGTGCATGTACGAGCCGGTGGTGTACGTCGTGGAGACGGAGAGGCCGGTGTGCCAATCGAGGACACACTTCTCCAGCCAGGAGTTCATCGCTGTCACCGCGCGATTCTCGCCCGTCTTCAGAAAGTTAAAGGACCAGATGCTGGCCGCGAGAGTGAAGAAGGGAGGAGCGAGGAAGCGGAGTGGGGAAGGATCGGAGGGAAGGAGCAAGAGGAGGAGGGAGATCGACGAGACGAGCGAGGAGGAGTTTCAAGACATGATGACTGAGGCCTTGGGACAGAAGGAGGGACAAGTGACGCAGGAGTCAGTGGCTCAGT
This sequence comes from Caenorhabditis imperialis, assembly GCA_963572205.1. NCBI lineage: Eukaryota > Metazoa > Nematoda > Chromadorea > Rhabditida > Rhabditidae > Caenorhabditis > Caenorhabditis imperialis. The sequence continues at coordinate 2,527,306 of OY751542.1, read as the reverse complement.
CTGTGGAGCAAGTGGTGGAAGAGCCGGAGGTGCAGTTGATTGAGCAGGAACCAGTGGCAATGGTGCAGCCTATGGTGCAAGTGGACCCACAAGTGGTGCAGGTAGTTTTGATTCCCCGTGTTCCCCAGGTGCCAGTGGTGGTGGAAGTCAGCGACGAGGACGCCGACGACCTGAGCTACTGGTTCAAGGTGGGACAAGCGCCAGTGGAGCAGTCTGCAGTGGAGCCAGTGGAGCAAATGGAGCAACCACAGGTGAGTGTCGAAAGCAGTTCAGGGTACTCTTCCCATCAGGACGTCCGTTTTTCGGAAGTGGAATTCGGGTATGTTCAATGTTAAGGGGCTCTTTTTATTAGGATGGGGTACGGGTTCCGGGGGCATCTAACCATTCTTTAGGTCTCTTTCTCATCACGACTTCTCTTCGCGTCTTCTAGCGGTCTTCTCGGGTCCACAACGTCTTCTGGTCACTGCTTCGATCTGTGTTCACTCTTGTTTATACCTCATTTTCTATTTTCTAATTGTAATACTTTTGAATCTGAATAAAACTATACCCAACCCCAAATTCAATGTATTTTTTACCTCCTCAAGAACTTTCAGATCAAAAAACTTGCCCCCACGCAGGATTGAACTACGGACCTTTGGTTTACAAGACCAACGCTCTGCCACTGAGCTATAGGGGCGTGATGAAAAGGGAACTGTTTCAGTACATTCATGGACAACTGGTAGGAGAGACTTATCACCATTTATCACCAGTTGTGATAAGCTCTCCCTCTGCCATTCTTATCACTGCCCTCTCGACCCAATTTCCCCGACGGAGAGATGGCCGAGCGGTCCAAGGCGCTGGTTTAAGGCACCAGTCCCTTCGGGGGCGTGGGTTCGAATCCCACTCTCTTCAGTTCTTTTTCCTTCCTTTTTATTTTGTATTTTTTCAGGTTGAAGATGAGAAAAATGTATGGTGTTTGTCGACAAAGTGGTAATTTTCAAGTTTCTAGGGATTTTCTTCAAACTTCTGTTGTGAAGTACACTTTTTTCTGTGATAACTTCTGTTTTTTTTGCTGATAGAATGACTCATTGATTCTGAATGAGAGATCCTTCTCTTACAAATAAAGGCGCTAAAAGAGAACTGAAGAGAGTGGGATTCGAACCCACGCCCCCGAAAATGTGAGTTTTTGTTTTCTCACCAAAAATATGTCAACCGAATGACTTTCAGGACATAAAACCCAAAGGAGGATATGAAGAGTTATAATGAGTACTCCTACGTCAAAGTGTGGGATTGGAGGAACTAGCGATCACCGCGACCAAATAAATTGAGTGAATGGAATTTTCGTTTTATTCGGATATGTTGGACATGTCCGAAACATGATCGACTGGAATGCTCTCGACCCCACCACAAATTAGAAGATAATACTCAACGAAACCGACGACACGCTTTACTGTGAAATCGCGGTGCAGATCTACGAAGTCTTCCCAAAATTCAGAAATAGAAAATTGTACCGCCATGGAACAAAAGGTAATATTTGGAAAAAAAAAATGAAAAATTGAGGCATTTAATAATTTTCTGAACTTCAGATTCGTCGGTCAGTTGGGCTGAGGACTTCACGACTACAAGAGACAGAAACTCGACGCCTCGTGGAAGCGAAACTTACTCGAAATCTAATAATTCTTTATTTTTTATTAATTTTCTTCCGAATTGTATGTAAATTTTTCTTATTTTTAACATTCGAATAAATTGATGATTTATTCGAAATTTCAAGTTGAAAAAATAACAAGTGCGCAAAGCAACAGTTCGAACATTCCTCAGCCGCCAATGGCTCAGCGACGCACATCCGCGCGACCGCTAATTCAGACTGTCGATGTACCGCGCTCATGCAGCAGCGGCCCATTCTTCAGCCATTCTTCAGACTTCGCGTTTTACCTGTGTATAGGGGCGGCCGGTGGAGCGGCGCGCTGGCGGCGGTGATGAGCGCGAGGGGAACTAGTTGGAGGGAGGGGGAGAGGAGTTTTTGACATGGAAGAGAGACAATTTCTCCTGAAATTTAGTCGTTTCAATTCTCCCCTCTCTTATCACAGCCCTCTCGACCCATCTTCCCCGACCACAGGTAAAACGGGAAAGGTGAAAAGAGAACGAAAAGAGGGCGATTCAGCCGGAAAAGTGTCGGAACGGAACCGCAAAATGGTGAGACGCGAGTGGAACTTGCATGACCTCGTTCCACTTTCGTCAAACTCATTCCCGACTCACTTTCCAGCCACGCGCGGCTCTTTTATCACTCTTCCGCGGCTTCACTTCACTATTAACGTGTTTCAAAAGTGATCCACTTTCCACTCGCGTCTCACCATTTTGCGGTTCCGTTACCACACTTTTCCGGCGTCCTCTTTCGTTCTCTTTTCACCTTCCCCGGTTTACCTGTGGATGGCCGAGCGGTCCAAGGCGCTGGTTTAAGGCACCAGTCCCTTCGGGGGCGTGGGTTCGAATCCCACTCTCTTCAGTTCTTTTTTGTTGATGGAATGACTGATTCATTCTGAATGAAAGCCTCTTACGAAACAAGACGCAAAAATGAGTTCTGAAGAGACTAGGATTCGAACCCACGCCCCCGAAGGGACTGGTGCCTTAAACCAGCGCCTTGGACCGCTCGGCCATCTCTCCGTCGGGAAAACTGGGTCGAGAGGGCAGTGATAAGAGTGGCAGAGGAAGAGCTTATCACAACTGGTGATAAATGGTGATAAGTCTCCTACCAGTTGTCCATGAATGTACTGAAACAGTTCCCTTTTCATCACGCCCCTATAGCTCAGTGGCAGAGCGTTGGTCTTGTAAACCAAAGGCCCGTAGTTCAATCCTGCGTGGGGGCAAGTTTTTTGATCTGAAAGTTCTTGAGGTTCTGTCAGAGAATCCGGGAATTTTTAATAAAAAACAGATTGAATTTGGGGTTGGGTATAGTTTTATTCAGATTCAAAAGTATTACAATTAGAAAATAGAGAATGGGGTATAAACAAGAATGAACACAGATCGGAGCAGTGGCCAGAAGACGTTGTGGACCCGAGAAGACCGCTAGAAGACGCGAAGAGAAGTCGTGATGAGAAAGAGACCTAAAGAATGGTTAGATGCCCCCGGAACCCGTACCCCATCCTAATAAAAAGAGCCCCTTAACATTGAACATACCCGAATTCCACTTCCGAAAAACGGACGTCCTGTTGGGAAGAGTACCCTGAACTGCTTTCGACACTCACCTGTGGTTGCTCCATTTGCTCCATTTGCTCCACTGGCTCCACTGCAGACTGCTCCACTGGCGCTTGTCCCACCTTGAACCAGTAGCTCAGGTCGTCGGCGTCCTCGTCGCTGACTTCCACCACCACTGGCACCTGGGGCACACGGGGAATCAGAACTACCTGCACCAGTTGTGGGACCACTTGCACCATAGGCTGCACCATAGCCACTGGGTCCTCCACAATCACCTGCACCTCCGGCTCTTCCTCCACTTGCACCTCAGGCTGAGCAACTGACTCCTGCACGGCTTGTGTCTCCTTCTGTCCCAAGGCCTCAGTGATGAGGTCCTCGTACTCCTCCTCGCTCGTCTCATCGATCTCCCTCCTCCTCTTGCTCCTTCCCTCCGATCCTTCCCCACTCCGCTTCCTCGCTCCTCCCTTCTTCACTCTCGCCGCCAGCATCTGGTCCTTTAACTTTCTGAAGACGGGCGAGAATCGCGCGGTGACAGCGATGAACTCCTGGCTGGAGAAGTGTGTCCTCGATTGGCACACCGGCCTCTCCGTCTCCACGACGTAAACCACCGGCTCGTACATGCACCTCGAGTCAACGAGTGCATGCGTGCCGTCCATCTCCTCCCTCTTGTTCGTTACCTTCACGTAGCTGAAATCCACTCCCTGCTCCATCCAGTGAGCTCCGAGCTGGGCACCGTCCTTGTGTGCGAGTGAGAAGGGGAATTCATCCTTGGGGAACATTCGTTGTGGCACGAACTTGCCCAAGTCGGTACGGTACTTGTATCTGTAATTTTAATTATCATCAATCAGTACAAATCACCAGAATAAACTCACGTGAAGGCGTCTTTCCGATTGAGAACTAATGTGGGAGTGTAGAGCACGTCGGCTCTCATCCCACTAACTTGGTAGGAGAGGGAGGGCACCATGAGCTGCCCCTTCTTGGCGAGCATCATCTCCGGGACCACCTCCGCTCCGTTAACCCTCTCCCAGTCGGCCGAGTTGGCAATGGTGATCTGGATCATTTCCATAGTGAAAATTGAGTGATTTCTGGAAGAAAATGGATTGGAAATGGAGATGAGAAGGGTTATAAGAAGGAATGAGTGGCGCTAATGATTCTTAAGCTAGGAAAATGTTAACTAGACTTCCAGATTTCTTGTGCTCACTACCAAATCTAACTGTAATCTAGGGACTAAAAAGAGAGAAAAATAAGAGACGAGTGCTCGGGACGGAGTCAAAATGAATGAATGATCTTCCGACGGATGGTACGGTGGGTGGAGCCATGGTGTTGGGGGCGGGACTCACCATCGACTGAAACACATCTCCACGCCAGCTGCAACTCTTCGATGGTGTGAATAGGGCGCATACCGGCACCATCTTCTCCTTGCCGGATTTCAGGGGACACGACAGTTCACGCATGGGAGACAGGTGCCATGGTGGCGGATTGGTGGGAAGTGGAGTGAACTGAAAATGAAGATAAAAACGAAAAAGACTCTGAAATATAATGTGATCCGAATAGATCGAAACATTTTGTGTGGCTTCTTCCAACCTACAGCTCAACCGTCGTGTTTTGTACATTTAGAAAAAGAGCACATAAGACTGGAAATTATAGTTTTTGAAGTCTGTTCAGAATCTTTGGAAGCTTCAGTAATCCTAATAAGTTTGAAAATATGAATTTCAAAGCAACAGTAATCAATCATAACTCAGAATTAGACATTTCGGTGTTTGCACATTTCTCAAAGCTACAGTAATCCAACAATTTTGATCGGAATTCGGATCATTGTAGCTTCAGAAGTCTGCAACACCAGAAGTAGCATTTTTCCATTTTTATAGATTACTGTAACTTCTGAACATTCATTAAATACTGGAAAAAACTATTGTAATTTATTTATGGACTACGGTAGCCTAAAAACGTCTGCAAACACAGAACATTTCGATTTGTTTGTTTTCATGGGTTACTGTAGCTTCTAAAAGTCTGTCAACTTCAAAAAAATCAACTTCTCCGTTTCTATGGATTACTGGAGCTTTAAATATCTGCAAACACCTTCCACATTCAAATTTTCAAGTTTTCTTTGATTACTGTACTTTCCAATTTCCGCAACCCCACCATCTTCAATCCCACCACAATTTTAGCCATCGAATGGCTGCAAGAAGAGTACATCCGTCAGGTGCGCATCGAAATGTACTTACAAGGGAATGGTCTGATGAGTCCCCGGAGTTCCCCAATGAGACCTATATCATTCGAAAGCTCTTGTTTTGACGAATTCAGAACTGTAATCCGTTTTTCCTACCGAGCTCTGTGAGCCGAGATACAGCCGTCCAAAACTCAAAAAATGTGATTTTTGTGAAATTTTGAGCGTTCATAACTTTTTTCGGAATCAATTCAGAATTTTAAGACAAACTTGAATATATAGTCGAATTTTGACAAACCGTAGTCCATGAATAAATTACAATAGTTTTTTCCAGTATTTAATGAATGTTCAGAAGTTACAGTAATCTATAAAAATGGAAAAATGCTACTTCTGGTGTTGCAGACTTCTGAAGCTACAATGATCCGAATTCCGATCAAAATTGTTGGATTACTGTAGCTTTGAAAAATGTGCAAACACCGAAATGTCTAATTCTGAGTTATGATTGATTACTGTTGCTTTGAAATTCATATTTTCAAACTTATTAGGATTACTGAACCTTCCAAAGATTCTGAACAGACTTCAAAAACTCTAAATTCCAGTCTTATGTGCTCTTTTTCTAAATGTACAAAACACGACGGTTGAGCTGTAGGTTGGAAGAAGCCACATCAAATGTTTCGATCTATTCGGATCACATTATATTTCAGAGTCTTTTTCGTTTTGAGCTTCATTTTCAGTCTCTTCCATTTCCCACAGCGCCCTCCATTTCCCACCAATCCGCCACCATGGCACCTGTCTCCCATGCGTGAACTGTCGTAGCCCCTGAAATCCGGCTAGGAGAAGATGGTGCCGGCATGCGCCCTATTCACACCATCGAAGAGTTGCAGCTGGCGTGGAGATGTGTTTCAGACCATGGTGAGTCCCGCCCCCGACACCATGGCTCCACCCACCGTACCATCCATAGGAAGATCATTCATTCATTCTGACTCCGTCCCGAGCACTCGTCTCTTCTTTTTCTCTCTTTTTTAGAGCCTTTTGAGTTAGATTTGGTAGTGAGCATCTGAAGTTCCCTAGTCATTTGCCTTCTTAGTTTAAGAATCATTAGCTCCACTCACTCCTTCTCATAGCTCTTCTCATCTCCATTTCCAACCCATTTTCTTTCAGAAATCACTCAATTATCACCATGGAAATGATCCAGATCACCATTGCCAACTCGGCCGACTGGGAGAGGGTTAACGGAGCGGAGGTGGTCCCGGAGATGATGCTGGCCAAGAAGGGGCAGCTCATGGTCCCGTGCCTCTCCTACGAAGTTAGTGGGATGAGAGCCGACGTGCTCTACACTCCCACGCTAGTGCTCAATCGGAAAGACGCCTTCACGTGAGTTTATTCTGGTGATTTGTACTGATTGATGATAATTAAAATTACAGATGCAAGTACCGTACCGACTTGGGCAAGTTCGTGCCACAACAAATGTTCCCCAAGGATGAATTCCCCTTCTCACTCGCACACAAGGACGGTGCCCAGCTCGGAGCTCACTGGATGGAGCACGGAGTGGATTTCAGCTACGTGAAGGTAACGAACAAGAGGGAGGAGATGGACGGCACGCATGCACTCGTTGACTCGAGGTGCATGTACGAGCCGGTGGTGTACGTAGTGGAGACGGAGAGGCCGGTGTGCCAATCGAGGACACACTTCTCCAACCAGGAGTTCATCGCTGTGACCGCGCGATTCTCGCCCGTCTTCAGAAAGTTAAAGGACGAGATGCTGGCGGCGAGAGTGAAGAAGGGAGGAGCGAGGAAGCGGAGTGGAGAAGGATCGGAGGGAAGGAGCAAGAGGAGGAGGGAGATCGATGAGACGAGCGAGGAGGAGTACGAGGACCTCATCACTGAGGCCTTGGGACAGAAGGAGACGCAAGCCGTGCAGGAGTCAGTGGCTCAGCCGGAGGTGCAAGTGGTGGAAGAGCCGGAGGTGCAGCTGATTGTGCAGGACCCAGTAGCTATGGAGCAGCCTATGGTGCAAGTAGTTCCACAAGTGGTGCAGGTAGTTGTAACTCCCCGTGTGCCCCAGGTGCCAGTGGTGGAGGTCAGCGACGAGGACGCCGACGACCTGAGCTACTGGTTCAAGATGGGACAAGCGCCAGTGGAGCAGCCTGCAGTGGAGCCAGTGGAGCCAGTGCAGCAAATGGAGCAACCACAGGTGAGTGTCGAAAGCAGTTCAGGGTACTCTTCCCAACAGGACGTCCGTTTTTCGGAAGTGGAATTCGGGTATGTTCAATGTTAAGGGGTTCTTTTTATTAGGATGGGGTACGGGTTCCGGGGGCATCTAACTATTCTTTAGGTCTCTTTCTCTTCACGACTTCACTTCGGGTCTTCTGGCGGTCTTCTCGGGTCAACAACGTCTTCTGGTCACTGCTTCGATCTGTGTTCATTCTTGTTTATACCTCATTTTCTATTTTCTAATTGTAATACTTTTGAATCTGAATAAAACTATACCCAACCCCAAATTCAATGTGTTTTTTATTGAAAATTCCCGTATTCTCTGACAGAACCTCAAGAACTTTCAGATCAAAAACTTGCCCCCACGCAGGATTGAACTACGGACCTTTGGTTTACAAGACCAACGCTCTCGCATCGCCAATTCTTAAGAAAAATGAAGCGTTCCTGGATTTAATCAGTCGATATTCTGCCTGTCCACTTTTTTATGGAACTAAAAAGTCTTCTGGTCGTCCACTTCTTCTATCTGGACGAGACAATCGAAGAATCATCAGCAGATTGTCGAAAGAAAAAAGGTCACTTGTTCAAAGATTAAGCGAGAACTTGGACTTTCCGTGTCCGTGGAGACTGTTTTGCAAAGAGCAAGTTCATCCGACGCCGCAAAATGAGGAAGGCTCCCAATGCAACCGCCAAACACTGAGAAAATCGGATGAAATCTGCCAAAAAGAACCAAAGAACTGACTGGAAACAAGTGAGGATTACTGTAGCTTTCTTGAACTGACATTATGTTTCCAGATCATCTTCAGTGACGAGAAGAAGTTTTGCTGCGCTGAACAGAATGGTTACCATGATTATTGGCTTGATTTGAGGAAAGAAAAACTGCGGTTCTTGCGTCGAAACTTCAAAGGAGGAGGAGTGATGGTATGGGCAGCGACCAGTGCCCAAGAAAGAGTCAAACTTTGCTTTATTTCCAATAAGATGAATGGCTGCCAATATCGATACGTGATTCGACCTCATACCATTTATCCGTCGGAATTGCTCAAAAAATTTCACTTGTCAGCAAGATGGAACTCCATGTCATCGGGCATTCCAGTTCTGGATTGGCCACCTGTTCCCCTGACATAGACATCATCAATGGTGCGAAAGATCTACGAAGGAAACAAAGTTTATGCCGACATTCCATCGCTCTAAAAGGCTAGAGCATGGCAAAAAGTGGACCAACAGCTGCTCGACAATCTTTATTTGTCCATGGATTCCCGAATTTTCGAAGTTGCTCGTCAGAATGGTTGTCCTATCGATTATTAATAACCATTCGCCTGTTATTTTCTCTTTTTTCACAATTTGAGCAAGTGAGCACAACCTGCTCTGCGAGCCCTGGAGCACAAAACCAAAAGTTTTCGGAGTATGGTCAATATGGGTGTCTTTCAACTCCATTTTTGATGGGGAATCCGAAAATTTCCTCTACATGAACTTTCTAGATGTGAAAACACCCCTGCAATCCAACAAAAAGCACATTTATTGCCGAGAAATGTCTCTGACCTCCTTGCCGCCCACGTGCACCCTCCCGGCATTCCGAGGCACCTCCACCCACACCCTCATGACCGGCGGAAAAGAAAAACTGATGTTCAAGTGTCGCTCATCGAACAACACTGACTACCGAGTGGTTCCAGCTTTCGGATCCATCGATGGCTAAACTGAAATCACGATAACTCAATCTTCTGGTGCTCCGAGGGACGACAAGCTCATTGTGCACTTTGCTCTCGCTGGCGACGCCGTCGACCCTGTCAAGGAGTTCAATGACGCCGAGCTGGTTGGAGCAATCGGAATTCCACTGCTCGCTAGTCATTGAGCCCATTAATCACAAATTTTCATTGCAATTGTGTATAAAAATGAAGGTTTTTGTAGTTTTTGTGTGATTTTGAAGAAAAACTTTGCTATCGTTAAAATCTGTTCCGACCATTTTCTTCAAAATTGAAAATCCCACAGATTTGCCGAAGGAATTTTCGAAAAACCTCTTATGAGCCCCAAAAAACGCAAAAAACAACAATGGAAGAGGAAATTCTAGGCCACCATCTGAATTACTCGGTGTTAAAACACTTGTTCACACAACCCTTGTACAGATCTGTGTAGTTTTCAATTTAGAACAATTTTATCAAGAAAAAACAAACCTAAAAGCTTCAAAACATCTAGACAACTGAAATACAACGAGATGGCCTAGATATTCCTCTTCCTTCGAGGGGATTTCTTATTTTTCAGAGTGAGTCAAAAGAGCTTTTAAAGAACCTCCTTTGACAGATCTGTGAAATTTTCAATTCTTTACAAAATTGTTAAATCAGAATCTAGAAAGAAGCCTTGTAGAGTCTGAAAAAAGCAAAAATTGTCCACGAAAACTACACGACTGACCAATCAGAAAAGCCACCTTTTCCATAACCCCCTCTTGTTAATAATCTACACAATCCTATGGTTTTTAGGAAAAAATACAACTTTTATGATTATCAAAAAAGTATGGGAATCGGGCTGAAAATCTGAAATTTTGGAAAAACGGTCAAAAAATCATTGGATTGTTTAGATTAAAGTCCCCTAAGTTTCGCAACATAGTTTTGGAGCTTTCTGAATGCTTTGAAATGACCTGAAACGCGCTTCAAATGTGAAAAATCGTCAATTTTCGAACTTTAAGCGCTCATAACTTGGCTGAATCTGAAAATGAGAAAAATTTGAAAACGGTTTTGGAATCAGGATGAGTTGGACTATCACTCCACCAAGTTTCATCAGATTCTGAACCGGTGTGTAAGTTGATTTTCCTTGTCAGTTCTCTTTTTTGCTGATAGAATTACTCATCCATTCTGAATGAAAGATCATTCCCTCTTACATATCAAGGCGCAAAAAGAGAACTGAAGAGAGTGGGATTCGAACCCACGCCCCCGAAGGGACTGGTGCCTTAAACCAGCGCCTTGGACCGCTCGGCCATCTCTCCGTCGGGGAAATTGGGTCGAGAGGGCAGTGATAAGAATGGCAGAGGAAGAGCTTATGACAACTGGTGATAATAGGTGATAAGTCTCTCCTACCAGTTGTCCATAAACACAAACAGTTCCCTTTTCATCACGCCCCTATAGCTCAGTGGCAGAGCGTTGGTCTTGTAAACCAAAGATCCGTAGTTCAATCCTGCGTGGGGGCAAGTTTTTTGATCTGAAAGTTCTTGAGGTTCTGTCAGAGAATCCGGGTATTTTCAATAAAAAACACATTGAATTTGGGGTTGGGTATAGTTTTATTCAGATTCAAAAGTATTACAATTAAAAAATAGAAAATGAGGTATAAACAAGAATGAACAGATCGAAGCAGTGACCAGAAGACGTCGTTGACCCGAGAAGACCGCCAGAAGACCAGAAGAGAAGTCGTGAAGAGAAAGAGACCTAAAGAATGGTTAGATGCCCCCGGAACCCGTACCCCATCCTAATAAAAAGAACCCCTTAACATTGAACGCACCCGAAATCGGAAACACGGACGTCTTGCGAGGAAGAGTAGCTGACACTCACTTGCTCCACTGCAGGCTGCTCCACTGGCGCTTGTCCCACCTTGAACCAGTAGCTCAGGTCGTCGGCGTCCTCGTCGCTGACTTCCACCACTGGCACCTGGGGAACACGGGGAATCAAAACTACCTGCACCACTTGTGGGTCCACTTGCACCATAGGCTGCACCATTGCCACTGGGTCCTCCACAATCACCTGCACCTCCGGCTCTTCCACCACTTGCACCTCAGGCTGAGCCACTGACTCCTGCGTCACTTGTCCCTCCTTCTGTCCCAAGGCCTCAGTCATCATGTCTTGAAACTCCTCCTCGCTCGTCTCATCGATCTCCCTCCTCCTCTTGCTCATTCCCTCCGATCCTTCCCCACTCCGCTTCCTCGCTCCTCCCTTCTTCACTCTCGCCGCCAGCATCTGGTCCTTTAACTTTCTGAAGACGGGCGAGAATCGCGCGGTGACTGCGATGAACTCTTGGTTAGCGAAGTGTGTCCTCGATTGGCACACCGGCCTCTCCGTCTCCACTACGTACACCACCGGCTCGTACATGCACCTCGAGTCAACGAGTGCATGCGTGCCGTCCATCTCCTCCCTCTTGTTCGTTACCTTCACGTAGCTGAAATCGACTCCGTGCTCCATCCAGTGAGCTCCGAGTTGGGCTCCGTCTTTGTGTGCGAGTGAGAAGGGGAATTCATCCTTGGGGAACATTCGTTGTGGCACGAACTTGCCCAAGTCGGTACGGTACTTGTATCTGTAATTTTAATTATCATCAATCAGTACAAATCACCAGAATAAACTCACGTGAAGGCGTCTTTCCGATTGAGCACTAGCGTGGGAGTGTAGAGCACGTCGGCTCTCATCCCACTAACTTCGTAGGAGAGGGAGGGCACCATGAGCTGGCCCTTCTTGGCCAGCATCATCTCCGGGACCACCTCCGCTCCGTTAACCCTCTCCCAGTCGGCCGAGTTGGCAATGGTGATCTGGATCATTTCCATGGTGATAATTGAGTGATTTCTGAAAGAAAATGGATTGGAAATGGAGATGAGAAGGGTTATGAGAAGGAATGAGTGGAGCTAATGATTCTTAAACTAAGAAGGCAAATGACTAGGGAACTTCAGATGCTCACTACCAAATCTAACTCAAAAGGCTCTAAAAAAGAGAGAAAAAGAAGAGACGAGTGCTCGGGACGGAGTCAGAATGAATGAATGATCATCCGACGGATGGTACGGTGGGTGGAGCCATGGTGTCGGGGGCGGGACTCACCATCGACTGGAACACATCTCCACGCCAGCTGCAACTCTTCGATGGTGTGAATAGGGCGCATGCCGGACCATCGTCTCCTTGCCGGATTTCAGGGGCTACGACAGTTCACGCATGGGAGACAGGTGCCATGGTGGTGGGAAGTGGAGGGAGCTGTGGGAAATGGAATATACTGAAACTGAAGATCAAAACAAAAAACCATCTGAAATACAGTGATGACAACATAAATATAGGGCGACCGCCATGAAGAGGCCAAATAATGAGCTTCAATGGGGGTTTTTTGATACTGTTTTGAAGGATAATGAATAAACAACTTGAAATACACAATTTGGAATCAAATTCATAAGATTCTATAGAATTATAAGCGTTTGGGGTTCTGTTATTCTTGAATTCCTTTATCGTTATCGATCCAACTTGATTTCTCAAATCAAATGTAACTCCAAACATTGGTTCAACTCGTCCCGATTGTTTCCAGTGCTCGCTGGTTGCTCCAAGAAGCCGCCGAGCAAGGAGGAGGTCTCGAATAGCACATCGCTTCCAGCGCCACCTTCTGTAGAAGCGATGAAGCCGGAGGAGAAAATTGAAAAGAAGGAAGAGAAGAAGGAGGACAGTGGCTACGAGAACTGCCCTGATTAGACGCCAGAAGAGCTCAAGAAAATCGCTGATCAGGCTGAAAAGCCTATGGAAAAAGTATAAGGATAAAATAAACTGCTTTTTTAAAGTATTTTTGATTTTGTTTTGTGTTTATTACATCCAATAAAGTGCCTTTCATGAAAAAAAGTGTCAACTCGTCACTGACCATCTTACACTGAAAACGAAATTGTTCGTCATTTCTCACAAGGAAAGTCAACTTGCTCACCGGTTGAGAACTTGATGAAACTGGGTGGAGTGATAGTCCAACTCGTCCTGATTTCAAAACCGTATTCAAATTTTGTCCATTTACAGTTACAGCCGAGTAATGACCGCTCAAAGTTTGAAAATTGACGATTTTTTCACTCCAAAGTTTCAGCCCAGCAAATCAAAATTTTTGAAAATCATAAAAGTTGTATTTTGTTCAAAAAACCATTGGATTGTGTAGATTAAGTTCCCCTGAGTTTCGCAACATAATTTTGGAGCACTATGAATCCTTTGAAATGACCTAAAAACCGCTTCAAAAGTGAACAAATCGTCAATTTTCAAACTTCGGCTGAATCTGAAAATGGGCAAAATTGAAAAACGGTTTTGGAATCAGGACGAGTTGGACTATCACTCCACCAAGTTTCATCAAATTCTCAACCGGTGAGTAAGTTGACTTTCCTTGTCAATGGAACAAATTTTTATCCAAGTCAATAAATTCAACGTTAAAAAACTACGCCACCCTCGCGCAAATCACTACCGAAAACGTGCTTATCGTGGCCGAAATGGATCAAATGAATGTAAAGGTGCTCTCGTCGGAAGGATCCGATGAGGTAACGTCGCCTTCTGAATCCGTCGTCGCCATGTTAGAGCAGTTCGTCCGGCTACCGCCGAGTTTCTGGTGGGAATCTTTGAGGACTCGCTGGCGCACATCGTTGAACACACATCCATCTTTCAGAGGCTCACCTGTTCCGAAGAACTAAGGTGGTTCGGATCAATTTTGAATCGTCAGAAGTGCTGAGACAAGAATGCAAATCTTCCCAAATTAATTTAACTTACTTTTCGGAGTATTTTCCTGTTGTTAACAACAAATTTCTAACTTTCCAGCAAGAAACTTTCATTTTCAGTGTGAGATAGTCAGTGACGAGTTGGCTCAAAATTACAAATATCGACAAAATTTCATGGTAAAAAAAAACTTCGTAACTAGTCATAATGTGCTAACTCAAATTTAATTTCTGATGAATTCAAGAATACAGTACTGGCCATAAAGAATGCGACAACTTGTTTTTGGTCGGTAACTTCTCGAGAATCCAACCTTTCGACTTGAATTTTTTACTGTATACGTAGAAAATACAAGTTGAATCGATATCGATAAAGGAATTCAAGAATAACTGAACCACAAACGCTCAGAATCATATGAGTTCGATTCCAAATTGTTTATTTTAAGTTGTTTATTCATTATCCTTCAAAACAGTATCAAAAAACCCCCATTGAAGCTCATTATTTGGCCTCTTCTCGGGGGTGACCCTATATTTATGTTATCAGCGCTGTATTTCTGATCGTTTTTCGTTTTTTCTTCAGTTTCAGTCTATTCCATTTCCCACCAATCCGCCACCATGGCACCTGTCTCCCATGCGTGAACTGTCGTGTCCCCTGAAATCCGGCAAGGAGACGATGGTCCGGCATGCGCCCTATTCACACCATCGAAGAGTTGCAGCTGGCGTGGAGATGTGTTTCAGTCGATGGTGAGTCCCGCCCCCGACACCATGGCTCCACCCACCGTACCATCCGTCGGAAGATCATTCATTCATTCTGACTCCGTCCCGAGCAGTCGTCTCTTCTTTCTCTCTCTTTTTAGTCTCTAGATTACAGTTAGATTTGGTAGTGAGCACAAGAAATCTAGTAGTCTAGTCAACATTTTTCTAGCTTAAGAATCATTAGCTCCACTCATTCCTTCTTATAACCCTTCTCATTTTCATTTCCAATCCATTTACTTTCAGAAATCACTCAATTATCACGATGGAAATGATCCAGATCACCATTGCCAACTCGGCCGACTGGGAGAGGGTTAACGGAGCGGAGGTGGTCCCGGAGATGATGCTGGCCAAGAAGGGCCAGCTCATGGTGCCCTCCCTCTCCTACGAAGTTAGTGGGATGAGAGCCGACGTGCTCTACACTCCCACGCTAGTGCTCAATCGGAAAGACGCCTTCACGTGAGTTTATTCGGGTGAATTGTTCTGATTTATGAGAATTGAAATTTCAGATACAGATACCGTTCCGACTTGGGCAAGTTCGTCCCACAACAAATGTTCCCCAAGGAAGATTTCCCCTTCTCACTCGAGCACAAAGACGGTGCCCAGCTCGGAGCTCACTGGATGGAGCACGGAGTGGATTTCAGCTACGTGAAGGTAACGAACAAGAGGGAGGAGATGGACGGCACGCACGCACTCGTTGACTCGAGGTGCATGTACGAGCCGGTGGTGTACGTCGTGGAGACGGAGAGGCCGGTGTGCCAATCGAGGACACACTTCTCCAGCCAGGAGTTCATCGCTGTCACCGCGCGATTCTCGCCCGTCTTCAGAAAGTTAAAGGACCAGATGCTGGCGGCGAGAGTGAAGAAGGGAGGAGCGAGGAAGCGGAGTGGGGAAGGATCGGAGGGAAGGAGCAAGAGGAGGAGGGAGATCGATGAGACGAGCGAGGAGGAGTACGAGGACCTCATCACTGAGGCCTTGGGACAGAAGGAGACACAAGTCGTGCAGGAGTCAGTGGCTCAGCCGATTGTGCAAGTGGTGGAAGAGCCGGAGGTGCAGCTGATTGAGCAGGAACCAGTGGCTATGGTGCAGCCTGTGGTGCAAGTGGTTCCACAAGTGGTGCAGGTAGTTGTTATTCCCCGGGTGCCCCAGGTGCCAGTGGTGGAAGTCAGCGACGAGGACGCCGACGACCTGAGCTACTGGTTCAAGATGGGACAAGCGCCAGTGGAGCAGCCTGCAGTGGAGCCAGTGGAGCAAATGGAGCAACCACAGGTGAGTGTCGAAAGCAGTTCAGGGTACTCTTCCCATCAGGACGTCCGTTTTTCGGAAGTGGAATTCGGGTATGTTCAATGTTAAGGGGTTCTTTTTATTAGGATGGGGTACGGGTTCCGGGGGCATCTAACCATTCTTTAGGTCTCTTTCTCATCACGACTTCTCTTCGGGTCTTCTGGCGGTCTTCTCGGGTCAACAACGTCTTCTGGTCACTGCTCCGATCTGTGTTCATTCTTGTTTATACCTCATTTTCTATTTTCTAATTGTAATACTTTTGAATCTGAATAAAACTATACCCAACCCCAAATTCAATGTGTGTTTTATTGAAAATACCCGGATTCTCTGACAGAACCTCAATAACTTTCAGATGAAAAAACTTGCCCCCACGCAGGATTGAACTACGGGCCTTTGGTTTACAAGACCAACGCTCTGCCACTGAGCTATAGGGGCGTGATGAAAAGGGAACTGTGTACATATTTATGGACAACTGGTAGGAGAGACTTATCACCATTTATCACCAGTTGTGATAAGCTCTCCCTCTGCCATTCTTATCGCTGCCCTCTCGACCCAATTTCCCCGACGGAGAGATGGCCGAGCGGTCCAAGGCGCTGGTTTAAGGCACCAGTCCCTTCGGGGGCGTGGGTTCGAATCCCACTCTCTTCAGTTCTTTTTCCTTCCTTTTTATTTTGTATTTTTTCAGGTTGAAGATGAGAAAAATGTATGGTGTTTGTCGACAAAGTGGTAATTTTCAAGTTTCTAGGGATTTTCTTCAAACTTCTGTTGTGAAGTACACTTTTTTCTGTGATAACTTCTGTTTTTTTTGCTGATAGAATGACTCATTGATTCTGAATGAGAGATCCTTCTCTTACAAATAAAGGCGCTAAAAGAGAACTGAAGAGAGTGGGATTCGAACCCAGGCCCCCGAAAATGTGAGTTTTTGTTTTCTCACCAAAAATATGTCAACCGAATGACTTTCAGGACATAAAACCCAAAGGAGGATATGAAGAGTTATAATGAGTACTCCTACGTCAAAGTGTGGGATTGGAGGAACTAGCGATCACCGCGACCAAATAAATTGAGTGAATGGAATTTTCGTTTTATTCGGATATGTTGGACATGTCCGAAACATGATCGACTGGAATGCTCTCGACCCCACCACAAATTAGAAGATAATACTCAACGAAACCGACGACACGCTTTACTGTGAAATCGCGGTGCAGATCTACGAAGTCTTCCCAAAATTCAGAAATAGAAAATTGTACCGCCATGGAACAAAAGGTAATATTTGGAAAAAAAAAATGAAAAATTGAGGCATTTAATAATTTTCTGAACTTCAGATTCGTCGGTCAGTTGGGCTGAGGACTTCACGACTACAAGAGACAGAAACTCGACGCCTCGTGGAAGCGAAACTTACTCGAAATCTAATAATTCTTTATTTTTTATTAATTTTCTTCCGAATTGTATGTAAATTTTTCTTATTTTTAACATTCGAATAAATTGATGATTTATTCGAAATTTCAAGTTGAAAAAATAACAAGTGCGCAAAGCAACAGTTCGAACATTCCTCAGCCGCCAATGGCTCAGCGACGCACATCCGCGCGACCGCTAATTCAGACTGTCGATGTACCGCGCTCATGCAGCAGCGGCCCATTCTTCAGCCATTCTTCAGACTTCGCGTTTTACCTGTGTATAGGGGCGGCCGGTGGAGCGGCGCGCTGGCGGCGGTGATGAGCGCGAGGGGAACTAGTTGGAGGGAGGGGGAGAGGAGTTTTTGACATGGAAGAGAGACAATTTCTCCTGAAATTTAGTCGTTTCAATTCTCCCCTCTCTTATCACAGCCCTCTCGACCCATCTTCCCCGACCACAGGTAAAACGGGAAAGGTGAAAAGAGAACGAAAAGAGGGCGATTCAGCCGGAAAAATGTCGGAACGGAACCGCAAAATGGTGAGACGCGAGTGGAACTTGCATGACCTCGTTCCACTCTCGTCAAACTCATTCCCGACTCACTTTCCAGCCACGCGCGGCTCTTTTATCACTCTTCCGCGGCTTCACTTCACTATTAACGTGTTTCAAAAGTGATCCACTTTCCACTCGCGTCTCACCATTTTGCGGTTCCGTTACCACACTTTTCCGGCGTCCTCTTTCGTTCTCTTTTCACCTTCCCCGGTTTACCTGTGGATGGCCGAGCGGTCCAAGGCGCTGGTTTAAGGCACCAGTCCCTTCGGGGGCGTGGGTTCGAATCCCACTCTCTTCAGTTCTTTTTTGTTGATGGAATGACTGATTCATTCTGAATGAAAGCCTCTTACGAAACAAGGCGCAAAAATGAGTTCTGAAGAGACTAGGATTCGAACCCACGCCCCCGAAGGGACTGGTGCCTTGAACCAGCGCCTTGGACCGCTCGGCCATCTCTCCGTCGAGGAAATTGGGTCGAGAGGGCAGTGATAAGAGTGGCAGAGGAAGAGCTTATCACAACTGGTGATAAATGGTGATAAGTCTCTCCTACCAGTTGTCCATAAATATGTACACAAGCAATTCCCTTCTCATCACGCCCCTATAGCACAGTGGCAGAGCGTTGGTCTTGTAAACCAAAGGTCCGTAGTTCAATCCTGCGTGGGGGCAAGTTTTTTGATCTGAAAGTTCTTGAGGTTCTGTCAGAGAATCCGGGAATTTTTAATAAAAAACACATTGAATTTGGGGTTGGGTATAGTTTTATTCAGATTCAAAAGTATTACAATTAGAAAATAGAAAATGAGGTATAAACAAGATACAG
Organism: Caenorhabditis imperialis; assembly: GCA_963572205.1. Taxonomy (NCBI): domain Eukaryota; kingdom Metazoa; phylum Nematoda; class Chromadorea; order Rhabditida; family Rhabditidae; genus Caenorhabditis; species Caenorhabditis imperialis. The sequence continues at coordinate 2,508,572 of OY751542.1, read as the reverse complement.
ATCGAAGCAGTGACCAGAAGACGTTGTGGACCCGAGAAGACCGCTAGAAGACGCGAAGAGAAGTCGTGATGAGAAAGAGACCTAAAGAATGGTTAGATGCCCCCGGAACCCGTACCCCATCCTAATAAAAAGAGCCCCTTAACATTGAACATACCCGAATTCCACTTCCGAAAAACGGACGTCCTGTTGGGAAGAGTACCCTGAACTGCTTTCGACACTCACCTGTGGTTGCTCCATTTGCTGCATTGGCTCCACTGGCTCCACTGCAGGCTGCTCCACTGGCGCTTGTCCCACCTTGAACCAGTAGCTCAGGTCGTCGGCGTCCTCGTCGCTGACTTCCACCACCACTGGCACCTGGGGCACACGGGGAATCAGAACTACCTGCACCACTTGTGGGACCACTTGTACCACAGGCTGCACCATCATGACAGGCTCCTCCACAATCAGCTGCACCTCCGGCTCTTCCACCACTTGCACAATCGGCTGAGCCACTGACTCCTGCACGACTTGTGTCTCCTTCTGCCCCAAGGCCTCAGTGATGAGGTCCTCGTACTCCTCCTCGCTCGTCTCATCGATCTCCCTCCTCCTCTTGCTCCTTCCCTCCGATCGTTCCCCACTCCGCTTCCTCGCTCCTCCCTTCTTCACTCTTGCCGCCAGCATATCGTTCTTTAACTCCCTGAAGACGGGCGAGAATCGCGCGGTGACAGCTATGAACTCCTGGTTGGAGAAGTGTGTCCTCGATTGGCACACCGGCCTCTCCGTCTCCACGACGTACACCACCGGCTCGTACATGCACCTCGAGTCAACGAGTGCATGCGTGCCGTCCATCTCCTCCCTCTTGTTCGTTACCTTCACGTAGCTGAAATCCACTCCGTGCTCCATCCAGTGAGCTCCGAGCTGGGCACCGTCTTTGTGCTCGAGTGAGAAGGGGAAATCTTCCTTGGGGAACATTTGTTGTGGGACGAACTTGCCCAAATCGGTATGGTATCTGTATCTGAAATTTCAATTATCATAAATCAGAACAATTCACCCGAATAAACTCACGTGAAGGCGTCTTTCCGATTGAGCACTAGCGTGGGAGTGTAGAGCACGTCGGCTCTCATCCCACTAACTTCGTAGGAGAGGCACGGGACCATGAGCTGGCCCTTCTTGGCCAGCATCATCTCCGGGACCACCTCCGCTCCGTTAACCCTCTCCCAGTCGGCCGAATTGGCAATGGTGATCTGGATCATTTCCATGGTGATAATTGAGTGATTTCTGGAAGAAAATGGATTGGATATGGAAATGAGAAGAGCTATGAGAAGGAGTGAGAAGAGCTAATGATTCTTAAACTAAGAAGGCAAATGACTAGGGAACTTCAGATGCTCACTGCCAAATCTAACTCAAAAGGCTCTAAAAAAGAGAGAAAAAGAAGAGACGAGTGCTCGGGACGGAGTCAGAATGAATGAATGATCTTGCGACGGATGGTACGGTGGGTGGAGCCATGGTGTCGGGGGCGGGACTCACCATCGACTGGAACACATCTCCACGCCAGCTGCAACTCTTCGATGGTGTGAATAGGGCGCATGCCGGCACCATCCTCTCCTTGCCGGATTTCAGGGGACACGACAGTTCACGCATGGGAGACAGGTGCCATGGTGGCGGATTGGTGGGAAGTGGAATAGACTGAAACTGAAGAAAAAACGAAAAACGATCAGAAATACAGTGCTGATAACATAAATATAGGGTCACCCCCGAGAAGAGGCCAAATAATGAGCTTCAATGGGGGTTTTTTGATACTGTTTTGAAGGATAATGAATAAACAACTTAAAATAAACAATTTGGAATCGAACTCATATGATTCTATAGAATTATAAGCGTTTGGGGTTCTGTTATTCTTGAATTCCTTTATCGTTATCGATCCAACTTGATTTCTCAAATCAAATGTAACTCCAAACATTGGTCCAACTCGTCCCGATTGTTTCCAGTGCTCGCTGGTTGCTCCAAGAAGCCGCCGAGCAAGGAGGAGGTCTCGAATAGCACATCGCTTCCAGCGCCACCTTCTGTAGAAGCGATGAAGCCGGAGGAGAAAATTGAAAAGAAGGAAGAGAAGAAGGAGGACAGTGGCTACGAGAACTGCCCTGATTAGACGCCAGAAGAGCTCAAGAAAATCGCTGATCAGGCTGAAAAGCCTATGGAAAAAGTATAAGGATAAAATAAACTGCTTTTTTAAAGTATTTTTGATTTTGTTTTGTGTTTATTACATCCAATAAAGTGTCTTTCATGAAAAAAAGTGTCAACTCGTCACTGACCATCTTACACTGAAAACGAAATTGTTCGTCATTTCTCACAAGGAAAGTCAACTTACACACCGGTTGAGAATTTGATGAAACTTGGTGGAGTGATAGTCCAACTCGTCCTGATTTCAAAACCGTATTTAAATTTTGTCCATTTACAGTTACAGCCGAGTAATGACCGCTCAAAGTTTGAAAATTGACGATTTTTTCACTCCAAAGTTTCAGCCCAGCAAATCAAAATTTTTGAAAATCATAAAAGTTGTATTTTGTCCAAAAAACTATTGGATTGTGTAGATTAAGTCCCCTGAGTTTCGCAACATAATTTTGGAGCACTATGAATCCTTTGAAATGACCTAAAAACCGCTTCAAAAGTGAACAAATCGTCAATTTTCAAACTTCGGCTGAATCTGAAAATGGGCAAAATTGAAAAACGGTTTTGGAATCAGGACGAGTTGGACTATCACTCCACCAAGTTTCATCAAATTCTCAACCGGTGAGTAAGTTGACTTTCCTTGTCAATGGAACAAATTTTTATCCAAGTCAATAAATTCAACGTTAAAAAACTACGCCACCCTCGCGCAAATCACTACCGAAAACGTGCTTATCGTGGCCGAAATGGATCAAATGAATGTAAAGGTGCTCTCGTCGGAAGGATCCGATGAGGTAACGTCGCCTTCTGAATCCGTCGTCGCCATGTTAGAGCAGTTCGTCCGGCTACCGCCGAGTTTCTGGTGGGAATCTTTGAGGACTCGCTGGCGCACATCGTTGAACACACATCCATCTTTCAGAGGCTCACCTGTTCCGAAGAACTAAGGTGGTTCGGATCAATTTTGAATCGTCAGAAGTGCTGAGACAAGAATGCAAATCTTCCCAAATTAATTTAACTTACTTTTCGGAGTATTTTCCTGTTGTTTACAACAAATTTCTAACTTTCCAGCAAGAAACTTTCATTTTCAGTGTGAGATGGTCAGTGACGAGTTGGCTCAAAATTACAAATATCGACAAAATTTCATGGTAAAAAAAAACTTCGTAACTAGTCATAATGTGCTAACTCAAATGTAATTTCTGATGAATTCAAGAATACAGTACTGGCCATAAAGAATGCGACAACTTGTTTTTGGTCGGTAACTTCTCGAGAATCCAACCTTTCGACTTGAATTTTTTACTGTATACGTAGAAAATACAAGTTGAATCGATATCGATAAAGGAATTCAAGAATAACTGAACCACAAACGCTCAGAATCATATGAGTTCGATTCCAAATTGTTTATTTTAAGTTGTTTATTCATTATCCTTCAAAACAGTATCAAAAAACCCCCATTGAAGCTCATTATTTGGCCTCTTCTCGGGGGTGACCCTATATTTATGTTGTCATCACTGTATTTCAGATGGTTTTTTGTTTTGATCTTCAGTTTCAGTATATTCCATTTCCCACAGCTCCCTCCACTTCCCACCACCATGGCACCTGTCTCCCATGCGTGAACTGTCGTGTCCCCTGAAATCCGGCAAGGAGAAGATGGTGTCGGCATGCGCCCTATTCACACCATCGAAGAGTTGCAGCTGGCGTGGAGATGTGTTCCAGTCGATGGTGAGTCCCGCCCCCAACACCATGGCTCCACCCACCGTACCATCCATAGGAAGATCATTCATTCATTCTGACTCCGTCCCGAGCACTCGTCTCTTCTTTTTCTCTCTTTTTTAGAGCCTTTTGAGTTAGATTTGGTAGTGAGCATCTGAAGTTCCCTAGTCATTTGCCTTCTTAGTTTAAGAATCATTAGCTCTTCTCACCCCTTCTTATAACCCTTCTCATCTCCATTTCCAACCCATTTTCTTTCAGAAATCACTCAATTATCACCATGGAAATGATCCAGATCACCATTGCCAACTCGGCCGACTGGGAGAGGGTTAACGGAGCGGAGGTCGTCCCGGAGATGATGCTGGCCAAGAAGGGCCAGCTCATGGTGCCCTCCCTCTCCTACGAAGTTAGTGGGATGAGAGCCGACGTGCTCTACACTCCCACGCTAGTGCTCAATCGGAAAGACGCCTTCACGTGAGTTTATTCTGGTGATTTGTACTGATTGATGATAATTAAAATTACAGATACAAGTACCGTACCGACTTGGGCAAGTTCGTGCCACAACGAATGTTCCCCAAGGATGAATTCCCCTTCTCACTCGCACACAAGGACGGTGCCCAACTCGGAGCTCACTGGATGGAGCACGGAGTGGACTTCAGCTGGGTGAAGGTCACGAACAAGAGGGAGGAGATGGACGGCACGCATGCACTCGTTGACTCGAGGTGCATGTACGAGCCAGTGGTGTACGTAGTGGAGACGGAGAGACCGGTGTGCCAATCGAGGACACACTTCTCCAACCAGGAGTTCATAGCTGTCACCGCGCGATTCTCGCCCGTCTTCAGAAAGTTAAAGGACCAGATGCTGGCGGCGAGAGTGAAGAAGGGAGGAGCGAGGAAGCGGAGTGGGGAAGGATCGGAGGGAAGGAGCAAGAGGAGGAGGGAGATCGATGAGACGAGCGAGGAGGAGTACGAGGACCTCATCACTGAGGCCTTGGGACAGAAGGAGACACAAGTGGCGCAGGAGTCAGTGGCTCAGCCGATTGTGCAAGTGGTGGAAGAGCCGGAGGTGCAGCTGATTGTGGAGGAGCCTGTCATGATGGTGCAGCCTGTGGTGCAAGTGGTCCCACAAGTGGTGCAGGCAGTTGTCATTCCCCGTGTGCCCCAGGTGCCAGTGGTGGTGGAAGTCAGCGACGAGGACGCCGACGACCTGAGCTACTGGTTCAAGGTGGGACAAGCGCCAGTGGAGCAGCCTGCAGTGGAGCCGGTGGAGCAACCACAGGTGAGTGTCGAAAGCAGTTCAGGGTACTCTTCCCAACAGGACGTCCGTTTTTCGGAAGTGGAATTCGGGTATGTTCAATGTTAAGGGGTTCTTTTTATTAGGATTGGGTACGGGTTCCGGGGGCATCTAACCATTCTTTAGGTCTCTTTCTCTTCACGACTTCTCTTCGGGTCTTCTGTCGGTCTTCTCGGGTCAACAACGTCTTCTGGTCACTGCTCCGATCTCTCTTCATTCTTGTTTATACCTCATTTTCTATTTTCTAATTGTAATACTTTTGAATCTGAATAAAACTATACCCAACCCCAAATTCAATGTGTTTTTTATTCAAAATACCCGGATTCTCTGACAGAACCTCAAGAACTTTCAGATCAAAAAACTTGCCCCCACGCAGGATTGAACTACGGACCTTTGGTTTACAAGACCAACGCTCTGCCACTGAGCTATAGGGGCGTGATGAAAAGGGAACTGTTTCAGTACATTCATGGACAACTGGTAGGAGAGACTTATCACCATTTATCACCAGTTGTGATAAGCTCTCCCTCTGCCATTCTTATCACTGCCCTCTCGACCCAATTTCCCCGACGGAGAGATGGCCGAGCGGTCCAAGGCGCTGGTTTAAGGCACCAGTCCCTTCGGGGGCGTGGGTTCGAATCCCACTCTCTTCAGTTCTTTTTCCTTCCTTTTTATTTTGTATTTTTTCAGGTTGAAGATGAGAAAAATGTATGGTGTTTGTCGACAAAGTGGTAATTTTCAAGTTTCTAGGGATTTTCTTCAAACTTCTGTTGTGAAGTACACTTTTTTCTGTGATAACTTCTGTTTTTTTTGCTGATAGAATGACTCATTGATTCTGAATGAGAGATCCTTCTCTTACAAATAAAGGCGCTAAAAGAGAACTGAAGAGAGTGGGATTCGAACCCACGCCCCCGAAAATGTGAGTTTTTGTTTTCTCACCAAAAATATGTCAACCGAATGACTTTCAGGACATAAAACCCAAAGGAGGATATGAAGAGTTATAATGAGTACTCCTACGTCAAAGTGTGGGATTGGAGGAACTAGCGATCACCGCGACCAAATAAATTGAGTGAATGGAATTTTCGTTTTATTCGGATATGTTGGACATGTCCGAAACATGATCGACTGGAATGCTCTCGACCCCACCACAAATTAGAAGATAATACTCAACGAAACCGACGACACGCTTTACTGTGAAATCGCGGTGCAGATCTACGAAGTCTTCCCAAAATTCAGAAATAGAAAATTGTACCGCCATGGAACAAAAGGTAATATTTGGAAAAAAAAAATGAAAAATTGAGGCATTTAATAATTTTCTGAACTTCAGATTCGTCGGTCAGTTGGGCTGAGGACTTCACGACTACAAGAGACAGAAACTCGACGCCTCGTGGAAGCGAAACTTACTCGAAATCTAATAATTCTTTATTTTTTATTAATTTTCTTCCGAATTGTATGTAAATTTTTCTTATTTTTAACATTCGAATAAATTGATGATTTATTCGAAATTTCAAGTTGAAAAAATAACAAGTGCGCAAAGCAACAGTTCGAACATTCCTCAGCCGCCAATGGCTCAGCGACGCACATCCGCGCGACCGCTAATTCAGACTGTCGATGTACCGCGCTCATGCAGCAGCGGCCCATTCTTCAGCCATTCTTCAGACTTCGCGTTTTACCTGTGTATAGGGGCGGCCGGTGGAGCGGCGCGCTGGCGGCGGTGATGAGCGCGAGGGGAACTAGTTGGAGGGAGGGGGAGAGGAGTTTTTGACATGGAAGAGAGACAATTTCTCCTGAAATTTAGTCGTTTCAATTCTCCCCTCTCTTATCACAGCCCTCTCGACCCATCTTCCCCGACCACAGGTAAAACGGGAAAGGTGAAAAGAGAACGAAAAGAGGGCGATTCAGCCGGAAAAGTGTCGGAACGGAACCGCAAAATGGTGAGACGCGAGTGGAACTTGCATGACCTCGTTCCACTCTCGTCAAACTCATTCCCGACTCACTTTCCAGCCACGCGCGGCTCTTTTATCACTCTTCCGCGGCTTCACTTCACTATTAACGTGTTTCAAAAGTGATCCACTTTCCACTCGCGTCTCACCATTTTGCGGTTCCGTTACCACACTTTTCCGGCGTCCTCTTTCGTTCTCTTTTCACCTTCCCCGGTTTACCTGTGGATGGCCGAGCGGTCCAAGGCGCTGGTTTAAGGCACCAGTCCCTTCGGGGGCGTGGGTTCGAATCCCACTCTCTTCAGTTCTTTTTTGTTGATGGAATGACTGATTCATTCTGAATGAAAGCCTCTTACGAAACAAGGCGCAAAAATGAGTTCTGAAGAGACTAGGATTCGAACCCACGCCCCCGAAGGGACTGGTGCCTTGAACCAGCGCCTTGGACCGCTCGGCCATCTCTCCGTCGAGGAAATTGGGTCGAGAGGGCAGTGATAAGAGTGGCAGAGGAAGAGCTTATCACAACTGGTGATAAATGGTGATAAGTCTCTCCTACCAGTTGTCCATAAATATGTACACAAGCAATTCCCTTCTCATCACGCCCCTATAGCACAGTGGCAGAGCGTTGGTCTTGTAAACCAAAGGTCCGTAGTTCAATCCTGCGTGGGGGCAAGTTTTTTGATCTGAAAGTTCTTGAGGTTCTGTCAGAGAATCCGGGAATTTTTAATAAAAAACACATTGAATTTGGGGTTGGGTATAGTTTTATTCAGATTCAAAAGTATTACAATTAGAAAATAGAAAATGAGGTATAAACAAGATACAGATCGAAGCAGTGACCAGAAGACGTTGTGGACCCGAGAAGACCGCTAGAAGACGCGAAGAGAAGTCGTGATGAGAAAGAGACCTAAAGAATGGTTAGATGCCCCCGGAACCCGTACCCCATCCTAATAAAAAGAGCCCCTTAACATTGAACATACCCGAATTCCACTTCCGAAAAACGGACGTCCTGTTGGGAAGAGTACCCTGAACTGCTTTCGACACTCACCTGTGGTTGCTCCATTTGCTGCATTGGCTCCACTGGCTCCACTGCAGGCTGCTCCACTGGCGCTTGTCCCACCTTGAACCAGTAGCTCAGGTCGTCGGCGTCCTCGTCGCTGACTTCCACCACCACTGGCACCTGGGGCACACGGGGAATCAGAACTACCTGCACCACTTGTGGGACCACTTGTACCACAGGCTGCACCATCATGACAGGCTCCTCCACAATCAGCTGCACCTCCGGCTCTTCCACCACTTGCACAATCGGCTGAGCCACTGACTCCTGCACGACTTGTGTCTCCTTCTGCCCCAAGGCCTCAGTGATGAGGTCCTCGTACTCCTCCTCGCTCGTCTCATCGATCTCCCTCCTCCTCTTGCTCCTTCCCTCCGATCGTTCCCCACTCCGCTTCCTCGCTCCTCCCTTCTTCACTCTCGCCGCCAGCATCTGGTCCTTTAACTTTCTGAAGACGGGCGAGAATCGCGCGGTGACAGCTATGAACTCCTGGTTGGAGAAGTGTGTCCTCGATTGGCACACCGGCCTCTCCGTCTCCACGACGTACACCACCGGCTCGTACATGCACCTCGAGTCAACGAGTGCATGCGTGCCGTCCATCTCCTCCCTCTTGTTCGTTACCTTCACGTAGCTGAAATCCACTCCGTGCTCCATCCAGTGAGCTCCGAGCTGGGCACCGTCTTTGTGCTCGAGTGAGAAGGGGAAATCTTCCTTGGGGAACATTTGTTGTGGGACGAACTTGCCCAAATCGGTATGGTATCTGTATCTGAAATTTCAATTATCATAAATCAGAACAATTCACCCGAATAAACTCACGTGAAGGCGTCTTTCCGATTGAGCACTAGCGTGGGAGTGTAGAGCACGTCGGCTCTCATCCCACTAACTTCGTAGGAGAGGGAGGGCACCATGAGCTGGCCCTTCTTGGCCAGCATCATCTCCGGGACCACCTCCGCTCCGTTAACCCTCTCCCAGTCGGCCGAATTGGCAATGGTGATCTGGATCATTTCCATGGTGATAATTGAGTGATTTCTGGAAGAAAATGGATTGGATATGGTAATGAGAAGAGCTATGAGAAGGAGTGAGAAGAGCTAATGATTCTTAAACTAAGAAGGCAAATGACTAGGGAACTTCAGATGCTCACTGCCAAATCTAACTCAAAAGGCTCTAAAAAAGAGAGAAAAAGAAGAGACGAGTGCTCGGGACGGAGTCAGAATGAATGAATGATCTTGCGACGGATGGTACGGTGGGTGGAGCCATGGTGTCGGGGGCGGGACTCACCATCGACTGGAACACATCTCCACGCCAGCTGCAACTCTTCGATGGTGTGAATAGGGCGCATGCCGGCACCATCCTCTCCTTGCCGGATTTCAGGGGACACGACAGTTCACGCATGGGAGACAGGTGCCATGGTGGCGGATTGGTGGGAAGTGGAATAGACTGAAACTGAAGAAAAAACGAAAAACGATCAGAAATACAGTGCTGATAACATAAATATAGGGTCACCCCCGAGAAGAGGCCAAATAATGAGCTTCAATGGGGGTTTTTTGATACTGTTTTGAAGGATAATGAATAAACAACTTAAAATAAACAATTTGGAATCGAACTCATATGATTCTATAGAATTATAAGCGTTTGGGGTTCTGTTATTCTTGAATTCCTTTATCGTTATCGATCCAACTTGATTTCTCAAATCAAATGTAACTCCAAACATTGGTCCAACTCGTCCCGATTGTTTCCAGTGCTCGCTGGTTGCTCCAAGAAGCCGCCGAGCAAGGAGGAGGTCTCGAATAGCACATCGCTTCCAGCGCCACCTTCTGTAGAAGCGATGAAGCCGGAGGAGAAAATTGAAAAGAAGGAAGAGAAGAAGGAGGACAGTGGCTACGAGAACTGCCCTGATTAGACGCCAGAAGAGCTCAAGAAAATCGCTGATCAGGCTGAAAAGCCTATGGAAAAAGTATAAGGATAAAATAAACTGCTTTTTTAAAGTATTTTTGATTTTGTTTTGTGTTTATTACATCCAATAAAGTGTCTTTCATGAAAAAAAGTGTCAACTCGTCACTGACCATCTTACACTGAAAACGAAATTGTTCGTCATTTCTCACAAGGAAAGTCAACTTACACACCGGTTGAGAATTTGATGAAACTTGGTGGAGTGATAGTCCAACTCGTCCTGATTTCAAAACCGTATTTAAATTTTGTCCATTTACAGTTACAGCCGAGTAATGACCGCTCAAAGTTTGAAAATTGACGATTTTTTCACTCCAAAGTTTCAGCCCAGCAAATCAAAATTTTTGAAAATCATAAAAGTTGTATTTTGTCCAAAAAACTATTGGATTGTGTAGATTAAGTCCCCTGAGTTTCGCAACATAATTTTGGAGCACTATGAATCCTTTGAAATGACCTAAAAACCGCTTCAAAAGTGAACAAATCGTCAATTTTCAAACTTCGGCTGAATCTGAAAATGGGCAAAATTGAAAAACGGTTTTGGAATCAGGACGAGTTGGACTATCACTCCACCAAGTTTCATCAAATTCTCAACCGGTGAGTAAGTTGACTTTCCTTGTCAATGGAACAAATTTTTATCCAAGTCAATAAATTCAACGTTAAAAAACTACGCCACCCTCGCGCAAATCACTACCGAAAACGTGCTTATCGTGGCCGAAATGGATCAAATGAATGTAAAGGTGCTCTCGTCGGAAGGATCCGATGAGGTAACGTCGCCTTCTGAATCCGTCGTCGCCATGTTAGAGCAGTTCGTCCGGCTACCGCCGAGTTTCTGGTGGGAATCTTTGAGGACTCGCTGGCGCACATCGTTGAACACACATCCATCTTTCAGAGGCTCACCTGTTCCGAAGAACTAAGGTGGTTCGGATCAATTTTGAATCGTCAGAAGTGCTGAGACAAGAATGCAAATCTTCCCAAATTAATTTAACTTACTTTTCGGAGTATTTTCCTGTTGTTTACAACAAATTTCTAACTTTCCAGCAAGAAACTTTCATTTTCAGTGTGAGATGGTCAGTGACGAGTTGGCTCAAAATTACAAATATCGACAAAATTTCATGGTAAAAAAAAACTTCGTAACTAGTCATAATGTGCTAACTCAAATGTAATTTCTGATGAATTCAAGAATACAGTACTGGCCATAAAGAATGCGACAACTTGTTTTTGGTCGGTAACTTCTCGAGAATCCAACCTTTCGACTTGAATTTTTTACTGTATACGTAGAAAATACAAGTTGAATCGATATCGATAAAGGAATTCAAGAATAACTGAACCACAAACGCTCAGAATCATATGAGTTCGATTCCAAATTGTTTATTTTAAGTTGTTTATTCATTATCCTTCAAAACAGGGGGTGACCCTATATTTATGTTGTCATCACTGTATTTCAGATGGTTTTTTGTTTTGATCTTCAGTTTCAGTATATTCCATTTCCCACAGCTCCCTCCACTTCCCACCACCATGGCACCTGTCTCCCATGCGTGAACTGTCGTGTCCCCTGAAATCCGGCAAGGAGAAGATGGTGTCGGCATGCGCCCTATTCACACCATCGAAGAGTTGCAGCTGGCGTGGAGATGTGTTCCAGTCGATGGTGAGTCCCGCCCCCAACACCATGGCTCCACCCACCGTACCATCCATAGGAAGATCATTCATTCATTCTGACTCCGTCCCGAGCACTCGTCTCTTCTTTTTCTCTCTTTTTTAGAGCCTTTTGAGTTAGATTTGGTAGTGAGCATCTGAAGTTCCCTAGTCATTTGCCTTCTTAGTTTAAGAATCATTAGCTCTTCTCACCCCTTCTTATAACCCTTCTCATCTCCATTTCCAACCCATTTTCTTTCAGAAATCACTCAATTATCACCATGGAAATGATCCAGATCACCATTGCCAACTCGGCCGACTGGGAGAGGGTTAACGGAGCGGAGGTGGTCCCGGAGATGATGCTGGCCAAGAAGGGCCAGCTCATGGTGCCCTCCCTCTCCTACGAAGTTAGTGGGATGAGAGCCGACGTGCTCTACACTCCCACGCTAGTGCTCAATCGGAAAGACGCCTTCACGTGAGTTTATTCGGGTGAATTGTTAAGATTTATGAGAATTGAAATTTCAGATACAGATACCGTTCCGACTTGGGCAAGTTCGTCCCACAACAAATGTTCCCCAAGGAAGATTTCCCCTTCTCACTCGAGCACAAAGACGGTGCCCAGCTCGGAGCTCACTGGATGGAGCACGGAGTGGATTTCAGCTGGGTGAAGGTCACGAACAAGAGGGAGGAGATGGACGGCACGCATGCACTCGTTGACTCGAGGTGCATGTACGAGCCAGTGGTGTACGTAGTGGAGACGGAGAGACCGGTGTGCCAATCGAGGACACACTTCTCCAACCAGGAGTTCATAGCTGTCACCGCGCGATTCTCGCCCGTCTTCAGAAAGTTAAAGGACCAGATGCTGGCGGCGAGAGTGAAGAAGGGAGGAGCGAGGAAGCGGAGTGGGGAAGGATCGGAGGGAAGGAGCAAGAGGAGGAGGGAGATCGATGAGACGAGCGAGGAGGAGTACGAGGACCTCATCACTGAGGCCTTGGGACAGAAGGAGACACAAGTGGCGCAGGAGTCAGTGGCTCAGCCGATTGTGCAAGTGGTGGAAGAGCCGGAGGTGCAGCTGATTGTGGAGGAGCCTGTCATGATGGTGCAGCCTGTGGTGCAAGTGGTCCCACAAGTGGTGCAGGCAGTTGTCATTCCCCGTGTGCCCCAGGTGCCAGTGGTGGTGGAAGTCAGCGACGAGGACGCCGACGACCTGAGCTACTGGTTCAAGGTGGGACAAGCGCCAGTGGAGCAGCCTGCAGTGGAGCCGGTGGAGCAACCACAGGTGAGTGTCGAAAGCAGTTCAGGGTACTCTTCCCAACAGGACGTCCGTTTTTCGGAAGTGGAATTCGGGTATGTTCAATGTTAAGGGGTTCTTTTTATTAGGATTGGGTACGGGTTCCGGGGGCATCTAACCATTCTTTAGGTCTCTTTCTCTTCACGACTTCTCTTCGGGTCTTCTGTCGGTCTTCTCGGGTCAACAACGTCTTCTGGTCACTGCTCCGATCTCTCTTCATTCTTGTTTATACCTCATTTTCTATTTTCTAATTGTAATACTTTTGAATCTGAATAAAACTATACCCAACCCCAAATTCAATGTGTTTTTTATTCAAAATACCCGGATTCTCTGACAGAACCTCAAGAACTTTCAGATCAAAAAACTTGCCCCCACGCAGGATTGAACTACGGACCTTTGGTTTACAAGACCAACGCTCTGCCACTGTGCTATAGGGGCGTGATGAAAAGGGAACTGTTTGTGTACATTTATGGACAACTGGTAGGAGAGACTTATCACCAATTATCACCAGTTGTGATAAGCTCTCCCTCTGCCATTCTTATCACTGCCCTCTCGACCCAGTTTCCCCGACGGAGAGATGGCCGAGCGGTCCAAGGCGCTGGTTTAAGGCACCAGTCCCTTCGGGGGCGTGGGTTCGAATCCCAGTCTCTTCAGAACTCATTTTTGCGCCTTGTTTCGTAAGAGGCTCTCATTCAGAATGAATCAGTCATTCCATCAACAAAAAAGAACTGAAGAGAGTGGGATTCGAACCCACGCCCCCGAAGGGACTGGTGCCTTAAACCAGCGCCTTGGACCGCTCGGCCATCTCTCCGTCGGGAAAACTGGGTCGAGAGGGCAGTGATAAGAGAGGGGAGTTGTGGAAAAGTTATAGAAAATGGGAAATAACTGACAATGAGTTCCAGGAGAAATTGACTTTTTCAGCTATTAATATGGGTTTTTGGGTGTTTTAGGGTGTTTTAGGGTATTTTAAAGTATTGGAAATGGATTTTTGATGAATTTTCCATAAAATTAACCTAGAAAACTGAAAATTCAGAAAATTTCCGAAAAATATCAAAACCAGTTTTCCATGTCAAAACCACCTCTCCCCCTCCCCCCAAACCAGTTCCCCTCGCGCTCTTCACCGCCGCCGGCGCGTCGCTCCACCGGCGCCCCTATAGCTCAGTGGCAGAGCGTTGGTCTTGTAAACCAAAGGTCCGTAGTTCAATCCTGCGTGGGGGCAATCGGTTTTGCGGGAGTGAGATCAGTGAGCATTGGGTATCAAATGAAAGCGCTGGACTTGGGGGTTTCGAAAAAAAGTTTATTCGTCAATTCAAGGAGCTCTTCCACACGCATACATCTTTCGAATAGGATCATTGGGGTTCGCCGCAGCCGCACAATAGTTATCATCCAAAAGTCCATGTCTAATTGTCGGAAGGTAGATTCCAGTGTCAGAATGCGGATAAACCACTTGGAAAACACAATCCTGCACCCTGAAACTTTTTTTTTTCATTTTTTTCTTTCAATTTCCACAGATTTCTCATCAGGGAACCCACACTCCATTCCGAATGAATCCGTTCGGTTCCCCACTTCCCCATCCAAATCCAGCGGTTCCAGTGGTGTGTCCATCGGTCCATTGGAAGGCGGTGAGTCCATTACAAGAGAACGAAAATGGACAGGATGCTCGGCGACGGGCTCCCAACCACATGGCCGCTTCTTGGTAACCATTGGATTGGGCGAGACGGCGGCCTTCCGCTTAATTAGGGGGTAATTAGTTAATTGGTCTTAATTAGGACTGTAATTAGTGTTAATTAGTTTAAATTGGTATGGTACTTTCGTTTAGTATGAATGGGTCATGACAAAATGAATAAGTTCTAGTTAATTATGGTTAATTGCACTTAATTAGCGCATCCTAGTTAATTAGGCATAATTAGAGTTAATTGGACCTAATTAGCACAAAAGTTCTTCACACTCAATTAGCGATTACCGATAATTGCTCTTAACCACTTCCAACTTGCCCGAAAATGAGATAATTAGCTTAATTACCCCTTAATTACATCTAATTACCCCTTAATTACCCCTAATTACCCACCAGCCAATCGTAATCTCTCATCATTGCTCTGCAATCCTGTCAAAGTGGCACCTCTCGACTGGCACAACGCTTCGGCCTCATTGTGAGAAGTGTGTTGTGGGAATACCTTAATTAGGGGTTAATTAGGGTAATTAAGGTAATTAACTCAATTTGCAAAAAATTGAAAAAGATCAGTATGGGGTACATAACTATCTTTATTGATATAATTATCTAGGTTGCTTTAATTAGCTTAATTAATGGTCTTAATTACCTTAATTACCCTAATTACCCTTAATTACCATGATGACCCTAATTGACATAGTCATGCTAATCAGTTGCTCTAACTCTTTCAACTACCTGGCTGACCTTAACCTTTTTAATTATTGACAACCTTAATTACTATAATTACCCTAATTGCCCCCTAATTACCCCTAATTACCCTCACCTCTGTCTTAACTACCCGCAAATCGGACAACTTTGACCATCTTAATTATGATAATCACCTTAATTACCCCTAATTACCCTCTAATTACCCTCTAATTACCCCTAATTACCCTCACCTGAACACACCACTTCCCTTGCGGTCTCTCGAACACCATCCACCCATTCGGACACCCTCTTGGTGGCAATGGTGTGGTGTTGGGACGTGGTGGGCGTGTCCTCGGAGGTCTCGGATGGTGATGATGATGTTCGTGGGAGGAGTCATCTGAAGACGACGACGACGACGACGAGAAGTGTCTTCTGGAGTGTCCGTGGATCACTGACAGTGTTGGAACCACGAAAAATACGAAAAAAATCAGAAATAACGAGGATTTCATGGTTTTTTTCGTTGAGAAACGCGCGCTTTTTCAGTCTCTTTTTATACTGACGGTTTGTAGTTTGTGGTGGGTTTCATACATAACAATTTTATGGATTTGCAGATGGAACAATGCTTTTTCCGAAGTTTTATGCGGTTTTGAAATCAAAAATTCAAAGTTTATAGGGATCATGTGAACATTTGACATTTTGTGCTCATTGAGCTCTGAAATTTTAGGTTATTCGTGCAGCCGTTTGAAAAGAAAGGGTTTCCTTGTTAAATTCGAGTTCTCTATCCAATTTGGAGTTGATTGATACCCATATCGACCATATTCGGAGCACTTTGAGTATGGGCTCATTGAGCCCGGAGCACGTGCTGCTCCGCGAGCCCCGGAGCCAACTCAACGAAAATAGGTCGTTATGGGTATTAAATCAAAGCTGAAAACAAGGAGATTCTGAATCTAATGTTAGTTTTCCAGGAAATCTACCGGTTTTTGAGTTACACCCCAAAAAGTGCTTGAAAATCTGCAAAAGTTATGAAAAATCATGAAAAATCAAACCCCAATAAGCAAAAGAGTCCACTGGAAGACCGTCCACAAACAATGTTCACTTTTTACGCTCTCGAGGGCTCAGGCGGAAATGTGCCAGAATGTGCCAATTAATCCGGCTCCGCTTTTATTGTTATTTTCCGCGCGCTTTCCCACTTTTCGCCAGTGCAAACATTGCGTTTATATAAAAGCGATCAGCGACTCCGGAAAACTTATCATTTTATCATTTTTATCACTTCCAAAATGCAATCCAAATTCGTCGTGCTCTTCGTGGTGGTTGCCACGTCATCTGGAAGTCTGTTTTCTGAAGCTGAAGACGTGACGTCATCTGTGACGTCTTCTGATGTCATGGAGGCTCCGACGACTACAGCGATTGCTCTGCGAGCCAAGAGACAATGTGGTGGAATGGGTGGATGTTGTGGTGGATCCAGTGGGTGTGGCTGCGGATCCATGGGAATGTGCGGACAGGTAATTTGCACTTAATTGGTCTTAATTAGGGTAATTAACTAATTAAGAGATTGGGTTGGCATGGTAATTCAGTTGAAATGCTTGAAAAAAATGGCTTGTTCTGATAGTTAATTGCAATTAATTGTTCTTAATTGGTTTTAATTAGGGTAATTAACATGTTAATCGGTTAAAGGTAATTAACTACTTTGTTAATTGACATGACTGAAAGTTAATCGATACCACTAATTAGCTGGTTGAGTTCTAGACAGTTAATTGCATGTTAATTGGCTTAATTACCCTTAATTATTGGCAAGGGTAATTAAAATAGATAATTACCTATTCAACTTCATCATTTTATCCACAATGTTTTTCACTCTAACTTAATTGCCCTAATTATATAGCATGAAGGTATAATTATATCAAATTAAAATGTGATAATTAGCTTAATTACCCCTAATTACCCTGTCCATCCCAATTATCAACTTGCACTGATATAATTACCCCCGTAGCCCCACTAATTGAGAATGAAATTATCATAATTACCCCTAATTACCACTAATTACCTCTAATTACCTTTAATCACTACTAATTACCCTTAATTACCTTAATTATCCAGGTGTGCTGCCCATCGGCTCCACCACCATGCAGCTGTGGAACTCCCGGATGTATGCAATGCGTCCAGCAGACCGTTTTGGTGCCAGTAACCACCACCACCTGCTGTAAATGCTGCCAGCCAGTCTGCACCAATGCTTGCACCAATGTGAGTAGTGGATTTGAATTCTACGCGGAATTTAGAGTTCTTTGATACCCATATTGACTAGGTTTGGATGATTTTGAAAATCGTGGTTGATGGTGTTGGGTCTCGCCGCGAAAACTGTAGATTTTACAGTATACAGAATTTGATGTTTATTTTTAGATTCAGCGTTTAATTTGGAGTAATTTGATATTAATATCGACTAGATTTGAGCAAGTTTGAATTTTTCCAAAACTTTGGGTCTCGCCACGAAAATCGAAAATTTCAAAATTACTCCAGTTGGGTCGATATGGGTATCAAAATGCTCCAAATTGAATTTCAAATCGATTAAAACTATTTTCAAAACGGTTCCTGCAAAAATGAAGGTTTTCGTGGCGAGACCCAACACCAATTTCCAAAAAATTGAAATTTTTCAAAATCATCCAAATATAGTCAATATTGGTATCAAATCACTCCAAATTTTATGGAGAACTTGAATCTAATGCTCATTTTTCGAAAAACCTTTCAGGGAGGAGGTTGCAGTTGCGGATGCACTCGTGGCGGGTGCTCGAGAAAGAGACGTTCCCTTTTGGCGATCGCCAGCGAGGAAATGAGCAAGAATGGAGATGTTATGGTTTAATTATGCTAATTAATTATTTAATTGGGTGTAGAAATAAATTATTGGAATTTTTAAAAAAATTGTAAAAAAAAATGAAAAAAAAAATTTTCAAAAAAAAAATTTTTTTTTCAAAATCATCTGAAAAACATGTTTTTCCAGACTGAATTTCAACGAAAATTCTAAATTTCTTATCAGTTTTGCTCTCCGCTTGTCAGTTCCTCTGATATCACCCCATTTACCATTTACAAGGCTTATCAGACAGTGAACAACTGGTCAATTCTTCGATTTTTTTTCCAATTTTTATTTTTTTTTCCGGTTTTTTCTACTTTTAATAGTTTTTAGTGATCTACCACAGATCAAACTATACCGTATCAGTCGATAAAAACAGTTTTACGACTTTTTTTGGCGACAATCGAGAGAAAAAAGTGTAAAAAGTGACCAGGGTCATTGCGAATCAGCCGTCATCAGATTTTCATCATTCTCTCTCAATTTCTTGCATTTTCACTGATAAAAATGGATTTTTCGCATGTTTTTGGATATAGTGGGCTTTTTTCCGAGAAAGTTTCGAAAAAGTTGCGAAATGTCCGAGTGGGACATTTCGCAACTTTTTCGCAACTTTCTTGAAATCGGGTTGATTTGCAACTTTTTTGATATTTTTTTAAAACTTTTTCGAAACTGGGACATTTCGGAACCATTTCGAAACTTTTTCGCAACTTTTTCGCAACCATTTCGCAACTTGACTATTCCGCAACTTTTTCGAAACTTTTTCGCAACTTTTTTGAAACTCGGTCATTTCGCAACAATTTCGCAACCATGTCATTTCGCAACCATTTCGCAACTTTTTCGAAACTTTTTGGGAACTTGACCATTTCGCAACTTTTTCGCAACATTTTCGAAACACGGTCATTTCGCAACTCTTTCGCAACTTTTTCAAAACCATGTTATTTCGCAACTTTTTCGCAACTCGACCATTTCGCAACTTTTTCGCAACTCGACCATTTCGAAACTTTTTCGAAACTTTCTCGCAACCATGTCATTTCGCAACTTTTTCGAAACCATGCCATTTCGCAACTTTTTCGAAACTTGCCCATTTCGCAACCATTTCGCAACTTTTTCGAAACTCGACCATTTCGAAACTTTTTCGAAACTTTTTCGCAACTTTTTCGCAACTTTTTCGCAACTTTTTCGCAACTTTTTCGAAACTCGACCATTTCGCAACTTTTTCAAAACTTTTTCGAAACTTTTTCGAAACCATTTCGTAACTCGATCATTTCGCAACCATTTCGCAACTTTTTCGAAACCATTTCAAAACTTTTTTGAAACTTGACCGTTTCGCAACTTTTGTGAAACCATGTCTTTTCGAAACTTTTTCGAAACCATGTCATTTCGAAACTTTTTCGAAACTTTTTCGCAACTTTTTCGAAACTTTTCTAAAACCATGTCATTTCGCAACTTTTTCGCAACTTTTTCGAAACTTTTCTGAAACCATGTCGTTTCGCAACTTTTTCGCAACTTTTTCGAAACCATGTCATTTCGCAACTTTTTCGCAACCATTTTGAAACTTTTTCGAAACCATGTCATTTCGCAACTTTTTCGCAACTTTTTCGGAACTTTTTCGAAACTCGGTCATTTCGAAACTTTTTCGAAACTCGATCATTTTGCAACTTTTTCGCAACTCGGTCATTTCGCAACTTTTTCGCAACTTTTTCGCAACTTTTTCGAAACTCGACCATTTCGCAACCACTGCCCACCACCCTTATCACAATTTCCCCTTATCTCTTGTCCATAATAATTGTTGTTATTATTGTCCTCTCCCATAGTGGTAAACTCCTCCCACTCCAATCGTAAATCAAACAAATCTCGTCCATTTCCTTATCGATTTTTGAGTGTTATTGAGGTGCATTTGGTCTTGACACGTCATTTTCACTTGGTTTTTACGGTTTTTTGGGTGATATTTGGTGTAGGTTGAAGGAATGTCATTGTTTTTTGGTTTTTTTGGATTATAAGGAGGATTTGTTCCTCTTGATTTTATACTAAATCAATTTTCCTGATATTTTTTGAATAATTTTCAATTTTTAAAATTTCTTAGAATTTTTAAAGAATTTTTTCCGAATTTTTTTACTTTTGAATTTTTTTTCCAAAACTTTTAACATAACTCAATTCAAATAGATGCAATCTCATTTTCATTTACACCATTGCATTAGGCTTTTAATTTGGAGCATTTTGATACCCATATCGACTATATTTGAGCAAGTTTGAAAATTTCGATTTTTTGGGTCTCGCCACGAAAAATTGAAAATTTTGAAAATTGCTCGAATTGGGTCGATATGGGTATCAAAATGCTCCAAATTTGATGGCAAATTCGTTGAAATTAATTTTGGGAAGATTCCTGTAAAAATGAAGGCTATCGTGTCGAGACCCAAAATCGAAATATTGAATAATTTTCAAAACTTAAAATTTCTTCGAATATAGTCGATATAGGTATCAAAATGCTCCAAATTAAATTTCAAATCCATTGAAAACAATTTCAAAGTTATAGCTTCAAAAATAAAGGTTTTCGTGGCGAGACCCAAAACCAAAAAAAAATTTTTTTTTTTCAATTTTTGGAAAAATTAAAAATTGCTCAATTTGAGTCGATATGGGTATCAAAATGCTCCAAATTGAATTTTAAATTCATTGAATACAATTTCAAGACGCTCACTCTAAAAATGAAGGTTTTCGTGGCGAGACCCTTCATCCCAAAAAAAAAATTTCAAAGTTTTCTTAAAATTCAATTTTCCTCAAATATAGTCGATATTGGTATCAACCTATTCCAAATTTCACATAGAATTCGAAAATCACAACCATTTTACTGCAAAACTATCACGAAACCCTGAAAACCTCAATTTCCATCACTTGATCTACCTCCCCTTGCCATCAAAATTGTAATTGTCAACTGGCCGTCCTTCTTATCACATTGTTTTCCATTGTCCCCCACGTGGCGGAGTGCACTGACCATTCCTATCACTTTCCATCTCTCTTTCTCTACTCTCTCCTCATCCCACACTCTCTCACTTCAATACCACGTGGTTTCACGACGTCGAAGAATTCAGAAGTCTGTGTAGTCGTCGCCCAATTTGTCAATCATCAAAAAGAGAGAGAGAGTGTCTGTCCGTCTGCACTCTCTCGCTCCTCCACACTCTCTCGTCCCTTATCAGTTTCTTTATTTCCTTCAGAATTCCAGTTGGTGAGAGAAGAGAGAGCGAGAGACGGAGAGAGTTAGACAGACAGATCAACCATTTCCTTTTCTCTACAATCATTTGATTCGTCTGGGGATCAGAAGTCTGTCTGCGTCTCTTACGAAAAGTTGGTCTCTAGCTTCTCTAGCTTCTTTGCGTCTCTACTCTTCTGTTTTCTCTGCGTCTCTAGCCTTCGTAGTTGTCTTTTTCTCTGCGTCTCTAGCTGAATTTCAGTCTCTAATGTTTTTTGTGTGTCTGCGCCTCTTTATTTTGATATTTCTCTCGTTTCTCTAGCTTCTCTGCGTCTCTTACCACTTTATCCTCTCTCTCTCACCCTTCCCTCTCTGCGTCTCTGCGTCTCTAACTCTCTCCACCTTTTTCTAAATCAATTTTTTCTTTCATTTTCAAATTCCTCACATAATTTCCTTTTGTTTGATACCCATATTCACTATATTTTACAAAATTAAAAATTTTCAATTATCCTCCAAAATCCTATCTTTCCAGTCTTGGGTCTCGCCACGAAAACCTTCAATCTTCAACTAATTTACCTGATTTTGCTTCCATTGTTTTCAGTATTCAATTTGGAGCATTTTGATACCAATATCGACTATATTTGAGCAATTTTGAAAATTGCGAAATTTTTGGGTCTCGACGCGAAAATGGAAAAATTCAAAATCTATCGAAACTGGTCGATATTGGTATCAAAATGCTCCAAATTTAACGGCAAACTCATTTTTTACATTTTCAAATTGATTCCTGCAGAAATGAAGGTTTTCGTGGCGAGACCCATGATCCCAAAAAAAAATTTGAAAAATTTGAAAAAAATTCAAATCCTTCAAAATATAGTCGATATGGATATCAAGTTACTCCAAATTTTACGTAGAATTCAAATTTTTAGTCCATATAATCATAAAACGTCCGCGTAATCCTCTAGGACCCCATAGTCTAACAACTTTAACAAAAACAAGAAAAAAGTTAGTTCATCACTTTTTTTCATCATCTCTCGTCACGCTATCTGGTTGACCATCATCTTGTTTTTCACACTGTTTCTTGATTGTCAAAGAAAGGGAGAAGTGATAAAATGGAAGTTAGGTGCATAATTATCACAAGTTAATTGGCTTAATTAGTTAATTACCATCTTAATTACCTCTATAATTGGGCAATAAGCTCATGATTTATTTAGTAAGGTAATTAATTAGCTAATTAAGTGGCTAATTATCTTCAGAAGTGCAATTGATTTTGTAAGTACTTAATTAGCCACATAATTACCCAATTAACATCAAAAGTTTTGAAAATGTTCATCGACCAATTAACTATCTCACTAATTGCCTAATTATCTATTGCTTAATTTAGTTAATTACCTAATTACCATCTAATCACCTGTAATTTCCTAATTGCCTAGTTAACCACTTAATTACCCACATTTTCAATTATTCATCTTCCTCTTCTAATTACTCAATTACCTAATTACCTCTCTACTAGGTACCTAATTATCTTCCTTAATTGCCATCTTAATTACTTAATTACCTTCCTAATTACCTCCCCCACTAATTACCCTCCTAATTACAGACTATGCGAGTGGAATGACATCTCCTCTCAAACCGATATCGCCCTTTTCCACACTTGAACACTATCAGAAAATCGTCTATGAACTGGTATCCTCCTACTGATAATGTCCTTATTAGTATCAATTCATTTTCAGCTCGTCCAGCTCTCCAAGGAGCCACAGACTGCTCAGGAAGTGGCAAATGTGGAGAGCAACATTCAGATATTGAAGAATCACATTGAACAGATTTTGGAGAAACGATTGGAAGGTGAGGGGGGAGAGGAGGATTGGGAATGAGGAGATGTGGGGGAAGTCGGGGGAAAAGTTAGGCCATGAAAAGTCAGTGGAAGTGTCAAGCAATCGAGAAGTTAGGCCAATTTGGAAAACTAGGCCATCCAAAAGTACTTGAGACTGTCAGTGCAAAAGTTAGGCCATCGGTGCATCATCTAGGCCATCCATGAGAAAGTTAGGCCGCCAGTTCAAAAGCTAGTCCATCTCTCTGACAGTGAGCCTATCGGTGAAAAAGTTAGGCCACCTATCCAAAAACTAGTCCATGTATGCAAAACCTAGGCCAACTGTGAGAAAGCTAGGCCATGCATATAATTAGGTTTTCTGAGAAAAAGTTAGACCACCGATTCAAAAGTTAGGCTATCCATGAGAAAGTTAGGCCACCTACGAAAAATTCTGTTAAAGTTAGGCCAGCAGTTGAAAAGCTAGGCCATCCATGTAAAAGTTAGGCCAACTGTACAAAAGTTAGGCCATCTATACAAATCTTAGGCCACCTGTGCAAATCTTATACCATCTATGCAAAACTTAGGCCATCTTTGTGAAAATTAGGCCATCTATACAAAAACTAGGTCATTCATGACATTTCTAGGCCATCTTTGAGACTTTTAGTCCATTTGTACAACTTCTAGGCCATCCATTCGAAAGTTAGGCCATCTATGCAAATCCTAGGCCATCTATACAAAATTCAAGCTATCTTTGCAAATGCTAGGCCATCCATGTTAAAGTTAGGCCATTCTTGCTAATCCTAGGCCATCTGTGGAAATCTTAGGCCATCTATGCAAATCCTAGGCCATCGGCGCAAATCCTAGGTCATCCTTGCAATTCCTAGGCCACCCATTGCAACTTCTAGTCTATTTATGCAAATCCTAGGCCACCATCAACAAAAAACCATCGATTTTCCTCCTCAATTTCTGATCGCCTTTTTCGATTCTCCACGTCTCCACGTGGGGATGTGGTGTTATCACTTGTTATCTTACGAATCATCAGAATCAAGATTCGGATGTGAAATGGAGGGAGAGAAGAGAACGACGGAGTGATTTATTATTGTATCTTGTAGCGCCAATTGATAAGCGTTTAGGAAGAAAATTGGGGGAAAATATTTGGGAAAAAATAGGGAAAAAGAGAAAAATAATGTTTGTGGAATTTAGAATAAGAAAAAATTTCAAAAAAAAATTTCGAAAAAAAAAAAATTTCAAAAAAAAAAATTCAAAAAAAAAAAAAAAAAAAAAAATTCCAGTACTACCATCCGAGTCAATTTCCGATGACGAGTTCGAAGACGAATGGATAATTCTTTCCTGGGGACTGCTGACGTCACTGTCACGTCTTCCGTCAGAAGTCGACAGGGACATTTGCCAATCCTTCAACCATCTTCTAGTCCGACTTGTCAACCAGGCTCGACCCATGAGGATCCCCACCGTCTGTCCAGCCGCCAAAAACAGTTGGAATCATTTTCACGAGCTCTATAATTCTTCCCTTCATTATTTGCATGGATTGTATTCACAGTTGGACAATCCGAACTGCAATATTGAAGTGAAAATGAGAGCGTTTTTTTCGAGACAGGTCAGATTTTTGGTTTTTGCACAAAAATTGCATTAACTAAAAGGTTTTATGAGTTCATATTGTGATTTTTGAATTCCTGAGATTCAGACGAGTTGAATGACACCCATATCGACTATATTCCGAACTGATCATTTTTCG
Source organism: Caenorhabditis imperialis (assembly GCA_963572205.1). Classification (NCBI taxonomy): domain Eukaryota; kingdom Metazoa; phylum Nematoda; class Chromadorea; order Rhabditida; family Rhabditidae; genus Caenorhabditis; species Caenorhabditis imperialis. The sequence continues at coordinate 2,483,633 of OY751542.1, read as the reverse complement.
AGCTCGCGGAGCATCGGACAGAGCTCTGGTGCTCAAAATTTAAAATATAGTCGATATGGGTATCAAACATCAGGACTTTTGATGGGAAATCTGATATTAATAGTGAAATGGAGCAAAAACAAAGGTTATGCGATAAATTCTGCAAAAAATTAGAGAAAATGCTGAAATTTGTAATTTTCTCGCTATCCAATTACATAACTTTGTTTTTGTTATCAAATTTGAATTCTACATCAAATTTGGAGTAATTTGATACCCATATCGACTAAATTCCGAGCTGATCATGTTTCGAGCTCGTGGAGCTCACCGAGCCCATGTGCTCAATTTCACAAAACCATGGAATGTGGTTGATATGGGTATCAAATCTCATGATTTTTTCTGCTGATTCCGAATTTCACAATTTCAAAGCTCAAAACCTTTATTTTCCAGCTCCAACCCTGTCTCGCAGCATTCCGGCAGATGTGCTCTGAAAATACGCCTGGATTTCACACAACGTTGAGGAAATATCAAGTGGAAAGACTTTCTAATCAAGAAAAGCTAACTGATCTTGATTCCCAAGAAATTCTTCGATATTATGCCAAACTCGCCTACACTTTGGGGTTATTGGCAGTGAGGGTACAAGGATTCCGATACGAATGTCAAACTTCCTCCCATTCCTCGTATGCCACTCCCGAAACCCTTTGGCAGTTGTTGAATGAGGTGTTCATCACCTATGAGCACGTGATGAACGATGCTCTGATGTGCAATGAGCCGAGCAACTCGCCGATTATGGTCACCAACAATTTGTTCACTTTTACGTGTCATACGTTGAACAGGGTAAGTTTTTATTTGTTTTGAGTGGGAAAATTGAGAAGAGTGAGGGAAATGAAAGAAAATGATACCCATAATGCTATGGTTTGGAAGAATTGGGATTTGGGCTCGGTGGTGCTCCGCGAGCACAAAAACTCAAATTTTGAAATGTAGCCAATATGGGTATCAATCCACGGCAAATTTTATGAACAATACGATGGTAAAGTGCAAATTAGCACCAGAGTCCTAGAAATTCTGAAATCATAGTTTTAGTGCTTGAAAACAGTGCAAACGTCCCATTTCGAAAAAAAGATTTGTTTTGGAGATGGAGCTTATCAAAATTAAGTTCCTCATGTCAAATGCTGATGTTTGACACCCATATCGACTATATTTCCTATAACTTTGAGTCTCGGGCTCCAGGGGTGGGCTCCGCGAGCACAAAATCTGAAATTTTCAAATCTAGTCGATATGGATGTCTTTCAACGCCAAATTCAACGGAGAACTCGAAAAACACTATGAAAATCGCCAAATCTTATTGTTTCTCTTCAAATTAAAAAAAAAATCGTCAAAAAACCAACAAAAATAGATTATTTTCAGACCCTAATCTTCCGCTCCTTCGACATCCAAATCGTCAGCGAGGAAACGGCATTCAACATTCAAAACGAGATCAACCAGTGTCGTTCTGGAGCATGCTCCCCTCGAGAGCCCAAGTCGTTCCCATCAGCGGCTCTAATTGCCATGAAGCCGACGACGGGTGTCAAAAGGAACAATGCGACTGCAAATCAAAAAGGGACTGGAGGGAATACAGCGCACAAAAAGTCGGATGTGAATAGTCAGGAGTTTGTGACGATTCCACCAACTTTCAGTGAAAATGCGAATGCGTGGCAGACCACTTATCCGCATTTGTTGTGTACGACCAGGCAGAAGGTGAGAAAAAACAAAATCTTTTAGAAATTTTTTTCAAAAAATTTCAATTTTTTCAGGACGCAGTACTCCTTGACTCCAAAGCAGGCACCACTGGAAAACGACCTCTTTTCTACTTTTATATTCGCGCCAAGACATGGTCACCCACAGGAGACTACATTTACGTGCGAACTCTTTCCCTCCCATTCACAATCAGTACCCGGAGGAATCAGGATTGTCAGGTGCAGAGGATGAACTCTTCGTACACTGCTACGTGTTTTTGGATGTACGGCACATGCACCATTAATCAGTTGTTGTTGAATTGGAATGAGAATCGTGAGTTTTTTTATTGTTTTTTCTTAATTTTATGGAAACTAGTGGTTTAAACTGAAAAAAAATGCTGGAAACGAGTTCTCCATGAAATTTGGAGTGATTTGATACCCATATCGACTAGGTTTGGAGCGAAAAATTTGGGGGCTCGCGGAGCACGCACGGCTCACGGAGCCCAATGCTCAATTTTTGAAACCCTATCATTATGGGTATCAAATGAAAGCTCTTGGCGCCCTCTACCCGAATCTGACTTTATTTTTCAACTACACCCCCTCTCTGCTCTGATCCCGCCCCTTTTCCTTTTTCTCACTAAAAAAGAAATTTTCCAGCTCTCACCTGGACGCAATTCAAATCCCTCACCCGTCGCTATTTCATGGTGAACGGAGAGGTGTCACGAACGATGGAAGAGTCCGACTACGCACTTTTGGAGGACAAAATGCACTGTGAGCAGTGTGGCGATGAGGCGGCGGACGGAGCACATGGGGAGCAAGTGGAGGATGCGATCAGTTTCAAGAATATGTTGTGCTCACATTTGAGATTTGACACTGATACGGTGCAAATGCGGTTTTCAGTGTGGCGCGGCATTTTGGAAGTGTTGCAGATTTTTCAGGTAAATTTTATGGTTTTTGAGGGTTTTTTGAAGGAAAAAGAGGTTTTGGCCGTTAAAAGTAGTAGAATCGTGCTCAGAAACCAAAGAGCTTTCATTTGATACCTATATCGGGTAGTTTCGAAAAAATTACTTTTGGGCTCGGCGAGCTCTGGAGCTCTCAGAGCGGAAAACCCAAATTTTCAATGTAGCCAATATCAGCAAGAAAAATGACAATGATAGACACCCATATTGACTAGGTAATCTCAAAAAACAATTTTTAGCTCTAGAGCTCCGAGAGCCCAGTGCTCCGCGAGCTCAAAACATAATGTTTCCAAATATAGTCGATATGGGTGTCTTTCAACGCCAAATCACCCGTACAATTTGAAAATCACTACGTCAACCTTTAAATCTCAAAGACTGCCGAAATATTCCATAAAAACCACATTCCAGGACCCAAAAGCCGCAGTAAAAGTTCTCTGGGAGCACTATCTGATGCACGGCTTCCTGGACACCCAGTCCGTCATCAACTTGCTCACACCACGTCAGAATTGCATGGTGATCCGTTTGACGTACATTCTGGGCGGCAGCGTGTGCGTCAGCTACCGTAATCTGTGCGGCGAGGTGATTCATCTGGAGCCGTTGGAGTTAAAGAAACTTCAGGCGAAGAGTATTCTGGAGTACATTTCGGATATTGCGGAGACGGCTAAAGTAAGAATTTTTGAGAAAAAGTTGAAAATTTGAAAAAATTTTGATTTAGATCGACTACCTGCTCACTTACAATTTGGAATACATGTCGGTTGCCAGTGTCATCGAAAAATATTTCCCTCCAGATGACGTGAAACGTGTTAGGGGCGTGGCCTCGAATATTACTGATAAAGGACCACTGAATCATGTGACCCATGTGAAGTAAGTCCAAAAATTTCAAAAAAAAAATCAAAAAAAAAAAATTTCAAATTTTTTTTTCAGATTCACACCCCTCCGAGTAGCCGTGGTGGCGTGCCGTGAGCAGACACCACGACCTTCACCTCGACCTCCAGAAGTTCTCGAACATTCTCCAGAAGCCGACGTCTTCGCCACGCCCACCCTACCCCGAAGATTTCAGAATGAGATGATGGGCGGACATCAGATGCACAATCCGTACCTTCAGAATCATCAGAATCAGAATCACGACCCGTCGATGATGATGATGATGTCGTCTTCTGGAACCTCATCGATGACGTCATCCCCGATGACGTTCGAAATGCAGTTGGAGGCTCTGATGAAGGCGTACGGGAAGACGCCACAAGAGGTACGATGAGTTTGAAACAAAATAAGTGTGAGCAATGGGTTCTGGAGCTCAAGAGCTTTGATTTGACACCCATCATGACTAGGTTTGGAGATTTTGAGTTTGGGGCTCCGTGAGCACAGAGCTCGGAGCAAAATGAGCAATGCAATGTAATGTGGTCATGATGGGTGTCAAATTACTTGGAATTTTATGGAAATTCACAATATCAATAAGGAAATAATTGAAACTTGCTGATATTCAAAAATCTATAAAATTGCAGTGATTTTTCACACTTTTTGAGCCTAACTCCAAAAATCAATAGAAACTGCATTCAAAACTAGAAAAACTGTACTCTACACACAATTTGGAGATGAAAGACACCTATTTTGACCATATTTGCTTCAACTTTGAGCTCATGCTCCAGAGCTCCATGTGCTCAATGAGCCCAAAACCAATTTCTCCCAAACCTAGTCGATATTAGTATCAAATCACTCCAAATCACCTCCCCATTCCAAATCTATCACTTTCAGGTCTGCGAAATCGTCTCTTTCCCCGGAAGACCCATGGCTCCGCCCCCACACCTATCCCCGTCGTTGGCTCCGCCCCCAGACACATTTGATGACTTGCTGGACGACCTGAGCAACACGGACTACATGTCCCTTGACTTCCCTTCACACACTAACCACTTTCTACGAGTTTGATTAGAAACAACCATATTTTCACTGAACTTAACCAAATTTTGCTGGCCAAATACCGAAAAAACACCAAAACTTCTCACAAAAATCCCAAAATTAGCATTCACAACCTCTTGAATTGTTGATCTCTTTATCCACCACGTTTTGTCTGTTTTTATGATTTTTTTTTAGTTTTTTGAATAAATGTTGATTTTTTGAAGGTTTTTGTGAATATGAACTAGATTTAAAGGGATTTTCACATAAAATATGAATCAGGACTTGATGAGGAGTAATTTGATACCCATATCGAGTAGATTTGGAAAAGTTGGTTCCTGACGTCTTCTGAATGTCGTAACGTCTTCTGATGGCGGAAATTCTGAAATTTCTCATCAGAATCGAAATTGTCAAGTGAAGAGCTTTTATTTGACACCCATATTGAATGTGTTTTGGAAGATTTTCAATTTGGAGCATCTCAGTGCTCGCGGAGCCAAAATCAAAGTTGCTCCAAAGATAGTCAATATGGGTGTCAAATCACTCCAAATTGAAAGGGCAATCTAGATTTCACAGTGTAATCTCAAAATCTTGAATTTGAATGTGAAAAAAAAATCACAAAAATGATTTTTCACACGTGAAATTCCAACCTTCGTTTATTCCAAAGATCACTGTTTTCCAGTAACTTCAATTTTTGTGAAAATCATTTCTCATTAACGCCTTCAAACAGTTTACAAATTCTGAAGCAAGTTTCGTTCAGAAATGAGTGGGGAACTACTGTAAGTGCTCAAAAGTGGTTTAGAAGTTTCAAATACAGATTCTGAGCTTCAAAATCAATATATTTGAATTCAGAATGATTAGAGCTTTGATTTGATACCCATATTGCACATGTTCCAGTAATTTTTGGGTTTTCTGGTTTGTGCTCCGCGAGCACACCGGAGCTCAAAATCAAAAATTCCCGATTATGGTCGATATGGATGTCTATCAACGCCAAATTTTACGCTAATTTCGAAAATCTTAATTATAACACTTTTCTTCCACCTATTCCAGAGAAATTTTCAAAAAACCCTTCTCAGAAAGCTATCCAAGGAAAAGCGTCGAGCATTTCGAGCGGGTCAATTTCCGGAAGACCTCATCACCAAAGACATGATTCGAATTCTCGATTTCAACATCGATTGTCCACCCAATTCGCCAAATTTCACTGATTTCCATATGACTAAGGGAATGCTCTTCACCGCAGTTCCTTATCAAATGAGCCCACCATTGGAGTACTGTGATCACTTGCTCGAAGTGAATGGGATCAAAGTGGAGAGACGTGGTCAGATGAAACGAATTTTGGACAAGTTGAAGATGATGGGCAAGGCGCATATGGTAGGTGAAATCTTCTGATAATGATAACTCGTATCTAGTTATCAGCATCAAGTTTATTTGTTGATTTTTGACTTCCTGAGCTCAAGAGCTTTGATTTGATACCCATATTGACCAGTTTTGCAAATTTTTATTTTTTGCTCCAGGTGCTCCGCGAGCTCCGAGCCCAATGCTCAAAATTTGAAACCCTATCAATATGGGTATCAAATGAAAGCTCTTGACGTCTAGGATTCAAATCCACTACTCATTTTAGATCAAATTCAAAGTGCGACGCGTGGTGAGCGTGGAAAAGATCATGGACACGGCGAGCATTCCATCTAACGCCACAGTCAACAAAACGCCGCCAGAAGGTGAAAAGAAGAATGACAAGCCGTTAACGGGCTACGCCTACTATCGAATTGTGCTCATTCATTTCCCGCGGAGCAAACTTGGAATCAATGTCAAGTCTTATGATAATCAGGTACTTTTTTCAAATTTTTTCAATTTTTTAACCTATTTTATTCTGATTTTGTGAAGGTGTACGTGGAATCAACTGACAATTCATGGGGCTCAACGACTCGCCGCTTTCTCTACATGTGCGACGCCATTCTCAAGGTTAATGACACTGAAATCAATGATATCACCGTGTTGAAGAAAATGCTCTATCACGGGCTTCAGGATCAGGGAATTGTGAGTTTGATCACCATTTTCGTATTCTCCAGCCAATTTGGAGTGATTTGATACCCATATCGACTATATTTGTAGCAATTTTGGTTTTGGAGCATTTAGAGCTCCGCGAGCCCTGGAGCTCCAGAGCCAAAACCAAATTTTCATGAAAGTAGGTCAATATGGGTATCAAATAAAAGCTCTCAGCGTCAGCAATTCAATGAGCACAATTTTAAAGGTCACACTGGTAGTGGAAAGGGCGTGTGAGACAAAATCGATATCCTATGTGCGATCAGTGGTGCATTTCGCAAAGGGAACTGATCCAGTGCTTCCACCAGATGTTCTTAAAGAGTGCAAGTGAGTTTAACTAGAAATTTGATGCTTTAATTTTTTTTTGTTAAGAAGGACTCTGGACCACTACGTGAAAAATGGATTTGGCCCCGAGCCAAAATCGATTTACAAGGGAATTGGAGGGTGAGAAATTTCCCTTTTTTTGAAATTTTCAACAAAATAAATCAATAATTACAGTAGCCAAGTCACCACAAACCCCGCATCATTAACTGGAAACGACAAAATTCAACTGATACCGGCGGATATAATGAATCCCACAATTCTCCAGAAGTGCCACGATCCGGCGACGAAAACTGATGTCAGTGATCAGGAAAGCAGTGACAAGAGTGAGGCGAGCGAAAAAACGATGAAGACCGACAAAAAGTGATGGACGTGTCGTCGAGACCGAGTGATGAATGCTTAACCCATATTTTCTTCATTTTTATCTTCTTTTTTCGGGATTTAATGAAGAGAACTTGATTTTTGGTCTTTATAATTGTCATTTTAATGTTTCTGAGATTGAGAGCTTTGAATTGATACCCATATTGCTATACTTTCGAACATTTTCAGTTTTGGGCTCCGGGGCTCGTGGAGCTCTGTGAGCCGAGCACCAAAACTGAAATTCTTCAGAATTTAGTCGATATAGATATCAAATCTTTTCAATTTTGATGAGGATATTGAATATGCTAATAAAAATTGAATTGGAGCATTTTGGGCGAGAAAATCTGTCGAACTTTATAGAAAACTACAGGAATTCGTTGGCAGATGAATTTGAAACCATCAGTATAGTAATTGAGAGCTCAAGAGCTTTGATTTGATACCAATATTGCTATACTTTGGAAAAATTAGAGTTCTGGGCTCCAGGGCTCACAGAGCTCCAAGCTCAATGAGCCCAAACACAAAATTCATCAGAATATAGTCAATATGGGTATCAAATTACTCCATTTTTTATGAGGATTTTGTATAAACTAGTAAAAATTGAATCGGAGCGGTATGAGTAAGAAAATTTGCTGAATTTTGAAAAAAACTATACGAATTCGTTGCCGAATGAATTTTAAATCGTCAGTATAGTAATTGTGAGCTTAAGAGCTTTGATTTGATACCCATATTGCTATACTTTTGAAAATGTAGAGTCCTGGGCTCCAGGGCTCCAGAGCTCACAGAGCCCCAAGCTTAATGAGCCCAAACTGAACATTATCAGAACCTAGTCGATATGGGTATCAAATCGCTTCATTTTTCATGAAGATTTCAAATAAAATAGTTAAAATTGTATTGGAACATTTTGAGAAAGAAAATGTGCTGATTTTTAAAGAAAACTACACAAATTCGTTGACTAATCAATTTAACATTAGCACTACTGTAATTGTGAGCTCAAGAGCTTTGATTTGATACCCATATTGATATACTTTTGAGAATGTTCAGTTCTGGGCTCCGGGGCTCGCAGAGCCCCGTGCTCAATGAGCCAAAACCAAAACTCATCAGAATATAGTCAATATGGGTATGAAATCACTCCATTTTTCATGACGAATTCATATCTGACACTTAAAATGCTCCAAACCTTCCACCCAACATAAAATCGACCAATTCTCCCGTTCCAAACCACAAAAATCGGGAGGAGACTACACCATCAAAACAGGAAAAATGTGTACCCGGTCGGTCTCGCCACCTCACGATCCGGTTCCCTTCCACTGATCACTTATCACAATGTGTACCGAACTTGGACCTATTGCAACGTGTTCGTCGTCAGGTGAACCCGGTGATCTCTGGAGAAGGATGAGTGAAACAAGATGAGGTGGTGGGGACAACGGGAGATGATAACAAAAGGGAGAAGGTGATAAGGAGAAGAAGGGCAGTCGGGATTAGCCATGTTATCCCGTTCGGTTATTCTCTATGCGGTACTTTTTATATTCATCGGGAGAGTTGGAGCAAAAGGTAATTAGGGTAATTAGGGGTAATTAGTGGAAGGTAGGGTAATTAGTGAGAATTCTTAATTGTCATCATGTTCTAAATTAGGAAACCTCTTTTTTGAGTATAAAAAAATTGACTATTCTAACCTAATTAGTACAATAACGATAACAATTAGAGCACAGAATGATATAATTAGGTAAACAGGGTAATTAACTATCAATTGCAATTATCTAAGGTAATTATCATAATTAACTCGACTTGAAGTTCGCGGTAATTATGATAATTAGCCTTAATTAACGTCAAGGGTGATTTAATTGAAATTTTTTGCAACTAGCTCCAATTTTCCAGTTGATATTGCGTCATGCTAATTAGTCATCTAATGATAATTACCCAAATGGTAATTAGAACTAATTACCCTAATGGCAATTAGGATTAATTACCATCAGCTAATTGATTACACAGCCCTTAATGATTCACTATAATTATATCATGATAATTAGACCTAATTACCTAGTTAACCATCATAATTATCTTATGGTAATTAACCCTAACTATCCATCCTAATTACCGTAATTACCCCCACCTAATTACCTCTAATTACCCCTAATCACCCGTTGCAGCCCCCTATCTGCGTGACCGTCCCCGCGGCTTGGGCCTCCTCCAACTTCCCACTGGAATGACTGATGAGAGATCCGGACCAATTTTCCCTGGACTTTTCATCGCTGGAAATAAAGTGAATGAGAAACCACAGACAGTGCCTGATGTCCATTTACCCGGACAACCCGCTATTTTTTCAGGAAGGTAGGGATTTTTTTTCCTTTTTTGGAACATTTTGTTAGTTTTTGGGGTGAAAAAGTGCGTTTGAGGATGAGAAATTGGTGGAAAATGGAAAAGCTACAGTAATCCTATAGATTTAAAGGCGCATATATCATTTTTTTCGTCAAAATAAGTGGTTATTGCTATCAGATTACACCTAATTTGACGAAAAATCATGAAAAAATCAATAAATGCCAAGTATTTCATTCAAATATAATGAAAAATCGCTCCCAACTTCAAGATTGACTTATTTTCTACAGTAATCCTCTAAACTACAGTAATCCTATCATTTTAAAGGCGCATATCCCTCAAAACCCTTCAATATTGATATCAAAATGCTCCAAATTACAAGACGAACTCGAAAATGAGCCTCCTTTAGGTCGGCCTTCAACCCATTCACCCATATGGTGTCGGCAGTGTACGCAGAGGATTTGTCTGATGGTTGGGGAGCCGGAATGGCGGTTAATGTGAGTTGAGCAAAAGGCAGAGAGTTTTGAGCACAAAATGCAGGGCGCATAGCTCCGAGAGCAATAGAAAATGTATTTTCAAAGGTTTTTCTGTGGAAAATTTGGTGAAATTGCAAAAAATTGGATTATAATTAGATTATAATCCAATTTTTTGCAATTTCACTAAATTTTCTATAGAATGAGCTCAAAAATGAGCTTTCTATTGCTCTCGGAGCAATATTTCAAAGTTTTGAGCACAACATTTTATGAAATTTGCCTTTTTGAGCTCATTTTATAGATGATTTGGTGAAATTACAAAAATTTAGATCGTAATCAGATTATAATCTAATTTTTTGCAAATTTCATCTAATTTTCTATAGAATGAGCTCAAAAATGAGCTTTCTATTTTCTCTCGGAGCAATATTTAAGGTTTTGAGCACCAAATTTCGTGAAATTTGTATTTTTGAGCTCATTGTATAGATAATTTAGTGAAATTGCAAAAATAGGATTATAATTAGATTATAATCCAATTTTATATACAATTTCACTAAATTTTCGAGATATTCATCTAATTTTATAGTTTTTCTGGTCATTTACTCTACTACTTTCCTATTTCCCTCCATATTCCAGGGAGTAAACGGCCATGGCCTAAACGTTCGTAAAAACTTCGACGCCTACGCCGACGTCCCTCTCAACTTGAACGACGGAATGTACCAGCCATTCATCTCCGCATTCACAGTGGGCGGAGAGTATGATCCTTCCAAAATAAAAGAGGTCTCTGGGAGTTTGGACCTCCCGATTCCCGGAATAAACGAGTTGTTCGATATGAACGGAAGGCTCATGGCGAAGAACACGCTCATTGTGAACAGTGCGTTGGAGTTCCCATTGACACTGTCCGATCCCAATGAGAGGGCACCTTATACTTTCAAGGTGAGCATTGATTTTATAGCATTTTTATTGTCAAAATAATAAAATTGCGGATAAGAATTGAATCACCTCTACCGTATACTGTGTGGGCGGAGTTGTTTGCAAAATGCGGCACCAGTTTTCTGCAACCTCGCCGCACATCATTTTTCTCATCATTTTCATCAAAATTTTATTGATTTTATCAATTTTTCCATATTTTCAGGCGCTTTTCTGTCAGAATACATGATTTCCTTTGATTTTCATGTATTCTGATAGAAAACGCTTGAAAATAAGGAAAATATGATAAAAATCAATAAAATTTTGATCAAATTATGATAAAAATGATATGCGGCGAGGTTGCAGCTAACTGTATACGGTAGCAATTCGATTATTTTGACAATAAAAACTTTTTAGAAAAGCTCGAATTTTCTATAAATTTGATCAGTGATACTTTGAACACTGCTGATTCCGAATTTGAAGTCAGAATTTCTGGAATTTATCTTATTTTCGTGAAAAAACAGTTTTTCAGCACGAAATCATTGAAATAGTGCTGAAAACGGTTTTTTCTCAAAAATGAGAACAATTACAGAAATTCTGACTTCAGATCAGAATCAGCAGTGTCGAAAGTATAACTGACCAAATTTCTAGAAAATTAAGCCCCTTTCTACATTTCTAAAAAGCAATTTTTCCAGAAAAACACTATTTTTCTTGATTTTTTGAGCTCAATCGCTATTTTAATGTCTACATGAGCCTATTCTCTTTCAGTACGCCGTCTGGGCTCCAGATCGTCATATGGCATACGGACACGTGGTTCCGAATGTGAATATTCATGTGATTGGAAAGGATAAAATCATGGAGAGACTCATGCAGAACCGGCTCAATCCTACTATGATTGGGTAGACCAATTGGAGGAGAACCCTAACTTATAGCCCATTTAAAAATGCTGACAGTTATGGCCTAAAAATGGTTTTCTAGGCCATGAAAGTCAGCACTTTATGAAATTGGTGATATTTGTACATTTGAAGAAAATAACTAATAACTTTAATAATGATAATTGATCCTAATATATTGATAATAATGAAAATGAAGTTTTCTTAATTTTAATTTTTTTTTTGATTATCTATTCAATGAGCTCATTGAAAAATTTCGAAAAAATCAAAAACGGTTTATGAAAAAATTTCTCTTCAAAGAAAAAAAAGTTGAAGAAGAAATGATAACAAACAACAAAAATTTAACAGTGAAATAAGAAAAAGAATGACCAAAATAACAAAAAAAAACAAAAAAAAATTAATGAAAAAGATAATTTTGAGCTCAAAATCAAACTAATAGTAAAAACAATCTAGAGCTAGAAAATTTCAAAAAATCGCTATAATTCCGTAGTTACTCGGAGCACGAACGGTGCTCCACAAAAATCAATTTTCAATTTTTAAACTAAAAAAGTAGCTGAAGAGCACAAAAATGTGCTCAATTATATCCAAAATTCGATTTGAAATTCAAAAATTTCAAAAAAAAATATAAAAAATTCGAAAAACTATCGAAATCAGGCTATAAAAAGCCTGAAAACTTGAAAAAAATACGTTAAGTTGAGCTCAGAATGATCGAAAAAAAAATACAGAATACAATGGAAAAAAACAAAGAAAAATGGGGGGAAAATGGAAAAAAAAATCAATGGGGAATACGATTTCTGAGCTTGAAGTTACCCGAAAAATACGAAAAAAATGGAGAAAAACGGAAATTTTGAATGAAAAACTTATGAATTTTGAATGAAAAGAGCTCAAATATACTCAAAAACTTGGAAAATTAGCTTCAAAGGAGTTGTAATTCGTTCAAATACTCAAAAACTATCAAAAACTAAAAAATAGTGAAAAACTTTAGAAATTGTTTGAAAAAAGAACCGAAAAATACTCAAAATTTCAGAAAACAGTATGAAAAGAGCCAAGAAATGCTCAAAATTCGAAACAAACAGAAACAGAGCTCCAAATCGCTCAAAAACTTGTAACTAACAAAAAGAGCCCAGAAAATGCTCAGAAACTCAACAAAACTATGGGAAGAGCCAAAAAAATGCTCAATAACTTGAAAATAACAATGAAAGAGCAAAGAAATTGCTCCAAAACTCGGAAAAAAACACATTTCGAGCTAAAAAAATGCACCGAAATTCAAAAAATAAGAAAAAACGAGCCCCAAACTGCTCCAAAAGCGTCTAATCCTTCTCATCATCAGCAATCTGCAACTGCTGAGCCATGTGCTCATCGCGGCTCTTCCTATCCTTCTTGGTGGCCTTCCCACTGAACTTCTCCTTGGTCCTCTCCCTCATCTCCTCGACCGTCTCCTCCTCCTTCGCCCATTCCAACACCAATCGTCTCCCGTATAAATGGGTGGAGTGCACCAATGACTCGAATGCTCGCCGAGCCTCGTCCGTCGAGATGAAATCCACGAATCCGAAGCCTCGATGTTGATTCTTGAGCCCTGGTTTCCGGGGGATTCTGATCGATTTCACGGCTCCAAATGTTTCGAATAGAGATTCGACTTCTTTGACGGAGGCTTCGAACGGAAGATTTCTCACGAGCATTTTCGTCGATTCACCTTGCTCTTTCGAGCTCACGTCTTTTCGTTTCAGCGCTCCTTTGTCAACGTTCTGCAAATTAATGGTATTTGTTGGGGAGTTGGAATTGAGCTTTTTGAGCAGAAATTTTGGAAAAAAGGTGAAAATTATGCTGTTGGAGCTCCAAAAACGCTCCAAAATTTCGAAAAACTCAAAATTCCGGATTTGGAGCCTTCTAATTGCTCAAAATGTTCAAAAATTGAAGTCGTGTGCTCAGTGAGCACAATTTCTAGAAAATTGCATGAAAATGTTGAAAAATAACTTTAAAATCTGATTTTGAGAAAAAAGAGCCAAAGATGGCTCGAAAATGCTCAAAATCGTCAAAAAATGGAAAAAAAAAGTTGAAAATAGAGAAAAAAGAGCTGATTTTGAGATTTTGGTTTGAAAAATAGCGAAATTCGCTAAAAAAAATAACATAAAAATCACTGAAAATCCATAGAAAAGTCTACAGAAATCGAATTTCTGCTTGAAAATTCATTTTTCCACTGATTCCAACGAAATTATTGGAAAAACCACTTTTTTCTACTATTTTTCCACTCTTTTTCCATTTTCATCCATATTTTCCATAAAATCCTCCACATTTCCCTACCTCTCTGTGCGAAATCTTCAACTCGATGGAATGACCATCCAACAGTTCTCCCTGCATTTCCTTCAACGCCGTCTTCGCATCAGAAGCCGTGTAGAATTGGACAAAGCCAAAGCCCATCGAGAGGTTTTTCGATGGTTCCGCCGGATTCAACTTTTTCGAAATTTGCGCCGATTTTACGCGATCTCCGTATTGATTTCTGGAGAAATATTGTGTAAATTAATGAGATTATTAGTTTTTTAATGAAATTTTCAAGTTTTTTGTCAAAAATTTCAGTATTTTGGTGAAAAATTACAAAAATCTCTCGAAATTTTCAATTTTCTCTCTGAAAATACCTAAAAAGTGCTTCCAAACTGTCATCAGTGGTATCAAACGCCAAATTCTTGACGAAAAGCGCTGATCCCGACTCGATTTCCTTCTCCTCTCTCTTCTCCACTTCTGAATCCTTTTTCACGTCTTCCGATTCCATCTCGACGTCTTCTGACGCCTTCTCCTCTTCCTCCTCTTCAGTGATTCCCGCCTGTCGATTCTTCCTCTCCTTCTTCTTCTCCTCGTACGTCATCTCTCTCTTATCCTTCTTCTTCTTCACCTCATCTGAATTTCCTTCCTTCTGCACGTCTTCTGAACTCGATTCTCCCATCACATCGAACGGAGCCCACTCCAAATATAGCGGCTGACTTCTGAATCGAGAATACGCAAGTGCTTGGAACGCCTTTTTCGCGTCCACCGGGTTTCCCATTATGATGAGAGCGGAGACTCCGCCTTCTGTAAAATGAAGCGTGTTTTGGTGACGCACAATACGCTTTTCATTGCATTCTTTGGAAATCGATGTGAATAATGTAAAATATTGCTGATTTCAACATAAAATCGCTGAAAATCACGAAAAATCATAAGATACCCATTAAAAAACAAAGTAAACAATTGAAAAGCGTGTTGTGCGTCTAGAGCGTTTTTTGATAAGAAAATTGACAATTTCTGCAAAGTTTCGGTTGAAAAACTCAGTTTCCCAACAGAAATTCTACAGTAGTTGTCGATTAGCTTATCAAAAGATGCAATATACGCAAGTGACGCGTGCATTGACGCACAACACGCTTTTCAATCGTTTCCCTCGTTCTTCAGTGAGTTTCTTGTGATAGTCAATGGATTTTTGTTCAAAATATGCTCCTTTTCTGCATAAAAACTGACCACTGGGCATGAGAACCTTCTGACAGTCTCCATATTTCTCAAACATCCTCTTCAACTCATCCGTTTCCACTCCAGATGGCAAATTCTTCGCCAACATCACCGTATTCGATCTTTTGGTGGCCGGACGTGAGAATGCGTCCAGTTTGACGCCGTTTTCGATGAAAAAGTCACGAGTTTCTCGGACAAGGCGAGTTTCAGCAAGGGCCAAACGGACTCCGGCGGATTCGCCTGAATAATATGAATATTTTGTATATGATCATAAAGTTTTGTAGTTTTTAGTTTGAAAATTCGATAAAAACTATATATTTAATGAAAACGAGCCATTTTATATTAGAATGGCGTTGAAAGTATATTTTGCGTTTTTGCAAGAAAAATTGCTCTTTTTATTCAAAAATCTAATTAATTCTGTTTTCAGGAGCTTGTTTTTGCGATTTTTATCATTTTTCAGTGTATTTTGTTGGATTGCCATAGATTTTGGCTCCCTTTTCATCATTTTTGATGTATTTCTCGTCAAATTCTATCATAATTCACGAACCCGACTCTCCAGTCAACAAATCCGATTTCTTGACGTTCAATCGAGCCGCCAAAGTGTCCGCAATGGCATTGGCTCCCAAAAACAGTGCATTCCAAGAATGAGCACTCTTCGCCGCTGACGCCTTCTGATTCTCGGCCTTCTCCTCCTTGAACGTCTTCTTTTTCTCCTTCTTTTTCGCCTTCAGTGGATTATCCTGATCGTCGTCTTCTGGAGTCTCATCGTTGACGTCTTCTGACGGCTTCTCTCGTTTCTCTTCTCCCGGGAGGATGTGCATCATTCGACCCTGGAAAATGTGCGGATTACTATAGTTCCGTTGTTTTCTTCAGTAATCGACTACAGTACCTTGAAAACGAATCCATCAAGCGCCGAATAAGCAGCCACTGCTGCTTCAGGGAACACAAATTCGACGATGGCGAATCCTTTGCAATTTCCGGATTTCTTGTCGATAACCACCTGAAAATTGTCAATTTCGCAATGGAAAACGGTGCAAAGTGATAGAAAAAGCGAAAATTCATAATGATGATCCTGGAAAATTGCATTTTTGTTTGGAAATTACAGAAAATGTTCAAAAATGCACATTTTTCTCGAGGTCTTGCTATAAAAAAAACGCAAATTTTTAGAGAAGGGGCTCGAAAATGTCTTATATCGCTCAGAATATTGAAAAAACTATGCAAAATCAAACTAGGAGCCCAAAATTGCTCCAAATCGATCATTTTTATTCAAAACTGTCAAAAAACTATGAAAATCGACTGAATAAAGTGAAAATACTCAAAATTGCAGTTTCTGGACTTCAAGATCACTTTAAAAAGCCCAAAAAGATCTAAATCGCTCTTTTTCATTTGAAACTCTCGAATAGCAATGAAAATCCCATTGTGAGCTCATAAATGCTCAAAATCTTCGCAAACTATATAAATCCAGTCTCGTGCTCCAAAAATGCTCCAAATCTCTCACCTGAACCTCGGAAACCTCTCCATACTTCTTGAAAAGAAACTGTAAATCGTCCTCTCTAGTGGCATATGGTAGATTTCTCAGGAAAAGTCTTCCAGTCTCCAGAATCTTCTCTCTCACCGACTCCTCCTCTTTCTCTCGATTCTGGAGCTCCGCGCCGTGCTCCTCTTTCACTTGCTTTTCTGGTTCTGGAGCTTCGATCTAAAAAATTTGATAATTTCACATAGAATCTTCGTAATTTCACTAAAAACCTTCTCAATAGCAATCTTGAATCCACCCAAAAACTGTCCGTCCTTCTGAAGTGCTCTTCTGACGTCTGGAGGTCTGTTAAAAGTCACAAAAGCGGCTGCCACGTCGTCATTTCGTGCGATTTTCATCGCCTTCACTCTGATCGGATTCAGCCACTCTTTGATGTTCTTTCCTTTTGCCGAGTTGGGAAGTCCACTGAAGATGAGAGAGAGCGAGGTGTCGCCTGGTAAAATGGATGGAAATGGGAGAATTCCTGGGATTTTTCATTGAAAATTAGGATAAAATCTGGAAAAAAAAGTTTTTTGAATGTAAATTCTCGAAAATTAAATGAAAACGGAAGGAAAACATTGAAAAATGATAAAATTTTGTAGATTTTCAATTGAAATCTCTCATTTTCACATGAAAACTTGAAAAAATTTTAGAAAAAACGGAGAAATGGGGATTTTCAAAAGCTTCATGAGCTCGGAGAGCAAGACTACGCTTGAATTTGAAGTTTTTGATGAAAATTTAGTTGAAAATTGATAGTTTCAACAGGAAAATCGGTTAAAAAGTCGATTTTTCATCAAATTTGCTGATTTCCATGAGAAAATTTATGAAAAATCATGATTTTTGTTAATTTTCGGTCATTTTTAATGGAATTGCATGTTTTTCGTCAAATTTCGAAGAATTTTCGGGCATCTGATACTTTTTTATAGAAAAAAAGCTTGAAAATTAGAAAAATTTGCAGTTTTTGTAACTTTTAAGCTACATTTTGAGAAAATGTGTCATTTTTCGTGCGATTTTTGCAAATCTTCAGTTTTTTGTTAGTTTTTATGAAAAAATCTCGAAAATTCACAGTTCTATACATGTTTTAGGTACTTTTTTGACGATTTTCATCCATTTGAACCTTTTCCCACTGTCTTTTACAATTTTTTTCAGAAAAAAAACCCAAAAAACAGTTGAATAAACGATTTTTCGTCCAATTTCTTCAATTTTAGCTTAAATTTCATCAATTTTCCACTGCGAAACTGCAATTTCTCCTTCTTGCTCACCCTCAATTCCCTCCATCAGCTCCGCCATCAATTTTTTCGCCTCCACCGACTTGTCCTTGCTCAACTTCACCTCCTTCTCCACTTCGATTCCCTTGGCCTCCAAAAACTGATCCAATTTCTCATCTTTCTTTGATTTTTTGGCAGAGGGTTCTCCGACCTCTTCACTTTTCTCATTTTTCCCTTCAAACTCCTCTCCGTGAGCTCTTTTGTAGGCGCTCGAGTCTTTGGCGTACTTGCTCCATGCTCGCGGCTTGTTCGCGTCGCCAAATGGGCGGCAGATCTCTACCTGAACATTGAAAATTGAATTTTTTCAATTAAAATTTCGATTTTTTCACTAACCGACAATTTTTTCGAGTTGAAAAACGTCTGATTGGTTTTGGCGAGAGCTCTTCCCGCACAATCCTCATCTAGGAATCCGATGAATGCGAAACCGCGAAATTTGCCTTCTTTGGTGTACTTTAGCGAGGCATCTGACAATTTTCCGTATTTTTCGAAAAATTTGCGCAGTTCCGCCTCGGTGCAGTTGTTGGGCAGTCCTTTGACGATTAGTCGTGTGCTCATACGTCTAAAATCGATAATTTTGGAAGGAAAATGTAAAAAATTCGAGAAAATTCGCAAAAAATGGGTGGGAAATTGTGAAAAATAGGTGAGAAAATGGAAACGAAAATGCGAAAAATTGGTGTGGATTTACGGTAAACAACGAGCGGTCGGCATTTGCGGAGCGTCGTTGGGTTGGCAGATTGCCAAGTTTTGCATTTCAAAGCTTTTTGCTCATTAAATAAGGGTTTTTCATGATAGTTCTGAGGAAAAACTTCATAAACTTCAAGGAAATATTGTTTTTATCAGAAAAATCGCAAAAAATTGCAAGAAAATGCCTGGAAAACCCTGAAAAATCACAAAAAACTCAAAAATCTTCAAAAACTTCATAGAATTCAATATTTATTATCGAAAATAGTTATTAAATACACAATATTATCCCGCATTTCAATGAGATTCACACCAGGGGTCGTCAGAGTATAAATTATCATATCAGAAAAATCTTCAAAAATCATCAAAAATTATCAAAAAATCAAATACAAGCTCCATTTTTGACCAAAATATTATCAATAGCAATCGATTTCGTATCCATAGAGCTGTTATAAAAGAGCACAAAGATCTGAAACTTTCAAATTAATGCTCATTTTGCTCTTTTTTCTAATTTTTATCCAACCTTCTCAGTGCTCTGCACCTTGATCCTCGCCGAGATGCGATTCCAGGAGCGCGGAGCAATTGTTTGAGTTTGGCACTTTCTCAGGTTTTGCACACATATTCTGACATCAATTTCATGCGACGGAAAAACGTCGATCGACATTTGAATCGGTCCGATCAGGGCGGCTTTGTAGAGAAGGCCCGAGTAGGAACGCGGCTCGAGACGGGAGATGCCGTAGCGGTTTTCTGAGTGGAGATGGGGATCGATGAGTGCGATTTTTGGAATCTAGAGGGTTTTTTGCATAGGAAAAGTTTTTGAAAAGTTTAAAAAATTGGAAGGAAATTGCAGAAAATTAGCAGCGAAAATTTTGGAATTGTTTACATTTGATACTCAGCAATTTCGTTGCGTACCTCGTTTTTTTCAAACTGCGCAATGTTTTTTTCGAATTTTAATTGGGATTTTCATAACGGATCATCACTAATTTGCATTAGAGCGCGATTGCAACTCAATTCAAACTTGAAAACAGTCAGTACAGTAATAATTTCATCATTTTTGCCCCCTCCATAACTCCGCCCCTAATTGCTCTTTTTGTCTGAAACTTGCTGTAGGGTATAGAGAAACATGAGAGCTACAATTTGTCTGTCGATAACTTTTTATGAAAACCAAAAATGAGCTCGAGAATTCAAACTTTCTGAACCACTGAAAGTGTTCAAAAGTACCTTTTTGAAAATTGAGCGTAACTTTGTGATTTTTGGGTTTTAAGATCTGAAATTTTGTAGTCTGGTTATCAATAAGTTGCTCCAAATTCTCAGCAAATTTCACACAAAAAGAGCATCAGTGGGCGGAGCTCAACGTTTCAAGGGTCTGTCTACCCACGCAAAGTTGCAGACTCGAAAGTCCGCAACTTGTCGTCAACTTCCACGCCTACAATACTAACCATCATCCTTCTTCATGGCCACACTGATATTATTAAAGTGCCTTGATAACATTCTCAAGTCCGCCCATCCGCATTTCGTGTCCTTCTCAAAGTTGCAGTTGGTCTCTTCGCATTTGTAACTCAGCGGCTTCTTCTTCTCGAGCACTATCACTTCATCTTTAGTATGCGCTTGCTCATTTTCTTCATGCTCCTGCTCTTCATGCTCCAACATCATCATCTCAATTCTAGAAGTCGTCGGGACCGGCGTCGTTAGTGGAATAGGCGTGGCTTCCATTATGGTGGATGGGAAGGCGGTCTATAAAAATTGAACTTGCTGTTTGAAATTTATCCAGTAGTAAATCAGAAAAGAAGTGCTCACCATAGAAGTCACATCATCTGCGAGCACCCGATTCATCTCCACCTCCCTTGAAACTGTACTTTCACTGGGAACAGGTCCTTCAATCCTTTTCACTGGTGCTCTTCTCACATGACAAATGCATTTTTTAATCAGCGGATTTTCACGTTGTCGGAGGCAGCGTGCCGATGAGCTGAAGGTGTGGATTTACGGTAAACAATGAGCGGCGTTATTTTGGAGCGTCGTTTGAACACGATTTTTGGGTGCTTTTTCTGATTTTTATGGTTTTTCGTCATTTTTTCGGATTTTTTCTCGAACTTTTTTGATTTTGTAGCTTTTTTGTGAGGTGAACTTGAAAAATTGTTCAAACTCTCAGATTTCTTCATCAAGTATCCAAAAAACTCACTCCGCCGCATCTAGTGCTTTACACTTCTGCCGGCAATACGCCAATCCGGGTCGTCCGACGCACATCTTGGCGGTAGATGAGTGGGTGCTGAGGTGGGTGGGACATTCTCCTGGAAAAATGTGTTGAGTTTTGAGGGTATGTGCAGTGGAAAATATCGGAAGAGCTCGACTGGGAGATTTGGGTAGAAAAATCGATTTTTTCACAGCAGGAGAATTTGCTGTAGATATGTTGAAGTTGAATATCGATCGAAACTAGATAGAGGTATGATTCAGATTGACGATGCTTGTAGTTAGGTCTATTTTATTCTCAGTTGAAAGCACGTCTTCTTTAGTGAAATCGTGATTAAATTCTCCTACTTCTAGTGACAACTCAGTAACCAGAACTTTAAACTTCTACCCATCATCTTATCATATCCACTTTGAAAATTCTTATTTCAGGTCCTAAAGATATCCAGAATGCCCGACTACCCCTAGCCAAGAAAAACACCTACCATTCTGACACATCCTATGCTGAACATGCCTTGATTCTGACCGTCCTCCCAGCGTCGACAAGGATCCAATGGGAAGACCCTGCTGAGTGCGGAGTTGTGAAGTCGTTACATTTGTCTGAAGGAATATGATCTTACTCGGAAATTATCTAGAGGGCAAGTGCGCTCTACTGCACATTTTCGTGGTAAGATCCGATGTGAGGTTTTCACAGCACTGACAATGAGAAACTTACAGAATGCATGGTCCTTGACAGATTTTTGTGCTTTTTGGCGCATGGCTGATATGTCAAACTCAAATCATCCAGCAGAATCATCTCACCAGCAGTGACATTCGAGAAGCGTAACATCATCTGAACTACCTGTTTCTTCGAGAAAATAACTCATTTCCTATGAAGTACCTGAAAGTACGCAGTCTCCGGGATAATCTCATTGATCAAATTGCCATTCGCCGCGTGCACCGGAGCACACATCGTCGTCTCCTTTTCTCTGAAAAGCACACACTAGGGAATCATGATCAGGAAAAGGATGATTACTTGAAGCACAACTCAACCATGACTGTTGGTGGTCTCCAGACTCTCGCAGTAAGGTTTACCGATGTAGCCGAGCATATCGCATCACAAGTGGAGATAGTTGCCCAGGTGGCGCCTTGTTGGGAAGTTCCCGCCAGGAATTCAGAAGCCGGCGATTCTCGAGGTCGCGCTTGTCCGTTGGGTCTTCCAGTGTACCATTGGAATTCCGGCGAGTACTGCCAGCTGCACGATGGTTCTTGGCAAGATAGAGATGGTGGCTGGAAAACATAGGTTGGAGGGATAGTGAGTTATTTTTTCTCACCGTAGGAGCTTCACAATTGGCACCGAGTTGTTGAATGGGTGTCAGGGAAGAGTGCTGTTGCACCACAAGGGTGTGATATGGGTGGACTGCGAATTGGGGGTTTCCACATGCGATTGGGGATAGATGGCAAGTGCAGACGAATGAGCGAATGCCGAAGAAGGATAAGAGTTGTCCTGAAAGCGAATAGTGAAGTAGAAAAGGAAGTGTTCAGGAGGGCCTATTTGTGTAAATGGTGAGATAGTACAGATTGACAGAATGTCTGCGTCTTGTAGGATTGTGTACTCTCTCACCTGTGTCACCATGGAGCGCGCTTTCACATTGCAAGTACAGAAAGTATGCAGATTTTCGCGTCAAAGCGAACTATAACTCCATAACAAGAAAACTGTCTGCGTCTCTCATTTTCTCTCACTATCACCTTCTCTGCATGTCTACACCCTCCGCGACGAGTCACTACTTACCAGTCTGCCTGGTTCTACACCCACTGCCAATCCTCATTGGATAGAGCTGACCACACCGAGCATCGCACTCCGCATCGTACCCTTCTCGCTGGGGACAAATGTCTTCTTCGATGTCTGCAAAAAAGTTGTACAGTAATCTATAGTACTACCTTCTACAATCCATGTGAGTTCAAACTCTGATCTGTTGAACTTCCCTAGCCTACACTATTTGTAGCCGTTTTGCATCCAACGTTTCGCATTTTGTGTTCTCTTCTTATCAATCGCACTCCTTCTCTAGTATAAAACCTCCCAGCAACATCATAACACCAACTATGGCGGCCTACACCATCCTTGAGAACCCTCCCGCCACCTCTCATCTGTGGAAGCAATGGACGAAACTGGTAAATGATGAAGGGTGGACAGTTGATGATAATGTTACTACTGCTTTGATACCAGTGCTGCCAACTACCAGAAGTGTGTTTGCGGTGACAGGTGAGTTAGCTATACTTCTAGTACTGGATAATTGTACTGGATAATTAGGTTGTAGGGGAATTAAAGGGTCATCTTCATATATCAGAATAGAGAAATTCGTACTGTTAGATAAGCGACGTGGAAAAGTTATCGACGCAGATAATAGAAAGGTCTTTAAGTACAATGACATGCTTTGTTAGATCTGTACTGATTGAACTAACAATAAGCCATGTAGTACCTACTAGACGTTTCACTACTTTACCACTACTTCACTTGCCCCCTCTGATCTCCATCCCATCACAATCCCTTACTAACAACGTCTACACCTTCTAAACTCGCTTCTACTCCAGAAGACAACACCTTCATCGGATGTGTCATCTGGAACGAGTACGACGACATCTGCTGGCTCGGGTACTTTCTTCTCCTACCCAAGTGGAGAGGGAAAGGGATCGGATCGAAGATTTGGGGTATTGCAATGGAGAGGTACTCGAAGAAGTTGGTGTTGGGATTGAGAGGAGGTTAGTTTTATTGGTGTTGTAGGGGTTTGTCAGGATCGTCTTCATTCTAGTAGACTTTTGAAAATATGAAAAATCGGGGTTTTGTAATGTTTTCACTATTTTTACCAAGCTAGCTGGGGAGGCTACTTACTGAAATAGATCTAACTCCGGTTATCTGACTCATTGGAACTTGATTCTTATATCAAAATGTAGAGAATTTGTTGCTCTATAAGCTTATTAACTAACTTTCAAACAAAGCTCCATTTTGAACACTCATTTTGCCCCATTTTGTAACACGACCAGTTGACTTAAGATTGTCAGGATGTTAGAACTGGCTTTATCTCGCTTCTACAGAATGCTAAAATCTCGATTGAACTATCAAAATGTGGAGAATTGAAAGCTCTACAATTTTATAAAAACTTTTTTTTTAAAATCACAGCTTATAAAAAGTTACGGTCCAATTTGTGAAGTTTCTTCTAGATCAGCCATATCTCGCTTCATAAAATGTTTCATATCTCGGCTCATAATAATGCTACAAATATGGTTTTTCTATCAAAATGTAGCAAATTTTATGCTCTTTCTAATGAAAACATCTAGAATGCTATGAAACCACACTATAATTCAAAAATGACAAAAATCTGAATATGCAGTTATCGCTATGGCGGCCAAGTACAAAGCTCAAGACTGTCCAATCTCTGGGCCGATTATGCACACCTATCGAATGAAAACTTCAGTTTTAAAGAGAGCATTGGAAGGGTACAAGGATCTGAATTTGGTGAGCATCTCTATCATTTTGCCAATGTGATCCGAAATCTATAATAATGTAATTTTTTGTAGAAGCCTATGCTTATCAGTGATCTGGATGACCTTTACTTCCAAAAACTTCTTACCTATGACAAAATTGTTTGTGGAAGAGATCGCTCCCAGTTTTTGAAATTTTACTACAAAGACTACAAAGACTACAAACTACAAAGTCGCGGATTCATTATCCTCGATGAAAATGATCAAATTCAAGGGATTATTTCAATGGTTCCAACATCACATCCTTCTGAAAATTTCTTCAAAATCTCCCATTTATACGCCGATTCTGATGACGTCGCTTTTTTCGCTATGAAAACTCTTTCTATCCACATCATCGAAAATTATAATGACAGTAACATTGTGATTCATACAGTGGATCTGCCCAACAACGTCTTCAAGTCTTTCTTCAAGGACATCGGCGTCAATGGAGAGATCAGTGGCTACACATTGAGCAATCAACCCATCAGCGCTCACGGCGACACCAACAAAGTCTACATTCCCCATAATTCTTCCTGTCATTTTGATTACTGATCATAAATCCTTCCGCAAAAACCAATTGCTCCCGGTGAGGCTCGAACTCACGACCTTCAGATTATGAGACTGACGCGCTGCCTACTGCGCTACGGAAGCGGCGATTGCGGCCGTCGGGGAGTGCGTACACCTTCTCGGTGTTTCTGACCGGCGACTCGGGGGAAAAAGTGAAGAGGGGATGGTGTTGTAATGTTAAAAAATTGAAAATTTTCAAATTTTTCCCTTTTTTCTGAATTCCCATAAATTGTTGACTCCAATCGGATTACCCGGAAAGTTCCACTTTCACCTCCAGAATCACAGTGGGAAGTCGCAATTCATGCTAATCCCGGATTAGCACTTTCCAGGAACTGTCTGTCTGTCGCCCATTGTTTCCCTTTCCAAAATCTCGTCTTTCGCAATTGCAACAAACGCTTTCTGGTTTTTTTTTGGGTGGAAAAATGTGGCATTTATTAGAATCTATTATAATAATCGGGGGAAGATCTCCGAGGATGATGAATTAGCGGCATAATTAATGGGTTTGGATGCGAGGTCTTGGAAATTAGCTGGCTTATGGCTTATCATGACTTATCTCTACTGATAGCGAAATTGATGATAAGATAATCATTGTTTTGTGTGGTTTGTAGAGGAAAAGTCGAAAATTGCAGATGAAAGTGTCTGCTTCTACTCTCTAACGCGTTTCTCTGCGTCTCTAGGGAGAAATAGTGTTTTTTAGAGTAAAAATGTGGTTTTCGGGAGATTTTTCAGTGTTTTGGGTCGAATTTCTCTGATTCGGAAAAGAAAAACAAGGAAAAAGGGTTTTGAAGGGGAAAATCTGAGGAAAACTGAAAATTAAGCATTTCCAGGTAAAATAGCTTTTTCAGTTGAAAATTAATCAAAAACCGCTTCTAAAACTGAAAAAATCACAAAAAAGCTCAAAAAACCAGAAAAATCGCTCAAAAACCACAAAAAGTGACAATTTACTGTCTGCGTCTACTCCCTAACCCTCATCTCTCGTCGCTCTCTCCCTCGTTTCTCTGCGTCTCTAGTGAGAAATAGTGTTTATGGGTTGATTTTTGGGGGAAAAAGGTGTTTTTATGAGGTTTTTGTGGTTTTTTGGCTCAAATTATGATAAAAAGTCTAAAAATTTCGTCCAGAAAATCAATTTTCACTAAAATATATTCAAAATGAGGCAAAGACTGCCAAAGTCATTCAAAAATTGTCAAAAATCCTTTGAAAAACACTAAAAATCACCAAAAACTGTTCAAAAGCCTCAAAAACTGTAAGAAACCTTCAAATTTCGTCAAAAATCGTTCAAAAAACTATAAAAACAACCAAAAACTGTTCAAAAACCACTAAAAGCATTAAAAACTTGTCAAAATTGGTATAAAAACCGAAAAAACCACTAAAAATCATCAAAAAATCCCAAAAAACACTAAAAATCACTCAAAAAACCTCAAACCTAGCATTTCACTGTCTGCGTCTACTCCCCAACTCTCATCTCTCGCCATCCTCTCGTTTCTCTGCGTCTCTAACCAATACTTCATCTCTAATCATTCCTTGTATAATAGAGCGCATTGCCAAAAGTTTTTTTCCCCAAAAACTGAATCCAATAGAAAAACCCTAATATTTGCTTATTTTCAAGTTTTTTTTCTATTCTATTTAATAAATTTTACATTTTGCAACCAAACTATATGCAACTATATAAATATAATATATCTTCACATTCCCCTTATTATATAAACAAGTACATCCCTTCCGATTGTTCCAAGAGAAGAAAAGAGAGGCGCATTTCTCGAAACCGATCACTTTCGCTTTTCACCCCCTCGGCTAATTTCTGGTAGTTTCGCGGCTGACCAGTAGTGGTTTCGGATGGAAGATGAAAATGAGACGGGGAGGAAGAGGAGGAAGCCGTTTTATTATGAACTTGATGGTTTTGAGGGAAGATCGGGGTCAGGAGGGGGTGATAAAACGAGGTGTCGTTTATGTTACCTGTTTAACCTAATTAGAGGGAGTTAATTATATTGTTAATTATGCGGTTTTTAATGTCTAGAATCGGTATAATTAATGAAATCGGACGTTCTAACTGCCTGCGTCTACTATAAAGGGCAGATCTCTGGGTGTTTGTGTTTTATCTGCGTCTCTTATCAAGAAATAGTGTCTAGCTGTCTGCGTCTACTCTCTAACCCCTATCTCTCACTCTTCTCTCGTTTCTCTGCGTCTCTAACCAAGATAGAGTGTCTAATTTGATGATTTTGAGTAGAAACACCTTTAAAACCACTCTTACTGTCTGCGTCTACTCTCTAACCCCCATCTCTCACTCTCTCACTCCCCTCTCGTTTCTCTGCGTCTCCAACCAACACTCAGCCTCTAATCCGACTTTGCAAGTCCAATATAGCGCATTCCCATACAACAGTTTCGAGAAAAACGAACCTCTCAAGCAGACTTGCAATTGTTGTGGTTGTTGCGGTGCGAATTGTTGAGAATTCGCATTTTTAATCGAGAAAATGGAGGAGAAAATGAGAAGAGGGACCAGGCGAGTCCAGGGCATCTGGTAAAGTTGAAAGGTGTGGGGGAAATTGAGGGAAAATGAAGGAAAGAGGGGAAATGATAGGGAAATGATAGAAAATGATGGAATGTGATGGAAAATGATGGAAAATGATTAAAAATGTCGAAAAATGGCTCAAAATGTCTAAAAATGATCAAAAATGATACAAAATGTCTAAAATATGGCTCAAAATGACAGATAATGATGAAAAATGTCAAAAAATCATCCAAAATATCCCAAACTCCTAAAAATGATAGAAGCTGATGAAAAATGACTCACAATGTCGAAAAAATGGCTGAAAATGCTCCAAAATGCCTAAAAATGATGATGATGAAAATTCCCAAAAATTGGCCCAAAATGCGAAAAAATGATCAAAAATGCTCCAAAATGCCTAAAAAATGTTGAAAATGCCCAAACTTGGCTCAAAATATTGAAAAAATGGCTCAAAATACTCCAAAAATGACTAAATACTGATAAAAATGCACAAAACTGGCTCAAAATGGCTCAAAAATGATCGGGATGACACAGAATGCTCAAAAAATGATAGAAAAATGATAAAAAATGCCAAAAAATGTCAGTAACTGATCAGAATGACAGAAAAATGACATAGAATGCCTCAAAATGGTCAAAATGCGAAAAAAATGTCTTAAAATGACAAGAAAATGTCCAAAATGCATGAAAATGACACAGAATGCTCAAAAATGACATATAAATAACAAACAATTCAAGGCAAAATAACCTAAAATTTACTAAAATTCACTAAAACTACACAAGTCTGCTTAAAAATGCCATCCAATACCACCAAACCATCAAAAATGCCAACAATCACCACCAAACTATCAAACCACCCTAACATAACTCATAAAAACCATAAACGCCTTCAGAACAAGTCGTCGCCATGATCATCGTCATCGTGGTCAAAGAAGAAGAAGAAGAAGAAGAAGCTGTTTGAAATTCCACCCCAAAGCTCCGCCCCTTTTGTGACCTCGAAAAGCGCGCGGGCGGCGCAGAGAAAAAGGGGGAGAAAAATGAAAAAGTGAGGAAAGTGACAACTTCGGGAGGAATAAGCGAAACGGACATGAAGCAGAGGTGAAGAAGAAGAAGTGCACGCATTTTCACTTTACTGTCACAAAAAGAGGGTGAAATGGACGGTGCACTAATCGGGGGCGAACGAGTCTGATGCTTATCGGCTGCTACGGAAAGTGGTAAAAAGTGTGAGAAATCCGTTTTGGGTTGGCGGCGGATGGGATTGCATGGTTGACAGGGGGAGGGGGGAGGGTACTGGAAAAGCGTCAAGGCACTGGAAATGCGTCAAGGCACTGGAAAAGCGTCAAGGTACTAGAAAAGCGTCAAGGAACTGATAATGCGTCAAGGCACTGGCAATGCGTCAAGGAACTGGAAAAGCGTCAAGGTGATGGAATAGCGTCACGGCACTGGAAATGCATCAAGGCACTGAAAATGCGTCAGGGTACTAGAAATGCGTCAAGCTACTATAAACACGTCAAGTTGCTGGAAATGCGTCAAGGCACCGGAAAAGCGTCAAGGTACTCTAAATGCGTCAAGGCACTGGAAAAGCGTCAAGGTACTAGAAAAGCGTCAAGGAACTGATAATGCGTCAAGGCACTGGCAATGCGTCAAGGAACTGGAAAAGCGTCAAGGTGATGGAATAGCGTCACGGCACTGGAAATGCATCAAGGCACTGAAAATGCGTCAGGGTACTAGAAATGCGTCAAGCTACTATAAACACGTCAAGTTGCTGGAAATGCGTCAAGGCACCGGAAAAGCGTCAAGGTACTCTAAATGCGTCAAGGCACTGGAAATGCGTCAAGGTGATAGAAATGCGCCAGCAACAAGCCTGAGTTTGTAAGTGTCAAGGCACTGGAAATGCGTCAAGGCACTATAAACACGTCAAGGTGATAGAAATGCGCCAGCAACAAGTCAAGCTCTGAGTTTGTTAGTGTCAAGGCACTGGAAATGCGTCAAGGCACTGTAAATGCGTCAAGGCACTAGAAACGCGTCAAGGCACTGGAAATGCGCCAGCAACAATTCCAGCTCTGATAGTGAGTTTGTTAGTGTCAATGCACTAAAAATGCGTCAAGGTGCCAGGAATGCGTCAAGGTACTGGAAATGCGTCAAGGTACTCGAAATGCGTCAATGCACTGGAAATGCGTCAAGGAATCAGAAATGCGTTAAGGAACTGGAAATGTGTCAAGGTGCTAGAGATGCGTCAAGGCACCGGAAATGCGCCAGCAACAAGTCGAGCTCTGAGTTTGTTAGTGTCAATGCACTGGAAAAGCGTCAAGGCACTGGAAAAGCGTCAAAGCACTGAAAATGCGTCAAGGCACTATAAACACGTCAAGGCACTGAAAACGCGTCAAGGCACTGGAAATGCGCCAGCAAAGATTCAAAATGTACACAAAATCTAAACTTTTCAGCTCCAAAACATACATTTGCAGCTCAAAATTAGCCCTCTCTATCATCTGGTAGACACGAAAATCACATTTTTTTTTCTCCTTTTCCTATTCATTCCCATTTACCTATCTAAAGAAAAAAGGAAAACAAATTGTCGATTCGATTCAAGATGACGCAAGTGACAGCGAAAAAAACGCAATGAGCCATGACACTCTGACACAACTGGGTCACTAGGCGACTCTCTCTATCTTTCTCAAAAGATAGGAGACGAATTTTCATGTGAAAATAAAAAATAAATGGTTTTATCACACCAAATTTGAAACGAGTAAGTAAATTAAGCCCTCAATATCAGTGAGATCAGCGAGTTTTCGTGCCAGTAGTCCCCGTTCCAGTGCCAGTTCCAGTCCCCGGCGAAAAGTAGCTCTCGGCACTATTCACCGAGCCGCCACTTCCACCCCTCCCCGCGCCCGTCTTCACTCCCGACTTCCACACGAAAACGATGAGCGCGATGGCGATGAGGGTGGCGAGAACGGGTCCGCCGACGTAGATCAAGTAGTCGGCGACGTGCATCGGACAGATGCGGTAGATGTTGCAGCACGGCTTGCTGTACGCTTCCTCCTCGTAGTTTGTCATGAAACTTGTTTGTTTCTCATTGCTAGTGACATACGATTTCACGAGTTTCAGAAACTCTGCTCGATCATAGGCGTCTGAAACTCTTTTATCATTGTGATTAGTCCCAATCGAGTTCACTTACAAGCTTGGCAATCATATCTACTGGGATTTGTAGGTGTCACACCCACCATAACCCTTGCAGCTTCACCTAATATTCCGATTACTTCGTCACTGCTAAAACGTTATATTGTTGAGTTAGTTGAATATTTATTGAAAAAACAAACTTATTGAAGAGGCCCATATTCTTGAGACGAACTGACTTCTGATTCTCAAAGGAAGTGCCAATAACCGATGAACTGCCCTGAACTGACACCGCTCTGGATTGGTGAACTGTCTCTGGAGCAGCTAGAGAGGGCGCATTGTGAAAATCACAAACACCCTGAATCGCAATCATGCCGTAAGTTCTGATTTTTCTCGTGTTGCCTGACAAGGGAATGGAACCTGTATCATTTGGAAGCTGCTTTCATGAGGATTACGAATCTGTATTCACTTTTGTGAGAATGGCTCTGGGAGTCGAGATACATCCAAATTCCAAAAACGGAGTTTTTGTGAAACTTTGAGCGCTCATAACTTGCTTCAAAATTGGTTTTGTGACAAGCCAAGTATATATCAGTGCAAAAATCTTTAAAATTGAGTTGTCTGGAAGCAAGTTATGAGCGCTCAAAGTTTCACAAAAACTCCGTTTTTGGAATTTGGCTGTATCCCGACTCCTAGAGCCATTATCATAAAATTGAATACAGATTCGTAATCCTCATGAAAGCAGCTTCCAAATGATATGGCTCACATATAAAAAGACAGCTCTGGCCATTCCCTTGGAGCAGCAAAATGCTTCAAATTTTTTGCAGGGGCGATGATATAAGCAAATTCTACTGCCAATACAGTGAGCTTTCACTTACAATATAATAATCCACATGTTATTCAGAATACTACGACGTTGAGCTTTACTGCTTCGGTACCCAGTCCAGTAAGTTTTTTTTTCACTGATTATTCAACCCAAAAAAAAAAAAATTGAAGACAGCGAATGTGTCGAGAATGTGAAAAAGGAGTGTTGTGACAAGTTCAGCATCTGTGAGAAGATGGTGCTGGAGACACAACACTGGTTCAAGTACACCACTATTGCCTGCTTCGTGATTCTGCTGCTATTTCTCGTCGGACTTGTCATTTACACAAAGTTTGGGAAGAAGAACGGGGGGAGGACGACTACTGGGAGTGATAAGAGTCCTGCTCGCACTCCGATTGAGAAGGCGGGTGGGGAGAAGGATCAGTACATTTATGGATCGCCATGAGGAGTTGATAGTTTACTCGTTTTGCATTTCATTTTTATGAAAATTGAAGTTTTTTTTTGTATTGGTACTCCGGTCAATACTCCGGCCATTACTCCGGTCACTACTCCGGTCACTACTCCTCTCACTACAGGAGTACTCCGGTCAATACTCCGGTCACTACTCCGGTCAATACTCCGGTCAATGCTTCGGTCACTACTCCGGTCATTACTCCGGTCACTACTCTTCTCACTACCGGAGTACTCCGGCAAGTACTCCGGTCATTACTCCGGTCAATACTCCGGTCAATACTCCGGTCAATACTCCGGTCACTACCGGAGTACTCCGGTCAATACTCCGGTCAATACCCTCTCAGCACCCGAGTAATCCGGTCAATACTCCGGTCAGTACTCCGGCCATTATACCGGTCAATACTCCTATCACTACTGGAGTACTCCGGTCAATACTCCGGTCAATGCTCCGGTCACTACCGGAGTACTCCGGTCAATACTCCGGTCAATACCCTCTCACTACCGGAGTACACCGGTCAATACTCCGGTCAATACTCCGGTCTCTACTCCGGTCACTACTCCTCTCACTACCGGAGTACTCCGGTCAATACTCCGGCCATTATACCGGTCAATACTCGTCTCACTACCGGAGTACTCCGGCCACTACTCCGGTCAATACTGCGGTCAGTACTGCGGTCAGTACTGCGGTCAATACTCCGGTCAATACTCTTTTCACTACTCCTTTCACTACCGGAGTACTCCGGTCATAACTCCGGTCACTACTTCGGTCAATACTCCTTTTATTATCGGAGTACTCCGCACTGCGGTCAATACTGCGGTCAATACTCCGGCCAGTACTCGTCTCACTACCGGAGTACTCCGGTCACTACTCCGGTCAATGCTCCGTTCAGTACTCCGGCCAGTACTCCGGCCAGTGCTCCTCTAACTACCGGAGTACTTCGGTCAATACTCCTTTCACTACTCCGGTCAATACTCCGGTCACTACTCCTTTCACTACCGGTATATTCCGGTCAATACTCCGGTCAATACTCTTCTCACTACCGGAGTACTCCGGTCACTACTCCGGTCACTATTAGAGTAGTCCGGCCACTACTCCGGTCAATACTCCGGTCAATACTCCAGTCACTACTCCGGCCAGTACTCCTCTCACTACCGGAGTACTCCGGTCAATACTCCGGCCATTATACCGGTCAATACTCCTATCACTACTGGAGTACTCCGGTCACTACTCCGGTCATTATACCGGTCAATAATCCGGTCACTTCTCCATCCAATAAAAAGAAACCATTTCATTATCGAGCGGCAGTGTTTCGGAGCAATCATCGGTCTTTCGTAATCAGCGTCATTCGCAACAAAAAAAGCTATAAAATGCAGAGAAAATGTGAAAATCAAGTGTGTTTGATGGATTTGATGCCGGTGAGTGGCGAGTGCTCGTCGTCGATGAACTCGTCGCTTTCCACCCAGTTTTCGCAAATGTTTCGCATCGAAATTGTGAGGTAGCTGCAAATATTGAGAGTTACTGTAGTTTGGGGTGGATTTACGGGGGAGTGGTGTGGATTTACGGGAGAGTTCTGTGGTCTGGGGTAGATTTACGGGGAGTGGTGTGGATTTACGAGATCATAATGTAGTCTGTAGTGGATTTACGGGAGGGTACTTTAGTCTGGAGTAGATTTACGGAGGGGTGGTGTGGATTTACAAAGGGTTACTGTAGTTTGGTGTGGATTTACAGGAATCATTGTCGATTTACGGGACTTTGTGTGGATTTACGAAGTTCTTTGTGGATTTACGGGGTCTGGTGTAGATTTACAGAGCCACGGGTAGATTTTGGGAGGTCTATGAAGATTTACGGGACTTCATGTGAATTTACGGGGCTCTATGTAGATTTACGAGACTCCTTGTAGATTTACGGGACCTAATGTGGATTTACGGAGTTCGTTGTGGATTTACGGGACTCTGCGTCTATTTACGAGCCGCTCACCTTGCCGGAATGTCTCCCAAATTCAACGCCATCTGTTCCATGATAAAGAGCCCGTCCGGACCGAGAGCTCGGAAGAATTGCTCATCGCTAATCGACGACTTCAATGGAGCCGTTGACAAGTAGTTTTGGATAGTTTTTTGGGCCTGAGAAAAATTAAAATTTGAAATTTTAATTAAATTTTTTTTGGAAGATAGAGCCCACCTTGTCCTTGCTGCACAACGAGTAGATCCATTTAAACGAGTTGAGGGTGGACATGATGGCGACGAAGAGGAGCCAGAACCAGAGGAAGATGAAGAGTTTCTCGTAGTAGATGTTGAGAGTGAGCACGCAGAGCACCGTGTCCATCTGATGTAAAATGTTGTGAGGAGTTTAAAACTGTTTTCTAAATTTTTGTAGCTCTTCTGAAACTCGAGATATAAAAATTCGGTGTTTGCGGACTTTGAACCTACAGTAATCCGAAAAAGTCAAACTTTTCTAAACCATGTCATGATTACTATTGTTCAACTCCAAATTTTGAGAGGAGTTCAAAACTGTTTTCAAAATTTTTTTAGCTCTTCTAGAACTCGAGATATAGAAATTTGGTGTTTGCGGACTTTGAAGCTACCGTAATCCGAAAAAAATCAAAACATGCCATGATTACTATCAATCAATTTCAAATTTTACGCTAATTTCAAATCTGTTTTTAAAATTTTCCTAACTCTTCTAGAACTTGAGATATGGAAGTTTGGTGTTTGCGGACCTTCAACCTACAGTATTCCGAAACAAATTAAAACAAGCCATGATTACTATCAATAAATCCCAAATTTTGCACTGATTTCAAATCTGTTTTTAAAATTTTTCTAGCTATTTTAGAACTCGAGATATGAACGTTTGGTGTTTGCGGACTTTGAACCTACAGTAATCCTCAAAATTCAAATATTTCCAAACCATGTCATGATTACTATCATTCAATTCCAAATTTTACGCTGGTTTCAATTCTTTTACTCACTTGCACCGTAGCAGTCCTTCTCATATTAAAATCGCAATGCACCACTCGGGGGAAGTGTCCCGTCGACTGCCAATCCCTTCCACTGATCAGATCCGTCAACAACGAAGGTCCCCAAAGAGAATACAACGGCGAATCAAGAAGTTCGTTCAAAATATAGAACTGAATCCAGGCGTTGACGAATTGGAGAACTGTGGAGAGGGTGTAGAAGAGTTGCATGTCTTTCGACCTCTTCTTTCGAGCTAATCGGATGCCGTCCCAGATGTAGACGGATGGACGTCCTTCAAAAGCGGCTAGGCGTAGCTTGAATGAGGTGTCGTTGTCTTTTACGGCTGTCCAGAAGCGGTCCACGTACTTTACGGCGGAGGCGAGGTCGTAGCCTGGAATATAATTTTTTTTTTTTTTTCAAAATATTATTGATTTTTATTATCAATCAATTAATTCTAATTCTAAATCTGTTTTTAGAATTAGTCTAGCTATTCTAGAACTCGAGATATAAAAATTCAGTGTTTGCGTATTTCGAAGCTACAGTAACCCATAAAACTGAAATAATTCAGAACCCCCTCATGATTACTATCATTCAACGCCAAATTTTAAGCTGATTCTAAATTTTTCACTCAAAATTTTTAAAGATCACTGTATCCATTCAGAAACCTTGCAAAAACTAGAAAAGTTAAGCCTACTTACCACTATACG
Organism: Caenorhabditis imperialis; assembly: GCA_963572205.1. Classification (NCBI taxonomy): domain Eukaryota; kingdom Metazoa; phylum Nematoda; class Chromadorea; order Rhabditida; family Rhabditidae; genus Caenorhabditis; species Caenorhabditis imperialis. The sequence goes on along the minus strand of OY751542.1, from coordinate 2,448,059 downwards.
CAATCAATGACTTCCACACAAATCTTGGAATGTAGAAGAAGAACGCTTGAACTGCAAGTATGTATGGTACCCACTGGTAGTACTGAAGAGTCACTTTTCGTCTGAAATTTTTCGAAACTTCGATAAAAATTCCAAAAATCTGAAACGTTTTGATAAAAAATGATTACCTTTCTTGATCATCAAAACTCAATTGCTCATCCAATGGCACGAAATATGTCCCATGTACGAAACAGTACTGATTTACAAAATCCACCCTGAAAAATTGGTGTTTGCGGACACTGAAGGTACAGTAACCCGGACAAATAGAAAAAATTTGATATCATGTCATTATTAGTATCATTCAACTGCAAATTAAACGCTGATTTCAAATCTTTTTTCAAAAGTTTTCTATCTTATCTAGGACTCGAGATACGGTTTCTCGGTGTTTGCGGACTTTGAAAGTACAGTAACCCGGAAAACTCAATAAATTTCGAAAAAACGTCATGATGGGTGTCTTTCAACACAGAATTTTACGCTAATTTGAAATCTGAAAACTACAGTAACCCACCATTGCTTTGTAAACTGAGCGGGAGTCCAACAAGTGATTGGGTCTCCGATGAAGTGTGTGGAGAGAAGAAGCCCAGAGGATACTGCGAGGATGACCACAGTGATTCTGGAGTTCAGACGATCGGCCTGGAAGTGTATTTTTGAGATTTAAGGACTTTTTTGAATAAAATTTTTTTCAAAATTTTCAAAAAAAAAAAAATTTTTTTTCAAAATATAAAACCTTCTAATTTTCTTATTACATTCAATTTCATTTTTCTTGCTGATTCCAAATCTATTTTCAAAATTCTTCTAGCTTGTCTAGAACTCGAGATACAATACCATGGTGTTTGCGTACTCTGAAGCTACAGTAATCCTCAAAAATCAAAATTTTCCAAACCATATCATCATTACTATCATTCAACTCCAAATTTTACGCTGATTCCGAAAATGACATTGAAAATGCTCTATCTATCTGAAAAACTACAGTAATCCCCCACCAAATCTCCTTTGGGCTGCACAAAGACCCTCGAGATGAGCGCATTGACCGAGTTGATTGCTCCAACTTGCGACGCCATGACGCTGGAGACGTTCACTCGGTATCGGGAATGACTATGCTGGAAGGATAACTATAAGCCACGCCCCTTTTAGGCCACGCCCACAATATCATAAAAATTTTAGAAAAAAAAAAATAAAAAATACATAAAAAATAGAAAAAACGTGTTGAAATTGATAGAATAAGAATGCCACGCCCACATTACTGTACTGACAAACAGTATCAGTTCGTGGCCACGCCCCTTTTAAAGAAGAAGCTCAAAATCAGTGCTCTGGTGAGGAGTGGAAGAGCCGGGAGCGTGTGTACGAATGTACTTGTGTGTGTGAACAAGGACTTGAGAAATGAAGAGACTGTTTGTTGGGGGCTCCGAAGGAGGTGCTCTTTTACAATATGTGAGCAACATTTGAGGGAAGAGGGGAAAGGTAACCTGAGATTTTTTCGTGTTTGTTGTGGGTAGAGGTACTGTATAGTCATTGTTTTGGTGAACTGGTGTGATTTAGTTTTGGGTGAAGTTGTTGTGAAATTGAAGTGGAAATTTATTGAAAAAAAAAAATTAAAAAAAAAAATTTTTTTGGTCAAATTTTTTTTCATAAAAAGTTTTTTTTTTCCAATTCTACCAAATTTTTATATCATTCGATAGACAATTTTTCACTGATCAAAAAAGTCTCTTGGCACTTTTCATGAAAACTCCATTTTCCTGCCGAAAAACGCCCTGGAAGTTGTAGCTACAGTAACCCCTTCACTTTAAAGGCGCATGCACTATCGAAATCTCTGAAAATGGCGAATTTTGAGGGTTTTGAGCTTGGAAGTTGATGTTAATTGAGAATTCGATCATCTTCCCGAAAAATGAAAGGAAAAGGGGTTGGGTTTGGAGCATTTGAGCAAAATGAGCCCAAAGTGCTCTAAAATGAGCCAAAAATGAGTTGTATAGCAATTCGGAGCTTGTGAATTCGAATGAGGTGTTGAAATCATTAGATGGAGTACTGTAGCTCAAAAAAAATTTTTTTCGAAAATTTTTTGATTTTTCAAAAAGTTTCAAAAATTTCGAAAAAATTTTTTTTCAAAATTGCTCAATTTTTTATTTTCTATACTTAATTTCCAAAAAAATGGTAAAAATTCTGAAAATTTCAGCTCAAAACCTTGAAAACTGACAGTTTTTCACTAAAAATATGATCGGTGCGCCTTTAAAGTTAACAAATTACTGTAGCTCCATTTTTTTTTGATTTTTTGACGATTTTCGGCGCTTTTTGATGGTTTTTTTTCATTATAAATTTATTAAAAAGGACTTTTTAATATAAAAACAAACAAAACAAGTAAAACACAGAAAATCCAAAATCATAAGGAACTAATGCAATTTGGGTGGACCTCCCCCTTACTTTTTGATACAATTATAACAAAGAGCCCCTTTTTCCCTCTCTTCTCATTGCTCTTTCTTATTTGTACGCATTCTGTGTATTTTTTGTATTACACGGACCGACGACACGGCAGATTACATGGCCGAGATGCGACTTTTTATTTTATGCGGTAGTCGAACAATGGTAAACATTAAGAAGGTGGGGGAGGAAGTGCACATTTTCTATGGAAATGGAGAAAATGGAGAAAATGGAGGAAAAAAACAAGAAAAGTCATAGTTTTGTAGGATTTTTTCGAGAAAAAAGAGGGAAAATAACTAGAAAACCACTCTAAAGTGTGTTCGGCGAGCCGGGAGACCTGGAAATTCGAGTTCAGGGTGTGCAAAAACCTAGGAAAGCACGGAGGGATCGAACTTGGCACTTTTGACCATCCCTGTTAGCCACTGCGCCATGGAGCCGCGCGGTGACGCAAGTACGCGTGGAGAGGGCGCGCATGGTTCAGTGGCTAACAGGGATGGTCAAAAGTGGTCAGTTCGATTCCTTGGTGCTTTCCTAGGTTTTTGCGTACGCTGAACTCGATTTTTCAGGTCTCAGAGGTCCCAGAGCACATTTTCAAAGGGTTTTTCTTATTTCCTCTAGAAAATGTGTTCAATTATCAAATAGTCTTGGACATAAAAACGGGTAATCCAGTACTGACATTATTTCTTCCTCCACCCATTATTTTGATGAAATTTCGTTGCACATTAGCGTCAAAAGTGAGCAGAATGTAGGGAAGAGCGAATGTTATCTATAAGTTCAGATGAACATACAGTTAAGGGAAAAAACTTACCAAGTCATTAGCCATCTGCAGCATACTGTAGGACTGGGATGGGCTCCAAAAAGTGAAAATGCCAAACGAGTTAAGAGCAGTGGCGATGTGCCAGAGCAAAGTTCCAAGGTACAGTAGGCAGTAGGTCAACGCGATTTTCGTGAGCTTTCGAGCTACTCCATTGTCAGAAAAGTTGCTTCCTGGAATATTAGCAATCACTAATGAGTATCATTATCATTGCACCATTGCACCAAACTACAAACTACATTACTCACCACTAGTCCTTTTCCTTAACAAAATCGCCGTCGAGACACCCGCCAAAAACAACAAGAAAAAGTAGACGACACATGAGAAAGCAGTGAAGTAGTCGTACGCCTCCTTATCATCTGGATATCCAGTATAGAAAAGGGTGTTATTGGCGACATGAAATCTGGGTGAAATGGTGGGAAGAAGGGCTTGTGGAAGGGTGCTGTAGATGGCGAAGAGTGCGAAAATGGGCAAGTAGTAGGTGGACCAGAACTGCAATTTTTGGAAAAGTTTAATTTTCTTCAATGTCTTGGGGGATTTTTCCTTGCTCACCCTATCATATCTCACTGGAAAGAGGAGCGCCGTCAATCGGTGAATGCTCATCGAGACAGCGGCACAAAATTGCATGTTTACAAAGAACTTGATGGCCATGACGGAGAAGGTGAGTATCCCCGGAATTAGAGACTCCAAAAGTATCGCGAAATTGATGCCAGTCTCGTAGTGTAGGAATCTGGCAGTGCAAAGGGAGTTGAGAAAGCATAATGAGTTCTGGAAGAGGAAAAAATATGTGAAAATTAAGAATTTTGGTGAAAAACTGGGAAAAACCGGGAAAATGGATGTTCTAGGAGCTGGGAGACTTGGAAAATCTAGTTCAGGGTGTGCAAAAACCTAGGAAAGCACGGAAGAATCGAACTTGGCACTTTTGACCATCCCTGTTAGCCACTGAGCCATGCGCCCCCTCTCCACGCTTGCTTGCGCTACCCCGCGCCACCGCATGCCTCCATGGCGCAGTGGCTAACAGAGATGGTCAAAAGTGCCAAGTTCGATCCCTCCGTGCTTTCCTAGGTTTTTGCACACGCTGAACTCGATTTTCCAGGTCCCAGAGCTCGCAGAGCACATTTTAATCTAGTTTCCTAGTTTTTTCCCAAACTCACCGCAAAAAGATCCATCTGCACAAGTCTATAAAACGAATTTTGATAATTTCTCAATAGCACAATGAACGTAATCATTAAAACTAGTGATGGGAACCCATAAGCGAACTGTAAACCAGTGAAGAACATAAAAAGAGCATCGGGCTCGGGGAAACTGCCCTTGGTAAGGATAACAGTGTAGGGAGCCATGGTTTTCGTCACTAGAATGAAGTGCGAAACCACGAGAAGTGTGATATTTCACTAATGACAAAGCGAGTAATGAGCGGTTGTCCACTGGGGATTAATTAGGCGCCACATCGAAGATCATGTCTGCGTCTCGCTTTTTCAGTGCTGTTTCGTCGTTCGTATTTTGAGGTGGGATTTTCAGGTATTTAATGGAGTTTTCAAGGGATGTTGCAAGAGACTTTTTTGTTCAGTTTTTAATTCTCTATCGATTGATATAAAACTTGACTAGATTTGAAAAACTTTTTTTTTCATAGTTTTTTGAATGGAGTCTACTCTGGAACCAAACTACACTAAACTCTTGGATTTCAAAAATCTATGGTTTGAAACCGTTTTTCTACTTTAATATATCAAAATTTCAACTATTTTCGCTATAAAAAGACCACAACTCCAAAAACGGATCACTGTCATTACAGAAAATGGCAGAAAATGCCAATTTTTCACATTTCCCCCAACAAAATATCATATTTTCCTCATCCTCTTCCACTTTTTCATACTTCCCTTCAAAACATGTCTGGCTACACCATTCCATTCACCAAACACACTTTTCCAGAGCCCAGCGCCTATTTCAACTTTTTCACGGGGTTACAGATGGTCTATGGGGTGCCCTCGTTGATTTTGATGATTGTATTTATAGTGCACTTGAGAACGTATAAGAATTCGTTTTATCGGCTGGTTCAGATGGATTTGTTCACGGTTTGTGGAGGTTTTGAGGGGAAAATGAGCGTTCTAGAGTCTGGGAGACCTGGAAAATCGAGTTCAGCGTAGGCAAAAACCTATGAAAGCACGAAGGAATCGAACTTGGCACTTTTGACCATCTGTGTTAGCCACTGAGCCATGGAGGCACGTGGTGGCGCGGGGTGGCGCGGGGACGCGAGTAGAGGGGCGCATGGCTCAGTGGCTAACAGGGATGGTCAAAAGTGCCAAGTTCGATTCTTCCGTCCTCCCATAGGTTTTTGCACATCCTGAACTCGATTTTCCAGGTATCTCAGCTCCTAGAACACTCCTTTCCCAGTTTTTCACCAAAATTTTCAATTTTCATACTTTTTTGTATTTCCAGAACTCATTATGCTTTCTCAACTCATTCTGCACCACCAGATTCTCACACTATGAATTCGGTATCAATTTCGCGATCCTTTTGGAGGGATTTATTCCTGGAATCCTCACCTTCTCCGTCATGGCCATCAAGTTCTTTATCCACATGCAATTCTGTGGCGCTGTTTCGATGAGCATTCATAGATTGAGTTCGTTGCTCTTTTCAAATGGATATGATAAGGTGAGCAAGAAAGACCTTGAAGAGCACTAAAAGTTTTGCAGTTCTGGTCCACCTACTACTTGCCCATTTTCGCACTCTTCGCCATCTACAGCACTCTTCCACAGGCTCTTCTTCCCACCAAATCTCCCAGATACAATGTGGAAAATAACACTTTATTCTACACTAGTTATCCTGATAATGGAGTCTACAATTATTTCACTGCTTTCTCCACTGTCATCTACTTTTTCTTGCTATTTTCAACAGGCCTTTCCACAGTGATTTTACTAACGAAGAGGGCTACTGGTAAGTTTTTAAAAAATTAAAATTTATCTTGAATAAAGGTAGTGGTTCCAGAATTCAATTTCTCTGACAGTGGAGCCGCGAAAAAGCTCACGAAAATCGCGCTAACCTACTGCCTGCTGTACCTTGGAACTTTGCTCTGGAACATTGCCATTGCTCTTCACACTTTCGGAATTTTTACGTTTTGGACACCTTCATCGTCTTACAGTATGCTTCAGATGGGGAATGACTTGTTGATTATTAAAATACCATCTACAAATTGTGTAATATTTCTGTTTTCAGATCACATTTTCAGTGCCTTACATTTTGCTCTGTTATGACACCAATGTGCAGCGGAATTTCAGAAGGATGGGTAGATCACAGAATGTTAATGCTGATGTTCCAGTTTTCATGTCCAGAAGTGTTTAATAAACATTTTTATACGGTTTTTGGTGTTTTGAACTTACAAAACCAACAAAACAGTGAAAAATCGAGCTCTGGGACCTGGAAAGTCGAGTTCAGCGTATGCAAAAACCTAGGAAAGCACGGGAGAATCGAACTTGGCATTTTTGACCATCCCTCTTAGCCACTGAGCCATGGCGCCCCCTCTCCCCCTTTCCACGCGGGTCGCGCGCTACCTCATGCCTCCATGGCTCAGTGGCTAACAGGGATGGTCAAAAGTGCCAAGTTCGATTCTTCCGTGCTTTCCTAGGTTTTTGCACACGCTGAACTCGATTTTCCAGGTCTCAGAGCTCGTGGAGCACACTTTTCAGTGGTTTTTCATATTTTTTTTTTCATTGAAAATAAAAAAAGGATTTCTCAAATTACAACGAATTTATTCATGGTCATGGGCGTCAAACTTCCTCAAAAATTGAATTCCGCAGCTTCTTTTCATCCCTGATTCTTTGTCATAAGGTTCGAGTGCTCTTTTTTTTTATTTTCATCTAGTATCCTACCTCAACCAACTGCTATTCGAGGAAGTTCATTGTCAAATGACACTTGCCTTCATTTTTTGGATTGCAGAAAAAGATATCTGAAAAAGAAACATTACTATTTCCCTGATAAAAATGATGAGAACTTACTTTAAAGTTTCAGAATAATAATAATAAAGTCTAAAAATCCAGAAGGAGCAGATCGACACAGCCAATCATACTGAAAATGAGCATTTTGATAGGGAAAATAGGGGAAAAATAAAAAATCATCAAAAGTGCAATGGGGCGCACTTGCATACAGTTCAACTGGTCCGAATTCGTGTTCGGTGCTCTCTTTCTCTGCACTCTCTTACTTTGCAGTACTCTCTAATGCGAGGATCAGAGAAAAGGGGAACGACGAGAGAGTACTGCGAAGTGAGAGAGTGCAGAGAAAGAGAGGAACCGTCCGTTTTGGTCTTGCTCCTTTTGTTCTCCGCTGTACATTTTCATATTTGCTTCTTGTCTTCTTTATACGTTTTTTTTTCTTATTTTTTCCATAAAAATGTTCATTTTTCAGTGAGAGCGAACGTTTTGCTCGACTCAATCTTGATGCCTTTCAACTTATTATTCTGAAACTTAAAGTAAGTTTTAAAGTTATGAAGAAGTTATTGATTTTATTGGTTTCAGAACTCTCAAAAAGTCTGAAAATGAAGTGAGAATCAAAACGCCAAAACACGAACAACTCTTCTGGTGCTTCCAAGAGATTCTTTGTTCTTCGCAATCATGTTTTTGAAGCCAGGTGAGTGAGAATCCTTCCAACAGACAGTTGAATATAAACTTTTTTTCAGATGAAAAAGAGAAGATTCATTATATCAGCACGGTCACACGATGATCGCTGCTTATAACGAACTGAACATGATCTTCGAGAAGTTGTTACTGTGGAACATAATGCAGCAGAGAGAATTGTTTAGTGCCAATCGAGACACTCATTTCGAATGGTTCACATGTTCTTACGATTAAATTTCATTGTTTTTAAATTGTGATTGATTCTTGAATAAATAATTATATGAGAAACGAGTTGATAAGACGAAAAAGGAAAACATTTCGAAATGGAGACGTCCTATTTGACAAATTATGCTCTCAAGACCTTTATCATTCGAAAGCTCTTGTTTCGACAAATTCAGAACTGTGTTTCATTTCTTCTACCGAGCTCTGTGAGCCGAGATATAGAGCTCCAAACTTGAAAAGGCCAACACTACTACTGGAAATCTTTCCAGTACTACTCAACTTCAGAGCTCTATATCTCGGCTCACAGAGCTCGGTAGGAAAAATTGAAAACAGTTCTGAACTCGTCAAAACAAGAGCTTTTGAATTATATACATTTTTTCCTTATCAGTGTAAGATAGTTGTCAGAAAAAACTCGTTCAAATGAGCCGAGGAAGCTGAGCTCTAAAACTTTGTGCTTTTTTAAAAGGTTAAACATTAACAAATTTTTGTTTAACAATTTATTTTTAAAGCTTATCAATATCAAAAATAGATGATTTTTCAGCAAGTGACGATTTTGTTGTCGCAGTGCGAGTTTTTATCTCTCCCGCTTGGAATCGGTGCATCAGTTTTGCGCGGCTTGTGACTTCTGAAAAAATATGATCAGAAAGATGAAATATATAAACTTCAAGCTCACCATGATGTCCCTTCAACGCCAGAAACTTCTCAGCTTTCTATACCGTTTGCACCTCATGTTGGGTGACTGAAAATAAGTTAGAATTGTTATATAAATTTTGAAACTGAAGTACTCACGAATAGAAATGATAATTTGAAGCCCTTGGAAGTACTATTTGCAGGTTAGGCTCGCTCAATGTGTCCTGTAGACAGCGGTACGAGTTTGGAGATCTTTTAACCGTTCGGCTCGCCTCTTCAACGACAAGCACTTGGAGATTTTTGAGAAGATGAAGTTCTCTGAAATCAAAATCGTTTTGGTTTCCACCTTTTTCAATCATCAAACTCACTTTTTTTGCGATTCGCATTGATTTCGATTAAAGTTGCAGAATAATAGAGGGTCTGAAAAATGATATTACTTTTCTGATAAAAATGACAGAAACTTACTGGAAAGTTTCAGAATAATAAGGTCTAATAATCCAGAAGGAGCAGATCGACACAGCCAGTCATGCTGAAAATGAGCATTTTTATGGAGCAATTTGGGAAAAAGGGAAATAGAGAAGAGAAAAAGAGAAGAGGAGTAGAACATTCCGAATGGTGAAAATCAGTGCAGCTCGTTGCCTTTTATACGGGCTCTAGCTACGCCCCTTTCTGACAGAACAGGTGAGAATGAGTGACAGATGGATCTCTAATTAGAGACATTCAGAGGGGTGGGGAATGAGGAGATGTTGGTGAGAGCTACAGTAACATGATGCTTTTTAAAGGAGCAGAGAGGACACACAATCAGCATTGTATTTTTTCAGTGGGTTCCACCCTTTCCAGGAGCTTTCTTTTCATATTATGATCTCCCTTTTCCCAGTTCGCATTCCAAACTCGAATAGTTTCCGGATGACAAATTATTGAATTTTCAACAAAATAGCAACTTACTAGATAAGTTTCTGAATAATAAAAAAATAGAAAAGCATAAAGGTTGATTCGAGCAAAACATTCGCTCCCACTGAAAAATCAACATTTTAGTGGAAAATAGAGAAAAGGAAAAGTCCAAAGGGCGCACTTGCATACTTTTCAGCTGGTCAGAATTCATGTTCGGTGCTCTCGCACTCTCCGTCTCTCTCCTTTACTCTCTAGCGAGAATCAGAGAAAAAGGGGGAACGACGAGAGAGTACTGCGAAGTGAGAGAGTGCAGAGAAAGAGAGCACCGAACATGAATTCCGACTGGTTGAAAAGTGTGCAAGTGCGCCCCTTGGACTTTTCCCCATTTCTCCTAAAATGTTCATTTTTCAGTGAGAGCGAATGTTTTGCTCGACTTAATCTCTATTATTCTGAAATTTTTTTCTCTATTATTCTGAAATATTTTAAGTAAGTTGCTATTTTTGTTAAAATTCAATAATTTGTATGTTTTCAGATCTCAATGGGAATCTAAAAATCGGAAACCGATTCGATGAGAATGGGAATGAATATGAGGTTCTTCCAAAAGTGAGTTTTCATCAAAAATTTGAACAGAAAGTTTCAATTTTTGAATTCAAAATGAGCTTCTTTTGAAAAATTGAACAAATTCCACTTAAAATCGGGCTCCCAATAAAAGGAGATAGCAAATTGTGATTCCAATTGATTCCAGATCGAGTTGTTCAAACGAATCAAGGATGTTTGGGAAACTTCCGCCGACACTTCTCGCTTGAGCTGATATGTCTCGTGAGTCAATCAAGTCAATTCTTGAAGGAAAAGTTTAAACTTTTCAGAAACAACCTTCACATTCCAAGTATGCCCGGCATCACTCCGCACTGGCAAATTTTCTGAACATGTTGAGATAATAGAATAAAATTGTTGCATTAAAAAAAATCCTGTTCATTGTATGTTTTCTCAAAATCCAGATGTGGTCTTCGAGCCCTCTTTATTTCAGAGAAATGGTTTTCTTCATTCCATTTAGAGCATCTATAGAAGAATCTCTGCGCCTTTAAAAAACACCAGGTTACTGTACCTCTCTCCAACATCTCCTCATTCCCCACCCCTCTCGATGTCTCTAATTAGAGATCCATCTGTCCCTCACCTGTTCTGTCAGAAAGGGGCGTGGCCAACGAGCTGACCCTTTTTTGGCAGAAAGGGGCGTGGCCAGAGCCCGTATAAAAGGCAACGAGCTGCACTGATTTTCACCATTCGGAATGTTCTACTGCTCTTCTCTTTTTCTCTTCTCTATTTCCCTTTTTTCCAAATTGCTCCATAAAAATTCTCATTTTCAGCATGACTGGCTGTGTCGATCTGCTCCTTCTGGATTTTTAAACCTTATTATTCTGAAACTTTCCAGTAAGTTTCTGTCATTTTTATCAGAAAAGTAATATCATTTTTCAGACCCCTTGTTATTCTGCAACTTTAATCGAAATCAATGCGAAATGCGAAAAAAAGTGAGTTTGATGATTGAAAAAGGTGGAAACCAACAGGATTTTGATTTCAGAGAACTGTATCAAAGTGTTGGAACATTCTTGGATTCTGGATGTGAGAAGTCTTCCAGTGTGAGTTTGATTATCCTCTCTTTGTCCCAACAAAAGTTCCCATTTACAGAAGAATCAAAGAAGAATGGGAACTTTTCGATACGTTTTCACTGATCGGACCGTCTGAGGACGTCTCAAATCTGCCGGGACTTCAGAAAAGTCTGTCTGGAGCCGATGAAAAAGATCTCGCATTTTTCGGACGGGGAAAAGATCATCGTCGTGAAGCTAGAAAAACAGGAGCAGAAGGGACATTTATAATAGTTCTTTATCTGATAATTAATAAAAGTGTTGTAATCTGGAAAATCGTGTGTTTGCTTGACTAATAGAATAATTGAGAATGAGATGGATTTCTAATTGAAGAGAGCTACAGTAACCTGATGTGTTTTAAAAGCGCAGAGAGAACTTTCTGGATGAAGTGTACATTCTTGTAGTGTTTATTGTTGTTGCTTTGACATTCCTGGATTCTATGAAAAAACATTGAAAATCCCAGAGATAATTGAGTCTTTGAAACATCTGCCTTTATCTGTCTATATCCATTCGCCGTCTAATTAGGAGCACCTGCATGCTTTTCACCGGTCCGGGAGAGGATCAGAGAAAAAGGGGAACGACGAGAGAGTGCTGCGACGTGAGAGAGTGGCAGAGAAAGAGAGGAACCGTCCGTTTTGGTCTTGCTCCTTTTGTTCTCCGCTACATTTTCATATTTGCTTCTTGTCTCCTCTATACGTTTTTTTCCCATTTTTCCCCATAAAATGTTCATATTTCAGTGAGAGCGAATGTTTTGCTCGACTCAATCTTGATGCCTTCCTATTATTATTATTCTGAAACTTAAAGTAAGTTTTGAAGTTATGAAACAGTTATTGAAACAGTTGATTTTGGTTTTCAGAACTCTCCTGGAGAAAATCAATGAAAATCAATGGAAATAAAGTGAAATCAAAGAGAATCAAAACGCCAAAACACGAACAACTCTTCTGGAGCTTCTAAGGGATTCTTTGTTCTTCGCAATCATGTTTTTGAAGCCTGGTGAGTCAGAATCCTTCCAACAGACAGTTGAATATAAACAATTTCAGCAGAGTGGTGGATGAGAAAAAAAAGATTCATTACATGGTCATACAATGATAGCAGCTTACAATGACTTTTTTTGATCGGTTCAAGAAGTTGCAGAAAATTGTTTCGTGGAAATCGGGACATTTTCTTCATGATTATCAAAAAGAGTCATTATCACTGCATTGTAACTGGATCAACGACAGATCATTGCTTTTTTTATTATTCTTGAATAAATGATTGTATGAGAAACGAGTTGATAAGACAAAAAATGAACACATTTCAAAATGGAGACGTCCTGTTTGGCAATTTCTGAAAAAGATCAGGTCGCTTCTAGGACAGATGAAATTACAGTAGAGGGATAAAGGATTAGTGGACAAAGAGGTAATTAGGAGCTCTAATTAGAGAGCTACAGACAAACAACCTATATCACTCGAAAGCCCTTGATTTGACAAATTCAGAACTGTATTTCATTTTGTCTACCGAGCTCTGTGAGCCGAGATATGGAGCTCTGAAGTTGAGTAGTACTGGAAAGATTTCCAGTAGTAGTGTTGGCCTTTTAAAGTTTGGAGCTCCATATCTCGGCTCACAGAGCTCGGTTGGCAAAATTGAAAACAGTTCTGAACTCGTCGAAACAAGAGCTTTTGATTGATATAAAGTTTCCTTATCAGTAAAAGGTAGTTGTCAGTAAAGATCTTTCAAATGAGCCGAGGAAGCTGAGCTCTATGGCTTTGTGCTTTTTTAAAGATTGAACATTAACAAATTTTTGATTAACAATTTATTTTTGAAGCTTATCAATATAAAAAATAGATTATTTTTCAGCAAGTTTGGTGACGATTTTGTTGTCGCGGTGCGAGTTTTTATCTCTCCCGCTTGGAATCGGTGCATCAGTTTTGCGCGGCTTGTGACTTCTGAAAAAATATGATCAGAAAGATGAAATATATAAACTTCAAGCTCACCATGATGTCCCTTCAACGCCAGAAACTTCTCAACTTTCTATACCGTTTTCACGTCACGTTGGTTGACTGAAAATAAGTTGGAATTACTATATCAACTTTGAAATTGAAGTACTCACGGATAAAAGTCAGCATGTGCTTGACGTGCGCACGTGGGTGCCGAAGAGAGCCGATGAGATCACCGTGCTCTTCTCCTTCAAGTGCCGGAGGACCTCAATCTGTGTGTTCAGCTTCTCGTCGAACACGTAATTGTTGACGAAAACAATATCTCGCTCGCGAGCTGCTTCCTTGGTCTTCGTCTCGAGGATGGATACGTTTCGGAGGGTGATGGCGGGGAGCTCACGGAAGATTCCTTTGAAAAGGCTGAAAATGAAACTAAAGTGAAAATAATTGTGAAAATGATCTCACTTCTTGAAGACCGGCATGATTTTCTTGGCGGTCTCAAATCGGGCTTCAAGTGTCGGCGGAAGTTTCCCGAACATCATTGATACATTTGAACAACTCGATCTGGAATCAATTGGAATCACAATTTGCTATCTCCTTTTATTGGGAGCCCGATTTTAAGTGGACTTTTTTTTGACTTTAGAAATTGAAATTTATGTTCAAATTTTTGATGAGAACTTACTTTTGGAGCAACATCCTCATATTCATTCCCATTCTCATCGAATCGGTTTCCGATTTTTAGATTCCCATTGATATCTGAAAACATACAAATTATTGAATTTTCAACAAACATAACAACTTACTTGAAATATTTCAGAATAATAGAGATAAAAATTTCAGAATAATAGAGATTCAGTCGAGCAAAACATTCGCTCTCACTGAAAAATGAACATTTTGATAGGGAAAAGAAAAAGTCCAAGGGGCGCACTTGCATACTTTTCAACTGGTTGCATTGCATGTTCGGTGCTCTCTTTCTCTGCACTCTCTCACTTCGCAGTACTCTCTCGTCGTTCCCCCTTTTCTCTGATCCTCGTCCTACTAGAGAGTACAAATGAGAGAGTGCAGAGAAAGAGAGCACCGAACATGAATTCTGACCAGTTGAAAAGTATGCAAGTGCGCCCTTTGGACTTTTCCTGATTTTTCCCTATCAAAATGTTCAATTTTCAGTGGGAGCGAATGTTTTGCTCGACTCAATCATCATTATTTTCTTTTCTTTCTTATTATTCTGAAACATTTAGTGGGTCTGAAAAATGATATTACTTTTCTGATAAAAATGACAAAAACTTACTGGAAAGTTTCAGAATAATAAGGTCTAAAAATCCAGAAAGAGCAGATCGACACAGCCAGTCATGCTGAAAATGAGCATTTTTATGGAGCAATTTGGGAAAAAGAGAAAAAAAGATGAGTAGAATCTGTTGCATTCCGAATGGTGGAAATCAGTGCAGCTCGTTGCCTTTTATACGGGCTCTGGCCACGCCCCTTTCTGCCAAAAAAGGGTCAACTCGTTGGCCACGCCCCTTTCTGACAGAACAGGTGGGAATGAGGGACAGATGTATCTCTAATTAGAGACATTCAGAGGGGTGGGGAATGAGGAGATGTTGAGCTACAGTAACTTGATGTTTTTTAAAGGCGCAGAGATTCTTCTATAGATGCTCTAAATGGAATGAAGAAAGGCATTTCTCTGAAATAAAGAGGGCTCGGAAACCACATCTGGATTTTGAGAAAACATACAATGAACACGGTCTTTTATAAAATACAACAGTTTTATTTTATTTAAAGTGCCTCCAAAGTGCCAAAAACGGTTCAATAAATTTGTTCGTGAAAAATGATGTACTGAAGTCAATGTGGGAGTTAGATCTGAAAAGTTGGAACTTTTTTATTCAAGAATCGAATTGAATTTGATCCACTCACCAGAAGATGATGTCCTTCTTTTGAGATGTGGATCTCAAGCAGAAAGAGCCGGTTGAAGTCCGGCACCCTCAAGTTGAGGCCTCGATTATAAAATCTGTAGGCATTAATTGACTATTTTTAATCAATTTCCGTCATTTATTTTATAACACAAGCTGGAAAAACTCGAAAAAAGGGCCGAAGTCCAATGGAGCGCTTTTGCGCCGACAATACTTCTCTGGATCGAAATCTTTCCCACTATTGTTTTTTCTATTATGTGAGAACCATTTTGAAGAAGCATGTGCACTTTATCACGGAAATCCGCTAGCCCTTTTGATCATCTGGCCTTCAAGATCACTTCAAAATATGCATGTAACAATAGAAATGGTTCATTGATCAAGCAAACTGAGACTACACATGATTAAAGATAATAATATTTTCTCCGTATCGAATGTTGTTGATCTTGTACACAAAGAAAATGGGGATTCCTTGCTGCTTGTACTTCTTTTGCCAGGTCTTGAGAAGTCGGAGAGTCGCGTGAATCTGAATGGCGTCGTTCTTCAGCACCTCCCTGCGTTCAGGAGTCAATCCTCAGCCTGAAAATTGTCAAGTTGAACTAATCAGAGAAGCGGTGACAACCAACCTTGATGAGTTCTACGCAGCAGATGGTCGTTGAAATGTGCGTTACAACTTCTTCTTTCTTGTATCCCAGTCGGCAACTGTTCTTCAAGGAAGTCGTGATGGAATGTGAAGTAGATGTCGATCTGGAATAGTATTTTTTATGCAAATTCATAAATGAAACACTCACTTCCAATTCATTCAAACACGTCGCTTTCGCTGTCAGCAGGAAGTAAATCGACAGTTTGTCTGATTTAGTTCTCGTTCACCTTGAAAGTGTACCAACTGCCAATTTGATTGGCCCCAAACTGTATGGCCAGATGATGCATACAGTAGTAGGAGATCCTCGCCACTTGCATTTTTGTTGTACTTGACGGTAACCTGCAACTTTCACAGTTCTTCATACGTTTTTCACCATTAACTCACCAATCCTGTTAAGCGACCACACCTTTTCTCCGTATTTCTTCTGATGCTCATGTCACTTGCATACATCGATTTCCAATTGTTCCGTCAAATACAGAAAAAATGGGGCTGAAAACAGAAATTATTGGATTTTAAACAGGCATTACAACTTACTGAAAAAATGTCAGAATAATAGAGAAAAAAATTTCAGAATAATAGAGATTCGGTCGAGCAAAACATTCGCTCCCACTGAAAAATAAAAGATTTTGACAGGAATAATAGGGAAAAGTGCAAAGGGCGCACTTGCATACTTTTCAACTGCTAGAAATTCGCGTTCGGTGCTCTCTTTCTCTGCACTCTCTCACTTCGCAGTTCTCTCTCGTCGTTCCCCTTTTCTCTCTGATCCTCGCGTCACTAGAGGGTTGGTGAGGAGGCAAGAAGGAGCAGATCGACACAGCCAGTCATGCTGAAAATGAGCATTTTTATAGAGCAATTTGGAAAAAAGGGAAATAGAGAAGAGAAGAGGAGTAGAACAGTGCAGCTCGTTGCCTTTTATACGGGCTCTGGCCACGCCCCTTTCTGACAGAAGAGGTGAGAATGAGATGGATCTCTAATTACAGACAGAGGTGGAGATGTTGGTGAGAGCTACAGTAACTTGATGTCTTTTAAAGGCGCAGAGAGAGTTTCAATGGGTTCTATGTTTTCTTTGATAATTCTTTATTCATTTTTCAGAAAAGAGTATTAAAAATCATTCTCCTGGAAGCAGTCGAAGTTCTTGAAAGCGGTCGAAATGGTGACTGCAACTTCATCGAACAATCTGAATAGTTCGTCTTGTCAGATGTTTCAATTTCAGCCAAAGCAAAAATATTCCTTTTTCTCTTTTTCCTAAAGAAAATGTAAATTTGATCTGATAGACCTTACTTTTTAACCCAAAACTGTGGAACGATTCAGTTTGGTTTGCTGTGAGGTGACTTCTTTTTTGAGTTAACTTCCACTCTCTGAATGTGCAAGTTTTTTATAAACAATGTTCTGTCTCTGACTCACAAGTGTACCGACGGTAGAAATTGGATTGACCTTTCAGTGTATGTATGTATGTATAAGTTCAACAACTATGACCTCTCCATCATTATGTTCCAACCTAATACAAACATTTTCACGTGAATATTTCTGAATAAGTTCTCAGCAGGCTGGTTTTTTTGTTGAAAAAAAACAACTTTAAAAATCAAAATAATTTAAATTTATTGTTCAACAAAAAATGAAAGCAAACAAACCGATGGTAACGAAATGACCGAGATACACAATATCATAATCTTCCGCTTGCATTTCGTTTTTAACGTCCGTTTCTTGAATTTTCGACGTCTTTGTTCGAATCGGACAATAGTTCTACTTCGTACTCGTGGATTTTTCGCAAGAAAATTGGAGTTTTCTCGTTGTTTTCCTCCTCTTCGACAGGATGAATGGAGACACAATGACTTGAAATTTCTGAAAAAAAAAACAATTATTTGATTTCAAAAATGAATTTATTTACCCTAATGCCGCTCTGCAGTATCAATTTGCTCCCAGATCGTTTTCAGTTTGCATTCGCTTGCTATTTTTGCAGCTTTGTCTTTCTCGACACTGAAATACTTTATGTGTTCCAAAGAGGAGTTATAGTTTTCAAGAAAGGAAAACTAACAAGTTTTTTGGAGAGACGGTGGCGATTGTTGCGATGATGAAGGTGCAACGGAAGAACGCACTGAAATTTCAACTGCTGTTTTAAAATAGAAATTGTTTCTGAAAAAAAAAACTTACTTGCTCTTTTAAGTGTTCTTTCTACTGGACACCATTATGCTTCAGCATATTGCCTTTCAGTTCCAGGTCCTGCTGTTTTCGTTTTGCTTCTTGTTGATTCCCATTTTTCAAATTTTGATTGAAGAACGACGAGGTCTGAAAACAGACTGATTCTTGAATTTTCAACAGGGATAACAACTTACTCGATAGTTTCAGAATAATAGAGAACAAATTTCAGAATAATAGAGATTCAGTCGAGCAAAACATTCGCTCCATCTGAAAAAAAAACATTTTAAAGAAAATGGGGAAAAAGGAAAATTCCAAGGGGCGCACTTGCATACTTTTCAACTGGTCGGAATGTGTGTTCGATGCTCTCTTTCTCTGCACTCTCTCATTTGTACTCTCTAGGAACGAGAGGATTAGACAGAAGGGGCAACGACGAGAGAGTACTGCGAAGTGAGAGAGTGTTAGAGAAAAAGAGGACCGAACACGAATTCCCACCAGTTGAAAAGTATGCAAGTGCGCCCCTTGGACTTTTCCCTATTATTCCTGTCAAAATCTATTATTTTTCAATTGGAGCGAATGTTTTGCTCGACTGAATCTCTATTATTCTGAAATTGTTTTCTCTATTATTCTGAAACACTTCAAGTAAGTTGTTATTTTTGTTGAAAATTCAATAATTTATCTGTTTTCAGATCAAATTTTCTGGATCTGACAGAAAAATTGGAAGTCAATGAGGACATGAATGTAAGTGAAATAAGCATCAGAACTGAAAATGATTCAATTCATCACAGGACCAACGAAAATGAAGAAGGCCGTGGAGTTCCGAGACTTCACCAAGGAGTTGCGGTGTAGATTTCATAAAACACATCACAGTTAATTGTGAGTTTTAATGGAAGAAAATGAGGGAAAAGCCATAGGAATGAGCCCTAATTAGAAGTTGATAGCTTTACTGAAAGTTTCTGAAAATGATCCTTGAATTCATGAGAATTGAAATCAACACTTGTCTCTTTTTCAGGGTTTCGACGAAATCTCCTGGGAGCCAGCTGCTTCCAAACCCTCTGGCGGTCCAAAAGAAAGAAGAAGAGGACGAGCAGGTGGAACGTCTTCTGAAACAGCTGAACCGAACTGGAACTGAGGAATAAAAAGTAAAAAAAAAGTTATAATAAATATTCAAAGATTGAAACTCATTGTGATTTCATCCAGAAAACGGAATCTCTCTGCGTAAAGGCTGATTTGATTTATGGTCAAAATCAAGTGAAACTGTTCAATTTTTCAAAACTAGCCTATCATTCAACATTTGTTGAATTTTAAAATCTAATTTTCTGATAAAAACTCACATTTCCATTCTTCTTCTCCTGCTTGGAATCACGACCATGATCTTTTCTCGGCATTTCGCGAACGCATGGTCTTTCTCATCATTTCAGAGTTATCGGGTTGTTCTAGGCAAATCTTCCAGGGAGAATGACGCTGGAGTCCTCGGACGGTCTGATCAGTGAAGACGTATCGAAAATTTTCCATTTGATTCTTCTGAAAATGGGAATTTTGTTGGGGCAAAGAGAAGAGAATCAAACTCACTTTTTTCGCATTTCGCATTGATTTCGATTAAAGTTTCAGAATAATAGGGAGGAGGGTCTGAAAACCGAAAGTTTACTACTTTTGTGATAAAATGAGAACTTACTGAAAAGTTTCAGAATAATAAGGTCTAAAAATCCAGTAGGAGCTGATCGACACAGCCAGTCATGCTGAAAATGAGCATTTTTATGGAGCAATTTGGAAAAAAGGGAAATAGAGAAGAGAAGAGGAGTAGAACATTCCGAATGGTGGAAATCAGTGCAGCTCGTTGCCTTTTAGACGGACTCTCGCCACGCCCCTTTCTGACAGAACAGGTGAGAATGAGGATGGATCTCTAATTAGAGACATTCAGAGGGGTGGGGAATGAGGAGATGTTGAGCTACAGTAACTTGATGATTTTCAAAGGCGCAGAGAGGATTCACAATCCCAAAAAATAGTGAAAATTGTATTTTTTCAGTGAGTTCCACATTTTCAAGGACCTTTCTTTTCATATCTTCCTTTTCCCAGTTCTCACTCAAAACTCGAATAGTTTCCAGATAAAAATTTATTGTGAAAATCAACAAATTACAAAAACATTTCAATTTAACAGACGAATGTTCCTCCTTCTCGACGAGTTCTTCCAGTCTCGAAATTCCAGGATTGCTCTTACTGTAAACAAATCAATTAGCACAGAACTTGACTGTTCCGTCCTACCTTCACAGACATCTCTCTCCTTTCCCTGGCTGTAGATGAAACCCTCTCTCCTTTCCTTATTCATCATTCACTGGAATTGCAGGTCATACTTCTCATCAGCTGACTGAAGACAATGATTGCCACAGCTTCTTTTATTCTCGTAGATCCTGTGATAAATTGAATCATTTTCAGTTCTGATGCTCATTTCACTTACATTCATGTCCTCATCGATTTACAATTTTTCTGTCAGATCCAGAAAAAAAGAGGCTGAAAACAGATAAATTATTGAACTTTTGACAAAAATAACAACTTACTTGAAATATTTCAGAATAATAGAGAAAAAAATTTCAGAATAATAGAGATTCAGTCGAGCAAAACATTCGCTCTCACTGAAAAATGAACATTTTAGGGGAAATGAGGAGAAGGAAAAGTCCAAGGGGCGCACTTGCATACTTTTCAACTGGTCGGAATTCATGTTCGGTGCTCTCTTTCTCTGCACTCTCTCATTTGTATTCTCTAGGAACGAGAGGATTAGACAGAAGGGGGAACGAAGAGAGAGTACTGCGACGTGGGAGAGTGTTAGAGAAAGAAAGGACTGAACACACAGTTAATTGTGAGTTTTAATGGAAGAAAATGAGGGAGAATCCATAGGAATGAGCCCTTATTAGAAGTTGATAGCTTTACTGCAAGTTTCAAAAATGATCCTTGAATTCGTGAGAATTGAAATCAACACTTGTCTCTTTTTCAGGGTTTCAATGAGATCACCTGGGAGCCAGCTACTTCCAAACTTTCTGGAGGTCCAAATGAAAGAAGAGTAGTCTCCATTTGATTTCACATTTTATTCTGATACTCACTTGAACGGGAAAATTGTTATGTTTCTTCCCTTTCACTTGCCTGTTCTACAATAAATACTGTGTAAATATAATAATATGAAGTTTAATTGAATGAAACTCCAAAAAACCCTGCTTAAGATTATGCTGATCCCAATAGCAACGATTTTGTCGATCCGTGATCCGCTTTTCGGGTGTGAGAAGTTTATTCAAGTGTTCTTCGATTCATTCCAATTGGATTTCATCTACAGCCAGGGAACGGTAAAGCACATTTCAAATCAAGCTATCAACTTCTAGTTTGGACGGGCATCACCACCAAATAAGGGCCGGTACCGAAAATTGGACTCATTCCTATTGCTGGGGAATTCTCCAGGGTCCGCTACTCACAGAGATCCCGACAGACACACAGAATTTGTCCGTTAGTAATAGTGAAGATTGTGCTAGCGACGAAAGACCTTCATGATCACTAGGAAAACAAACATTTCAACACGTTTTTCCATTTTACAACAATTTTATTTTGATAAAGAAAAAATATTGTCTCGGCTTCATCTTTTAACTTTTCGCAGTTCTTGATCGACCATTCCGTTATTGCTCCAACATGATCCAGCTATACATCTCCTTGTTGTCCTCGATTCTTTTCATGAGCGGCAGGAAGTTGGGACATATCGCCGGCCATCACAATACGCATCATCTTCGAATCCATTTGGTCTTTGCGGCAATCTTGACAAATTGTTGACTCGGACATTAGGCATTGTTACCTGGAAATTCAAATGAACTCTTTCAAACAGCCACATCATCCTCACCTTTGTCATCATTGTCGAAAGAGCCGTCTATTCCCACTCGACAATCACGTCCTGCTCTAGACTCTTTTCCAATTATGTCATCAGCTTTTCGATGAATTCCTTTTGAATGCGATATGGTGTGATAATGGCAATCTCATCCAAACTGATTCGTTGAGGTAGTGCTCCACGACAATCTCTTTTTCCTTTACGTTTTTAGAGAACTCTCTGAAATCAAAATCTAGTTGGTTTCCATTTTCAATCTTTTTCAATAATCAAACTCACTTTTTTTGCGATTCGCATTGATTTCGATTAAAGTTGCAGAATAATAGAGGGTCTGAAAAATGATATTACTTTTCTGATAAAAATGACAGAAACTTACTGGAAAGTTTCAGAATAATAAGGTTTAATAATCCAGAACAATTTGGAAAAAAGGGAAAAAGAGAAGAGAAGAGGAGTGGAACATTCCGAATGGTGAAAATCAGTGCAGCTCGTTGCCTTTTATACGGGCTCTGGCCACGCCCCTTTTCTGACAGAATAGGTGAGAATGAGGGACAGATGGATCTTTAATTAGAGACACTGAGAGGGTGGGGAATGAGGAGATGTTGGTGAGGACAGGTGGATGTGTAATTACAGACGAGGAATAGAGGAACAGGAGGTAACGAGTCGGCGAGCTCTTAAGGATAGAGAGTTACAGTAACTTGATGTCTTTTGAAGGCGCAGAGAGGATTCACAAAAACGATTGAAAAATAAGCAAAAAATTAGGAAAATACGAAAAAAAAGTGCAAGGGGCGCACTTACGATCTTTCTCTAACACTCTCTCACTTCGTAGTACTCTCTCATCGTTCCCCCTTTTTCTCTGATCTTCGCTAGAGAGTACTGCGAAGTGAGAGAGTGCAGAGAAAGAGAGCACCGAACACGAATTCGGACCAGTTGAAAAGTATGCAAGTGCGCCCCTTGGACTTTTTTCCCCATTTTCCTTAAAATGTTCATTTTTCAGTTGGAGCGAATGTTTTGCTCGACTCAATCTCTATTATTCTGAAATTTTTTTCTCTATTATTCTGAAACTATTCGAGTAAGTTGTCATGTTTGTTGAAAATTCATAGATTTGTCGGATTTCAGACCTCAATGGGAATTTGAAAATTGGAATCAATGAAATTGTGAATGAAAATGAGGAAGTTATCGTGAGTTTTTTTGAAAAATTAGGTAAATTAATTAGAATTTGTCTGTTTCAGGCCGAAAGATCCACCACCTCTCTGAAGTTTTTGGAGTCATCACAGCAGTTCGACACTGTTTGGAATGAGATGACAAACCGCTTTATTGCAGCGAAGTTCTTGGGGATCCGGACGTTGCGTTTAAAAACTTCGATAGCCAAAAGCGACGCAATGGTTGTGCCGAAAATAAATAATAAATAATAAATATTCAAAGAAAAATAATGTGTTGTCCTGTACCTTTAAAAGGCATCAAGTTACTGTAGCTATCAGTCTTGGAGGTCTTCACCAATACCTTATTGTCCATCATCACCACGATGATCTTTCTCCGCGTCAGGAGCATTCATTGCTTTTTTCATCTGCTCAGAGTTTGAAGTCGGCTCTAGGCAGATTATCCGGGTCCTCAGACGTTCCGATCCTCAAATATGTACTGAAAGGATGTCATTTGCATTCGATTCTTGATTACACTCTCAATTCCTGTGAAAGTTGTCCTTCGTTCAGTGAAAGAAACTTTAGGAATTCAAACTTTGTGTTCGATATTGAAGGAAATTTCATTTATCTTCGAGTTGGGGGAATCTTTAAGAAAACTAGGTTATTCACGATACTTTAAGACAAGATATGAAGCTTGAAATATGCGTACAACGTGGTAGAATGGTTCAGGTTGTAGAAAACGGCAGAAAAATGCACTAGTTCAACATTTTCCCCTCCATATCTCCGCCCACAGCTTCATTTAGCGAAAATTAAAAACAGTTTTGAAATCCTCACATAAAGACCTTTCGAATGATACCAATCTCGTTACTGTAGCTCTCTCCTTTAATTAGAGCTCCTTGCCGACTTTTCACCACCTGTTACACTAATCCCTCGTCTGTAATTACACATCCACCTGTCCCATCAACATCTCCTCATTCCGCACCCCTCTGAATGTCTCTAATAGAGATCCATCTGTCCCTCATTCTCATCTGTTCTGTCAGAAAGGGGCGTGGCCAACGAGCTGACCCTTTTTTGGCAGAAAGGGGCGTGGCCAGAGCCCGTATAAAAGGCAACGAGCTGCACTGATTTTCACCATTCGGAATGTTCTACTCCTCTTCTCTTCTCTATTTCCCTTTTTCCCAAATTGCTCCATAAAAATGCTCATTTTCAGCATGACTGGCTGTGTCGATCTGCTCCTTCTGGATTTTCAAACCTTATTATTCTGAAACATTTCAGTAAGTTTTTGTCATTTTTATCAGAAAAGTAATATTATTTTTCAGACCCCTTATTATTCTGCAACTTTAATCGAAATCAATGCGAAATGCGAAAAAAGTGAGTTTGATGATTGAAAAATGATTGAAAATGGAAACCAACACGATTTTGATTTCAGAGATTTCTCTAAAAACGTAAAAGAAGAAGAGATTGTCGTGGAGCACTACTTCTATCTCCGAACGAATCAGTTTGGATGAGATTGCCACAATCACACCATATCGCTCTCAAAAGGAATTAATTGAAAAACTGATCCTTTACCAAGATCATCGAAGAGTGTCCAGAGCAGAATGTGATGGTCGAGTGGGAATAGATGGCTCTTTTGACAATGATGACAAAGGTGAGGATAATGTGGCTGTTTCAAAGAGTTCATCTGAATTTCCAGGTAACAATGCCCAATGTCCGAGTCAGCGATTCGTCAAGATTGCCGCAAAGACCAAATGGATTCGAAGATGATGCGTATTGTGATGGCCGGCGATATGTCCCAACTTCCTGCCGCTCATGAAAAGAATCGAGGACAACAAGGAGATGTATAGCTGGATCATGTTGGAGGAACAGTACCGATCACATCAAGATCTTTGACCCACTTGTTCTGATCGACACATCCTATGAGTATGAGAAGCCGGTGAATATCAAGTCATTCGAGACCAAGGCGAAATAATCTTTTTTTCGTTATCAAAATAAAATTGTTGTAAGATGGAAAAACGTGTTGAAGTGTTTCTTTGTGATGAATACGGTTTCAGAGACAATTCTCTATCGATTGATATGAAAAAGTTCCAAAAAATTAAAAACTTTTTTTTCAAAAATTTTCTATCCGATCTCGATCTTCATTTTTGGGAATTTGGGCGAAATTTCAATTTTATGACCATGGAGTGTACTATATATTATCATTCGAAAGCACTTTTTATGGTGATTCTGAATATATAAACAGTTTTTCCAAATTCCGACAAAAATTGAGTCAAAATCCGGGTTGAAAATCGATGTTTTTTGATGAAAGTTGTCGGGCACATGTTTTTTCATTTTTAGGTTCAAAAACGTTTTATTAAAACAAAATACAAGTTCTCAAGACTACGTGATCCATATTCACGAAGCGTTCCAGTCGCAGAAGGAATGGACCATTCAATTCCATGTTGCATGGAACTACAACGTTGTCCGCTAATGGAATGACAATGTCCGTCCACTTTCACCTGGCTAGCACTGCTATCCATATCAGAAACGAGCATTTCGCAAGAGTTCTCGACCACGACGCGTACATTGGGCATTATTTCCTGGAAATTCAGATGAACTCTTTCAAACAGCCACATTATCCTCACCTTTGTCATCATTGTCGAAAGAGCCGTCTATTCCCACTCGACATTCTGCTCTGGACACTCTTCGATGATCTTGGTAAAGGATCCGTTTTTCAATTAATTCCTTTTGAGAGCGATATGGTGTGATTGTGGCAATCTCATCCAAACTGATTCGTTGAGGTAGTGCTCCACTACAATCTCTTCTTCTTTTATGTTTTTAGAGAACTCTCTGAAATCAAAATCGTGTTGGTTTCCATCTTTTTCAATCATCAAACTCACTTTTTTCGCATTTCGCATTGTTTGATTCTAATTAAAGTTGCAGAATAATAGGGGGTCTGAAAAATAATATTACTTTTCTGATAAAAATGATAAAAACTTACTGAAATGTTTCAGAATAATAAGGTCTAAAAATCCAGAAGGAGCAGATCGGCACAGCCAGTCATGCTGAAAATGAGAATTTTTATGGAACAATTTGGAAAAAAGGGAAATAGAGAAGAGAAAAGGAGTAGAACATTCCGAATGGTGAAAATTAGTGCAGCTCGTTGCCTTTTATACGGGCACTGGCCACGCCCCTTTCTGCCAAAAAAGGGTCAACTCATTGGCCACGCCCCTTTCTGACAGAACAGGTGAGAATGAGGATGGATCTCTAATTAGAGACATGGAGAGGGGTGGGGAATGAGGAGATGTTGGTGAGGACCGGTGGATGTGTAATTACAGACGAGGGATTAGTGAAACAGATGGTGAAAAGTCGGCGAGGAGCTCTGATTAAAGACAGAGAGCTACAGTAACTTGATGTCTTTTGAAGGCGCAGAGAGGATTCATAAAAAGGCTTGCATTGCAAAATACAGGTTCATGAACTGAAAAATTAACTAAAAAATTAGGAGAATACGAAAAAAAAAGTGCAAGGGGCGCTTACGATCTTTCTCTAACACTCTCTCACGTCGCAGCGCTCTCTCGTCGTTCCCCCTTTTCTCTGCTCCTCGCTAGAGAGTACTGCGAAGCGAGAGAGTGCAGAGAAAGAGAGGACCGAACATGAATTCTGACCAGTTGAAAAGTATGCAAGTGCGCCCCTTGGACTTTTCCCCATTTCCCATAAAATGGTCATTTTTCAGTTGGAGCGAATGTTTTGCTCGACTCAATCATCATAATTTTCTTTTTTTTTCTCTATTATTCTGAAATTGTTCAAGTAAGTGGTCATGTTTGTTGAAAATTCAATAATTTGTATGTTTTCAGACCTCAATGGGAATTCAAAAATTGGAAATTGATTCGATGAAATTGTGAATCAAAATGAGGAAGTTATCGTGAGTTTTTTTTACGAAAAATTACGAAAATTAATTTTAATTTGTCTGTTTTCAGGGCAAAAGATCCACCACCTCCCAGAAGTTTTTGGAGTCATCACAACAGTTCTACAATGTTTGGATGAGAAGACAACCCTTTTCATTACAGCGAAGTTCTTGGGGATCCGGACGTTGCGTTCAAAACGTCGATAGCCAAAAGCGATGCAATGATGGTGCCGAAAATAAATAATAAATATTCAAAGAAAAAAATGTGTTGTCATGTACCTTTGATCAAGTTACTGTAGCTATCAGTCTTATACCTTATTGTCCATCATAATTGAACCACGACGATGATCTTCTCCTCGTCCGGAGCATTCATTGCCTTTTTTATCAGCTCAGAGTTATCAGATGGCTCTAGGCAAATCGTCTTGATGTCCTGGCTAATTTGCTCCAGGGAGAACGAGTCCTCAGACGATGCCATTTTCATTTGATTTCTTCAAAGATAGCAATTGATTTTGTCAGTTATTCCCCTTCAATTCCAAAGAGAAAATAATCCAAAAATTGTGAAAGTTGTCTTTCGTTGAGTGAAAGAAACTTCAGAAATTCCAAATTTTGTGGTCAATATTGAAGGAAATTTCATTTATTTTCGAGTTGAGGGCTAATCTTTAAGAATACCAAGTTATTCATCACATTTTGAGACTAGATATGAAGCTTCGAAGTTGTGTACAAAGGGGTAGAAAGGTTCAGATTGTAGAAAACGGCAGAAAAATGCAACAGTTCAACCTTTTCCCCTCCATATCTCTGCCCAAAGTCTCATTTAGCAAAAATTGAAAACTGTTTTGAAATCCTCACAAAAAACCCTTTCCTATGATACTGATCTCGTTACTGTAGCTCTCTCCTTTGATTAGAGCTCCTTGCCGACTTTTCACCACCTGTTTCACTAATCCCTCGTCTGTAATTACACATCCACCTGTCTTCACCAACATCTCCTCGTTCCCCACCCCTCTCGATGTCTCTAATTAGAGATCCATCTGTCCCCCAATCCTCACCTGTTCTGTCAGAAAGGGGCGTGGCCAACGAGCTGACCCTTTTTTGGCAGAAAGGGGCGTGGCCAGAGCCCGTATAAAAGGCAACGAGCTGCACTGATTTCCACCATTCGGAATGTTCTACTCCTCTCCTCTTCTCTATTTCTCTTTTTTTTTTCCAAATTTCTCCATAAAAATGCTCATTTTCAGCATGACTGGCTGTGTCGATCTGCTCCTTCTGGATTTTTAAACCTTATTATTCTGAAACTTTTCAGTAAGTTTTTGTCATTTTTATCAGAAAAGTAATATCAGTTTTCAGACCCCCTATCATTCTGAAACTTTAATGAAAATCAATCCGAAAAGCGATAAAAGTGAGTTTGATGGTTAGAAAATGATTGGAAATGGAAACCAACACGATTTTGATTTCAGAGAGTTCTCTAAAAACGTGAAAGAAGAAGAGATTGTAGTTGACCACTACCTCAACGAATCAGTTTGGATGAGATTGCCATAATCACACCATATCGCTCTCAAAAGGAATTCATCGAAAAGCTGATGACATTCATGGATCAGAAGACATTTACCAAGATCATCGAAGAGTGTCCAGAGCAGAAAGTGATTGTCGAGTGGGAATAGACGGCTCTTTTTACAATGATGACAAAGGTGAGGATAATGTGGCTGTTTGAAAGAGTTCATCTGAATTTCCAGGAGATTTGTCAAAATTGCCGCAAAGACCAATGGATTTGAAGATGAAGCGTATTGTGATGGCCGGCGATATGTCCCAACTTCATGCCGACGATTCGCTCATGAAAAGAATCGAGGACAACCAGGAGATGTACAGTTGGATCATGTTGGAGGAAAGATCTTTGACCCACTTGTTTTGATCGACACATCCTATGAGTATGAGAAGCCGGCGAATATCAAGTCATTCGAGACCAAAGCGAAATAATCTTTTTTTGTATTCAAAATAAAATTGTTATAAAATGGAAAAACGTGTTGAAGTGTTTCTTTGTGATGAATACGGTTCCTGAGACAATTCTCTATCGATTGATATAAAAAAGTTCCAAAAATTCAAAAAAAAAACTTTTTTTTTCAAAAATTTTCCATCCTATCTCGATCTTCATTTTTGGAAATTTGGGTGAAAATCAAATTTTATGACCATGAAGTGTACTATATATCATTCGGAAGCCCTTTTCATGCTGATTCTGAATATATAAACAGTTTTTTCAAATTCTGCCAAAAAGTGGGTCAAAATCCGGGTTGAAAATTGAATTGATGTTTTTCGACAAAAGATCTCGAAAAAGCGCTCAAAGAGTGAGAGACGCAGAGTAACTTGAAAACAAAGCAGATTTTCTCTTTTGATTATATTTATTGGAGTAACCAGCCTGCTGGGGCGGCTCACGCCGCCTCAGCATGACTGGGAGGTTATTCAGAAATATTCACGTGAAAATGTTTGTATGGGTGGTTCATTCGGTAGCACGTTTGTCTTTCGTTCAAAAGGTCGCTGGTTCGACTTTTGTCTACTTCACGTTATTTCTTTCGTTCCCCTACATGCACAGAGTTGACTACTCATACACACACACACACACACACAAACATCCCCCAACAGGATTTTAAATATCTTTCTTATATTTAAAATCCTGTTGGGGGATGTTTGTGTGTGTGTGTGTGTGTGTATGAGTAGTCAACTCTGTGCATGTAGGGGAACGAAAGAAATAACGTGAAGTAGACAAAAGTCGAACCAGCGACCTTTTGAACGAAAGACAAACGTGCTACCGAATGAACCACCCATACAAACATTTTCACGTGAATATTTCTGAATAACCTCCCAGCCATGCTGAGGCGGCGTGAGCCGCCCCAGCAGGCTGGTAAGAAAGATAAAAAAAACAAAAAACAAAAAATTATTCTCCATTTCCATTCCGAGCTATGATCGGATCCAGATGTCTTTTCAGCTCCACCACTGAAATTATCATTATCAGAAGATAATCAACTGATTTTTATATATGAAACTCACATTTCTTTTTCTTTTCTTTTTTTTCTGCGCGGAGCAAATTTTACTGCGTTGTTGGAAAAATTGAATTCCTCAACTTGAGCTCTGGAAAACCCTTTTTTTCACTTTCCGATCCCCCGAAACTCACTCATAGTATCCGGCAGATCGAGCAGATTCCAAGTTCCAACTCACAATCGAGAGGAGAATTATACTGAAAAACGAAATTCTATGGATATTGATACATCTGATGACAACTTACTTGAACAGGTTCAGAATAATACAGAAAAATAAGAATTAGAAGACCGGCACAGCCAGTCAAAATGAAAAAATGGGACTTTTGGAGGGAAAAATGGGGAAAAATCAGCAAAAGTCCAATGGGGCGCACTTGCACACTTTTCAACTGGTCGCCATTTGTGTTCGGTTCTCTCGCACTCTCCGTCTCTCACTTTTCCGTTATCTCTCCCTCTTTCTTCTCTAATCCTCTCGAAATAGGGATTTTTAATGAAATGGATCAAATTAGAAAGGCCAGAGCTCTTTCTGCTCCCTAAAAATGAAAAATAGTCGATTCTACAGTAACCTGTTCATATTAAAGGGACAGGTGCAGTCAAAACATTGATTTAGCTCTAATTTTGAGAGATTTTGAGAGATTTTAAGAGATTTTAAAAGGAGTTTAATTAAAAATGGAGAATTTTAAGAAAAATTAATCAATATACTGAAAAAAGTTCAGATTTTAAAAAATCACAACGAGTTTTCGGTTCAAAGGGGTCTAACAGCTCCTCAACTATGATCCTTCTGAAATCTAGAAATCTTATGGATATCATTGAAAAGAAGGAGATAATGAAGAACACTATCTCAAAGAGAAGAGACTGACGAACTTCTCACTTACACAATCTGAAATTTTTTCACCCATCAAGTCAGGTCACCAGGAGAATATTATGACTATTTATTGAAAAATTACAAAACAAAATACAAAAATGCTCTTGTTGACGTGTTCACCGTCCACCTCCACATTTCCTTCAGTCGTTTTATCATGGAATGCTGAAAAGCCAACTGATTGATAATTATTCAGGATATTTTCAAAGATAATTTAAGTTCTCACCATTGCATCCTCTTCTTCAACACATCCAATGTCCTCGTGATGTTTCTGAAAATGTCCAAATTTTTTCTGTTTTCAAATCAAAACGCGTCCAGTTTCAATGAAAAATTACACTAAAACCTACTTTTTTAGAACACCGATTGATAGCGAACTGTGGCACGCGCGGTATCAATTGGCATTGTGCTTGAGAAACTGAAAACATTTTTGATTGTGTTTTGAAAATTGGAAAAACATTGATTTTTTCTTACTTTTCAATTTACGCCCAGTTTCCTATCCTGGATCATTGAGTTGAAGACCTTTCTGAAAGAAAAAGACCTTTTTTCCCTAATTTTCCTGATAAAACTCACTTTTTTAAAAAAATTTTTACATCCTCAGCGCATCGATCAGATTTAAAAGACCAGGTCTGAAAAGCAGAAAATTCTATAGATTTAGATACTTCTGATGACAACTTACTTGAAATGTTTCAGAATAATAGAGAAAAAATTTCAGAATAATAGAGATTGAGTCGAGCAAAACATTCGCTCCCACTGAAAAATGAACATTTTAGAGGAAATGGGGAAAAGTCCAATGGGGCGCACTTGCATACTTTTCAACTGGTTGCAATTTGTGTTCGGTTCTCTAGCACTCTCCGTCTCTCACTTTCCCATTATCCATCTCTAATCCTCTTGGTTTTTTCATCAAATCAGAACTTTCAGAGCACTTTCTGCGCTCAATGCGATGCATATGTAGGGGAGTTTGACTCCAATTCTTATAAGAATCAAATAAAATAACTGTTACAATAAAGATAACAAGTTTATTGAAAAGTAAAATAAAGGAATTACAAATTTCAATAATGTTCAAGTTTCCTTTCATCCAATTCAGGTTGTTTTTTTATCAAGTTGAATTGAAAAAGTAGCCTATTTTCTCTTATTTCTTCAAAACGGTAGACTCATTGAGTTTGTCTTTTGTATCTTCAAGCTGACGAGGAAGTTCTCTGAAGTTCTCTTTACTTTTCTGATAAACGCTACAGTAACTTGATGTCTTTCAAAGGCGCACAGAGGATTCAGTTTCTTGATTAAATCGCAACTGGGATAGATCATAATATTATTTATTAAGTGGATGGTTGATAATATGTTTAAAAAACACATTTTAAAAAAGTAGTATGCAATGAGGATGGCGTGGATCTTCCGCCTTCTTGATCGACTTGAATTTTGTCCTGAAAAAGTTGAATTTTATAATTCTGAATAATTTGTTTCTGTTTTCAATACAAAAAGCGTCCAGTTTCAATGAAAAATAACAATGAAACCTACTTTTTTAGAACACCGATTGATGCCAATCTGTGGCACGCGCGACATCATTTGGCATTTGAGAAACTGAAAACATTTTTTGTTTTTAAAATTGGAAAATATTGATTTTTTTCTTACTTTTCAATTTACGCCCAGTTTTCTATCCTGGATCATTGAATTGAAGACTTTTTCTGAAAGAAAATGACTTTTTTCCCTAATCTTTCTTATATTTAAAATCCTGTTGGGGGATGTTTGTGTATGTGTGTATGTATGTATGTATGTATGTGTGGGTAGTCAACTCTGTGCATGTAGGGGAACGAAAGAAATAACGTGAAGTAGACAAAAGTCGAACCAGCGACCTTTTGAACGAAAGACAAACGTGCTACCGAATGAACCACCCATACAAACATTTTCACGTGAATATTTCTGAATAACTTCCCAGCCATGCTGAGGCGGCGTGAGCCGCCCCAGCAGGCTGGTTTTCCTGATAAAACTCACTTTTTTTTTAAAATTTTACATCTTCAGCGCATTGTTCAGATTTAAAAGGTCAAGTCTGAAAAACAGAAATTATATAGATTTAGATACTTCTAATGACAACTTACTTGAAATGTTTCAGAATAATAGAGAAAAAAATTTCAGAATAATAGAGATTAAGTCGAGCAAAACATTCGCTCCCACTGAAAAATGAAAATTTTAGGGGAAATGGGGAAAAGTCCAAGGTGCGCACTTGCATACTTTTCAACTGGTCGGAATTTGTGTTCGGTGCTCTCTTTCTCTGCACTCTCTCACGTTGCAGTACTCTCTCGTCGTTCCCCCTTTTCTATCTGATCCTCTCTGAAGTTTCTGCGGGTCTCGCAGCGAATCGGTACAGTAAGAAATAGTTTTTTTTTGCGGATTTCGATGAAAATAGAGAGAAAGTAGCAAAAAAGTAGTGAAAAACTGCAAGATCCGACCTCTTTTCGATGGTTTTTCGCATTTTTCGCTTTTTTTTCGAGATTCGCTTGGATATTTTTCATTTTTCGAGATAATTTTATCTTTTTTTCATCGATTCTTCTCTACTTTTTCTTCTTTTTTCCTAATTCTCCCAATTTTCCCCATCAAAAACTAGATTTTATAAACTTATGAACTTTAAGAATCTGGATATGGAAAATGGGCGAACATGTCCCTTTAATATGAACAGGTTACTGTAGAAAGTTAGACTTTTCAAATAGGAAAAGAGGCTGTGATATGGATTTTTCAGTATTACTCTGATGACGTTTCTATGAGAGATTTTCCAGTGACTAGAACCAACTAATAAATCAAAAACAGATTTGGAGCACCGAGAGCATCAAGAGCTCCTCATCAAGTCTAGAATTATGTCGAAGCTAGAAAAGAATGAATCTTCTCTGCGCCTTTAAAACACATCAGATTACTGTAGCTCAATATCTCCTCATTCCCCACCCCTCTGAATGTCTGTAATTAGAGATCCATCTGTCACTCATTCTCACCTGTTCTGTCAGAAAGGGGCGTGGCCAGAGCCCGTATAAAAGGCAACGAGCTGCACTGATGTTCGCCATTTGGAATGTTCTACTCCTCTTCTCTTTTTCTTTTTTCCCTTTTTTCCAAATTTCTCCAT
Source organism: Caenorhabditis imperialis (assembly GCA_963572205.1). Lineage (NCBI taxonomy): Eukaryota > Metazoa > Nematoda > Chromadorea > Rhabditida > Rhabditidae > Caenorhabditis > Caenorhabditis imperialis. The sequence continues at coordinate 2,414,357 of OY751542.1, read as the reverse complement.
AAAAATGCTCATTTTCAGCATGACTGGCTGTGTCGATCTGCTCCTTCTGGATTTTTAGACCTTATTATTCTGAAACATTTCAGTAAGTTCTCGTCATTTTTATCAGAAAAGTAGTATCATTTTTCAGAACCCCCTATTATTCTTCAACTTTAATGGAAATCGAAATCAATGCGAAAAGCGAAATGAGAAAAATCGTGAGTTTGATGATTGAAAAAGATGAAAACCAATAGGATTTTGATTTCCGACAACGGAAGCGACGAGATTATCTTCATCGAGACTGTAAAGTATCGATCGCGACGTTCGAGCAGAATGCCGCCATTCCAGGTTGTTGTATTCTTCCTGGATTCATAAATTACTACTTCTTTTCATGAAGAATGAAACAGGATCAAACACGGAGAAGGAATGGAGGAACAAGACGCCGCAGGTAAAGAAGGAACCGGAGCAGGAGAAAAAGGAATGAGGAGGATGTTCTGGAAGCTCGCGAATGCAACTTTGCGTGACGTTCAATTAATTGTAACCAGCCGGTCGAGCTGCTGCGCAGCTCATCGGCTGGCTTCTTATGGGGCTGGAAATCGGCCTAAATGTCCCAATACACTTTTTCCAAAGAAAGCAAAAAAGTTTTTCTCGAAAAGAATCGAACCCCTGACCCTCTGCACACTATCTGCCAGCGTAACCGCCGGGATCAGAAATTTTTAGGTAAAGTATCCATCAAATCATAGCTGTAAACGTTTAGTTTGGACTGGCATCATCGCGGTATAAAAAAAGGGGCGCAACCTAAAATTGGGCTCATTCCTATGGCTGGGGACAGCGCTAGGGTTAGCGCCACACAGAAACACGGACAAATACACAAAATTTGTCCGTAAGCAATAGTAAAGATTCAAAAATCGACATTTGCAGGTCATGGGTGTTTGCCCGCCTTCAACAATGCATTACGCACGCCAAAGGAATCCCGGTTTTCCCCAAGCTTGAAGAAGTCTACTCGATCCATGGCGAAATAATCTTATTTTCGTATTCAAAATAAAACTGTTGTAAGATGGAAAAACGTGTTGAAGTGTTTCTTTGTGATGAATACGATTTCAGAGACAATTCTCTATCGATTGATATGAAAAAGTTCCAAAAAATTCAAAAAAAAAACTTTTTTTTTTCAAAAATTTTCTATCCGATCTCGATCTTCATTTTTGGGAATTTCGTCAAAAATTAAATGTTATGACCATGGAATGTACTATATATCATTTTGAAACCCTTTTCACGCTGATTCTGAAGATATAAACAGTTTTCTCAAATTCCAGCAACAAGTGACTCAAAATCCACTTCGAAAATCGATGTTTTTCGACAAAAAATCGCAAAAAAAGCGCTCAAAAAGTGAGAAACGCAGAGAAAAGTCGTCGGATTTTGTTTTATCATTTGTACTTCCAGTTTTTCAAATTTTGAGCTAAAAACTAAATAGATCTCTTTCTGAGACAATTCTCTATCGATTGATACAAAAAAGTTCCAAAAAATTCGAAAAAAAAATTTTTTCAAAAATTTTCCATCCGATCTCGATCTTCCTTTTTGGGAATTTGGGTGAAAATCAAATTTTATGACCATGGAGTGTGCTATACATCATTCGAAAGCCCTTTTCATGCTGATTCTGAATATATAAACAGTTTTCTCAAATTCCGTCAAAAAATGAACAGGTGGATGTGTAATTACAGATGAGGGATTTGTGGAACAGGAGGTAAAGGAGCTCCAATTAAAGGTAGAGAGCTACAGTAACTTGATGAATTTTAAAGGCGCAGAGAAGATTCACATTCTCATCTATCTACCTTCATGAATAAGGATGAGGAGGTGGTGGTGAAAAGCTCCAAAATAAAGAGCAAAGTATACATTTATTCAGAAACTTTAAGATAACCTGAAAACGAAGGCGCTTCAACAGATTTTCTCTTTTGATTATTTTTATTGGAGTAATAAAAAAAACAAAAAAAAAAACCAAAACATTATTCTTCATTTTCCATTCCAAGCTATGATCGGGTCCAGATGTCTTCTTCAGATCCAACACTGAAATTATCATTACTAGAAGATTATCAACTAATTTTTATATATGAAACTCACATTTCTTTTTCTTTTCTTTTTTTTTCTGCGCGGAGCAGATGTTACAGCGTTGTTGGGAAAATCGAATTCCTCAACTTGAGCTCTGGAAAACCATATTTTCTTTTTTTTTTTTGATTCCCCGAAACTCATTCATAGAATTCGACAAGTTCGCTTCATTATTGAGCAGATTCCAAGTTCCAACTCACAATCAAGAGGAGAATTATACTGAAAACCAAAATTTTATGAATTTTGATACATTTAGTGACAACTTACTTGAAATATTTCAGAATAATAGAGAAAAATAATAATAAAATGAAGATTGAGTCGAGCAAAACATTCGCTCCAACTGAAAAATGAAAGAATTTAGGGAAAATAGAAAAAAAAAGGAAAAGTCCAAAGGGCGCACTTGCATACTTTTCAACTGGTCGAAATTTGTGTTCGGTGCTCTCTTTCTCTGCACTCTCTCACGTTGCAGTACTCTCTCGTCGTTCCTCCCTTTTCTCTGATCCTCTCTTAAGTTTCTGCGGGTCTCGCAGCGAATTGGTACAGTAAGAAATAGTTTTTTTAGCGGATTTCGATGAAATTAGAGAGAAAGTACAAAAAGTAGTGAAAAACTGCAAGATGAGACCTTTTTTCGATGATTTTTTTGCATTTTTTTTTTGTCATTTTTCATCGATTCTCATCTACTTTATTATTTTTTTCCCGATTTTCCCCATCAAAAAACTCCATTTTTAAATCTGAAAATGGGTGAATATGCCCCTTTAATATATGAAAAGGTTACTGTAGAAAATTAGACTTTTCAAATAGGAAAAGAGGCTGTGAAATGGTTTTTCAGTATAAATCCAGTGACCAGATCCAACAAATCAATCAAAAACAAATTTGGAGCACCAAGAGCATAGAAAGCTCCTCAACAAGTCTAGAATTTTGTTGAAGCTAGAAAATAATGAATCCTCTCTGCGCCTTTAAAAAGCATCAAGTTACTGTAGCTCTCACCAACATCTCCTCATTCCCCACCCCTCTCAGTGTATCTAATTAGAGATCCATCTGTCCCTCATTCTCACCTGTTCTGTCAGAAAGGGGAGTGGCCAACGAGTTGACCCTTTTTTGGCAGAAAGGGGCGTGGCCAGAGCCCGTATAAAAGGCAACGAGCTGCACTGATTTTCACCATTCGGAATGTTCTACTCCTCTTCTCCTTTTCTTTTTCCCAGATTTCCTTTTCTCTATAAAAATGCTCATTTTCAGTAAGACTGGCTGTGTCGATCTGCTCCTTCTGGATTATTAGACCTTATTATTCTGAAACTTTTCAGTAAGTTCTTGTCATTTTTATCAGAAAAGTAATATATTTTTCAGACCCCTATTATTCTGCAACTTTAATGGAAATGGAAATCAATGCGAAAAGCGAAATGCGAAAAATCGTGAGTTTGATGATTGAAAAAGATGAAAACCAATAGGAGTTTGATTTCAGAACACGGAAGCGACGAGATTATCTTTATCGAGACGGTCAAGCAACAAGGAGCCGAAGGTTTTGATGAAGATGTGAATGAAGCCATTCCAGGTTGTTGTATTCTTCTTGGATTCATAAATTACTACTTCTTTTCAGGACGATTGAACACGGAGAAGGAATGGAGGAACAAGACGCCGCAGGTAAAGAAGGAACCGGAGCAGGAGAAAAAGGAATGAGATGGAAGCTGAAAAACTCCGAGGAGCTTCAATTAATTGTAATGGCAGCGGACTTGATTAGGTTTTTGTAAAAGTTAATTTAAAATAAATATTCCAAAAAGAATCATGTTTTTTGTTCATCAGTTTTCACAATGTTGCTCCTTGAATCATCCTAAATTTGGCTTTCAATTGAGAATGAACCGAATGATGACAAAATCCCTGAAAAGAGCCCATTTTCCACATACTCTTCTGAATTTTTCATCCAGAAATATTGAAAACTGACTGATTTACGGAGCCCATGTCCCTTTTTAACTGTAGCTCTCTTTCCACAACTTTTCTTAAGCTGAAACAGTGAAACTATGCACTTTTTGAAGATTCCGGGCGAGAGAGAATGGGAAAGTGAGAGACGGAGAGTGCGAGAGAACCGAACACAAATGGCGACCAGTTGAAAAGTGTGCAAGTGCGCCCCATTGGACTTTTGCTGATTTTCCTCCATTTTTCCCTTCGAAAGTCGCATTTTTTCATTTTGACTGGCTGTGCCGGTCTTCTAATTCTTATTTTTTACTATTATTTTGAAATTTTTTAAAGTAAGTTGTCCTTAAATGTATCAAAATCAATAGGATTTCTATTTTTAGTATCTTCTTCATATGAATGTGAAGAAAAAAAAGCAGGATGTTCCGGAGAAATTGCTCAGAAGAAGGAGGAGGTAAACTCTGATAACGTTAAAATATATATGCAGTATCAATTTTCAGCCTGGAACTGCGTTTGAAGAAGACGAGCGAGGAGCTGGTCAAGGAGAAGCTGGATGAAAAAAAGGAAGGCGAGGAAATCGAGGACGAGGACGATGAGAAAAGGAAGAGTAGGAGGATGAGCAGTTGGACGACGAGGACGAGGAAGATGAGGAGGACGAGTAGGTGGAGGACGAGGACAAGGAGAAGGAAAGGAAGGAGAAAGGTCGAGAGCGAATGGACAAAATGAGAAGGAAGAGTTGGAGTAGAAAAGGAAGGAAATATTTTATTTTTATTGAAAAGTGTTTGTAATTATTGAATAAATATTGTGAGAAAGAGCTCGGTACTCATTGTCAGTGTAAGATATCAAAGAATAAGACGCATTTGTGAATTGCAAAGCTGAATAAAGCGCCAAAAAATGGCAATTTTCCTTCCTTTCTTCCATTTTTCAGGGTATACAGATACTTTATCAAACAGGTCACAAAGTTCTGTCCATTTGAGTCTCTCTCCACTGACGATCCGATGGAATCTGATATTATGGAAGAAAAAATAGTCCGCGAGATCTGTCTATTTCAAACTGACCAGACGTTCTCTCACAGAATTTCATCACAGCTTTCATCCAATTTCAAAATCATCTCAATATTCCTGAAAAAACCACATTTTTCTCAACCTTTTCTCAAATTTTAAGCCAGAAATATTGACAACTGACTGATTTACGGAGCCCATGTCCCTTTAAAGTGCCAAGTTACTGTCTGTCTTCTTCTTATGCTCTTTGTGCAACTTGTTTTGAACAGAATTGGTGAAAAATGCACTTTTTGAAGTATTCCGGGCGAGAGAGAATGGGAAAGTGAGAGACGGAGAGTGCGAGAGAACCGAACACAAATGGCGACCAGTTGAAAAGTGTGCAAGTGCGCCCCATTGGACTTTTGCTGATTTTTCCCCATTTTTCCCTTCAAAAGTCCCATTTTTTCATTTTGACTGGCTGTGCCGGTCTTCTATTTCTTATTTTTACTATTATTTTGAAGCTTATCAAGTAAGTTGTCATTAAATGTATCAAAATCGATAAGATTTCTGTTTTCAGTATCTTCTTGAACCAAATGTGAAGCGAGAAATCAGAAGAAGGAGGAGGTAAACTCTGATAACGTTAAAATATATATGCAGTATTAATTTTCAGCCTGGAACTGCGTTTGAAGAAGACGAGCGAGGAGATGGTAAAGGAGGAACTGAACGAGAAAAAGGAAGGCGAGGAAATGGAGGACGAGGACGAGCAAAGAGGAGGAGGTCGAGGACGAAGACGATGAAAAAATCGAGAAGTTGGAGAACGAGAAAGAAGGACAACATGGCGAACATATTGTGAAAAAAAATTCCTGCGACATCGGGCGAGCGCGCGAAAATTTGAATAGGCCCCGCCCACCGAGCGGTCGGCCGACGGTTCCCACACAAACACCACTGCGGCGTCGGCCGACCGCTCGGTGGGCGGGGCCTATTCAAATTTTCGCGCGCTCGCCCGATGTCGCAGGAATTTTTTTTTCACAATAATTGCGTGGAGATGCAAGATGAGGAGGACGAAGAGCCACAGACCGAGAGATCCGATGAAAAGGTGGAGAAAGAAGCACGAGTCGAGGAGACCAAGGAGGAGATGGGCGAAAAGAGAAGGAAGGAAATATTTTATTGTAAAGTGTTTGTGATTTTTGAATAAATCTTGTGAGAACGAACTCTGTACTTGTTATCAGTGTAAGATTGTAAAGAATGAGAAGTCTTTGTGGACTGCAAAACTGAACAGATATCCTAAAATAGGAAGTACTTCTCCTTCCTTTCTTCCAATTTTCAGTGCATACAGATACTTTATCAAACAGGCCACAAAGTTCTGCCCAACTACTTTTATTTGGTCGAACTGGGGATTGTTATCGTGTCTAATTATCTGTCTCAAAGTTGTGCCTCTCTCCACTGACGATCCGATGGAATCTGATATTATGGAAGAAAAAATAGTCCGCGAGATCTGTCTATTTCAAACTGACCAGACATTCTTTTACAGAATTTCATCACATTTTTCATGCTATTTCAAATTTATCACAATATCCCAGAGAAGTGCACGTTTTTCTCATCATTTTCTGAATTTTTCAGCCAGAAATACTGAAATCCTACTGATTTACAGAGTCCATGTCCCTTTAAAGTACCAAGATACTCTCTGTCGTCTTCTTGTGCTCTTTGTGCAACTTGTTTCGAGCCGAAACAGTGAAATAATGCACTTTTTGAAGATTCCGGGCGAGAGAGAATGGGAAAGTGAGAGACGGAGAGTGCGAGAGAACCGAACACAAATGGCGACCAGTTGAAAAGTGTGCAAGTGCGCCCCATTGGACTTTTGCTGATTTTTCCCCCATTTTCCCCTTCAGAAGTCCCATTTTTTCATTTTGACTGGCTGTGCCGGTCTTCTATTTCTTATTTTTTACTATTATTTTGAAGCTTATCAAGTAAGTTGTCATTAAATGTATCAAAATCAATGGGATTTCTATTTTCAGTGTCTTCTTCAACCAAATGTGAAGCGAAAAAAAGCAAGATGTTCCGGAGAAATTGCTCAGAAGAAGGAGGAGGTAAACTCTAATAACGCTAAAATATATATGCAGAATTAATTTTCAGCCTAGAAATGCTTCCGCAAAAGATACCACTCCCATGAGGACAAGGTGGAGGATAAGGAGGAGTACGAAGTGAAAGAGGGGGCGAATGACTTCAAAGATGTCGAAGTCGACGAGGATGAGGAGGAGGATTAAGATGAGGAGCAGGACGTCGACGAAGAAGTGGAGGAGTTGGAACGAGAAAAGGGAAGAGTAGGAAGACGAGGAGATGAACGAGGACGAGGACGACAAGTACGACATCGGCGAGAAAGATGATAATGATGAGTAGGAGCAAGAGCCGAGCAGACCAACGAGGAGATGGACTAAACGAGAAGGAAGTAAATATTGTAATATTTTGTAATTTCTAAATAAATTTTGATGAAAAAGAACTCTGTACTTATTATCAGTGTAAGATATCGAAGAATGAGAAGCCTTTGTGGACTGCAAAGCTAAATAAAGCACCAAAAAGTGGCAATTGTCCTTCCTCTTCCATTTTTCAGTGCATACAGATACTTTATCAAACAGGTCACAAAGTTCTGTCCAACTACTTTTATTTGGTGGAACTGGGGATTGTTGTCGTGTCTAATTATCTGTCTCAAAGTTGTGCATCTCTCCACTGAAGATCCGATGGATTGTCCAATTTCAAAATTATCTCAATATCCCTGAAAAAGCGATGGAATCTGATATCATGGAAGTTGAATGGTTCAGCGAGATCTGCCATATTGATGACTAAATGTTCCTTCTCAAGATTTCATAAATTTTTTATTCAATTTCAAATCCATCTCAATATCCCAGAAAAGTACACGTTTTTCTCATCCTTTTCTGAAGTTTTCAGACAGAAATACTGAAATCCTACTGATTTACAGAGTCCATGTCCCTTTAAAGTACCAAGATACTGTCTGTCTTGTTGTTATGCTCTTTGTTCAACCTTTTTGAGCCAAAACAGTGAAACAATGCACTTTTTGAAGATTCCAGGCGGGAGATAATGGGAAAGTGAGAGACGGAGAGTGTGAGAGAACCGAACACAAATGGCGACCAGTTGAAAAGTGTGCAAGTGTGCCCCATTGGACTTTTGCTGATTTTTCCCCATTTTTCCCTTCAAAAGTCCCATTTTTTCATTTTGACTGGCTGTGCCGGTCTTCTATTTCTTATTTTTTACTATTATTTTGAATCTTTTCAAGTAAGTTGTCATTAAATGTATTAAAATTCGATTATTTTCCTGTTTTCAGAATCTTCTTCAATGTGAAGCAAAAAAAGCAAGATGTTCGGGAGAAAGTAAAGATACAAGCAGATTGAGGAGGAGGTAAACTCTAATAACGTTAAAATATATATGCAGTATTAATTTTCAGTCCAAAAGTTCTTCTGAAAAAGTGGAGCGAAGACGACGAAGACGAGGAGGAAGAGGAAGAAATCGAGGGCGAGGACAATGAAAAAGGGAAGAGTAGGAGGACGAGGACGAGGAAGAGCATCGATTCCAGGAGGAGGACGAGGAATACGAGAAGAGTTACGACGAGGAGATGGAAGATGAGGAGGACGAAGGGAAAAGGGAAGAGTTAGAGGACGAGTAGGTGGAGGACGAGGACAAGGAAGGAGAAAGGCCGAGAGCGAATGGACAAGACGAGAAGGAAGAGTTGGAGCAGAAAAAGAAGGAAATATTTTATTGTAAAGTGTTTGTAAATTTTAAATAAATCTTGTGAAAAAGAACTCTGTACTCATTGTCAGTGTAAGATATCAAAGAATAAGAAGCCTTTGTGGATTGCAAAGCTGAACACAACGCCAAAAATTGGCAGTTGTCCTTCCTCTCTTCCAATTTTCAGTGCATACAGATACTTTATTTGGTTGAACTGGGGATCTCCACTGAAGATCCGATGGATTGTCCAATTTCAAAATTATCTCAATATCCCTGAAAAAGCGATGGAATCTGATATCATGGAAGTTGAATGGTTCAGCGAGATCTGCCATATTGATGACTAAATGTTCCTTCTCAAGATTTCATAAATTTTTTATTCAATTTCAAATCCATCTCAATATCCCAGAAAAACCCACATTTTTCTCATCCCTGTTTCATATTTTCAGCCAGAAATATTGAAATCCTACTGATTTACAGAGCCCACATTCCTTCAAAGTGCCAAGATACTGTCTGTCGTCTTCTTATGCTCTTTGTGCAACCTTTTTGAGCCGAAACAGTGAAGAATGAACTTTTTGACGATTCCGGACGAGAGATAATGAGAAAGTGAGAGACGGAGAGTGCGAGAGAACCGAACACAAATGGCGACCAATTGAAAAGTGTGCAAGTGCGCCCCATTGGACTTTTGCTGATTTTTCCCCCATTTTCCCCTTCAAAAGTCCCATTTTTTCATTTTGACTGGCTGTGCCGGTCTTCTATTTCTTATTTTTTACTATTATTTTGAAATTTTTTAAAGTAAGTTGTCATTAAATGTATCAAAATCAATAGGATTTCTATTTTCAGTATCTTCTTCATCTGAATGTGAAGCGACATAAAGGAGGATGTTCCGGAGAAATTGCTCAGAAGAAGACGGAGGTAAACTCTAATAAAGTAGAAAAAGTGTATATATGCAGTATTAATTTTCAGCCTGGAAGAACGTATGAAGAAGACGACCTAGAGCTGATAATGGAGAAAATGAACGAGAGAAGGGAAGATGAGGAAATGCAGGACGGTAACGATGAGAAAAAGGAAGATTAGGAAGACGAGGAGGTGGACGATGAGAAAAAGGAAGAGGAGGAGATCCAGGATGAGGACGACGATAAGGAGGAGTACGAAATGAAAGAGGGGGCGAATGACTTTGAAGATGTCGAAGTCGACGAGGATGAGGAGGAGGATTAAGATGAGGACCAGGACGTCGACGAAGAAGTGGAGGAGCTGGAACGATAAAAAGGAAGAGTAGGAGGACGAGGAGGTGAACGAGGACGAGGACGACAAGGACGACATCGGCGAGAAAGTGGAAAGAAAGCTGTAGTGGGTGCCCTTTACAAGGAGAAGAAAGATGAAGAGATGGGACGAAAAGAGAAGGAAGGAAATATTGTAATGTTTTGTAATTTCTAAATAAATCTTGTGAAAAATAACTCTGTACTCATTGTCAGTGTAAGATATCAAAGAATGAGAAGCCTTTGTGGATTGCAAAGCTGAAAACAGTAGTACTTGTCAGTTTCATAAAAATATAGAGAATTTATTCAAAAAAGACAATAAATAGACAACAAAAAAGAAAAAAGAGAAGAAAGACTTCAAAAAATACTGAGAAGAACACAAAAAATGCAAGCAGCCATGAAAAATAAACATCTCCAATGATAAAACTGATAACATTCCTTTCCATATCAACCCGATGGCACCAAGACAACACTCTGAAATCCCCAAACATCACAACCTTGCTCCACTGAACACCACTTACCCCCGACCTCTTCTTCCCCATCAAATCCTTCTGAATATTGGTGTCGAATATCATTAGAATATAAGGCAATGAGAACGTCATCTGAATCCACAACAATTAGATGATGAGTGTAAATGTCTGTCTGTCCACACCAAATCAGTGACCATATTGAGGACAGTGTACGCATTCACAAACAGATAGTTGTCCATGAATCTGAAGAAGGTGTTGATCGCAGTGAGGAGTGTCCATAAAAGTGTTCCCAAGTACAGCACACAGTACGTCAGAGCGATCTTCGTCAGCTTCCGTGCCACTGCTTGGCTTGAAGTGGATTCTGGAAAGGGGCGGGGCTTCATCTTATCAATTATCATGTTATATGTACCTTGAGTCTTACTCCTTAACAGTATCCCTGTAGAAATACTCGCTATGAGCAACACTACAAAGTACACAATAGTCGAGGCGGCATTCAAATAATCATTGTATTTTTGGTTTTGAGGGTACGAAATATAATAATACGTGTCATTTTCCAACCAGAATTTTGGCACTTTGCCAGGAACTAGAAGTCGTGGGATTATACTGTAGATGATGAAGAAGATCCCGAAGAGCCAGTACCAACGAGACCAGAACTGCAAAATTGACGAAATTTTTGAAATTCGATAGTCAATATTTAAGTTTTCTTTGCAATTTTTATATCATTCGATAGAGAATTTTTTGCTGATTCAGAAAATATAACAAACTATATAAAAATCTTAAACATTAACACCGAAAACTAGAAAATACTAAAAGGTGGTTAGAGAGCGACGAAAGAGTGTGCAGGGGAAGAGATGCAGACACCCCTTTTTTAAAAGTTGTGTAAAACTGTCAGTTTGAAAGATAATAAGCTTGAATTTTGTGGGCATATTATTTTTGATGTTATCTGTCAGTTTTTAAAGAGTTTTTGTCAAATTTCCTACAGTTTTATCCATTTTCCTCCATTTTTTTCGGGATTTTCAGTTTAACCCTGAAATGTGACCTACCTCATCATACTTTGTGGGAAACAAGATAGAAGACAACCTATGTGCACTCATTGAAATCGCGAAACAAAATTGCATATTCAAAAAGAATCGAATCGCCAAATTGGAAATTGTCAGGGTGCCAGGAATATGTAGCAGAATTCTTCCGAAATGATAGCCAAAGTTGTAGTGGGAAAAGCGGACAGTGCAGAAAGAGTTGATGTAGCAGAGGATGCTCTGAAAATGAAGTTTTTAGGTGAAAATTGTGAAAAACCAGGAAAATGGGTGCTCTGAGAGCTGGGAGACTTGAAAAATCGGATTCAGGGTGTGCAAAAACCTATGGAAGCATAAGGGAATCGAACTTGGCACTTTTGACCATCCCTGTTAGCCACTGAGCCATGGCGCCCCTCTAAACGCGTCTTCGCGCCACCCCGCGGCACCGCGTGCCTCCATGGCTCAGTGGCTAACAGGGATGGTCAGAAACTCACAAGTTCGATTCTCCCATGCTTCCATAGGTTTTTGCACACCCTGAACTTGAATTTCCAGGTCCCAGAACTCGCCGAGCATGTCTTTTATCAATTTTTTCACAATTTCACCAAAAACTTACTGAAAACAAGTCCATCTGAACCAGTCGATAAAACGAATTTGGATATTTCCTCAGATAAACCAGGAAAAATATCAATAAACATAATGAGGGTACTCCATAAACTGTCTGGATTACAGTAAGAATATGTAATGAAAGATCAGGTGGATCATAAAAGTTTTCAGTAATAATTTGGACGACGCCTTCATTCGCTTCCATGTCTAGACTGAGAAATGCTCAAAAGAGCCGAAATTGCGGTTGGGAAATGGCAAAAAAAGTGCATAAAGGCTCTAATTGAAAGCTCTTATTGAACCTTTCTCGGTTTGGACGCGTGCCAAATAAAACGGCAAAGCGAATTGGTTGCATAAAATAGAGACATTCGGATAAATATCAGATTAAATTATGGGGGAAGTGAAACGAAAGGTTGGTTTCGCCCGCAGACCCTATTCTCGACTCAATTACACTCGCCTAAACTCGATTAGAAAGGTGGAAACGGGTTTTTCTTGAGGAAAAAACTATAAAAAGTGTGAAAATTGACTTTAAAGTGTGCTCTGGGAGCTCTGGGACCTGGAAAATCGAGTTCAGGATGTGCAAAAACCTATGGAAGCATGGAGGAATCGAACTTGGCACTTTTAACCATCCCTGTTAGCCACTGCGCCATGGGGGCACGCGGAGAGGCGCGGCGACGCGTGGAAAGGGGGGAGGGGACGCATGGCTCAGTGGCTAACAGGGATGGTCAAAAGTGCCAAGTTCGATTCTTACATGCTTCCATAGGTTTTTGCATACGCTGAGCTCGATTTTTCAGGTCCCAGAGCTCGTGGAGCACACTTTAAAGTGGATTTTGGGGTGAAAATTGGAATTTTTGTTGAAAAAAGTGGTGTTCAGTAGTGTATATTGTGAGACAAGATGAGTAGTAGTGGATCTATGTTAAATATGTTAAAAAATTTGCTTTTTGACAGAAAAAATCACAAAAAACCACAAAAAAACACATTTTCAGATAAAAGTGTGTATTTTCCTGTCTGTCTGTTTTCATTTTCTCTACAATTAACTCACTAATTAGTGTTTATACCTGTCTGTCACTTTTCCCATCCTAAACTATACTCACAAGCACCCAAATTTCAAAATTCCAAAAAGTTGTGTATATCTCTGTCTGTCCCAGATCAAATTCCTCCTCCTTCTGCCAGTGCTCCCCCATTATCCATAGTAGTAAATCCATTCCACTCCTATGATTATCACCCGCACCACTGACACGTATAATCATCAGTGGAGCAAGAGCAACGGCTCTTTTCCACTTTACTGCTTTCTGATATGAATACAACATATCCACCTAATCAGAATGGTACTGATAACAATCCTGATAACGGACAAATCGTCATTATCACGAAGAACTTCTACCCGAAACCGGATAATTTTTTGCATGTGCTCACTGTGGTTCAAATGGTGTATGGACTTCCATCTTTTTGTTTATTAGTGTTTTTCTTTACTTTTCTGTGCAAATATCACAATTCGTTCTATCGACTCGTTCAGATGGACCTTTTTGCGGTGAGTTTTTCGAAAAACTGGTTTAAGGTGTGCTCCAGGAGCTCTGGGACCTGGAAAATCGAGTTCAGGGTGTGCAAAAACCTATGGAAGCATAGGAGAATCGAACTGACCACTTTTGACCATCCCTGTTAGCCACTGAGCCATGCGCCCCTTTCTACGCGGCGCCGCGCGGCGTCGCGCTCCACCCCGCGCCTCCATGGCTCAGTGGCTAACAGGGATGGTCAGAAACTCACAAGTTCGATTCTTACATGCTTTCCTAGGTTTTTGCACACCCTGAATCCGATTTTCCAGGTCTCAGAGCTTGCCGAGCACGTTTTGAACCACTTTTCAGAGCATCCTCTGCTACCTCAACTCATTCGTCCTCATCCGCTTTTCCCACTACGAAATCGGCTTTGTTTTCTCCAAAAACTTGGAGAACTTCATCCCGGGATCCCTCACAGTTTGCAATTTACTCATTCGATTCTTCTTGAATATGCAATTCTGCTCGGCGATTTTATTGAGCTCTCATCGATTGACAGCGTTCATGTTGCCCACGAAATATGAAATGGTGAGTTGGATTTGATAGAGAATTAGTGGAAAAATGGGTGGAAAACAGTTAAAAAGCTGAATTTTACCGTAAAAACTGAAGTAGTGTCTGCATCTCTTCCCCTGAACACTCTCTCGTCGTTCTCTAACCACCTTTCAGTATTTCCTAGTTTTCTCTGTCAATTTCCAGAAGTTTTATATAGTTGTTTATATTTTCTGAATCAGCATAAAATTCTCTATCGAATGATAAAAGAATTTCCGAGGAAACATAAATTTTGACTATTGATTTTCTAGATTTTCTTGAAAATTTTCAAAATTTCTTCAATTTTGCAGTTCTGGTCGCGTTGGTACTGGATATTCGGTCTGATCTGCATTACCTACAGTATAATACCCCGATTATTGGTTCCTGGCAAGGTGCCAAATTTTTGGTTGGAAAATGACACGTATTATTATATTTCGTACCCTCAAAATCAAAAATACAATGATTATTTGAACGCCGCCTCGACTATTGTGTACTTTGTAGTCTTACTGATAACCGGGATGATCACTTCGTACTTATTGAAGAAGAGGACTTATAGTGAGTTGAATTTAGAATGAGCAAAAAGGGGCGTGGCTTACAGATGCCAACTCGTCGAGCCAAGTAGCAGCTCGAAAGCTGACGAAGATCGCTCTGACGTACTGTGTGCTGTACTTGGGAACACTTTTATGGACACTCCTCACTGCGATCAACACCTTCTTCAGATTCATGGACAACTATCAGTTTGTGAATGCGTACACTGTCCTCAATATGGTCACTGATTTGGTGTGGACAGACAGACATTTACACTCATTTTCTAATTGTTGTGGATTCAGATGACGTTCTCATTGCCTTATATTCTTATGATATTCGATCGGAATGTGCAGAGGGATTTGATGGGCATTCGACACACTACTGGAGTGGTGCCGTTTTATCAACAATCCAGTACTAATTAGCTAATTAGGAACCTTTTTTGGATTTTTTTTTTGCATTGAAAACTTGTCGAATTGTAATGGATTATAAATTTTTATCATTTTTTGTATTATTTTGTCAAAAAATAGAGAAAAAATCACTAGAAAAAGAAGAAAAATGGACATTTTTGACACCATGGATTCGAACGTGATATTGATAATGGCGCACCTATTCAACTGATTCTTAACGAATATATTTTGATATGGGTATCAATAGGAAATTTTATGCGGATTCAGAATATATAATTAGATTTAAAATTGGTCGACTGGTTAAAAAGTTATGAAGGAAATACTGAAAAAGTAGGAAAAAAGGATTATTTAGGGCCATTTTTGGACCTTTTTCCCACAGAAAATGAGTTTGTTTTTTTGGCTCGAATTCAGTTTTACACATTTCTCATGCTACCAGAAAATATAATTTCAAAAAAAAAATCCAAGAAAAATTACCAAAAAAGTAAGAAAAAACAAATTTTTGACATCATGGATTTGAACCCGGGTAGTCAGATTGATAGTGGTGCGCCTACCCCAACTGAACCATTTATTAACGTTGAAATAGGTATCAATCGATGCGGAATTTTATGAGGATTCAGAATATATAATTTGATTTCAAATTGGTCAACTAATTCAAAAGTTATGAAGGAAATACGAACAGGAGGTCAAGTTTAGACCATTTTTATCATTTTTGGACTATTTTCTTGAAATTTCCCGATCAAAATCAATGATTTGTTTTGTATTTCCAGTATTGGTGCTCATTGAGTGCTCCATGAGCCCACATAGAGTTTAGTAACATATTTTCGCACTTCTCCCCCCACAATTTAATCCAAATGCAACTCTGTTATTTGCGGAATGCCGATTTCCTCACTTTTTTGACTTTTTCACATTTATACCGTTACTTTTATGATTTCCTTTGAGTTCAGAATGTAGACGTTGATTCAGAATTCAGAATTCAGAATTCATCTGAATCTCAGATCTCAGAAAAAAAAATTCCAAAAAATCTGCACTTTTTTGGCATTCATAGAAACCCCCTCATTTCGCATTTTGAAAAACCTTTTGCATTCCAGCCACCTCGAATCAGTCATGAATTCAGAAGACGTCGGCGTCACCCTCGTCATCACGGAGCACTTTTATGAGCCGCCTGATGGTGGGCTCATTGCGCTCACTGTTATTCAGATGGTTTACGCGATTCCATCGTTTTGTTTATTGATCTTTTTTCTGGTTTATCTGGGAAAGTACTCGAATTCGTTTTATCGACTGGTTCAGATGGATTTGTTGTCGGTTTGTGAGAAAATTAGAAGTTTTTGAAGGGAAAAGTGGTTTAGAGCGTGCTCTGGGAGCTTTGAGACCTGGAAAATCGAGTTCAGGGGGTGCAAAAACCTATGGAAGCACAAAGGAATCGAACTTGGCACTTTTGACCATCCCTGTTAGCCACTGAGCCATGGCGCCCCTCTCCACGTGTCCTCGCGCCAGTTCGCAGCGCCGCGTGCCTCCATGGCTCAGTGGCTAACACAGATGGTCAAAATTGCCAAGTTCGATTCCTATATGCTTCCCTAGGTTTTTGCACACCCTGAACTCGAATTTCCAGGTCCCAAAACTCGCCGAGCACACCTTGAAGTGATAAAACTCAAAATTTTTCCACAAAAAAATTTTTCTCCTCCCAATTTTTTTCAGATTTTTTCCTATTCCAGAGCATAATGTGTTTCATCAACTCCCTTATCAACGTTCGCTTCTCCCATTTCGATTTCTGCTTCTTTCTCCAAAAATTCTTGTTGGAATACCTACCGCCTTCCCTCACGGTGTCTAATTTATTGGTTCGATTCTTCCTAAACATGCAATTTTGTCTGGCGATTATTTTGAGTATTCATCGATTGTCGTCGATTATGTTTCCAACGAAGTATGATGAGGTGAGTGAGCGTAGAGAAAAGTTGGAATTTTCAACAAAAAAATTTTTTTTCGAATTTCCAAAATATTTTAAACTGAATCGGTAGATAACATCATAAATAATGATCCCACAAAATTTGAGCTCATTATCTTTCAAACTGACCGTTTTACACAACTTTCAAAATAGGGTGTCTGCATCTCTTCCACTGCACACTCTCTCAGCGCTCTCTAACCACCTTTTAGTATTTCATAGTTTTCACAGTTAATTTTTGAGATTTTCGCATAGTTGTTTATATTTCCGGAATCAGCAAGAAATTCTCTATCGAATGATATAAGAATTTCATAAGAAAAGTTAAAATTCTCCCCAATTTTGCAGTTCTGGTCTCGTTGGTACTGGCTCTTCGGGATCTTCTTCATTATCTACAGTATAGTTCCCAGACTTCTAGTTCCTGGCAAGGTGCCAAAATTCTGGTTGGAAAATGACACGTATTATTATATTTCGTACCCTCAAAACCAAAAATACAATGATTATTTGAACGCCGCCTCGACTATTGTGTACTTTGTAGTGTTGCTCATTGCAAGTGTCTTCACTGCCATTCTCCTGAAGAGAAAGACTCATGGTGGGTGAAAGGGTGTGATTGGTGTCAGG
This sequence comes from Caenorhabditis imperialis, assembly GCA_963572205.1. Classification (NCBI taxonomy): domain Eukaryota; kingdom Metazoa; phylum Nematoda; class Chromadorea; order Rhabditida; family Rhabditidae; genus Caenorhabditis; species Caenorhabditis imperialis. The sequence continues at coordinate 2,396,752 of OY751542.1, read as the reverse complement.
CAACATTCAGAATCAAATGCTTTGGGTCAAGCGGTGGCACGGAAGCTGACGAAGATCGCTCTGACGTACTGTGTGCTGTACTTGGGAACACTTTTATGGACACTCCTCACTGCGATCAACACCTTCTTCAGATTCATGGACAACTATCAGTTTGTGAATGCGTACACTGTCCTCAATATGGTCACTGATTTGGTGTGGACAGACAGACATTTACACTCATTATCTAATTGTTGTGGATTCAGATGACGTTCTCATTGCCTTACATTCTAATGATTTTCGACACCAATATTCAAAAGGATTTGATGGGGAAGAAGCGGTCTGCCAGTGTGATACAGATTGTTTCTCTTACTAATTGATTGTTATATTTTGTTGACTATTTGAACTCATATTTGTTCGTTTAACAGTGGAATAAATAAGAAATATTCTGTGCTCACTCATAGTCAGTGAACAACTAGATTATAGAGCTCGGCGAGCAACACATAAAGGGTGGTTAGACGAAAAGCTCACGAAAGCGGAAGTTGATTTGCTCACAAAATGCACATATCTTGGACTTCTTGGACTAGGTGGACCGGGAAATTAGAGGGAACACAGCCGGAGAGTAATTAGAAAGTCAGCCGGAATTCTGATTGCCGATGTGATAACCGGTTATCTCAAAGTTAACAAAAGCATAATTTGAAATCAAATTCAAAAAAGTCAGATACAAAAAAAAGCAAAAAAAAAGAAAAAAAAACGCAATTTTTCAACCCCATTTTGCCCCCAAAACCCAAAACCCCACATTCCATTTGCCACGTGGCACCCCTCTCCCTCCAACGCTCTCAAAATTCCAATTTATTCCCCATCTCACTTCCTCGATCTGTTCAATGATTTCGATTCTTCTCATGGAAACGATGGACAGCGATTCGATTGGAAACCGGTGAGTAATGGATGGAGTGGCAGCCGGTTCTACAGCCGGTTCTACAGCCGGTTCTACAGCCGGTTCTACAGCCGGTTCTACAGCCGGTTCTATAGCCTGTTATACAGCCGGTTATACAACCGGTTATACAGCCGGTTATACAGCCGGTTATACAGCCGGTTTCACAGCCGGTTTCACAGCCGGTTCTACAGCCGGTTCTACAGCCGGTTATACAGCCGATTTCCCAACCAACTTTCTTTTTTTCCAGATGGATGCTGACACTCTGATTTCGAAAAAATGGCGACCGATTTGTGCAAATGTGTTAATAATGAGTATAAAACGAAAGGAGCTGACGATCAATTGGACACCAACCCAACTGCTTTTGAACCCAGTTTTTTTGATGTTTTGGTGTGAATAAATGATTTTGTTTGGATTGTATTTTTTGGGAGTTAGTAAAAGATTTGAAAAATGAAAATTTTGCTTCAAATTTTATATCAATCGATAGAGAATTTTGTCAGCTTTCCGATGGTCAAAGAACTTCTAAAATCGATCCGCTAGTCCAATAGTTATACAAGTTCAAAGTTTATAGTCTCTGCGTCTCTTCCTTTTCCCTAGTCTCTAACTCTCAGTTCGTAAATCCACGTTTTCGACGGTTTAATGGAATTATTGTGAGAAATGGTAATAGCAAAAGTTTTTCAGAATGAAATTCTCTATCGAATGATATAAAAATCGATCTGAAATTCCAACTTTCGGTGTTACCGGTAGCAGAGATATTTTGAAAGTGAAAAATTGCTCATTTTTGCTCCAAGTTTTATCAATTTCCAACATTTTTTACATCAATCGATAGAAAATCATTTCAGCTTTCCAACAATATCAAAATTTTTGAAATCCATCCACTAGTTCAATAGTTATACACGTTCAAAGTTTATAGTGTCTGCGTCTCCCCTTTTTCCATACTCCCTCGGTCTCAACTCGTAAAATCCGCAATTTCGACCGTTTTTTGATCATTTTTCGGGAATTTTCGAGAATTTTCTGGAATTTTGTTGTTATTTACATGTAAATCGCAATCTTTTGTTCCCTTTTCCTAAATGATTCTCCGCCATTTGCTCACTAATTATAGAGACACTGCCATTTTTCGGTACTCCGATCTTTTCCCTTTTGTTTTTCATCCATTTTTTCTCTTTTTTAATCAACAAACTGTTTGAAATGGACAAAACCACCATTATAATATTAACTGAAAACTTTCACCCTTCACCCGACACCTTCACCATTATATTCACCCTCATCCAGGCGGTTTATTCAGTGCCTTCTTTTTGTTTGATGGTTTTCTTTTTGATTTTTTTGAAAAATTATCCGAATTCGATTTATCGATTGGTTCAGATGGATTTGTTGGTGGTAAGGAGAAAATTTGAGGGAAAAAATTGAAAATTTAAAGAAAAAATTTCGAAAAAAAAATTTTTTGAAAAATTTTTTTATAACTTTTTTTTTGATTTTTCAAAAAATTTTCAAACTTCCAATTCTCATCTATTTTATATCAATCAATAGCAAATTGAACTCTGATTCTGAAAATCACAATCTTAAACTCAAAAAACCACCCAGACACTCCAAAAACACCAAAAAATCAACGACGACTGCTTTTCCAGAGCATCCTTTGCTATATCAACTCATTCTCTACCATTCGATTATCCCATTTCAAATTCGGTTTCACTATATGTCACTCACTGGAATATGTGCTTCCTGGAAGCTTAACAGTATCCAATTTGCTCATTCGATTCTTCTACAATATGCAGTTCTGTGTGGCCATTTCAATGAGCATTCATCGATTGACCGCTATTTGGTTTCCTACTCGATATGATAAGGTAATTAGTAGATCAATTGATGCAAAATTTTGTGCTGAGCAAGATTGTAGTACTTTGTTTTTCATGAAAAATGAGTTTAAAAGAGTTATAAGCGTTAAAAGTTGAGGGATTTGGGAAAAATGGGAAATTTTCAGGTGTTCCGTTTGAAAGCCGATAACTTGAAAAAATTGAATTCTTTTTGGATAAAAGTATTATAATTGTAATCAGCATAAAATTCTGCGTATATTGATATACATATCTCCTAACTTTTGAGAAAAAAATTTTTTTCGCAAAAAAATTTTTTTTTCCGAAAAAAATTGAAATTTTTTGAATTTTGAATTTCCCACCTTCTGTCCAATTTTTATAACAGTTTGTAGCAAATTTTTCACTGATTCCAAATATCTAATCAAACTTCTAAATATATCAGCTCGAAGCATTTTAAAACAATGAAAACCAAGGAGCTACAGTAACTTGTTACTTTTAAAGGGACACGAGCACCCGAAATTTGCCAAATTGCGATATTTTTGACCGGAAAATTCAGATTTGATTGAGGAAAACATAAAATCATCAGAAATCTGAAAAAAAAACAGAACTTATTGAAAAAATTCAAATTTCAAGCCAATAAGGTGAATAAAAATGGGAAAAGGCATACATATTTGAAACCAAAATCTCAAATTTTACATCATTATGTAGAGAATTTCTCACTGATTCAGAATACCTAATCAAAACACAAAAAAACCAATCCGAACCATTTTTATTCAGCAAAAACAAATGAGCTACAGTAACTTGCAACTTTTAAAGGGACATAGACACCCAAAATCTGTCAAATTGCGATATTTTTGCATCAAAACTTCAGGTTTTGTAAAGAAAATGTTCCTCTTTTCCAAATAATACAATAAACTCATCATCTTCATACCTGAAACCCAATAACGATAGCTACCATAATTTGTGATTCTTACAGTTCTGGTCCCGCTTCTACCTGCCCATCGGCTTCTTCTTCATGATCTACAGTATCCTCCCACGTCTTCTTCTCCTTCCCAGTTCTTTCCCCCGTTTCTACATCCAAAACGGCACATTTTTCTACCAAGAATGGGAAGAAAACCAACGTCTTCACGACTACCTGAACGCCATTCTCACCCTCATCTACTTCTCCCTCTTGCTCATTGCCGGTGTATTGACCGGAGTCCTTTTGAGACGGAAAACCGGTCAATATCACAGCCGGAGTGATGACGTGGCAAGAAAACTGACAAAAATGGCACTAACCTATTGCTTTTTGTACGCCGGAACTCTTTTTCTGACTGTTTTGAGAGCTGCGAACTCATTTTTCAAGTTTTTCGATAATTCTGAAGTGGTGAAGTCGTACAGTTTGATGGCCATGAGCTCGGATTTGGTTGGTTTGCTTTGGAAAAAAAATTTGGAAAAAAAATTTTTGAAAATTTTTTTCGATTTTTCAAAAATGTTTTTAAAATTCAATTCTTCATTGATTTTTATATCAATAGATTGGAAATTTAACGCTAAATTCAAAAATTACTGTTTCAGACTTGAAAAGTTACTCAGAAATTGAAAACATTCAAAAAAAAAAAATTTTTTTTCAATTTTTTAACGCCTACATTTTCAGATGACGTTCTCACTTCCATATATGATTTTAATATTTGATGAAAATGTGAAAAAGGATATTTTCAAGAAAAAACGGAAGGAATCGAAGATGGAGATGATCAGAGCTGTCACTGTTTCTAATTGACTTTTTCGAAAAAAAAATTTTTTTGAAATTTTTTTAATCGATTTTTTCAAGTTTTCTGAATTTTCAGAAAGTTTTCATTATATTTGTTATGTAGAGAATATAAATTTTCATTATCAAATTTTTTTAAAATTAATTAAAAAATTTTTTTTTTTCAAATTTTTCCAAAAAAAAAAATCAATCAATTAACCGGAGAAACCGACAACGAATTCGGCGTTTTTCTAACAATCCTCTTTTTGAAATAATTAGCACCTTGTTTGCAAATAAAAGCTGGTCTTCTCCGTTGATTCGTCCTCAGCTCTTCGCGGAATTTCCGACGGTCTTCGTGCATCTTTTTTCGGCGATTTTCGAATTCTTCTTCCTGAAAAAACTCTTTTTTCGAGGTTAAGATGTGCTCCGCGAGCTTTAGAACATGGAAAATCAGAATCAGCGTGTGCGAAAACCTGGAAAACCCCCTTTTTATCAATTTTTATCTGAAAAAAGTACAAAGTGCTGAAAAGCAGGTTTCCAGTGTGCTCCGCGAGCTCTGGGACCTGGAAAATCGAGTTCAGGGTGTGCAAAAACGTATGAAAGCACGGAAGAATCGAACTTGTCACTTTTGACCATCTCTGTTAGCCACTGAGCCATGGAGACACCTGCTGGCGCGGCGCCGCGTGGAGAGGGGGCGCATGGCTCAGTGGCTAACGGGGATGGTCAAAAGTGTCAAGTTCGATTCTTCCGTGCTTCTATAGGTTTTTGCATACCCTGAACTCGATTTTCCAGGTCCCAGAGCTCCTGGAGCCAACTTTACAGTGGTTTTTCACTCAAAAATCAAAAATTTGTCAAAAAATTGTGGAAAATTTGGTTTCTAGGTTTTTCCACACCCTGATTCTGAATTTCCAGCTCTTAGATCTCCTACCCACCGTCATCTTATCCTTCAACAATAGCACCAACTTCTCGCCACCATCAAACCGTATCCCATATCTTCTTTGGTACCGTAATCGTGTCGCTGGGTCGAAACTCTGCTCCATCATTAAAATAATGGCGGACCATTGGCGGAGCCACTCTAATGAGTTACCGGATACTGGAAACATGGAAAAAGGGGCGTGGCCTTACAATGAGCAAGAGGTCACCTTCAGTATAAGTGTTCGTCATCATTGCAATGAGCATATTGATAAGGAGCAATGTGACAAGGAGCATGTAAACTACGAAGGTGATCTGGATATAAGAAATTTTTAGTTAGTGTTAAAAATATGAAAAAATCAATAAAAAAGGAAAATCACCTTTCCAATAACAGTGTGCTCACACTCTTCGAGTTGCTCAAAAAACACGGTAAACTCTGTCAGTGACATTATAAACATTCTGACATACGATTCAGCCACATTGCTCATTATCGATTTTTCCCGATTCTCGGGCTCTTTCATCCCTTTCAAATCGAACCGTTTATAGCCCAAAAAGATGACGTAGAAGGCTTGGGAGAAGCCGACGACGATGACGAGGTAGATGAGAAAGAAGCGCATCAGATCGCGGATTATGATCTTGTAGAGCATCAAGACGAAGGGACCCACTGATTTGAAGCCTCTGGAATGCTGACAAGTTAGAAAATGTGGAGTTGTTTAAGAGAAGTACAAGGAGGGAAAATAAAAGGGTTTTTGGTGATGGGAAAAGTTGTAGATAGTGTTATTGAATGTCAAAATGTTAGTGTTCTTTATGTTAGTTTTGAGATCATATTGGAAAATTGAGAGATCTTCATTGAAAAAAGAGGAAAAAAGTGATGATGGCCTAGAAATCAGAACTCGGTGGCCTAGGTTTTGCAATTTTTAACATTTTGGTGGTTCTTCAGTGAAATCATACTGTTTTCTTGTAAAAATGATCATAAATTGCATAAAAATCAGTACAAAAACGTTCAATTTTGTGATTTACTGCCAGAAACAGTATAAATGAAATATAGCCTAGAATTCTCAACTTGATGACCTAACTTCTACTAGAAGGCTTCTACAATTGCAGTAAATTTTGTGATTTTTCAATGAAATCACACTTTTTCTAATGATAATTATCAAAAATTGCATAAAAATCTGTGAAAACCCCTCAAAAAACGATGATTTACTGTTAGAAACAGTGGAAATTTGAAATGGCCTAGATTTCCACCATTTGGTGACCGAACTTTTGCATTATTACACTTTTTGATAATTTTTGAGTGAAATGTTACTATTTTCTAGTGAATGACAATGGAAAGTTATAAAAAACAGTTGAAAAATACTCTAAATTTAATGGTTCTATGTCAAAAAGAACATAAATAAGATATGGCCTAGAAATCCAAAACTGGTGGCCTAATTTTTACACTTTTTGAAATTTTTTCGCTAAATTTGACATCTCTTTATGATAATTATCTTCAACTCCATCAATTGTCAAATTTCTATTCGAAATTGAAGTTTTAAGTTTTGTAGTCCTCGTGGACAATCCCTTACAGCGAACTTTCCTCTCCCCAACTTTTTATCACCAAAACTGCACTTTCCAACCAATCCCCCCCCCATTTCCAACTGCTTACCTAAAGAAAAATAGAAACTTCAACGAGGTGAGCAGCACAATGACGACCCAAACGATATCCTCCATTTCATCGAAACAAAACACTCTCAAAAAGAAAGTGGAGACCATGAGAATGCAAGAAAACAGGAAAATGGCCTTGGCGGGAAAACCAGATAATCCGAGCACGTACAAATGATAGCCCACGTTTTTAATGTGAAGAAGAGCTTGTACCAAGTAGAGGGTGGCTCCGGTTACACAAATCAAGTGGAGCAGGTGATAAGTCTGGAATCATTCGATTTCAAGTGAAAAGGATATCAAATTCAAATTCTACGGTATTGAAAACCTATGAAAAACTAGTTTCCAGAGATTTTTTTTTAAAAATTGGTGGCCTAGTGGATAGTAGCCTTGGCCATGGTGCAGAAGGTCAGGGGTTCGAGTCCGGGTGCAATTTTTTTTTGTTTTTTTTTTTGCGAAAAAAGTGTTTTATAGGTTTTCAAAGACGCTGATTTCGATTCTGACGTTAAAAATCGATTTCAAAAACTCACAATAGTACTACCGGCACTTTCACTGAAACTCCTCGTCTGAAAATCATAGACGCAAATCAAATCACTGGAAACATTCAAAGTTCTTTCGAATGGTGTTGGACGGTAGAGAAAGCAAACTGTGACAAAAAGGAAGTAGATGGAGAACATGAAGAGTTGGGTGAATAATCTGAATGAAAATGTTAATGTTTTTATGGAAAACCACACTTAAACTTAATTTTTATGAATTTTAAACAGGAAATTCAAGTTTAGAATAGTCGAAAACCTAGGAAAATCAAGTTTTTGAAAAATTGTCTAGATGGCCTAGTGGATAGCAGCCTTGACTATGGTGCAGAACGCCAAGGGTTCAATTCCCGATGCAAATTTTTTTCAGTTTTTTTTTCAAGAAAAAATGGTTGCTTAGGTTTTTATAGGTGCTGATTTCGATTATAGCGTTGAAAATTAATGAAATTCAAGTTTTTTATTAGTTTTTCCATTTTTCCAAAATTTTCAGATAAAAACCCATAAAAACATCAATTTTTAATATCATCATCAGATTCAGCACCTTTGAAAACCTATAAAACCTTTTTTTCACGAGAAAAAAAACAAAAAACCACCACCCGGACTCGAACCCCTGACCTTCTGCACCATAGCCAAGGCTGCTATCCACTAGGCCATCCAGACAATTTTTCAAAAATTTCCAGAAAATTGATTTTCCGGGGTTTTCAGACGTTCTGAACTCGAATTTCATGCTTAAAACTAATTTCAATGAAGTTTTTTTCAAAAAACCCCACGTTTTCCTTCCATACGCTTGCCACTTATTCTGCACGAGTTGCTCCAACAAATGAGGTAACAATTGTAAATGCTCCGCCTTTTCCCCGTAAACTGCAATAGTGAGCACCGATTTCTGATTGATGTTTCCAGAAGTGGGCTCAATTGAATCGAGATGCTCCAAAGGGTAGGCGGCGGATTCGGTTCTACCATAGGTCCAATTCACTGTTCGCTCTTCTTCCACTATTTTTTGCATCATCTGGAGTTGAGGAGTTGGTGGGTTGGGTGGCCAAGGTTTTACATGGCCTAGTGATTCGTGGGTTAGGTGGCCTAACTTTTTCGGGGACTAACTTTGTGTGGCCTAACTTTTGTACTGTTTCTGTTTTTGGTGGCCTAACTTTTGAACTGAAAACCGTTTAGGTGACCTAACTTCCCATGTTATAACTGTGAGTAGATTGGTGGCCTAACTTAGTGTGGTCTAACTTTATGTGGCCTAACTTTGTGTGGCCTAAAATATAAATTGCAAAACGTTTAGGTGGCCTAACTTTCCATAATCTAATTGTGACTAGGTTGATGGCTTAACTTTTGTACACTATACATGGCCTAGCTTTTCGTGGTCTAACTTTTGGGTGGCCTAACTTTATCACGGCCTAACTTTTCAGTATGTTTAATGGCTTAACTTTTTTGTAGCCTAACTTTTGAATTTTATAATGTTTAGATGGCCTAACTTTCCATGTTATAATTGTGAGTAGATTGATGGCCTAACTTTTGTTCACTATACATGACCTAGCTTTTCGTGGCCTAACTTTTGAGTGGCCTAACTTTCAATTCGTATCTATGGCCTAATTTTTCCTTCCTATCCATGACCTAACTTTCCCTCACTACCAGTGGCCTAATTCTTTCATAGCCTAACTTTCCGTTCCTATCCCTGGCCTAACTTTCCATCATTGTTCATAACTCATGGCCTAACTTTCCCATGGCCGAACTTTTAATCATGGCCTAACTTTCCCTTGCTATCTGTGGCCTAACTTTCCACACTGACCTAACTTTCCCTCACTATCCACGACCTAACTTTCCCATGGCCTAACTCTCTCTCACTATCCCTGGCCTAACTTTCACCTCTTTCTTCGCCAAAAACGCCGCCAACGTCAATGGTGTTAAATTCTGGCGATTCTGAATATGCAAGTCCGCTCCAGTGGCCAATGCGAGTTGGAACATTTCCTATTAATCGATCGATTTTTCCAAAATTTTCAATTTTTCACCAACCCAATTCTCATGAATGGTGCAAATGTGCAAAATGGTGTTGCCATTGGTGTCGGCCGCATTCACATCTGCTCCGTGAGCAATCAACATTCGAAAACATTCGGGTTGACTTAGACAGGCGGCAAATGAAAGGGGATATTCACCCCAATAGATGTGGCTGAATTTGAATTTTTTGAAAAATTCGAAATTTGTTCAAATTTTTTTCAAAATTTTCCGAAAATTTTCTGAAATTTCAATCGATATTTATGCCATTCGATAGAAAATTTGAAGCTGATTCGAATTGCCTCTTGGCACTTCTCTGTATCTTTGCTAGTTTTCCTGGAATTTTGTGAAAATCAATTTCAAATCGATTTTCATGAAATACCAGGAAAACTACAAAAGACAGAGAGATGTGGTAAGAGACAACTTTTATCAGCACAAAATTTCCAATCGATTAAAGAACAAAAACATCAGAGAAAGCTAGAAAAAAAGTAGACCCAACAATTTTTATTTTTTTTCATAAAACTAATAAAAACCAGTTCTCCTCGTTGAAGTTGTCATGGCAATGGAAATCGTCGCAATTTATAATATTCATTTTGGTGAAATCGTTGGTAATTCTCTGAAAATCAATCAATAATTTCTGAATTTTTGAGTTTTCAATCGATACGACTCACCGAACCTATCCAGTTTGAATCGCATTTCTTTTTAATCAGAAGGATCCGGAGCGAACAGGAAGAAGCATTGGGGAATAAATTGATTTTTGAATCTACTCTCTCTCATCGTCACTTTCTGACACGTCATCTGGGGAATTGGAGCATTTGGTGGGAAGGACACGTGGAAATTGGGGAAATTTAGAAGTTTCAAAGGAAATATCACGTTGAAACTGATAAGTTTAGTTGTAGGTGTTGAAAATGTTGAAAACACGCTCTACTGACAATAATTATCAATGGAGCGAATTATCAACATTTTCAACACTTCCAATTAATTTTATCAGCTTCAACATAATTTTTCCATTGAAGCTTCTAAATTTCTCCCAATTTCCACGTGTCCTTCCCACCAAATGCTCCAATTCTCCAGATGACGTGGCAGAAAGTGTTGATGTGACAGAGTAGATTCAAAAATCAATTTATTCCCTAATGCTTCTTCCGTTCTCCGAACACCTTCTCTTCAAATGAGCTGGATGGATGAAGTCATTCAAAAAGTGAGTATCGATTGGAAACTTTCAGAAATTATCGATTGATTTTCAGAGCCATCAAAATGGATATTATAAATTGCGACACCATCCAATGACCTAAGACAAATTGAGAAGAGAACTCGAATGTTTTTTGTGGAGGCTTTTATAAAGTTTTTTGTGGTTTTTTTTTTTTGAAAAAATGAGTATTTTCAATAGTTTCTACAATCAATGGATAGGAAATTTGATGCTGATAAAAATTGTCTCTTGTCATATCATTGTAACTTTTTTGGTTTTGCTGGAATTTCGTGAAAATCGATTTGAAACTGATTTTTACGAAATTCAAGGAGAACTAGAAAAGCTACAGAGATACGGCAAGAGACAATATCTATCAGCATGAAATTTGCAATTTGTTGGTTAAATCAAGTAGAATTATTGATTTTTCGAAAATTTTGTGAAATTTTTCAAAAACTCACCCCGAATACTTGGTATGCTTGCTAATAATAGCATGCTCCACTTCCGGATGATCGGCTCGTGAGCCCTTCTGATCATCGCAAGTGAAAAAATTTCCAGAGCACCGAGCATTCACATCGGCTCCACTTTTCAGCAGATATCTCACAATTTCAGCGTCCTCCGACACTATTCCCATATGCAATACGGTTTCCCCGTAGTACTCATCTGATAGGTAGAAGTCGTTGATAGTTTTGGGGAAAAGAGCAATGAGCCGCTCAGCGAGCAACTTCATGTGCTTCGGGAGCCCCGAGAGGAAGCACGTGTGGAGCAGCGTCTCTCCGACTGCTCCACGGCAGTTCAGATTCCAGCAGATGAAGCGGGTCTCTGTGGAGGGTGTGGGTGGGACGAATGAGTTGCCGGTGCGCTCTTTGTGGCGTTGAGCAATGATTTCGGACAGTGGCATCATTGCACCCTCGCCGCCGTTGTAGAGCATTGGACGGACTTTCTGGGAGTTTATTGATTTTTTACTGAATTGTTGAATTTTTTGTTCTTGTTTGTTTTTTGTTCTTGTTGTGAGCATTTTTTTAGTTTGACATCGATTAGTAACAGGAATTGAACGAGATTTAAAAATTTTGAAAAAAAAAATTTTTTTTATTGAAAATTTTTTGTCAAATATTTTTCTCCACATTTTCTTCACAATCCTCTGACAAAATATGTATCAATCAATAGAGCTTTTTATTCTAAACCATTTACTTCTTGCCACTTTTCTCTATCTCTACTACAAACATTGGAATTTTGTAAAAACTGATTTCAGATTGGTTTTTACGAAATTCCGATTGAACAAAAAGAGATATCAAAAAACCATAAGCATCATTTTAATCAGCGTAAAATTGTCTATCGATTGGTATCAAATTTACACCAGGAAACATACCTTAACGTTAAAAAAAAGTAATTTTGAAAAAAAAAAATTTTTTTCTATTTTTTTTTGCAAATTTTTTTCATTAATTTCCACATTTTAACCCACAACTCACCTCCAAAATCTGCCGATCCAACTCCTCATGATTTCCACTTTTAATCGCTTCCGTTGCCAAATCGGCCAAAAAACCTCTACCAGAAAGATCGGCCAATTGACCGATGGCCGAGTTCTTGGCACTTGCCTGGTTTTTAATGCCCGCTGTCACTGCACTCGACGCATTTCCCATTGCTAGGAATTTTGGGAAAGAGTTGGATTTTCAGATGGAATTATTGAATTGATGGTGGAAATTTGAAAAAATTGGGAAAAAAGTGAAAAAGCAGAGTAAATAATAAAAATGTGGGGTTGGGGATGGAGTTGGAAGAGAAATTCTAGATTTCCAACCGGAAATTAGAAATTTTCCACACAAATAACATCAAAATTTGGGGAATTTCGAGATTTTTTCATGGATCACTGATTTCTAGAGGATTTCAACATTATAATAAAAACGGAAAATTTACACACTATTTCAAATAAATTCTGTGGTTGAAAATGCGCTCTACTGATAATAATATCAATGGAGCGCTTTTTCAACATTTCCAACCCTTACAACTATTTTTATCAGTTTCAACGTAATTTTTCCATTGAAACTTCTAAATTTCCCTCAATTTCCACGTGTCCTTCCCACCAAATGCTCCGATTCCCCAGATGGCGTGGCAGAGAATGTTGATGTGAGAGAGTAGATTCGAAAATCAATTTATTCCCCAATGCTTCTTCCTCTTCACTCCGGATCCTTCCGATTCATAAGAAATGAAATTCAAACTGGATAGGATCGGTGAGTGATATCGATTGAAAACTCGGAAATTCAGAAATTATCAATTGATTTTCAGAGAATTACCAACGATTTCACCGAAATGGATATTATAAATTGCGACGATGATGGAGGACTGATTTCTGCCGATGGAAATGGGATGATAGAAGAACTACTCGATTTTGATGTGTAAATTCCAATAAATGCTATATTTTCTGAATTTTCCTTTGGTTTTTCATGGTTTTCGATGGCATTTTTGATTCTGAATACATATTTTCCGGAATTCATCTGCTTCTGAAGATTTTCCGACTTTTTGGAGCCATTCTCCCTTTCCTATCCGCCCAAACTTTCCCACCACCACCATCACCACCCCCTAATCCATGTGCCGATGCCTTCCACCTGCTCCATTCAACCCGTACCGGATGAGGTTGCGACAGTTCCCTTACAGTTTAATCGATCGAGACTCCGCTCACCTGCTCCGATAGAATGGAAGAACTCAGCAGGCTCCGCCCACCGAGACTACGGTACCCGGTTATTTCAGACAGAGTCATTCTTACGGTATGCATCCATCGGGCATGGTGACCACTTTTTGGGCTCTCATTTTCTGTAGTTTCTGGGTTTTTAGGTTTTTAATGTTAGGGTACAGTAATCTAGGCTTATGGGGTACTTTGAACATTCTGGTTTTGTTATCTGTTCATGGGAAGTAATAGCGAGAAAAACAGAAATTGCAAGAAGGCATGACCATGGGTCTCACCACGAATGATACAGTAACTTTGTAAATCGGTCCAGTTTTTTGCATTTTTCTGGCAATTTTTGGAGAAACTTCAATTTCAAAAGCTAATTTGTCAATTTAGGATTTTTAAAAACTGGAAAATTTGAAAAAAATGAACGAAAATCGCCAGAAAAATGCAAAAAACGGGACAAATTCACAAAATTACTGTATCGTTCGCGGCGAGTCGCAGGGGCACGCGCTTTTGCAATTTATGGGCACACTATCACTCCGTTGGCCTCTCTACTAGCTTCTCTCGAATTCCATTCTAACCCTTTCTTCTTCCAGTATCTCTTCTCACACTCACAACTACCTAACAATGAGCACTGTCGCCGACAAAGTTACACTCTACACTAGATACATCTCGGTGAACAAATGGGTTAAAGAGTCTATCCGTTTTCTCATTCTCTTGGCCGCACCACTCCAAGCTTTCGAGGACGCTGACACGAAGAAGATTCTTATGAAGTATCTCAGGAAGGGAACGGAAAAGGTGCTCGCCAAGCAGCTTCTGGATAAGATCGTTCGTTTGGAGACCCAGAAGAGACTGTCTCGCAAAAGACAGTCTTCCAGCTCGCCAACGTCTTCTGATGGCTCTTCCAGCTCTTCTTCTGCTTCTTCTACTTCAGAAGCTACCTCCCCCGATTCTTCTAACGCCGCCAAGAAGCAGAAGCTGTCGCCTCTGGAGTCGTCAATTGCTTCTAAGAAGACTCTTCCTGCTGCTCTCGGAGCCGCCAGCAGAGCTCCAATTGCTCACTGCTCTCCAGCACTTTCAAAGAGGATCCCGATGCCCCAGACCAAGAAGACGTCGACTAACGATGAGGAGCGATTGAGACTATTCGTGGAAAGACAGAAGGCCAAGGAGGAACAGAAGAAGGCGTCGACAACTAGGACGAAGATTCTCACGGAAACGCAGTCGATTCAACAGCTCAAGAAGACGGGACGTCGTCGTTTTTTCTAAATTTTTCGAACTTCTGATTTGTTTAAACATTTTCTTGTGACTTTTTTCATTTTCTGTATTCTTTATCATTTTTTTCCCTATTTCCTATGATCTCTTGTATTTCTTGTGACTATTTCATGTCAAACTCAATTGTTTTTTATTAATTTTCAATAAACCCCCCAAAAACATAAATCAAGTGCTTATCTCTTATCAAGATTCAAAATTCCATAAACTTCTCACTATCAGATGCTCCGACCCCGCCCCAATGCTCCAGATGACGTGGCAAAAGTGCTGATGAAATAGAATCGATTCAAAAAGCAATTTATTCCCCAATGCTTCTTCCTCTTCCCATCGGTCATCTCAGATAAAAACTACAGGACAAACTATTCTGGTGATTAAAAACAAGATCAGATGAGGTATATCAATAGGAAGCTCATATTCAGAAGATATTTCTTGATTTTCAGAAAAAGGATATTGATTTCACCAAAATGGGTATTATAAATTGCGACGATGATAATGGGCTGATTTCTGCCAGTAGGGATGGATAGAATGATGAACTTCTCTTTTTTGTCTAGAAATCCAGAATAAATGCAGTCTTTTTTTGAATAGACTATTATAAGAACAGAAGAGATGAAGTTGTCCACAAATTTCAGATCATTGAATATCAAAAAGAGCTCTTTCCCTCAGTGCAATCTATTTTAACAGGTCGAAATACCTAAAAAAAAAATGCAACGAATCAGTTGCAAGAGCTCCAGTAAATGAGCAAGATGAAGAAAATCCAAAAAAGTAACACTATCTTGGTTTTAACTCTCACTTTCCCCTACGAAAACAGTTCAATTCTAACTAAAATTCCAGAAACTTCAAATTACCCTATGAAGAGCTTATCAAACAACCACAGAAACTGCTCATTTTATTAAATCCTTCACAAAAACAAAATCAATTCGAGTTCTCTTCTCAATTTGTCTTAGGTCATTGGATGGTGTCGCAATTTATAATATCCATTTGGATGGCTCTGAAAATCAATCGATAATTTCTGAAAGTTTCCAATCGATACTCACTTTATAAACGTCTTCATCTATCCAGCTCATTTGAAGAGGAGGTGTCCGGAGAAACGAAGATGCATTAGGGAATAAATTGATTTTTGAATCTACTCTTTCACATCAACTCTCTTTGCCACGTCATCTGGGAAATTGGAGCATTTGGTGGGAAGGACACGTGGAAATTGGGGAAATTTAGAAGTTTCAAGGGAAAAATCACATTGAAACTGATAAAATTTGATGTGAATGTTGTAAATGTTAAAAATGCGCTTCATTGATAATTATTGTCAATAGAGCGTACTTTCAACATTCACACCTAATTTTATCAGTTTCAACGTAATTTTTCCCCTTAAACTTCTAAATTTCCCCAATTTCCACGTGCCCTTCCCACCAAATACTCCAATTCTCCAGATGACGTTGCAAAAAGTGTTGATGAGAGAGAAAGGATTCAAAAGTCAATTTATTCCCTAATGCTTCTTCCTCTTCGCTCCGGATCTTCCCGATTAAAAAAAGCAAATCAAACTGGTTGAATGTGTATATAACTGATCCCAATTTGTTCAGTGAGTTGTATCGATTAGAAAGTCAGAAATTATTGATTAATTTTCAGTGCTAATCAAAAATTTTACCAAAATGAATATTATAAATTGCGACGATGATGGAGGGCCGATTTCTGCCAATGGAGATGGAATAGAAGAACTTTTTGTTTTTTGGTTTTTTTCTGGTTTTCTGCTAAAAATAAAGTTTTTGAACATAGTTGACTTTTTGCTGGATTTTTCAAAGTTTTCTTATATGAATAGATAGAGAATTTCGCGCTGATAAGAATGTCAGTATTTGCTTCCTTTTATCTATTCTGGGTTTCAAGGGATTTCATAAAAATCGATTTTAAAAGCTTTCAAATCAATTTTTATGAAATTCCAGAAAAACCAAAAGAGATAAAGGGAAAAAGCAAAAAACAGTTTTTATCAGCACAAAATTCTCTATCGATTGAGATACAAAACTGGAGGAAAATCGAAAAAAAAAACGTTAATTTTTTCAATTTTTTTGAAAATTCAAGTTTTTCAAAAATTTTCCAAGTGTTCACAATTTTTAGCTCTAGCTCACTATTCTGTTACTCTGATGCCAATCCAGCTCCCAATTTTTCGTCGAATATTTTGTGACTTTTAAGTCAATATTGACACTTCTTTCACATTTTTCACCGCCGACTCGTCCGTGGGGGGCTCAATTCAATTCAGACAGCTGGTATCCCCGAAAAGTTGTGGAAAAAACTTTCTTTTCTCAGTTTTTCAAACAAAAACTATGAATTTAACAGTTAAACTTCAGAAATTTTGGAAAAATCAATTGAAAATCAATTAACTTTTCAAAAATTTCACATTTTTTCGTACGAAACTTCGAAAAACCTTCTTTCTTATTGATTTTCCAACTAAATTTGACAAAATTCCAAGCTCCCTCTATTCCATCCCAAATGACTCATATTTACCTAGCCCCGCCCACTTCTATGAATAAACAACGCGAAACATAATACCCAGAAAGAGCCAAAAGCCAGTGTGTGGCACAGCTGATATTGCGAAACACTCGAATAATTGGTTTCCACTTGGTCTTTTTCTTTTTGACCCACTACTCTTTAGACGGAAGTTATTTGTTTTTGTGAAGTTTGATTTTTAGGTGAACTCTTTCAAAAAGGCGGTTGGTTTTCGAGGAGCTTTTCTATTTTTATTGAACTTTTGTGAATTCGCAGTAAATGTTTTAAAAAGGATTTGAGAATTTTTAAGAAATTTGGTCAAACTGATACTTTCGACGTCGCTGATTTTCTGATTCTGAATCTAAAGTCAGAATTTCTGTAATTGATCAGATTTTTGAGAAAAAATGAGTCAAAGTTGTTTGTTCAGCACTAATTCCTCTACAGTTTCACTTGAAAATTAAAATTATGGAGGAAAATAGTGCTGAAAACGGTTGACACATCTTTTCTCAAAAATGAGATCAGTTGCAGAAATTCTGACTTCAGATTCAGAATCAGAGACGTCGAAATTATCAGTTTGACCATATTTATGAAGGGGTGAATTCTAGGCCAGCTAGATTCGTGATTTTTTCTCGATTTTTTTCAATTTTTCATAAATTTTCATGGTTTCTTGAGGTTTTTTTTTTGTTAAATTTCGTCAAAAAACCTTCAAAAATTGATGAAAATTAATGAAAAACGGAGAAAAAAACAACAAAAATAGAGAAAATTCACGAATCCAGCCATCCTCGCAATCAAAAACTTTAATTTTCGCTCCCAACTAGTCATCAATCATAGTTTTTGGTGGCGAGGGACTAGAAAAATCACAAGGTGAATTCTAGGCCACCTGAATTTGTGATTTTTTTCGATTTTTCTCGATTTTCTCGATTATTCATAAGTTTTTCATTAATTTTTATGGTTTTTCGCGGTATTTTCGACAAAAAGTGTTCTTGCTAACCATTTTTGTCGAAAAATGCTTAAAAAACCCAAAAAATCAATGAAAATTTAAGAAAAACGGCGGAAAACAAAGAAAAATCTTGAAAATTCACAAATCTAGCTGGCCTAGAATTCACCCCCGCCATTTTTCTAGTCCAAATCGCAGCCTCTTCCATATTCATTCAAAAATCAATGACAAACTCTGATTTTCGCTCCCAACCAGTCATCTTTCTCTCTCTTTCTCTCTCTATTCTACTTTGCCAACAATCTGAACGCAAAATGACTCACTAAATACCCACAACCTGTTTTTGTTTTTTCTCTCCCCCTTTTTTCCTTCCGTCTTCTTTCCTGTCATGAAAGGGCGTTGTCACACTGTTATTCAGTCTCTCTCTTTCTATCTTTTTTGAAATTCTGATCACTTTGATACAAAAAGTATAGAAAAATGCACAAGTTTTTGTTTTTTCGTCACCCTGACAACTAGGCGACGCTGAAGTTATGAAATATGCTCTTTCTTGTGTTTTTCCAGTAATTTCTAGGCTTTCATGAGTTCTGACTATAAAAACTACTCAAAATTCATAGAACTTGGCATTATTTAGCCATTTTTCTATGAAAATGTGCTAAAACCTCAACTTTTCACTATTTCTCTACAAAAAAGTGGTCATTTTGTAGCTAACTGTTAAAACACGTGCTCCAAATGCTCAACTGAAGAATCATAGCTCACAATCACAGAAATAACAAAAGTCAAACAAACTGACAACACATTTCTTGTTTATCATTTGCTTTCCTTTTTCTATTTCTAATTTACAAATGTATTTTTGGAAATTCCAACGTATAAATGTATCCCAAAAGTTGAAAAATTGGCCTAGAAAATAAAAGCACATTGTCTACGTTTTTCTGGTATATTGTTTCGTTGCTCGAGCCTCGAGCACATCGAGAGCACAAAAATATGCTCTTGAGCATCAGAACAACGAAACTTTGTACAATTTCAAAAAGTGAAGAAGAGTTCTTCCAGTAGTAGTCAATGAGTAACATGCTGATTCATCTTTTTCGTTTTTCGTACTGAAAAAAGCTAACAACTAATTCCAAAAATACGAAGACGTTCACAGCAATCTACGGGCGATTTTCCAATTTCAAGTTGATTTTCACTTCAATATTCCAGTTTTCACAAAATTAGAATTTCATGAAAACTGGAATACTGGAGTCAAAATCAGCTCGAAAATAGAAAATTCCGGGTAGATTACTGTGAACATCTTCATATTTTTAGAATCAGTGTTCAGCTTCTTTTTCAGTACGAAAAAATTGAATCAAAATGCCATTCATTGATAACTACAGGAAGAAGTGACTCATTTTTTCTACAATTTTTTTCTCTATTGCATTTCAAAGTACTGCAAATCTGCTCTACTGCTAATCTACCACCCTGCGAGGACACCTAGCCAATAGTGAAAGCGACAAAGGGATAAAGTTAATAAAGTCACTATTATTTCGACTTTTATGACCTAATTTTTATTTCATCACTATAGAAAAAGGGATAAAGCTCAAAAAAGTCAATTTCCTTAATTTCGACTATTTTTCTCATTGATTGAGCTCAAAAATCACTATTTCCTAGCTATTTCTGACTCATCATATCCAAAAATATCCCAAAATTTCCCAATTTCACAATGACCATTCCAATTCGTCACTTGTCTCTCAATGACTCACTCTCCCCGTTCACTTCCTACTGCTACCTTTTTCTCTCTCTTCCTCTCTCCACTATTATAATACCCTTTTCAATTCTCCGAATTCATATGACCAAAGCAAACATTTTCGCCCGCGACACGTCCATTGTGTCGTTTTCACGATACTCGTTTGACTCATTCAACTTGGATTTGCTGTCATCATCTTCTATTTTGAGTCTAGTTCGTCTAGTTCATCTGGTTTATAGAGAAACGTCAGACAAAGTCAAAAATTCATGTAGATCTTGCTGTTTCCAACGTTTAAATCGGAAGTTCTGATATTTTTACAGTAAAATATAAAATTTCAACGAAAAAGTTGGGATATTTTCGTAAAATCTTCCAAAATCAAATTTTAGATGATTTCAGATAGATTTTACTAAAAAAATTTCACTACCAAAATGAAGCTTCAGGATTTTTTTCATAGTCTAACTACATTTTTGTACTAATTTTTCAAATTTCGGCTCTTTTCTATCCATTATTCTCCTTTTTATTGAAAAATTCAAATTCCCGCTCAATTTCATCGATTTTATTGATTTTTCACCCAAAATATCGATTTTTGCTCATTTTTCATAGAATTTTTTAAAATTTTTCATATAAAAACTGTACTTCAATCTACTTTTGCTCTATTTTTGTTACATTTCACTAGTTCTTACAACTTATTTTATAGTTTTTTGCTCAACTTTTCAGATTTTCTCCCTTTTTTCCAACTCTCAGCTCAATTTTTCAAATTCCCCTCCCAATTCCATCTATTTTGCAGATGTCGTACCCGCAATACAACCAACCGCCACCATACACCCAACAACCGGGTTATCCACCACCAGGATCCGCCGGTTATGTGCCTCAACAGGGCGGATATTATCCACAGGGACAACCGGGCGCTTATTATCCACAACAACCTCACGTTGTGTGAGTTTTTTATTGTTTTAATCGGCAATAGTAAGTGCGCTCTATTGAGAATGGTAAAAATTGACGAGAAAACTGCAGGATTTCTCGGCCAAGGCCATCATAAATGGTGGTCGTGGCCGTTAAATAGTGGAATTTTCTCTTCCAAATTTGCAATTCTCACAAGGGAAGTCTTTTTGGACACAGTACGAGATCTTGCTGAAACTTTGAACACAGATAATATCGCCCACGGTGATAACGGAACTGTAGTCAGTTTTTCCAAATCTCTTCTACTTCTGGAGATATGACGTCTTCAAGTTTCACATTCCCTCCCAATGGTAGAAAAAAGTGAAACTTGAAGACGTCATATCTCCAGAAGTAGAAAAGATTTGGAAAAACTGACAACAGTTCCGTTATCACCGTGGGCGATATTATCTGTGTTCAAAGTTTCAGCAAGATCTCGTACTGTGTCCAAAAAGACTTCCCTTGTCAATAGAGCACACTTACCATTAGGTAAATCATTAAAATCGTAATTTTGAAAGTGAGGGAGTGGACGTGGCCTATTGGTTCTCGCCGCGAAATAGCTAAAAATACAGTAATCCCATCATTTCAACTAGTTTTTTTGGAAATTTTTAGTGGTTTTCACTGAAAAATCAGTGAAAAACATTCAAAAATATCAATATTTATCAAAATATCGCAAAATAAAACGAACATTTTCGCAGCAAGACTCATTTTTGCACTTTCTATCACCATATCCCAAAAAATAACGAAAATATCGAAAAATAACAAGAAAATCGTCATATGTTTGATGATAAACTTGATATTTCCACTCAAAATTCATAAAAAAATCAGAAAATTTCTAATTCCTTCCTTAAAATCCTTCTAAATTTCATCAATCTCCCTAAATTTTCAATGATAAACTTCAAAATTCCAATAAAAATTCATAAAAACTTCAAAAACTTCAGAAAATTTAGGAAAACCTGCCAATTTCCAGTTCTACTCCTAAATTTAATAAATCCTCCCCAAAATCCTCCAAAGTTTCACCAATCGCCATAATAATGATGCTATTTTCTAGTTATTCTCCTACTTTTTCATCCAAAAGCCACCTAAAACTATCACTAATCCCCCTATCATCTTTCAGAGTAGTCGAGGAGCGTCGTGGCGGTGGTGGCCGAGGTGGCGGCAGTGACAACTGCTGTCTGGTGGCCCTGTTGGCGTGCTGCGCCGGCTGTTGTATCGCCGACTGCTGTGACTGTTGTTAGTCTCCGCCCATTTCACATTTATAATGGTGATGAGCTTCAGAATTCTCCCCCCTGGCTTCTCAATCTGATGACATCTGATCAAATCGCTAACCATTACTGTATATGAACTTTCGATATAAAATTGCAATTTTTTGAATAAAATGTTTCTTTTACCTATTCTATTTTCAGCTCTTTGCTCAATTTTCAGATTGGGCAACAAATTTTTACAGTTTTATGTCTTTCTACGTATAAAATCCAATAAAAAGTGAGCAAAACACCCAGAAAAGAGGGAATCATAGTCTAGACTGATTGCCATTCACCCACTGGCTGATCATCTGATGGGCGATGGCTCCCGCCGGCGGGATGTAGTGCAATGTCTGTCTGTCGTCCAGAGT
This sequence comes from Caenorhabditis imperialis, assembly GCA_963572205.1. Taxonomy (NCBI): domain Eukaryota; kingdom Metazoa; phylum Nematoda; class Chromadorea; order Rhabditida; family Rhabditidae; genus Caenorhabditis; species Caenorhabditis imperialis. Next base: position 2,374,457 of record OY751542.1, on the reverse strand, counting down.
TCTCGGAAGTTTCTTCAGGAATGGGTCCGCCAGGGTGGTCTCGAGGGCCTGGCGCACTTGGTGGCGGGAGAACCATTGGGCGGTCTCCAGTTCGTCGGGGCACACTGAGATCTGAAGCGATTTTTAGTTTTTAATGGATTTATTGTCGGCGCAAAAAAATGAGTGCACGGTGTCTGCGCAGTAATTGGCGCCAACTTGCACAAAATGGGAAAATCGATGCTTTCATAATGGGTTTTTCGCATTTTTTGCCTCAAATATATAATCTGTAGGCCTTAATTGACTATTTTCAACCAATATCCGTCGTTTATTTTATAACACAAGCTGGAAAAACTGGAAAAAAGACTCCCAGTCCAATGGAGCGCATTTGCAGACCCCCTCCCGCTGCACTCATTTTTTTGCGCCGACAATATATAAAGTTTTCTGTTGAAATTTCACCAGATTTATACACAACATAGTCGAAAGCTTTCTGCTCACAATCATACAATAAAAATTTACAAAATGCTTTCTAGCTCCGAGTTATGGCTCACATAAGTCCAAAATAACAACGAAAAATGATAGAAGGGTAACTTTTCACAGTATTTTGGGCTTTTTGGCTTTTTGGTTTGGGCTCATGGAGCTCTCAAGGTATATTTTACAAAAAATTGATTATTCCATATGCTCAGTAAGTGCGCTCTACCGAAACAATAATCAAGTTTATCAGTGATGCGTGTTTTGTGACGCACAATACGCTTCTCAATTGATTCTGTTAAATTCAATGGATTTTATTTGCTTTTTGTCGTATTTTCTTCTGAATTCGTGGATTTTGACAGGATTTTTTCAACATTTTTGATAAAAGTGCCACTTTTACCAACAATTGAACTTCCTTTTGAAAATTGGCACTTTTATCGAAAATTTGAAGAAATTCTGTCAAAATTCACGAATTTTGATGAAATACAAACAAAAACCAGATGAAACTCATTAAAATCGAGAAAAACAATTGAAAAGCGTGCTGTGCGTCACAAAAAAGCACCACTATCAATTTTCATATGCTTTTCAATAGAGCGCACTTTCCGTTTCGTTTGTTTTAATGAAAATATCACTTCAATAAACCTTCTGATCCATTCTAGCAACCGCAATATGTGCCATCATCAGCGAGGAATCGGGCATTGGCCACGGCTGTGACATATCCAACGATCGGATCGATTCCACTTCAATGCCTACTTCTTCCGCGATTTCACGACGAGCACACTCCGCCATGCTCTCACCGGACTGAAATTGCATTGATTATGAGGGAAATAGAAGCAATTTGAACAGTTTCAAACGAAAACTGAACTGAAAAAGAGCTTTTTTAGATCTGAACATAGATAATGTATAGAAAATCGTTGCCATTATCTCAAAAATGCTAGTTTTATCTTACATGAGCAAATCCAGCGACAGCAGTGAATACTCCTCCAGCAGATCCACGATGTCTGACAAGAAGGGCGTGCTCATTCGTGGGATCCGTGATTAGGGTGATCGAGACTGGAGAGAACTGGAAATTGGGCTCGTTTGGAAAGGTTCTACAAAGTTTTCTAGCGTTCTGGAGCATTTTGATTGCTCCTATGGGCGTCGAAGTTATGTACGCTAATAGTAAATCACGTTTACATCAAAATTCACGAGTGAGGGGAAAGAGAGCACACAACTTTCTTAATTTATACACCATCCGGTTCGAAATTTGACAGTTTTCACAGAAAATCAACCAATTTTAATGACAAAACACCAAAATCTAAAGAAACTCGTGCAAAATTGGTTTTCTTGAACAAAAATTGTGCCAAGGTACCAACATCCACCATCCATTCACCAAATTCACACCAAATCAGAACCAAAACGCTTCGAATAGCGCAATATCCCAAAAATCATAATCTTGCACCAAACTCACACCAAAATAACACTACAAAGTTTCTAAAAAGCGGCAATATCCCAAAAATCACCATTTTGCGCCAAATTCACACCAAAATTGCACCATTTCTACACCAAAACGCTCCTAACAGCGTCAAGAAGGCAAAATTCATCATTTCATACCAAAATTTCACCATTCTACACTAAATTTTCACCATTTCACTATTTCTACACCAAATGTTCACTATTTCACACGAAAATTTCACCATTTTTTCAATATTCTTGCTTCTCTCACCGTAGGATAATAGACCCTCTGACAAGTGACACACTCGGCTCCACTCTTGCTCGTCCTCATCTTCAACGCCGCCGCACACTTGGGACACCTCCGATAGGTGGCCGCCCATTTGGTGAGCGATTGGAATTTGGCGAGCAGATTCCGTTGCCGTTCCTCTTTCATCGTCAGCATCGCCATGCGGACGTCGGTGAAGCGGCCGCCGAGAGAGTCGCCCAGTTGTTTCAGGACCTCTTTTTTCGAGATTGGAGAGTCTTCTGGAGGCTCCGCGGCGTCGATCGAGGTGCCGAACAGGGGGATCTGGGAGTGAAATGGTTACTGTAGTTTGAGATGCATTTTGAGGATCAAAGATGAGAGAGATGGGGAAGAGGGGTACAGAACTGGAACTACAGTACTCCTGTAAAAACTTTGGTTGGATGACAGATTGCGGTTTGTCAGTCATTGCTACAGTAATAAAACAGTGGGGTCATGATTTTTAGAAGCTATAAATTATAGAATTACAGTAACCGTGTTGCCGAATTAGTTGGATTACTATACTTTCAGACATATGAACTATCCGTCTGAAAAGTACATAAATCCGATTGTTTTGACAACGGGATTACTGTAATTATTTTCAAAATGTAATACTATTGCTACAGTAACCCTTCACTTTCGAAAACAATTGCTGTATTCGCTATAAAAATTGTCAAGTTCAAGCTATTAGTGTGCGACTGGATCAAGTTATTACCGCTCGTTCAAAAATTGAATAAATTGGTTCAAAACTACAGTAATCTTAACTGGACAAAAAAGAGATTACTGTACTTCGTAAAAAATGCAAAAGCGAAGTTACAGAAACTTTTAACAGAAGATGATTTACTACAGTAATCTAAAAACTACACTAATTGTCTCACCTACAGTAGGGTTACGATCAACTACCGTAACTTCATTAACAACAGTAATCCTACCAGCTACCGTACTCTCATTAACTACAGTACTCCTGTTACCTACAGTATTCCTATCAAGTACAGTACTCCAATTCACCACCATACTCACACCAATTACACTACTTCCATTACCTACCGCACTCCTTTCAACTACAGTACCCCCATCTCCCACAACACTCTTAACATTTACCATACTCCCTATCCCCCTACAGCACTCCCCTACCATATCCACATCGCTCTCAATGGCATCAAGTAGACACGAGTTGCTCAAATCGAACTGCAAACCGTAGTCGCCCAACTTCTGTCGGAGATCCGCGAACTGGTGCTCCACCATTCGCACCTCGGCACCCTTCGTCACCAGAAGACGTCGGTCGACCATCAGGACGAGTCTCGAGCGGGGGAACTCGCTGCAATGTTTATATAGGGACTCATGGCCATAAACTTAGACGGTGATTTACAGTTTACAATTAGGGAGACCAACATTGTAAAAGTTAAAGGGGACACCGGCAGGAAGGTTACAACATTCCCACTGACACCCATCGCCACCCTGTCACACCATGTGGGGATGGTGGGTGCACCTGCACGGGCCGTACCCCCTTTCAGACGAAGAGACTCCGCCCACTGTCGGCCCATGGTGCACAGGGTGGGTTTCAGACGGGATATGGTCATTTTTACCGGTTACATCCCAAGGGGATGGTGACCACTTTTTTGAGCTCTTATTTTTCTCTCCCTTTTTTGGTAGTTTTTGGGTAGTTTTTGGGGGTAGTCAGGTTTATCCTTAGGCTAGCTGGTAGGGTGGCTCACACATCGGTCGCACATTGGTGGTACAGTTGGATATAATTTGGAGCAAATTGTTATAGAGCGTAGTTTCTGTACTTTGGGGTTCAAGTTAGGAAAATAGAGCAAAAATAGCAATTTTGTGATAGAAAAATTGGGAAAAATTTTGGCTAGAAAACTAGAAAAACTGTAGAAATTCAGGAAAAATGTCTTAAAAGTTAGAGGAAAATAGCTAAAAATTTAGAAAATTTTTAAAAATTTAGGAAAAAATTAGGAAAATTTCTTGAAATTTTGGAAAAAATGGCAAAAAATTTGGAAAATTTCTAAAAATTTAGGAAAAAATTGGCGAAAATTCCGAAAATTTAGGAAAAAATTGCTATAATTCTGGGAAAATTTAGCAAAAAATGACCGGATTTTCAGAAAATTTTAAAAAATTCAGAAAAAATATCCAAAAAATTTCTGAAAAAATCGAGCTCCCATCATTTTTTGCTCACAGTTTCAATGTTCCTCAGCGCCTTATCACTTTATCAATTTTTGCCTACTTTTCCATTTTTTCCGATTATTTCGTGGGTTTTCAAAATTTCTCATCAGGCTCTTCAGAAGCCGTCAGGGGGTAAGATGACGTGATGAAGAAGTGATGATCGTCTTTTTTGGAAATTAATTGGGTTTTTCGTTTATATTTTTCTGAAACAGTGAATTTTAAATTCATCTAAAACATTGTGTGATCTCATTCAAAATTCAGGGAAACATAATGACAAATGTCTTCAAATTTTTGCTAATTTTCAAAAATTTTGGACTTTATTCTGCTGAAAGCATATTAAATGTAGAAATTATCAGTAGAGCGCGCTTGCAACTCTAACTTCTATAGCTTCTCTGCGTCTCTTACCATAGTTCTATCTCTAGTTTCTCTGCGTCTCTACCTGTCTCTAGCTCTCTCGTCGTCTAACTCTAGCTCTTTGCTTGCTAGATTCTCTGCGTCTCTAACTATCTCTATTTCTCGCCCTCTGCGTCTCTTACCACAGTTGTAACTCTAACTTCTCTCTGCGTCTCTGCTCATAGCCCTATCTCTAACGTCTCTGCGTCTCTAACCATAGTTCTATCTCTAGTTTCTCTGCGTCTCTACCTGTCCCTAGCTCTCTCGTCGTCTAACTCTAGCTCTTTGCTTGCTAGATTCTCTGCGTCTCTAACCACATCTCTATCTCTAACTTCTCTGCTTCTCCCTCAGCTTCCAACTTTCTCACTGTCTTGCAAGCTTCTCTGCGTCTCTAACCATACCTCTATCTCTATCTTCTTTTCCTCTCTCCCTCTCTAACCCTCTCTATCATTCCTATCACTAACCCCTTCCCTTTTCCAGTAACATCTCACCCCTATACCGTTCAATCATCATGTCCGCTACTCCGAATGAGTATTTCTCGAAAGTGAACAAGGTCCGCGACCTGACCCGCCAGTTCAAGAAAGGAAAGAATGTGAAGGAGTCGCTCCAGCTCCTGATCTTGCTCAGCGCCCCATCAAAGGCTTATGCTGTGGCCGGCACGAAGAAGTATCTGATTCGCTATTTCCAGTCTGGAGCAGAGGAGATCGAGCTCGCCGAGCAGCTGATGCATAAGATTATTCGATTGGAGAAGGAGTTTGAGAAGAAGATGGCGGATCTTCCAGTGAAGCCAGTGGAGTCATCGGAGCCACCACGAAAGCGCAAGGCCTCGACGGCGTCGACGTCTTCGAATGGAACCAGCAATTCGGAATCGACGACGGCTTCGGAGCCGAAGAAGGCGAAGGTGGAGGCTGCTGCTCCAGCTCCAGTGAAGAAGCCACAGGAGCCCAAGATCACTGCTGATGAGAAGATGAGAGAGTTCATTGCGCGACAACAGGCGAAGAAGTTGGAACGACTTCAGGCGACCCGCACGACTAAAGTGCTCAGCGTGGAGCAATCCAAGAAGCAACTAGCCAAAGTGCTGAAGAGAGGACGACGTGGATTCTGAGCAGCTTCTCATCATTCTAATCACTATTGATCTCTATTTCTCTTTCCCTTTTTTCATTCTTTCCCCCCGATTTCCATTAATCCGCGCAAAAACCGTTGAAATTCCCAAATTCCCCCCTTTTCCCCCACACAAAATGTGTGCTTTTCGTTGCTCTTGCCTCAATTTCAATGTTTCTTGCGCGATTCTCTCTCCTTTTTTCTTTTCTTTCCCTAATTATCACTTAATCACTCTTAATCACTCTTAATTATCACTTAATTACCCCCCTAATGATCTAATTGTGAATAATTGCAATATGATTCAATAAATTCCCCCAAAAACCCTAACTTTTTTTTCAGTTTTTTTTTCTCAAAATTTCAGGTTGAATTTCAAAATGCTCACCCTTGAAGAGCGGAATCTTGAATTTTCCAGTAATCCAATAGTCGAACTTTCTCCACGAATCCCATATTTTCGCTGGTTTTTTGGCACGATGAGGTGGTGAATAATCTGCAAGAATTGGGGGATTTTCAGGTGGAAATTGAGGATTGTTAGGTATTTTCAGGATTTATAGAGTCGGAAAGTGATTTGGAGGAGCAACTTTCACAAGAAGCACTGATTCACTAGTAAGTTTGGATTTTCATTGAAAAATTAGGTTTTATCTTCAAAAATTTGGTTTTATTTTAGAAAAGTACTGTTTTGCGTTGAAAAAACAATTAATTTCAGTAGAAAATTGAAAAATTACACCGAAAAGATAAAAAAGACATAGTTTTCAGTGAAAATTGAAGTTTTTAGAGTTTTTTTGCCTATTTTTCAGATAAATTTCCAAAAAAATGTACAGTTTTAGCAGAAAAACCAATAATTTCTATAGAAAATTGAAAAATACCTCCAAAATGATGGAAAAATTCACTTTTTTCAATGAAAATTGGAGTTTTTGGAGCTTTTTTCATAGTTTTTTGCCTCTTTTTCGGATAATTTTTTCTAAAAATCGCAAAAAACGTGAATTTACAGTGTTTTTTCACAATTTTTCTGGAAATCAAGACTGAAAACCAAAAAAGCACCGAAAAATGCTTCAAACTATCAAATTTTCACTGAAAAATCTCAAAAACTTCCCCTTTCCCTACCTTTTTGATATCAAATTGACTACAACGTATCCTCCTCGTCGTATCGTCATTTTGACCCCTAAAAGTGTTCATTTTATCAGTTTCTATCAGAAAGTCTTGATTTTTTGTAATTATCGGTAATTATAGGTAATTAGGGCATTATTAGTCAGGATAATTAACTGATGTTGGAATTTTGAATTGATTTTATGATAAAAATGTTAGAATTTCTGAATTTTTTCAAGTAATTGAAAATCAACACATTTTCCATTGAAAAAAAATCATAAAAATTATGAAAAAATAATAGAAAAAGTCATGATTTATTAGAAAAAAATTAGTAGGAAAAATAGGAAAAAATAGAAATTTTAAACTTCAAAAATTCTAAAAATATCAGAAAACCTGTGAAAAATATGGAAAAAATCACTAAAAATATGAGAAAATGGCAAAAAAAAATCAGAATTTTTTGTACAATCAGTACAGTGAATAATAAAAATATTGAATTGGTTAAAAATTGGCGAAAATTGGGGAAAAAGTGAAAAAACAGAAATTAGGAACAGAAAATACAGACAAGGCGGGAAAATACATAAAATTGGCGGGAAAAATTTGAATTTTTTTGAAAAAACATTTTTTTGATCTAAAAATTGAAATTTTCAAAAAAAAATATTGGAAAATCACAAAGCTTTGATATGGAAAAATAGGCAAAAAATTGAAAAATCAGTGAAAAATTGAGAAAAAAAAATGAAAATTTAGTGAAAAATTGCGGAAAATTCGGGAAAAATTTTTTGAAAAAATCAAAAAAATTTTTTGAAAAATTTTAAAAATCAAAATTTTCCAAATCGTCGCAATTTTCCCAATGAATTTCTTCAAATTAAAAAAAATTTTTTTTTCAAAAAAATTAAAAAAAAGGTCATCTGATCGTCAAAAAGTACAAGAAAAAGAGAGAGACACAGAGAAAAAAGGGGATACAGGTAAAGATACTGATAAGGAACCAAAAAAGTTCCGAAAATTGATGTGATAATGTCAAAAATCGTCCAACCGGAACCGCGACGCGACCGCGTCGCATCAAATTTTTCAAATCACAAACTGAGCCGCCAAATTGGCGACTCCAATGCCGATAATTCCATAATGAATGTACTTTTTGAGTGGTGTCAATGTTCCAGCGGCCGCTGATTGGCGAATGTACACCAATGAGGGAAGGGCGAACACGTAGACGAGGCCGGAGATCGAGCCGACGTATCTGGAAGCAATTGGTGGTGGTTGCGAAGCGGTCGCGGTGCGGTCAGGGGCTTGAGAAGCATGAAAACGCTTCGCGACCGCTTCGCAACCAGTTGAAAGCTCGAAAAGTGGTTGCGAGGCGGTCGCGGTGCGGTCAGGGGATTGAGAAGCATTGAAATCGCAACGCAGCCTCGTCGCAACAACAATTTTGAACTTGAGAACTTCAAAAAGTGGTTGCGATGCGGCTGCGTTGCGGTTTTTCTGATTTTTAGTCATTTTGGTCAACTTTCATGGAAAACAGTCGATTTTGAGTTTTTTTTTAACTTTTTTCTCATATTTTTCGGATAATCATTCCGAAAAATATAAGGAAAAGGGTTTTTGGAGCATTTCGAGCACATTTTTTAATAATTAGTATGGGAAATGTGCTGAAAACATTAAAAATTGCGAAAATTATGTGCTTTTTCAATATTGTCTTTCAAAAATGAGCAAAAAACATAATTTTCATCGAAATTTTATATAAAACTCACCAAAACTATTAAAAACAAGTCGATTTGTGATTCTCTCCTGATATTTTCAGAATTTTTCCTTATTTTTTTTCTTTTTTACACTTTTTTTTCAAAACTTCCAATTATTCTCCCGAAAACCATCACAAACCTCAAAATACTTCCAACATTCGGATAGAACGTTGCAAATCCCACAGCAATAGCAATAAGAGCCACATTCAATCCAATAACTTTAATCGTTCCCGGCCATATCTTTCCACAAATTGCATAGAACAGTTGGGATCTCACAAGGAACATGAGAAGTGGGAGCACGGTGATCATTTGGAAGAGCAGAAAGAGGCGGGCTGTCGAGGAGAGCACGTCGCCGGCTCCAAAGTTGTTCAGGAAGTTCTGAAGGTGAAATGGCTTGATAGTCATGGATTTGATGAAATAGAAAGGGTTAGGAAAGACCAGATGTTTCAAAAGTTACTGAATTCGATAAAATGGGTCCATTTTTGAAGAAAAAACCATCAAAAATGTACTCCACTTTCTATTTTCATAGCCAGGGCTATTTTCGATCCAATTTTCTTCAAAAACTTGATGAATTTTCCAATTTTCGATCTAATTAGAATCAAATGCTCTTTCTCAAGAGTGCTCACATCACTGATACAACTCCTCTGCACTGGAAACGCGGCAAAGAACGTGAATCCAATGAACACATAACAGAAAGCCACCAATCCATATCCGATCGATAAATCTCTCGCGTTATTTTCAGGTCTTTTCTGATTCCGGAGAATGGTGAGCACCGCATTGTGGATAAAATATGATAGGGTCAATGTGCCGGAAAGTGCGGGAAAGTGCATATTGGCCACTGGAAATTCAGAATTTTCAGAATAAATTGAAGATTTCAAGGAAGAGCTCACATTTAACGTAATGAATCGATTTTGGGTTGGAGAAATCCATATTGACACCACACTCCAACAGTTTTGAGAAGACGAATATGAGCAGGTACATCACGGAGACTGGAAATATGAGCATTCTTATTGAGAAATGGATACGGAAAATGAAAAATTGCAGGAAAACTGCAGAAAATGGTGAATAATTTTTGTAGTTAGATCTAATTCATCCGAAGAACTGAAAATTTCGCCAAAAAATCAACGATTTCACACAAAATTGGTGTCAGATAGGTTTAGGATCCGTGAATAGTTGCGAATACACCAAAAGTCTGTCATAAAGGGTGAAGGAACATTATTTTTGCGCCAAAATGCACCAAAAAGTACCAACACCCTAGTGTACACCATTCTCACACCAAATGTTCACCATTTTTTACACCAAAAACTCTTGAAACAGCGCGAACATTTTAATGTACACCAATTTTGCACCAAAATTGCACCAAAACACAAAAAATGCTCAGTTTCACTCTAAAACGCTTCAAATGGCGCCAATTTTCGTCATTTTTGCACCAAATCCGTACCAAAATTGCACCAAACCACCAATATACCCCTTTTTCACACCAAATTTTCATCATTTTACAACAAAATTTCATCAAAATTGCACCAATTGCCAACACCCTAGTGTACACCATTCTCACACCAAATGTTCACCATTTTTGCACCAAAAACTCTTGAAACAGCGCAAACAACTTAATATACACCATTTTTGCACCAACTTCACACCAACACTGCGCCAAAACACAAAACAGGCTCCATATCACACCAAAACGCTTCAAATGGGGCCAAGCAACCAAATTTTGTCATTTTTGCACCAAATTCACACCAAAATTGCACCAAACCACTAATATCTCCCTTTTTCTCATTAAATTTTCATCATTTTACAACAAAATTTCATCAAAATTACACCAATTGCACCAAAACGTTTCAAACTCCTAGCATTTACAATTTCTGCATCAAAATGCTTCAAAAAGTCACCAATACCATAAAATCCACCATTTTCACACCAAAAACACACCAAAATTGCTCCAAAAACTCTCCAAACTGCGCTAACACCCTAACATCCACCATTTTTACACCAAAATTTCCTTATTTTTGCGCCAAACCACCAAGATTCACCACTTTCACACCATTTTCACACCAAAATCCACCATTTCCACAAAAACTATCCAAACTCACTAGTGCCAAGCACATTAAACTTGGTGAAGAACGTGGGCGACTTGAAGTTCATCAACGGGAAGAGGGCGATGGCGAGATAGATGGGGACGGTGCCACGGAGGGTCCAGAACTTGTCGAAGCTCCAGTCGTCGGAGCCCTCCTCGAGGAACTCGGACGCCGCGTCGAATACTTGTTTCTCCCACTGGGGGATGGTCCATTGGGAGGTTTGTTCCGGGCAGTATACTGGAAAGAAGGGAATGGGTTACTGTAGAGGTAGTGGTGAGCTGGAAGGGGGGGGGGGGGGGGGGGGGGGGGGGTGCTCCGGGAAGTTTCAGAGTTAAAAATGCTCATATTTTTGTCTTTTTTTTTGAATTTTATACGAAATTTCATGAAATTCAGATAAATTGGACGTGCAGTAAGTGCGCTCTATTGCAAATTGAAAAGTGGAAGAGAAAACTTGGTTATTTCACGGCCACGGCTATCGAAAATTTAAACAAAAGAGCATGACCCCAAAATAGTGGACTTTTATATTAAAAGTCTACCATTTTAGGGTCATGCTCGTGTGAATCAATCCACAAACTTTAAGTTTAGTTTTTCGATCTAATTTACATTCTACAGTACCCCTACAGTACCCCCACAGTACCCCCATACCATCACAAGTGAACGTCTTGTTCTCCATAACCGGAATAGTCGTACTATTCGGTTGCAGTGCCTCATATACCACTGCTCCCGTAAAATAGAGGAAATTGGACATGAGCACCCAGTAGACGATGACTCCGCCGATGAGCACACACACGCTGAACACCACTGCACAGTACTCTCCTACTCGACCGAATAGCGACTTGCAAACGTCGGAGAACTCGGCGAGCTGCGGGTCGATTGAGAGGTCTTCTGGAAAAGAGCACAATTTCTAGATATCAGTATTGATTCATTGATTCTAGGGGATTACTGTAGGTCAAAAATACGGTGATTTTGAAGCTACTGTAGAAAAGCGCGTTGAAAATTTATTACTGTAACTTATAGTTAGCATTCAGTCCCAAAGATACGGTAGAAATAAGGATTACTGTAGCTTTTTAATTCTTCAGTTTAACAGATTACTGTACACAATTTTTGAATCTAATTAGAGGTTACTGTAGATAACAGAGTTTTGGCCACAATTTTGAGAAAATTGGGGAAGTCACTGTTATCTACAGTAACCTGCCAATAGGTCAAATTTTGACCGTCAAAAAATATCTACAGTAATCAATGAAACATAAATTCTTCAAAGTTACAGTAATCCTCATTTCTACCGTATAATCAGGACTGTGTGCAGGTTACAGTAACTCATTTGCAATGCTCTTTTCTACAGTAACTTAAACAATAACCGTATTTCAGCCTTTAGTCCTTCTTCATTACAGTAATCCGTTACTACAGTAATTGGTCACTACAGTAATCCGTCAGTTAGTTACAGTAACTCCTAATTCAATAGTATCTTAAAGACTGATTTCGAAAATTCTACAGTATCTCTCCAATTCCAACTACTTTTAGCCTACTGCTTGCTACAGTAATCTTTTCTACAGTAACAATGTCAAACTACAGTACCCTCCCCCCATTTCTACAGTAACCCTCTCAAACTACAGTACCCCTATTTCTACCGTAATCCTTCCAACCTACAATATTCTATTCCTACAGATCCTCATTTCTACCATAACCTTCCCCATCAACAGTTCCCCTCTCAACCTACAGTACCCCCCTATTTCTACCGTAATCCCTTACGTAATCGTTTCGGACTCTCAATCACAATGTACGCCGTATAAAAACAAATCGCCGCCATGGCCAACATAATAACAATGCCCAACACCAATCCAGCTTGTTGTAGCGCCCAAGGCATCGCCAATAACGAGGTACCCATCATAGTATTCCAGATGGAGAATCTGGAAAAAGTACAGTAATCTACAGTAACCCGGAGTATACTGTACATTGTCACTATTGATCCTTGCTTTCCAGAGACATCTTTTAGTTCTTCGAAAGGCAAAATCGAGAAAAGTGAAGGAGGGAGGACGTGGTCGGGCATTGTCTGGAATGCGTGGGGTTACGTTAGTGCGTCAAAAACACGCATCGAAATGGGATGGTGTGGATTACGGTAGATTACGGTACCTTATTATGAAAAACACACAGTAGTGCGTCATAACACGTTCCAGAATAGCCTAGATTACTGTAATCTCTAGTAACAAGAGGTGATGCGTGTTTTGCGACGCACAACACTATTTTCAATCGAAAAGCATGTCAGACACGCATCACCTATTGATAATAAAGATTACAGTAATCTAGGCTATTTTGGAGCGTGTTTTAACGCACTACTTTGTGTTTTTCATGTTAAGGTACCGTAATCTACCGTAATCCAAACCAGCCTATTTCGATGCGTGTTTTGACGCATACCAAATGCGTGCCCCCGGGATCGAGGCGATTATAAAGTCGATACCGAAGAGCATTATTGTGCTCTCTGTGCAAATCGTCCTCCGAGTGCAAACTGAGCATGCTCTCGTCTCGGAGCCCCAATCCTCCGGTAAAGAGGTACGGCTGGCGAGTGGCCGAGCTCGCGGTCGGATAACTGCCCACTTGGGAGGCCGACACGGCTCTCCGACGGCCGATGGGCACACCTCCGGCTGGGGGCAGCCGGCGGGGCGGATCATCGGCTAGGAGTGGGTCGGTGCTGGAAAGAAAGGGCGGGATTTTGGAGTGTCGTTGGGATTTTGAAGGGAAATTTTTGATCTAGGCGGGATTTCGGAGTATCGTTGGGATTTTGAAGGGAAAAATGTGATTCTGGCAGAATTTTTGAGAACTAGTCGGTAATTTTACTAATAAAATGGTTAATGTACTCATTCAGAGTCATTTTGGAGCATTGTCAAGCGGAAATATGGTGTAACTTCGGAATTTTCCAATTTTTCGCAGGAAAATGCAAATAAATGCGCGATATGGGGAAACAGGATTTTGGAGCATTTTTTGCTCATTTTAGTGATAAAACTTTTACAGTATTCGATCATCATCATTTTGGAGCATTTCCAAGCAGAACTACGGAGCATCGTTTAAATTATCCAATTTTTCATTGAAAAAGCCAAAAAACCGCAAATTTTCCATGGAAAAACGGAATTTTGGAGCATCGTTTGAAAAATGACAGTATTCTCTTGAAAATATGACATTTTTCACTGTAAAACTGCAAGAAAATGAAATATAGTTTGATTTTGTTGAATTTCTCATTGCAAAATGCGAAAAACTAGAAATTTTCAGCTCAATAGGGAATACTCGGCTGGAAATTTCTAATTTTTTCGCATTTTTTAATGAAAAATTCAATAAAATCGAACAAATATCTCATTTTTCTGCAATTTTACAACAAAATTTACAAATTTCAAGAAAAAAACTGTTTCCATTCCAACCATGCTTCAAAATACCGCTTATTCCATTGAAAATTTGCAGTTTTTTGGGTTTTTCAGTGAAAAACTGGAAAATTCTTATGATGCTCAATAGTTAAGCTTGAAAATTTAAAAAAATTGAAAAAACTGTGAAAATGCTCCAAAAAACGAAAAAAAAACTGGGAAAAAAACAGGAAAAAAAAAATATTTCTCGCTCCTCAAACTAACTCATCATCATCCATTCCAATTGCTCCGTACGACGACATTTTCTCCTTTTTCTTCTTGAAAATTGGCAATTTTTCGGCTTTAAAAACCTGCAAAATCGATAATTTTAGGTGAAGAAAAAGTTAAAGTTACTCGCAAGTGAAAAAAGATAAAAATTGTGGAAAAATTGATAAAAACTCACATTTTCTCGGAAAAAATCAGTGATAATGGTCATCAAGTATGGCTAGTTTTCGGGAGGAAATTTATTAAAAATTTCGAAAAATATTTATAATTTTTTAGCGATTTCTGAATGACGTTTTGGAGCGCGTGCTCATTTCGCTATTGTCTCTGCGTCTCTCCGGCTCATGTGCTATTTTTGTGGGAGAAAAAAAGGTTTTTGGTGATAAAAAATTATGAAAAAAAGTTTTTGGGGGGAGGAGGAGGTTGATGCCATTTGCACTATTGATGACTGATAGTGACCAGCCGGTCGAGCTGCTGCGCAGCTCTTCGGCTGGCTTTTTATGGGGCCGGGAACTTGCCTAAATGTCCCAATAGACTTTCCCAATAAAAGCAAAAAATTTTTGACTCGAAAAGAATCGAACCCCTGACCCTCTGCACACCGTCCGCCCGCGCAACCGCCGGGACCACCCGCACACACTTGGCCGGGGCAGCACAGGTGCGTACATGTGCACGCGGTTTTGGGACCCCGCGCAGGGTCATTTTCAGAAATTTTCAGGTAAAGTACCCTTCAAATTAAAGCTATCAACATCTAGTTTGGACGGGCATCATCGCGGCACCAAATAAGGGCCGTAACCGAAAATTGGGCTCATTCCTATTTCTAGGGACTTCTCCAGGGTCCGCTACTCACAGATACACCGACAGACACACAGAATTTGTCCGTTAGTAATAGTAAAGATATTTGTATTTAGAGTTAGAGGGTGTGATAAGGAAGAGGTCATTGGTGTGGTGGTATAGGCGCCAAATTTGAATTTTTGTTGATTTTTTTGAAGTTGATTGGTTGGGAAAATTGGTGGAAAAGGGAGAAAAAGTGGAAATTTGCAAATTTTTCGAAAAAATTTAATTTTTGTGTTATTTTTTCAGATTATTCAGAATTTCTAGAAATATTAGAATTTTGATTTTTTTTCTGAATTTTTAAAATTTCTAAAATTTTCGGAATTTTTTATTTTTATCGATTTTCAGATTTTTTTAAACATTTTTTCCGACTTTCTATAATTTTCAGAATTTTACTTTTTTTTCTGAATTTTTAGGATTTTGAAAATTTCTAAAATTTTTAATTTTCGACTAATTTTTATTGCATTCTTTTAGGAACTTTCCTGATTTTTTTTTTCGAATTTTGACGTTTTTCAGATTTTTTAATAAAATTTTTTTTTTTGAAATTTTTCAGAAATTTTTTTGTTGAAAATCTCGATTTCCTTTGAATTTTTTTTAATTTTTTCACCGATTTTCCAGATTTTTTTTTGACATCTTACAGAAATTTTTTAGATTTCAGATTTTTCTAATTTTTCCCCTATTTTTCCCCATTTTCCCCTCAATCAAAAAGTATAAAATAGTGTCATTTCAACACCAAACTCCATCAGAAAAATTCAATTTGACCACAAAAAATTGAAAAAATAATCAAAAAAAAAAATTGAAAAATTCCAAGATGAAACCCTTCATAAAAATCGGCGAAAAACATCGAGAGAGAAAAGAAAAAACCGGAAATCTTTTCAACAACCACAAAAAATATGAAAAATAATAAATTAAAATAAATAAATACATAAAAATATATCGCTTTTTCGTGTTAAAATACCCATAAAAACAATGGAAAATGTGTGAAAAACCAGGAAAATGAAGAAAAAATGACTAGTTAACAATTGAAAAAATTGGAGGGAAATGTGGAAATTGATATAGTGGAAAAGTGGGAATTTTGAAAAATTGGAAAATAATTTTTAGAATTTTTTTTTTAATTTTTTTTTCATCAAAAAAAGTGATTTTCTGATGAAAAAACTTGTAAAAAAAATTCGAAAAAATCGTAAAAAAATCCAAAAATTTTTAAAAATTCAAAAAAATGTTCAGGTATCCAAATTATCGCTCATAATAAGAAGAATAAGAGAGGACCATCCAGTAAACGGATGACAACCACGCCCCTCTCCAGTCTTGTCATCGTAGTTCTCCCAAAGGAAGCCGGTTCGGTTGAATTGCTGGAAAAATGGGAAAATTTTAATTTTTGATATAAATATGTGTGGTTTTTGAGGTAAATAAAAATTTTGTTGATAAATTGTTGAGAAGATGGTTTTTTAATGAAAAATGTGATTTTCTCGGTGAAAAATTGTGTTAAATTTGTTGAAAAGATGGTTTTTTGAAAATTGATTATTTTGGAATTGAAAAATTGATTAAAAATTGGATTTTTAATTGAATTTTTCAAAATTCAATTTTAGAAATACCAAAATTTCAGTTTTTCAGAGGTTTTCTTTAATTTTACAGAATTTTAGAATTAGAATAATCAATTTTAATTTTAAAATTTTTCACAATGTTGTAACTTTTGAAAAAGTAAAAATTCCAAAATTTCAGTTTTTCAGAGAATTTTCTAAAAATTTTCAGAATTTATTGAAAAAAAATCAGATTTTAAAAAATTTCTTACAATTTTTCAATTTTTTAATGTTCAAAATTCCAAAATTTCAGTTTTTTATTATTTTTTTTAATATTTCGGAATAAAAATATCGCTATTTTTGGTATTTTCAGAATTTTCAAATTTCTGAAAAAATACAAATTTTTTACAAAAAATGCAAAACTTTTTATATTTTTCAGCTCACTTTCCAATACTTATTTCTAGCAAAAAACGATTGTTTCCAACTTTTTCCACAACTTCAACAAAAAATAACTCACCGTGGCCAAATTGCTAACCAAATTGGCTCTCAACTCCTCAAAAATAGCACCAGCCTGCTCTGCATAAGGCCCCGGCTGTTGAGAGTAATGTCTCAGACTGGAAAGGACCATATAATTGATATTGATCCAAATATAGCCCCTCCAGTATGGCGGATCGTGCTCCGTATTCCGAGCCATATAATACGGAGAGCTCCTCGAAATAGAACGAAGTCCGAATGGAGTCCACAGCATTTCAGGGTCACGAATCTTGTCAAGGAGCACTTTGAGGTGCTCCGACTTGGAGGGAATCATTTTGAGCATCATGGGAAAGAGGTTATTGTATCCGAACACATTTGCCACGTGGCGAAGTGTGGGTGCTCGTGACGTCACTCGCTGGTATTCGACTCTCGGCGGTTTTCCGGGAATCGGAACCGGCGTCAGGGCGACGTCTTCTGAATGTCTTCCAAAGTCGTAGAAGCCGTCGACGTGCCAGTGATCCTTGACGAGTTGATCGTAGTTGTTGAGCTCCTCGTTCAGTTTCGCGAGCTTCTGGTGGTCGGAAGAGGTGCCGTAGGATCGGGAAAGGCGTTCCAGTACTCTGAAGTAAAAAGGGGGTGGGGTTTAGAGCATTTTGATAGGCTTGAAGATCGATAATTGACGTCTTCTGATTTGAAAGTGGATTTTGGAGATCATGAAGGGTTCTGTTAGATAGATGACGTTTAGAATCTAGAGAAGTGATTCAGAAGACGTTACTATATGAATACGTTTTGAGTTTTGACGTTTCGACGTCTTCTTTTACAGAATTTCACGTCGTCTGGAACCCCCAGGCGACTTGACGTCTTCTAGCCTACACATTTTCAAATGACGTGGGAAATCGTTAGAATCGCATCAGAATCACTTCAGAATCAAAGCTAGAAGACGTCAAATCACCAGAATTCGCAAAAGGGATCTTCAGAAGACGTGGCTATATGAATACTTTCATCTTTAGTTTTGACGTCTTCTGAAGTACCTCTCTAACGTCATCTGAGTTTCAGCAACTTTTCGAATCTCTTCAGAATGTTTTATCGGACATCTTCTGAAAACCCATCTAGCAAATTCATGCAACTTGACGTCTTCTAGCGTTCATACTTCTGGATGAGGCGAAAACTTGGTAGAATCACTTCAGAATCAAAGCTAGAAGACGTCAAACAACCAGAATACGACAGATCTCCCCTTCAATACTTCAAACCCCTTCAATACTTCAGAAAACGTCACATTCCAGAAGACTCTCATTTACCTCGCCGCCAACGCCATCCAGCACTTCAAATCAAGATGATACTCGTGCTCACTGGGATGCGATGCTCTCGGGAAGTCATCCAATCCAGAAGACAACGTCTTCGGATTGAGCTCAGTGAGAATGGTGTCATTTCGTCCCCTCCAACGGAAAGTGCTCCGAGTGGGACCAGTTTGGGTGGCTCTCAACCAGTGGAACCATTTCTCGAGACGAGGGTAGAGCAGCTTCAGGATTCCTCCGTATTTTGCGACGGCCTGAAGAGTGGTGAGGGATAGTTGTGAGTTCGGATGAAAATGGTGAATTTTGGTGTAGTTCTCGTGGAAAATGTTGGAAAATACAGTAATCTAGTGTGATAGATTATTGTGGTGCGTGTTTTGACGCACAATACGCTTATCTTCTTATTTTTTGTCAAAAATGTTCATCCTTAACTGTATTGATATGAAAGATCTTGAAAAATGAGAAAATCAGGATCAAACTTGTATCAATTGTTATCAGTTCAATAGAGCGCACTTTCTGACAAGTACAGGATTGTTGATCTACACTATTCTTCAAGTTCATATTGGAATCAAGAAGATTACTGTAGATCAACAATTCGGATTGACCAAGAGTCAGAAAATGCGCTCTATCGAACTGACAGCAATCGATGAAAGTTTGAAAGCGATTTTCCCAATTTTCAGAGCACACGGCCTCGCAAACACGATGTCTCTGCAAATGCGCTCCAGCGCACTCGACCGCGGCAAATTGGCGCGCCGTTCAAAATTTTAAAACTTGGCATCAAGCCAATTTTCGAAAAATCGATTTTTCTCCGCAATTGAAAACGTTTTTCAAATTTTTTTCGGCTTCAAAACATAGTTTAGTGGCTCATGTTTATTTTATAATCGAGAAAACCGGAAAATTTGAACGAAATTTAAATAAAAATCGCCAAAAACGTTTTCAGTTTGCGCGTGCGACTCGGTGCAAAGGTGGACCAAATTTGTTGCTCCGTATCGCCGCTGCGCAGCCAATTCAATCTCAGCGTTTGAAAATTTTTGTTTTGCATAGGTTTTGCGAGGCCGTGAGAGCATAGAGTTGAAGATAACCATATTTTTAGGAAAAAAATAGAAAAAACGAAAAAAAAACAATTTTGCGCATAGTCCGCAAATTGTCGTCAACTTAGTTGTTTTGACGCACAAGACGCTTCTTTTTTTCTGAAAACAAGTGCGTGATTAATTCTACCGAGTTTTCTTGAAAAAGTGGTAAATCACCATTAAACTCTCATCAATTGTTGTCAGTTCAATAGAGCGCATTTTCTGACTGTTGATCTACAGTAATCTTTTCGATCTTCGAGATTTTCAAGATTACTGTAGATCAGCAGTCAGAAAATGCGCTTTATTGAACTAACATCAATTGATGAAAGTTTGATAGCGATTTTCTCCTTTTTCAAGAGCATTTGATAGATTCAAAACGTATTTTCAGAAAAAAAAAACAAAAAAAAAATAATTTTCCACTTGAACACCCCATACCTTCTCATCATGAAGGAACTTGTCCATAACATAGAACAAAGTGGGCGGATTCGCCACATCGCTCTTCTGCGGAATAAACTCCGCGGGCACCTTCGCCTCAGCCTCAATGCCCACTATCATCTCCCTAGGAATCCAGCCAGAAGTATCCATCACATTCATCCATGACGCGATCATCTCCAATGACAGCTTCGGATCCATTTTGCGAATCAGCATTTGATGGAAACCCTCGTCCCAAAGGAAACCACGCGGGAAAAAGGGGCGGGAAGGGACCGCCGAAAAAAGAGCATGAGGACCGTAGCTCTGGTGGATTCCATGATGGAGCACGCGGTTGAAGCCGTACCAGTAGCCGAGGGAGCCGAGCATGTTGGAAATGGCCACTTTGCCCATTCGTTGCTGAGTGCTCGTGTAGTTTTTGGCGGATAGTTGGAAGGTGCTTTCGTATTTCTTATTGAAATGGAGGGAGCGATGGCGGAGAATTGTTGAGAACTCTTCAGACTTCATTATGTTCAGTTGCGTCGTTCTGGAAACGCTGGCACGAAGTTAGCATTGTACTCTTATTATTGAAAGTGAAGCGTTTTGTTTTTTTGTGGTGCCGCACCTTGCAAAAAGTGGGCGGAGCTTGAATTTTATTGATTTTCCCTCATTTTTAGAGATTTTTTCGTTGATTTGGAGTAGAATTTTCTGAATTTCAATGTTTTTGTAGTCATTTTCATAGTAAAAAAAGAGCTAGATTCGAAAATCTAGCTTTTTACAATGAAAATGATTACAAAAGCTTTTAAATTCATCAAATTTTGCTCAAAATCTATGAAAAATCACTGAAAATGAGTGGAAATCAAGACAATTTTATCAACTCACGACAAAATTGCTGAAATCCACTTTGCAAAAAGTGGGCAGAGCTTGTAAATCCATGAATGAAAATCATAGTTGACACCTCTATGAATCCAGAAGCTCCGCCTTCTTTTTGCAAAGTGCGGCACTTACTTAAATATATTGAATTTTATTGATCTTTCCTCATTTTTAGAGATTTCTCATTGATTTAGAGCAGAATTTTATGAATTTCAACGTTTTTGAGTCATTTTTATCGTTAAAAGCTGGCAAATCTAGCTTTTCACTTTTCACAATGAAAAACGACTTCAAAACTTTAGAATTTATCAAATTTTGCTCAAAATCCTTGGAAATCACAGAAAACGAGGTAAAATCAAGAAAAATCAGCGAAATCCGCTCTTTGCAATATATTTTCAAAGAAAAGAAACAAAAAACGTACTGAAAGAAAATCTCAAATTCAGCCTGATGGCCAAAATTCAGCTGAATCGCCGCGAACTTTCCCTCCTTATCATTGTGCTTCTCATTGAGCAGATAGTTGATCGGTTGGTTCGGATTGTCAACGGCTTGCTTAAACCAGAACTACCCCCAACGTGTGGAATTGTTATTATGATAGGGATAGGCCACGCCCCTTTATAGTGGTTTTTCAAAATTTTCACACAAAATAATGGGTTTTTTTTAGAAAAAAAACCACTATTTCGTGTGATAACTTGAAAAAAGGGGCGTGGTCTATATTCAGAATATTCCATATTCAGAAAACGACATGAAAACGCGCTCTATTGTCAAATTAGCATACTATTTTGACAATAGAGCGCATTTTCATCGCTTCTGAAAGTCAACACTCGAATTACCGTGTTATCCACGATGAAATCATGGTATCGATCAATGGGGATCTTCTCATCGGTGAGCATCACAGAGTGCATCGCCATCTGAGCTCCGTCCTTCAACCGCACACTGAACGTGAACTTTCCCAGCAGATCACTCCGCCCATGGAATACGTCTTTCAAGTGTTTTCCCAGTTGGAATCGGGTTGCAAGGTCTTGAGCGGAAAGGTACAGTATCACGTTGTACCGTCTGCCACGTGGCATGTCGAACTTGATACGGGCGGCGAACCCGTTCATCTCGTTGATCCAATCTGTTTGGATACGACCACGATGGTGTTCGGTTATGTTCTGACGACCGAATGTTCGGCCATCGGACTCGTACCAATAGTAGCCGGGGAGACGGTCGTCTGCAACAGCCGGGTATTGATGTGAGTATAAGAACTACGGTAATGACATTGCCGAAGTTCAACCGGACTACGGAATTCGGTAATGGCATTGCCGAAGTTTAGACGGAGTATGAATGTTGGTAATGATATTACCGAAGTTCGCCCGGAGTACGAAATTCGGTAATGGCATTGCCGCTGCTTAGACGGAGTATGAATATTGGTCATGATATTGCCGAAGTTCAACCAAGGTATGAACTTCGGTAATGACATTGCCGGAGTTTAGACGGAGTAAAAAACATTTGTTAATGATATCTTTTGCTCAGCCGGAGTTTTATTGACAAAATAGCCTTGTGAAACCGGTAATGTATTCAAATTTTTTGAAATGCCGATGTCCAGCCGGAGTTGGAGATCGGTAAATCAAAAATTGGCGGTTTCGAGTCATTTTTTCGGTTTTTTGTGTTAAAATTAAGGAAATTCTATGCTTTTCTTAGTTTTTCACATGATTTTTCATGATTTTCACTGTTTCTATCAAAATTTTGGTAAATTCTGGGTAAAATAACTTTTTTTGGCAGTTTTTGCTGGTGAAATCGTAATTTTATCAGATTTTTATAACATTTGTACGTAAAATATGATCTTTGCAATTTAAAATACATAAATTTTATAATTTTCGATGGATTTCTCGATAAGTTGATTTATTTTTAGGTGAAATCGGAATTTTTGGATGATTTCTGCAATTTTCTGTCGAAATGTAGGATTTTGCTGATTTTTAGATGAAAATTCTAAATTTCCAGATTATTTTAGCTAATTTTCTATAATTTCTATTTACTTTTTCTATGTTAATTATTCAATTTCTTACTTTTTCAAACCTATTTTCAGATTTTTATTATTTTTCTCTGACATTTCACTACTTTATCAACTTTTCCTCTAAAATCACATTCCCCAAACACTTTTCCATGTAAAATTCAACAATTCCACCCATCTCCTCACCCTGATTACACCAATGCCGAATATGCGGTCGGACATAGGTGTTCGGCTGCTCGTACCACATCATTCCGAACAGCGGACTCATCGGCGACCTCGTCCTGAGCCCAAAGTACATGTGAGGACGATAAGTTCCCCACGTCGTCGGAGCCTAGACATATTTTCATGAGAAATTCCAAAATTCCAATTTCCCCACACTTTCCGACTCCACACTCGGCAACGGCGGCATTTTCTCGACGATCGGGTACAGATAGAGATGGAGGACGATGTAGGAGGCGGCGCCCGCCATCAGAATCGAAATGAGCACCAGATCCCATGTGCAGCACGAGCACCATGGCTCCGACTTGGGCACCGGCTCGTATTTGATCGTGGCGGATGGCGTTTCCACTTCTCGCGGTGGCCGACGCCGCGGTGCCATTCTGGAAAGGTCGATTATTGACTTTTAAGTGAGGAAAGCAAGAAAAACGAAGAAAATTGATGAAAAACGAACGAAAAAATGATTTTAAAAAATAAAAAAGTCGTGACCTAGAATTTGAAAACCTCGGCCACCACGTCTAGTCCCCGAAACCAGATAAGCACTTTTTTCTTCAAAACGGAACTTAATTTCAACATAATTTCGCCTAAAATTCAAAGGCAAAATTCTCTGCTATCTCTCACTTTTTACCACTCAAAAATCCATCCAGAATTCTGCTCAAAAAGTGCAAATTTCGGCGCTCTATTCAACGTGGTTCTCAATGGAGCGCACTTGCGGACCCCCCTCCGCGACGGTGTTTATTTTCGCACCTTTTGTTTGCTCTCCGCGTGGATTATTTGCCAAAAAGACCACAAAATAATCAGAATTGAAGATCAGATGAACTTTTATCTCGCGCCAAGATCAAAACTCCATTCTACCCTGTGAATTTCCATGAAAAATTGCGTTTTCTGAACCCTTATCATTCCGCAGCACTTTTCGCCTGATAGATGGCACCATCTCTCTCTTATCACATATCACTCGTCAGTTTTCGGTCTGTTCGTCATGAATTTATCGATTTTTGTGCACTTTTCAGGTAAAAATGTCGACGACGACGAAGCCGACGTTCGAGAACGATTATGGAGATTTTAGCCAGTTCAAGAAGGGGAAAACAGTAAAAGTAAGTGAAAAATATGAATTTTTCATCAAATTTGACCCGGAAATGTTGAAAAATTGAGTAAAATCTGATGAAAATTGAATTTTTTCGAGTTTTTCCAAAACTTTCAAAAAAGTCCGCAACTTGTCGTAAAATCCAGTGCATTTTTCAATTTTTCAGCAATCCTTCTTCGAGCACATCTACCTCCAGTATCTTCTGGTGTCCGGCATCTACATGCTCGAGCCCTGGGAGCAGAAGCTCTTCAACTGGATCCTCATCTTCGTCGCCACCACTCTCTGCTCCCTCGTCGCCTTTTTCGTCGTTTAAATCGATATTTTATTGATTTTTTTCTAATTTTCTTCCACTTATACCATTCCGATCAATTTTCCATGTCTTTTTTATCGCTCTCACGAGTTGTATATATTTATTGAATTAATCTTGCCTTTTTATGAAAATTGGTGACAGAATAAAAAATATCGATTGAAATATAGTCGTTCGTTGAGGAAAAGGTGCATTACCAGCGGGGAAGGGTGAACTTCTCCGACGAATTGTGCTCCCACATGCAGCAAACTATGTCGTTGCCAAGGCCGCTGAAATTTGGAGGATGCAAGTGCGCTCTAGTGGAATTGGCACGAAAAAGTGAAAATTTCATGAAAAATGTGCATTTTTTGTTGTTTTTTCCGTTTTTTTTTTCAATTTTCATCATTTTTCGAGGTTTTTTCGCGGAAATCTATCATTTTTGTCGAAAAAAGCTCGAAAAATGATGAAAATTGGAAACAATTTCTGAAATTGAAAGGATGCAAGTGCGCTCTAGTGGACTTGGCGCGAAAAGTGAAATTTTTATGGAAAATGCTGATTTTTCGTTTTTTTTTTCGTTTTTTCGTCAATTTTTATCATTTTTCGAGGTATTTTCGCAAAAATCTATCGAAAAATAATGAAAAAGCTCGAAAAATGATGAAAATTGGAACAAAAACAGAAAAAATCCATAAAATGCGACAATTTTGACAAATTACTGTAATTTTCGCGACGAGACCCAAACTACGCTTTCTGCAATTTATTGTCGGCGCAAAAAATGAGTGCACGGTGTCTGCGCAGAAACTGGCGACAACTTGCACAAAATGGGAAAATCGGTGCTTTTATCGCGGATTTTTTCATGATTTGCCACAAATATATGATCTCTAGCTAATTTCTATCTATTTTGAGTCAATTTCCACTAGAAAAACTCGAAAAAATCGTCAAAGTCCAATGGAGCGCATTTGCTGACCCGCACCAGTTTTGTTGCGTCGCCAATACTCATGAAAATGCGCAATGAAAAATTAACAATGGACGAGAAAACGTGTGGAGTTTTCTCTTCCATCTTGCAATACCTGAGCCAAGTTCCATGAGAGCTCAAGAACGACCAGGTTCCATCAGAGTTCTTGAACGGCTTCCACATGAGATCCTCGCATTCACGAGGATTCGTGGGCACGAGATCCACGTGTCCAGAAGCAGAAGCACGGAGGAAACGACCCGGCGAGTGGGAAGCTTTGAAGGCAACCTCAAAATGAAATTTGTTCGGTTAAATTTTTAAAAAAATTGGAAAATTGGAAGGGGTACCTTGGTTCCATGGTCCTCGATGTGCCAGTGCTCCGAGGCTTGTGGTGCTCCTCTTTTTAAATCCACCTTCCACTCGTTGGCGTAGGCTCTAGAACTCATAGTTTCATGAAAAATGTTAAGTATTATCCATTTTTCAGGAGATGCCAGTTGAGTTCAAATCAAAGAAGAAGTGAGACAACACGGCGGTGTGAGAGAGTCGAGAGAAACAGAGATTAAAGGATCTTCACCTCCGCTGCGAGACCCGAACTCAACTGGCATCTCGTCAGAAATGCATAATAGAAAAATGTTCCTAACCTCATAAAAGTACCGTGCTCAGACTTGATCATCCGTTGTCCACCCGCTGCTCCAGAGAGCTCTTTCGTGCTCTCCCGCAGCTTCTGCCTGGCCGCCTCCACCAGAATCGTTGCGGCACGAGCATAACCACCCTTCTGACACTCGGAAACCGCCTCATTCCTCGCCTGCCAGGGAAGACCGCACGCATCACAGATCTGCGACACCTCGGCAGTGTTGACGCGAATGAAAGAGAGCACCAGGTCGTACGTCTTGTCGTCGGGAGCCGCCAACGCCTTCTGCACGATGATGTTGCCCATTTTTAGCTTGTAGTGGGATGACGAGTAGTGAAAGTATGGTGAATGACAAAGACTACCTTATGGTTTTATACTGAAACCTTGTTTGCACTCATCCTTTTACTGTGTTTATCTTCCTCATCAGAACTGTTTCTGTTACTGTTTCCTGGTGAGGAAAAAAGCTGGATGGAAGATGTGATGAGCAAGATACACAGTGTCAAACGTGTGTAAACAGAAACGATATGAGCCTGGTCTGAATGGAGCAGATAGATGGCATCGACACATGGTGTTATCGAAAACGTTTGATAGGATGGAATTCCAGTAAAAGTATCACGCTTCTGAATAGTCCAAAAACTGTTAGCGTGTGGAATTGGTTTTCATTTAAATCGAATTATCCTTCAAAAACCATTAAACAAATAACGAGTATTTTCACTAGTTTCCATTTGCCAGTCTTCGAGTATCGTCGCCATTTAATAATATACATTTCGATGATTTTGTTTCAATCCGCTGAAAATCAAACAATTAATGTCTTCGAGCTCCCCATTGCTATGACTCACAGAATCCGACTGAATTCGACTGCTTCCATTCGAGAGGTCCAAGAGGAAGAAGCATCGGGGAATAAATTGATTTTTGAATTTACTCTCTTTCATCAACATGCCACGTCATCTGGGGAATTGGAGCATTTGGTGGGAAGGACACGTCGAAATTTGAGAAGTTTACGGAATTTTGAATCTTTTCTGACAAGAACTAGACACTTTATATAAAGAATTTGAATATCAGATTACACAAAAGTATTGAAATAAAATCACAATTATATAAATAACACAAAAACATAATAAATATCATGAGAAATTATATTATTTGA
Source organism: Caenorhabditis imperialis (assembly GCA_963572205.1). Taxonomy (NCBI): domain Eukaryota; kingdom Metazoa; phylum Nematoda; class Chromadorea; order Rhabditida; family Rhabditidae; genus Caenorhabditis; species Caenorhabditis imperialis. Next base: position 2,347,372 of record OY751542.1, on the reverse strand, counting down.
ACTTTCTGTGTCCGGTTTTTCTGAGCAGATGCTCCGTCATCGTCTCCGAGAGCATCATGGTCCGAACAGTCGCGTTCTCCTGCTTGGCCTTCTGCTTTGCGATGAACATACGAAGACGTTCGTCCTCATCGACAGACGACCTTTGCACTCGTGGGATGCGAGTAGGTGAGTATTGCATCGTCGGTGCTCTCACTGTTCCTCCGATTGCCTTTGGGCTCGTGCGCTTCGAGGACGTAAACTCTTCGAGAGACGACGGCTTCTTTGCAGTTGAGGAGATTGAAGAAGTCGTAACAGCAGAAGAGGACAATGTCGATGATCCCAAAGAAGACGATGGGCTCACCGAGCCTGCGCTGAAGGTCTTCCGAATACGAAGCGCCAGGAGATCACGGATCTTCTTCAGGAGCTGATTAGCGAGCTCCGTTTCATTCTTGCCAGCTCCATTGCGAAGAAACTTCTTGACGACGATCTTGGTGTCGGCGGCCTTGTAGTCGTCCAACGATGCCTCTAGTTGGATGAGCTTCTCGAGAGACTCGAAGACCATCTTTCCACAGTATGAGTGTAGAGAGCAGCTAGGTGAGCAAGAACTATGTTGCTGGACATAGTTGATCGATTAGTTGGGAATAGTTCTGAAAAAAGGAAAGTTACGGGTGTTGGCGAAACAATTTAGGAGGGTAGGAGATTTTAAGGGAGATGATTTACGTTAAAAATTAACTACTTTAATCAACTAGAACTAATCAAGAATATTGCTAGAGACACTAGATACAACGATAAGAAGGTTCCTAAAGAATTCCTAGAAAACACCTATTAAAAACTCTAAACCATCTCAAAAAAGAGAGCCAAAAAGTGGTCACCATCCCGGACGGATGTATACCATACAAATGACTCTGTCTGGAAGAAACAGGGACCATCTTGGCGGGAACCTATCAATATAGCAGTAGAGCACGTACGCATGGTCTCGGGCAGGTGTCTGGCATCGACACATCGACACCCTGCGGTGGAGACGTTCTCCTCCACTGTATTGATAGGTTCCCGCCAAGATGGTCCCTATTTCATTCAGAGTCATTTGCATGGTATACATCCGTCCGGGATGGTGACCAGTTTTTTGGCTCTCTTGTTGAGACGGTTTTCAATTATTGACGTTAGAGTCTCTATCAATGTTCTTGATTAGTTCTAGTTGATTACAGTAGTCAATTTTTAACGTAAATTCATCTCCTTCCCTGCTAAATTATTTCACCAACACCCCTAACCTTCCCTTTTTTCCAGAGCTATTCCAAACTCAACTACCAACTATGTCCAGCAACATCCATTTTGCTCAAAAAGCTGCACTCTACACTCATCGAATCTACTCTGGAAAGCACGTCGTCGAATCCCTCGAGAAACTTATCCAACTGGATGCATCGGTGGACGACTACAGAGCGGCCGACACCTTGATCGTCGTCAAGGAGCTTCTCCGTAAGGGAGCTGGCAGCATCGAGACGGAACTCGCTCAACAACTCCTGAAGAAGATCCGCGATCTCCTGGCGCATCGCATTCAGAAGACCTTTAGCGCTGGCTCATTGAGCCCATCGGCTTCATTGGGATCATCGACATCTGCCGCTAAGACAGGTACGACTTTTCTGACGTCGACTGACGTTATACCCGACAGAGTCTCTAGCAATGTTCGTGATTAGTTCTAATTGATTACAGTAGTCAATTTTTAACGTAAAATCATCTCCTTTCCTCCTAAATTCTTTCGCCAACACCTCTAACTTTCCTTTTTCCAGAACTATTCCCATCTCATCGAGCAACTATGTCCAACAACATCTCTCTCGCACACAAAGCTGCTCTGTACACTCATCGTCTCTACTCTGGAAAAATGGTCGTCGAGTCTCTTCAGAATCTCGTCCGAATGAAGGCATCGTTGGAGGACTTCAGAGCGGCCGACACCGAGATCGTCGTCGAGGAGCTTCTTCGTAAAGGAGCTGGCAGCATCGAGACGGAGCTCGCTCAACAACTCCTGAAGAAGATGCGTGATCTCTTGGCGCTTCGTATTCAGAAGACCTTCAGCGCAGGCTCGGTGAGCCCAATGTCTACATTGGGATCGTCGACATCATCCTCTTCTGCTGTCACGACTTTCTCAACCTCCTCGACTGTCAAGAATCCGTCTACCCTCGAAGAATTCACCACGTCGAAGCGCACGAGCCCAAAGGCGATCGGAGGAACCGTGAGAGCACCGACAATGCAATATTCTCCTGCTCGCATTCCGCGAGTCCAGAAGACGTCAGTCGACGATGATGAACGTCTCCGTAAGTTCATCGAGAAACAGAAGGCTAAGCGGGAGAACGCGACTACTGGGACTAAAATGCTCTCGGAGAGACAGGCAGAGCTGATGGCCAGAAGAGCCGGACGCAGAAAGTTCAAGTAGTTTAATTTCTCATGATATGTATTATGTTTTTGTGTTATTTATATAATTGCTATTTTATTTTTAATACTTTCGTGTAATATGATATTCAATTCCCATAAAACCCAATAAAATTTATTAATATAAAGTGTCTAGTCGTTGTCAGAAAAGATCCAGAAATCCGCCAAAATTTTCAAATTTCAACGTGTGCTTCCCACCAAATGTTTCGACCTCGCCCCCAATTTCCAGATGACGTGGCAGAGACAGTCGATGAGAAAGAAACGATTCAAAAATCAATTTATTCCCCGATGCTTCTTCCTCCTTTGGTCCTCTCTAATGGAAGCAATCGAATTCAGTCGGATTCTGTGAGTCATATCAATGAAACCAAAAGACATTAATTGATTGATTTTCAGCGAATTGAAACAAAATCATCGAAATGTATATTATTAAATGGCGACGATACTCGAAGACTGGCTAATGGAAACTAGTGAAAATACTCGTTATTTTTTAATGGTTTTTAAAGGATAATTCGATTTAAATGAAAACCAATTCCACAGGCTAACAGTTTTTGGACTATTATGTGAACTACGATTATATCAGCATTCCGAGGATCTGAAGCATTCAGACTTCACTGGAATTCCATCCTATCAAACGTTTCCAATAACACCATCACGAATTCAAAGACAATAATTTATTCGCGAGTATTGGCTCAATTTTGGTTTTGATTACGAGTAGATCACTACAGGATGGCGAGTAGAACGCTGGTCGTCAGTACAAGAGATCCCGCGGTGTTAGCAGTGGTAGTTTCGAGAGCAGTGTCTCGAGCCGATAGAGGAGCCGAGTTGGATTTGGGATTGGCGGTGAGGGAGGCACTGGAAAATACAAAGAGAGCGAAAAACAAAAGAATAACTCACTCCGACAAAAGACACATGAACTGATAGCTATACTTTTCGGGCTCTTTTCCCTTGCAATACTCCCAATTTTCGGGACATGGAAATGCAATTCTTCCGAGCACATCCCAGATGCGTCAACTCATCGTTCCACATCTCCTCAATCCCCAACGTCTTGCTTCTATCGTGGATCACCGCCAGAACATTTGCCGCCGGATCTTCGGACATTCTGAAGAAGCGATACCCTTCGCTTTCCTCGCATCCAATGGAACCTGCTTTTTGAGCCAGCTCATCGCTCCACGTCTTCTTCACTTCGGGGTTCCTTTCTTCCAGCTTCTCGAATACCTTCATCAAATCTTTCGTTTCGTTAATTTTTCTCGACTCATCTCTAAACTCCATTATCTTCAGTCCAATGTCAATAGTTTCGTTGCCAGTTAACTGACACCAGATGGATGGTATCACTGGAACAGAATACAGGAGAGATCTTGAGGGAAGGGCTTACCGGCGAGTATCAGGAACAGTAGCATTATGTACGAGATCGAATACTGAATTCTTCTTGGTTTTTTTGCTCGCCACGTTGGCATTTCATTGACCCAAGAGAACACGCTTCTAGGTCTTGCTACAGTAAGACGTTGATTTTAAAGGCGCAGCATGATTAACAGTCTTTGAACTATTCAAAATTGTGATTCTATACTTTTACTGGAGTTCCATCTTATAAAATGTTTCCAATAACACCATCGCCACCCATGTGACCATCCGTCAGTTCCCATTCATTGAATCGATGGAGACTCCGCCCACCGACACGTATGGTCCCCACTTGTTTCAGACAGAGTCATTCTTACGGTATGCATCCATCGGGCATGGTGACCACTTTTCTGGGCTCTCTTTTTTCCTAGATGGTTTAGAGTTTTTTGCTATGAGTCTCTCCTACCAAGTCTTCCCGATTTTTGTCAAATTCAAGAGGAGTTAATATGATTTTCATTGTCAGACGAATGCAGTGATTATGATTGGATGGGTTGAATTGTTGCTGATCAGAAGAAGCATTTGGTTTTCAAGAACTGTGATAGTTATTGATTCTTTAAAGTTTGTATCAATAAATATCAGTCATTTTCGTTTTTACTTCCATTTCTCTAACTCTCACACTCTTTTTCATTTCCAACATTTCCATTCTTCCAGTTACCATGTCCACCCACTCCAAGTACTTTGCCTTTGTGAACCGTGTCATTCAGCTCTCGAAGAACCTCAAGAGCATGAAGGAAGTTCGCGAGTCCCTCCAACTCATGATCATCCTGGACGCCCCTTGCAAAGCGTTCCAGGTGGCAAAGACGGCGAGTCTCATCCGAGCTCATCTCAAGGCCGACGGATCGGAGAAGGAGCTCTGCGAGCAGCTGCTCGCCAAGATTGCTCGCTTGGAGCTGGCTCAGTCGAGGAAGAGGAAGGCGTCCACCGGAGCGACTACTTCTGAAGATTCTTCGAGCTCTTCCGCTCCCCTCAGTCCAACCACCATTGAGCCCATCCAGAAGAAGGCAAAGATCGTGGAGGTGCTGAAGGAGAAGAACGAGAAGAGCAACATGTCGAGCGACGAGAAGCTTCAGAAGTTCATCGAGAAGCAAAAGGCGAAGATGCAGCAGAAGAAGGCGTCAACATCGAAGACCATTGGATTGAACACGAATCAGTCCATCAGACAGGCCATGCACGGAGGACGTCGTCACTTCTAATTGTGACTGTTTCATAATAATGTTAAAAAAACCAATAAAAATTGCAAAACCCCCCAAAGACAATAATTTATTCGCGAGTATTGGCTCAATTTTGGTTTTGATTACGAGTAGCTCACTACAGGATGGCGAGTAGAACGGTGGTCGTCAGTACAAGAGAACCCGCGGTGTTAGCAGTGGTAGTTTCGAGAGCAGTGTCTCGAGCCGATAGAGGAGCCGAGTTGGATTTGGGATTGGCGGTGAGGGAGGCACTGGAAAATACAAAAATTGAAGACCAAACACAATTAAAATAAGAAGAGGAAACTCACTCCGACAAAAGACAGATGAACTGATAGCTATACTTTTCGGGCGCTAGCTTCTTACAATAATCCCACGTTTCGGGACAGGGAATCGGTTCTGTTGTGCAATCCTTTTTGGCGCACCCCAGATGCGTCAACTTCTCGTTCCACATCTCCTCAATCCCCAGCGTCTTGCTTCTATCATGAATCACCTCCAGAAGATTTGCCGTCTCATCTTTGGACAGTTTGAAGAAGCGATACTCTTCGCTTCCTCCGCATCCAGTGGAGCTCGCCTTCTGCACCAGATCATCGCTCCACGTCTTTTTCACTTCGGGGTACATTTCTTCCAGCTTCCCGAATACTCTTGGCAAGTCTTTCGCTTCCTCAATGTGCTTAGTCTCCATTTCAAAGTGGATGCTTTTCAGTGCAACGTCAAACTTGTCGTTGCCAGTTCTCTGACACCAGATGGATGGTATCACTGGAACAGAATACAGGAGAGATCTTAAGGGAGGGCTTACCGGCGAGTATCAGGAACAGTAGCATTGTGTACGAGATCGAATACTGAATTCGTCTTGGTTTTTTACTCGCCACGTTGACATTTCATTGACACAAGAGGACACGTTTCAAGGTCTTGCTACAGTAAGACGCCGACTTTAAAGGCACAGCATGATTTATACTTGCCACACGCCACAGTAGTGCGCTCCAATGCAAATGATTGGACCTCTCTGCGTCTCTTGCGACGAGAGAGCATTTCCAATTGATCCAGCTGAAGTGTACTCTTCTCTTATCACACCCCTTTTCCATCACAACATTCTATAGAATTATGCCATTTTCTGGTGCTATCGTCGTCTGCGTCTCACCTTTGGTCATGTGTGTACTTTGTTGCTTTTGAATATTCTTATTCTTTTCGCTTTTTCCAACACACTTCCTTGTTATTTTTGTATACGAAAATTAATTTTTCACTGGAAAAATTGAGAAAAAACATGAAAAACTTTGATTTTTGCAAATATTTGATAAAATTTGGGAAATCGAAAAAAAGTTGAAAAAAAAATCCTGTGCGCCTTTAAAGAAACCGTAATTTTTGGAGCGGAAATTTCTGAGATTTTCCGAATTTTTTTTAAATTTTTCCAAGTTTTGACCTAGTTTTTTTCGATTTTTTTGAATTTTTTTTTATATTTTTTTGTTGAAAACCCAATTTTTCCTTTTTTCATCAAAAATTTCCTCAAAAAACCAACAACATTCCGACTTACAAGCTTTTGAATCTGCTCTGCGCCTTTAAACCAGCTACAGTAACCACTTTCAAATTTCGTTCAAATTCCCAATTTCTAATCAAATTTTCATTTGAAAACCACCAAAGAACATTCGATTTGACTGATTTTTGCTCATAATTTCCAATTCGCTCTTTGATTCCGCATTAGAAAAACGTGATTTTCCGATTGAAAACCAACAAAAATTGTCCAAAAAACCGCCAGTCGATGTCGTAAACAGTTCGAGAGGACGGCAGTGGTGCCACGTGATAAACATCTTATCTGATAACAACTCGTTTGGCCTCGATCTCGCCACTTCGGGCGGTCTTCTGCGGTTTTCGAGGATTTATTGATTCGTTTTCCGTGATTTTTTGAGATTTTTGATGAAAAAACTTTGAAAACCATTAGTTTCAGTGAGAAAAAGCCATTGAGAGAGTAGTTTTAGGTAGTAGACGCAGAGAAAGGAAATCTTGTTTTCCTTCTGCCTTGTTTCTCGGAAGATAGACATCAAAAATGATGAAAATCCTATAGTCCTTTAGAAATCTTGTTCTCGGCGACTTCCGCGTACATTTTGTGTTCCTCGCACTCACTTTTCTCATCAGATGATTGATTCAGTGAAAAATGTGCGTCAAATACACTATTTTCAATAGTAGAGCGTTAGAAGCGTGTTTTAACTCATCTTCTGTCGCTTCGGACGCTTCTAAAGGATGTTTCATGCTCTGAGAGCGTATTTTAACGCAGTACTTCAAGAATGTGCGTCAAATACGCTTTTTTCAATAATAGAGTGTCAGAAGCGTGTTTAAACGCATCGTCAGTGTGTCAAAACACGCTTCTTAACCTTATTTTGTGATCTGGGAGCGTGTTTTAGCGTATTTTGACGCACTGCTTTGAGCATGTGCGTCAAAATACGCTACAGGATAAATATATGATTGAAAGCGTGTTTTGACGCACTATTCAACAAGTAGTGCGTCAAAACACACTTCTCAACGTTATTTGGTGTTCTGAAAGCGAGTTTCGACGCACAACTATCAGTAGTGCGTTAAAACACGCTTCTCAGCTTTACCAGTGACTGGATGCGCGTTTTGACGCACTTCCACTTGAGTAGTTCGTCAAAACACGCTTTTCAACACTTCATCTACTTTGAAGCGCATTTTGACGCACTATTCCACGAAAAGTGCGTCAAAACACGATCCCCTCCCCCTACCCACATTTTCCACAATTTCGGAGCGTATTTATCCATCAGAAGCGTGTTTTCGACCCACATCTTCCAATTTTCTTTCCCAAGAATGAAAATCGCAATCATCGGTCAATCGGCGTTCGGCGTGGACGTCTACAAAGAGCTCCGTAAGAACGGCCACGAGATCGTAGTCGTTTTCACTATCCCCGACAAGAACGGTCGCGAGGATCTGCTCGGTAGGTGGCCTAGAATTCCCAGTGAAAAAGTTAGGCCATTTGCAGCGATCGAGGCGGCAAAAGACGGCGTGCCCGTCCAAAAACCGGCTCGCTGGAGGAAGAAGAATCCGGAGACCGGGAAATTCGAGACTCTTCCGGAGATGTTGGAGCTCTACAAGAGCTATGGGGCCGAGCTCAATGTGCTGCCGTTCTGCACTCAGTTCATCCCGCTGGAAATTACTGAGGCTCCGCCCAAAAAGAGCATCATTTATCATCCGAGCATTCTGCCAAAGCATCGGTGAGTGGCCGGGATGGCAAGGAATCGTTAAAATTTTGGGATTTTTATCGATTTTGCATGGTTTTTCATAAAATTTCTTCAAAAATTGCTGATTTTTCGTGATTTTCAGGTGAAAATGATAATTTTCTTTGGAAAACTATCATTTTCTACTGAAAATCCGAGGAAAATGATCAATTTTCGATGAAAAATAGGAAAACATCGATAAAAGTTGAAAGGGAGCTGGCCTAACTTTTCAACCTCGGCCAGGATCACTATAAAACTGTGGAAAATTGAAAAATCATCAAACTTTCAATAAAAAACCTTCTAAAATCATGAAAAAATCAATAACTCCAATCAAAATCTGACAAAAAAAGCTGAAAAATAATGGAAAAACTAGAAAATTGAAGATTTTTACAAGAAATTGTAGTGAAAATGCGATTTTTGGACAATTTTGACCATTTTTTACTCAAAAATCGAACTCACAGTTTTTGTTTGGAAAATCCTTTAATTTTTGGTTTTTTAATGATTTTTCAGCTAAATTTTTATAATTTTCGGCCATTTTTCTCAAAAAATCGCAGTTTTACCTCAATTTTTTCTAAAAATCATCAATTTTCTCGTTTTTTCCATAAATTTTTAGCTTCTTTTCATAATTTTTGATGAAATTATTGATTTTTCACAATTTTTGAAAGTTACAACTTGAAAACAAGCCACTGACAATATAATGTTTCAATTTCCATCACAAAATCCCCCATACCCAAACTCTCCCCTAGTTTGTGCTCACCCTGTGCTCTTTCCAGCGGAGCATCGGCGATCAACTGGACGCTGATCGAGGGCGACGAGGAGGCGGGACTCTCCATCTTCTGGGCCGACGACGGACTCGACACCGGACCGCTTCTGTTGCAGAAGAAGTGCAAGGTGGCGGAGAATGACACGTTGAACACGTTGTACAAGCGGTTCTTGTATCCGGCTGGGGTGGCCGCAATGGTGAGTGCGGACTTGGGGAGAGTACAGTAATCCTGGAGGGATGAAATAGTGATGGGATTACTGTAGAAACTACAAGGTTGTGCTAGATTACTGTAACTCAATAGATTACTGTAGCTTGTCATCTTGAGATTACTGTAAGTCTCAATTTCTTTGTGAAATGAGACTTACAGTAATCTCAAGACGACTATCTACAGTAATTTTTTGAGCTACAGTAATCTAACCCAATCTTATAGTTTCTACAGTAATCCAAACTCTGATCTCTACAGTAACTACAGTAACCTCCTCCTAAAATCCCTCTTTCTAGGCCGAATCCGTGGAGCTCATCGCCTCTGGAAATGCTCCGCGCATTGTGCAACCCGAGGAAGGAGCATCTTATGAGCCCTACATCACCACCAAGCCCGAGCTGGCTCAGATCGACTGGAGCAAGACCCAGAAGCAGCTGCACAATTTCATCAGAGGAAACGACAAAGTGCCCGGAGCATGGGCTCTTCTCAACGGGGAAAAAGTCTCCTTCTTCGGCTCCAAGCTATGGAAGCCCACGAAACTGCCCGAGGACGCGGAGCCGGTGGCCGTGGCCGAGGTTCCCGGCGGCCGTGTGCTCGTCGAGGATCGCGGGCTCTTGCTCCCGGGCTCCGATGGAAAGTGGGTCATCGTGGACACTATCAAGATTGGCACCAAGACAATGCCAGCGTCAAAGTTCGGACAGGGAGCCGACTCGATTCAGGAGCTTGTGCTCACCGATGAGGAGAAGCTCGTTGTGGACAAGTTGAAGAAGATTTGGGCGGGAATTTTAAAGGCGCAAGTGTCCAGCGACACTGACTTCTTTGAGAGTGGAGCCAGCTCGGCGGATGTGACCAGATTGGTTGAGGAGATCAAGTTTAACACTGGAGCGGAGTTGGAAAGTGGACAGGTAGGGGGGACTAGGTTTTGGAAAGGGGGAAAGCTAGGCCATGTGGAGAAAAAATGAATGAAAATCGAATATATTGGTGAATGATATGCGCTCTGTTGTACTTTTTCATGAAAATGTGCAGTAGAGCGCATATTATCAACCAGAAAGTCAAAAATATGTGAAAATACTATATTTTAAGGTAGGAAATGCGCTCTGCTGCGCTTTTTGAGAAAATGTACAGTAGAGCGCATTTTCTGACTCAAAAAGTTCAAAATCTATGAAAATTGAGTATTTATTGAGTATTTTGGAGCAGAAATTGCGCTCTATTGCACATTTCTCGATAAAAAGTTCATTAGAGCACAATTTCTGCCCGAAAAACTCAAAATCCAAGAAAACTTCGCATTTTGAAGCTGAAAATGTGCTAAAAAAGTAGAAAACGTGCTTAAAATGTGCTGTAGATCGCATTTTCTGACCTAAAAAGTTCAAAATAAATGTATATCGTTTATCTTGTGGCAAAAAATGTGCTCAACTGCACATTTCTCGATAAAAATTAGCAGAGCGCATTTTCCGACCCAATAAACTCAAAATTCATGAAAATTGAGAATTTTTTGACCCAAAGTCCCCAAATCCATAGAAATTTTAGATTTTGAAGTAAAAAATGCGCTCTATTGCACATTTCTGCGATAAAATGATCAATAGAGCGCAATTTCTGCCCCAAAAACTCAAAATTCATGAAAATTCGCTATTTTGATATAGAAAATACGCTTTTTTCACATTTTCCCACCAACAAACTTCAAAATCACTCCCCAAAACTCCATTTTACACTAAAAACTTTATAATTTTACACACACGAAACAAGTAAAACTGCATCAGTGCGATTAAAACTCGGTTCTTTCCCATGCTTTATCTATCATCGTCCTCGACAAATTTGATCTACTTGTCGTTGGCATAGTCGGCCGGATTCTTCCGACGCGACTGGTGGTTCGTCTTGATCGCCCAGTCGTACAGTAGATATGCGCCGATTGTCTGGAAAATGAGGATCGGATAATTGATTGATTTGGGATAGGGATTATTGATTTTTAGGGGGAAATGAGGGATTTGATAGAGAAATACTGATTTTCGATGAAATTTGTGATTTTATAGGAAAAGTAGGAAAAATCTGGGTTTTTATCGAAAAATGTAAAAAATTTTGATGTTCGTCAGAAAAACATGGATTTTGATAGGAAAATTACTGATTTAAATGAAGTTTATCGATTTTCATGAAATTTCTAACTTTTCTCCCAATTTCGGCAAATGATCTTTGCCCACATGATCTTTGCCCCGAAAAGTTCTTTTGCCCACATTGATCTTTGCCCACATGCTTTTTGCCCATATAAATCTCGAGCTTGATCATTGCCCCAAAAGATCTTTGCCCACATTTTTTCGGATATGATCTTTGCCAACCTGTTTCTGATCTTTGCCCATATTGATAGAGTTTTACCGAAAACACCAATTTGATCACTACTTTCAACGTTCTCATATGTTTTTGGAGATACATTGGATGTTCTAACATCATCAATTTGGCTTTTGTAAGTTAGTAGAACGATTATGACTCTGATTTTGGGAGTTCACAGCACACTAGCAAGGCTGCAATGAAGACTCAATTTAGAGGGTTTTTTCTCGGTTTTTAAATGTGTCAGCAGATTTCACAAAAGGAAAAACGCAAATAATGTGTACATTTATTAGATTATTAGATAAGTATGAGATTATTCACTGCTAACCTGTGTCTCGTTTGTGATCCCCATCTAACAAGGCTTAGTTCGGGTATAGAAGCATGTTGAAAGTCCCTGCATATCCCACTAGTATTACTATCTCTTTGAGAAACATATGCATGCTTCTGAAGACGAGCTAAGCCTAGATGGCTGGGAAACTAAATTGGTTCCTGGATGGGACGTGAGCCAGCTTGGTTCATATTTTGAGAGTCGTGGTGATCACATAACGTTCTCATATAATGTAGAACATCATACTGCATTCATAAAATACAAAAATTTGGAAAGTGCTGATCAAATTGATGTTTTCGGTAAAACTCTATCAACGTGGGCAAAGATCAGAAACAGGATGGCAAAGATCATATCCGAGAAAATGTGGGCAAAGATCTTTTGGGGCAATGATCAAGCTCGCGATTTATATGGGCAAAAATCATGTGGGCAAAGATCAATGTGGGCAAAAGAACTTTTCGGGGCAAAGATTATGTGGGCAAAGATCATTTGCCCCAATTTCAATAGAAAAATACAGATTTTTCACATGAAAACACTCATTTTCTATGGATTTCATTCAAATTTTTCAATTTTGTCTGATTTTTGACCGAAAATCCTGAAAATTCAAGATTTTTACGTTTTTTGCCTTGAAAATACAGTTTTTACACGATTTCTTCTACAGAATCATAAGAAACTACATTTTCTCACTATTTTTACCTAAAAAACAGCGATTTTAACGATTTTTCTATATAAACCGTTTTTTTTTTTGCATAATTTCCATAAAATTTCATCCCAATATCGAAAAAAAACCCCACTTACCTGTGGAATGTAGTAGTACCACTGATCCCAGACGTACGTCTTGAACACCTTCACCACCGCCTGATCGAAGAAACCCTTATAAGCTTTTTGCTCATTTGGAGCCAGTGCAAAACGATGCTCTCCGTACATCTGAAAACTCCCTTTTATATATTTTTTATTTTCTCCCAATTTTTAGATTTAGCTCACCTTTCCCAGATTTCCAAAATGTTTTCCCAGCGAAATGGGAGAGGGACGCATTTTTTTTGGAAGCGATTCCCTTTGAAAACGACGACTGCTCACGAGAAATAAATGCCTTTTTTGGGGAGAAGCGGGAAGGGCGGTGCCACGTGGCAGAGTACTGTAGTTCGGGGGGTCACGGTGTTTGCGGACTTGGCGGTGAAGTTGACGACAAATTGGGGAGATAGAGATTTTTGGGGGTTTTTTGGGGATTTGGAGGGAGTTTTGTGGTATTTTGGAGGTTTAGAAATAGAAAATAAACAAAAAACATGCTGGCAACATTGAAAATCATGAAAAAATTGATGAAAATAAGGGAAAATAACTTCAAAAAGACTGTTCTAAACTGATAAAAAGCGAAAAAATAAAAAGCAGCAGTGGAGCAACTTTTTTCCATCGAAATTGCACCAAAATGCAGTTTTGATCGGAAATTTCAAAATTTTTTCATTTTTTGAGCAAAAATTGATACTTCAAATTCAAAAATATCGAAAAACTACAAAATTATCAATAAAGCAAAGTTTCCTCCACTTGAAAACCAAAAATTAAACAAAAATCAGTAGAAATGCACTAAAATCAATTAAAATCAATCAAAATCACTAGAAATCAATAGAATTCACTAAAATTTCCTGAAAATCTAAGAAAACCACCGAAAAAATCAATAAAATACACTAAAAATCAATGAAATTCTCTAATAATCAATCAAATTCCACAAAAATCAATGAAAACCCTTCAGATCTACTCCGGCCCCACCCTCGGCGAGAACATCAACGCCGTCATCCTGAACCTTCGCGGAGAGGGCGGAGTCAGTGTGACGTACGACCCGATTGTGCTCAATGTGAACAACATGGAGCTCAAGTTCCCCCACGACATGTTCATCGACGGAAAATTCGTGCAATCCGCAGGAGGGAAGACCTATCAGACGATCAACCCGGCGACGGAGCAACCGATTTGCTCACTGCCACTGGCGAATGTGGACGATGTGAACAAGGCGGTGCGGGCGGCGAAGAAGGCGTTCGAACGAGGAGAGTGGAAAGACATGTCGGCCAGAGAGCGCGGGAAGCGACTCTACAAGCTCGCCGAGCTCATGGAGGAGCACAAGGAGGAACTGGCCACTTTGGAGTCTATTGATGCGGGAGCGGTGTACACGTTGGCGCTGAAGGTGAATAGTTAGTGAATTCGGATTCTACGTAAAATTTGGCGTTGATTGATAGTAATATCGACCTGTTTCTATGCGTTTTTAAAAATGAGGTGGTGGGCTCGCGGAGCAAGAAGAGCTCAAAGAGCACAAAACTAGATTTGGAGCTATGGTAGTCGATATTAGTATCAAATCACTCCTAGTGACCTGTTGAACTTGAAAATCAAGCTCATTTTTAAAACTTTGATAATTGCTCCGAGCTCGCGGAGCACATAACATCAAAACTGAAATTTGATATAGATATGTCGATATTGGTATCATATCACTCTAAATTACACGGAGAACTTGAAAATAATAGAAATCGTCTTCCAATTGTTTTAAATTAGGAGTTTAGAGCTCAAAACTTAATTTCTACTCAAAAAACTCTTAACTTCCCTTATTAATACGAATTTTCTTCAAAAAACATCATCAGCATCAAAATCTTGAGTAAATTCCGAGTGATTTGATATCCATATTGGCTAGTTTATCACTAAACTCATTATGAAGCCATCTGAGCTCCGCGAGCCCAGAGCTTGGAGCAAAAAGAGCACAACGAGCTAAACAAGTCGACATGGGTAGCAATACATTCCAAATGACATAGAGAACTCGAAAATCATGTTTATTTTCCGATTTTCGAAAAATTCTCCGAGTTGGTAGTGCTCTCGGAGCCAGAAATGCACAAAATTCGAACATGAGTAATTCTACCCGATATTAGTATCAAATAACTCCAAATTTCATCACGAATTCATTGCAGACACACGTCGGAATGTCCATCGACGTCTGGCGCTACTTTGCCGGTTGGTGCGACAAAATCCAAGGCAAAACCATTCCAATCTCGAACGCCCGTCCCAACAAGAACCTCTGTCTAACTGTCCGTGAGCCAATCGGAGTCGTCGGGCTCATCACTCCCTGGAACTACCCGCTGATGATGCTCTCCTGGAAGATGGCCGCTTGTCTCGCCGCCGGCAACACCGTCGTCCACAAGCCGGCTCAAGTGACCCCGCTGACGGCTCTCAAGTTCGCCGAGCTCTCCGTGCTCGCTGGAATTCCAGCCGGAGTCATCAATATTGTCACCGGAAGTGGCTCTTTGGTCGGAAACCGGCTCACTGCTCATCCGGATGTGAGAAAGATCGGATTCACGGGCTCCACGGAGATCGGAGCCACTGTCATGGAGTCGTGTGCCCGGAGCAACATCAAGAAAGTGTCGCTGGAGCTCGGAGGCAAATCGCCACTTATCATTTTCGCCGATGCTGACTTGGAGAAGGCGGTCAAGCAGGCGTGTGGAGCGGTGTTCTTCAATAAGGGAGAGAATTGCATTGCGGCGGGAAGAGTGTTCATCGCCAAGTCGATTCATGACGATTTTGTGAAGAAACTCGTCGCGGAAGGTGATTTTTGATGTGAAATTCAGAATCGTCATAAAATTTGGAGCGATTTGATATCCATATCGACTATGCTAGCTGGAAATTTGTTTTGGGCTCAATGAGCACTGTGCTCCGTGAGCCCAATGCTCCAAACTTCAAAATACTCCAGATATAGTCGATATTAGTATCAAATCACTCCAAATAACACGAAAAATCCGAAAAAGAGATTATAATAGCATTTTCATGAAAAATGTGTATTTTCAATCACGAAAATGGGACAATTTTTACAAAAATTGTGTTAAACACGCTCCTAACTTCAAATAACTGAAACCATGTGATTTTCAAGCTAAAGCGGTGTGATCTGATACTCATATTGACTAGCTTTGCTCAAAATCCATTCCGGGCTCACTGAGCACTGTGCTCTGTGAGCCCGATGCTCAAAACTTCAAAATGCTCCAAACCATGTCAATATGGATATCAAATCACTCCAAATTTCACGCTGAATTCAAAAATAATAACATCGTCTCAATTCCAGCTAAACTCTACCAAATCGGAGACCCACTCGACCGTTCCACTGCTCACGGACCACAAAACCATTTGGCTCATCTGAACAAGCTCATCGAGTACGTCCAGAAGGCAGTCGCCGATGGAGCCAAGATCGAAGTGGGCGGAGCCAGACTGGAAAGAGATGGGCTCTTCTTCCCACCGACCATCCTCTCCAATATCGACGACGAGAACTTTGCGGCCAGCGAAGAGTCGTTCGGACCGATTATGTGCATTTCGAGCTTTGATGATGAGTAAGACAATGATTTTTCATTGATTTATCCAAAATTTATGGTTTCAGTGACATCGAGGATGTGCTCCGCCGCGCCAATGACACCGAGTTCGGATTGGCGGCTGGTGTTTTCACCAAGGACGCTTCCAAGTCGTTGAGAGTCGCCGAGGTTTGTAGAATCGTAATCTCCGTTAAATTTGGCGTTGTTTGATACCCATATTGATAAGGTTCTGAAATGTTTGGTCCTGGGCTCACGGAGCACAGTGCTCACAGAGCACTTGGAGCTTAAAACTGAAATTGGAGCTAGACTAATCAATATGGGTATCAAATCACTCCAAATAACATGGGGAGCTTAAATATCAAGCTCATTTTGTGATTTTTGAAAAATGCTCCGAGCTCGCGGAGCACAAAATTGAAATTTGATATAAGTATGCCGATATTGGTATCAAATCACTCCAAATTGAATTCTGAACTCATTGAGAATAATCATAACCTATAATTTTGCAGGCCCTTCACGCTGGAACCGTGTTCGTGAACACCTACCAGAAAACCGACGTCGCTGCTCCATTCGGAGGCTTCAAACAGTCCGGATTCGGAAAGGACATGGGAGAGGAGGCTCTCAATGAGTATCTTATCACCAAGACCATCACTATTGAGTATTGATTCGTTTTTTCGTGTATTTATTGTGATTTTACTTGACTTTTGTGATTCAGAGAGGATTTATTTTGTACTGATATTGATAATGATAACGTTTAATATATAAATATGTACTTTGGATTGGATTCGTAATCTGACTGGCTCAGGGAGCTCATGTGAAAAGGATTATCTGGGGAGATTACAAGTATAAAGTTTGTTTACCATAATAGGAATTATAGGATATAATTTTTGTTTACTGATAACGGAAAACTGAAAAATAGAGTGTGAATAACAAAAACAAGAATTGACCACGAGAAGTACAAAAAACATAAAAAATTTTTTGATCTCTAAAATTTTAATATTTATGGATTTTTTTCAGAATTTTCAGAAGCATCTCAAAAATTCTAATCCGTCAGTATTGTTCAGAATTCAAAAAAACACCCAATCATCAAAAAAAAACTTGAAAATTTTCAATTTGGCGCCGAAAAAACAGGAAAAGAAAATGGTGGCCGAGGTTTTGCAAAAGTTAGGCCATTTGTTGATTTTTTGCTTGAAATTTGGTGATTTTCAATGATTTTTCACATGGAAATAGAGAAAATTAATAAGAAAAGTGTAAAAATAGAATAAGAATGTCCGAAATCTACAAAATTTTGAAATTTGCAAATCCTAGGCCACCAGATGTGTAGTTCTCGTGGACAAAAATTTGAAAGCGCTGTAAAATCGCCAAAAATGGTCGGAGAAATGTGATATTTATAGTTTTGAAAAGCTGAAAGTTTTCTCTATCAGATGAAATAGAGTGTGTGACAAAATTTTGAAATTTGGAAAATTTGAAAAATTCAACAAGTTTTCAAATTTTTGAAATTTCAAACTTTTTCATTGACTTTTTAGCAGTGATTACTACACAGTTCTCAATGCATTTTCAAAATTCCCTATAAATTTGATAAAATCAAAATCACATGGGTCGCTACGCAGCAAACATGAAAGTTGGCATGGTGCCAACAAAGTGTGACTTTGTTTGATTTGGTCATAAGGGGCAGAATTTTTTGGGAAAATTGAATTTTCAAAGGCCTTCCTGATTAGATCGAGGAAATTTGTGATAAAATTTGTGATTAGAACTTTGAATGGATTAGATCTAACTTTGAAAATTTAGAATTCAAATTTCATTGCCAGGCTCTCAGTACATTTTATAACTTTCAGAGCATCTAAATGAACTTCTTGGAGCTCACAGTGCTCATGGTGCTCTTTTCCTTTATAGTGCTCTTCAGAACAATTCGTATCAAATATGATACAGTGCAGGGTCATCAAGAAGGGGCCCTCAAGGGTCCTTGATGGTTCAAAATGGAGTACAGTTTGGAGATTCTATTGGCTAGTGAGCCAACAAAATGAGCCAGGTGCTCCATAGGTTCAAAATTAGCTGAAAATAGGTAGAAAATTAGCTGAAAATAGGCTAAAAATGACGAAAATCAGTTAAAAAGGTGTCAAAATATGCTTAAAGTTAATGAAAATGTCGGAAAAAATGGGTTAAAATTACTCAAAAATAGTTGAAAATGACTAAAAATATTCCACAATTTGCTCAAAATGGCTCCAAATGTCTGAAAATTGACTGAAAATGTTCTAAAATCAATTAAAAACGTCTAAAACCAAATCAAAATTATTAAAATTGGCTCTAAAAGACTGAAATTGACAAAAATCGCTCAAAAATTGTTCAAAATCACTGAAAATTGGCTCAAAATCACTCAGAAATGGCACAAAATCGCTGAAAAATAGCTCCAAAAGGCTGAAAATTGACTGAAATGTTTTGAAAATGGCTCAAAAATGGCTTAAAATCACTCAAAAACTACTTTTTGCGGCTGAAAGTCACTAAAAATGACATGATAGCTCCTTATTACTGTGCTCCTTTGGCTCCAAATGCTTCATTTCCAGATTGCCTTTGAGCTCGAGGTTGGAACTCCAGATCTATGATTCTATGCTTTTTGGCTCATTAGTTCCAGGGCTCTAATGAGCTCCATGAGCTCAATATTATCCGTTTCCAGACAACGTTCATGAGTACATTGGCTCTATCTGATCTCCTAGTTGCTCCCGAACTCCATATCCTTTATGCTCACCGGCTCTTGCTCAATGAGCCCACTCAACTTGCTCCATGGACTTGTTCCATTGAACCCTCCTCCCTCCCCCACGGTCATTTTCAAATCGGAAACCCCCCTGTAAAACGAAAAACGGTAGATCGGATCCATTCATCAATCAAGCGGGGTGTCTCTTGTCTGGCTTCCCCCCATTTTCGTCCCCCCCCTCCAAACAAAGGCGCATTTAACTCGGCGCGTCCCTTTCCCATTCGCCTCCTCCTTCCACTCGGTCGTAAACGTAGTAGTGCCCTTGAGGCGCCAGACACCGTCTCTCGGGTCACCACACTCTCTCGCCGTCTTTCGTCGTCTCACCGGTCTCCGGTCTCGCCGCGATCTCTCGTCGGGCGGCACCGAGTGACCGTGTCTGCGTCTCCGTCGCGAGGCGCGCTATTTCGTTGGAGGCCTGGGGGAGAGCGCCGAGATGGCGAGTGACCGTGTCTGCGTCTCTGGCCTCGTGTGATAACGTGTGTGTGTGTGTGTCGGGGACGGCCGGCGGTGGAAGGTTCCAGAAGCGACGAAAATTTGCATACAAAGTACATATTTATGGAGCATTAGTGGGCGGCGAGAGAGTGGAGGCGCAGAGAGGGCAGAGATCTTGGGAATGTGGGGACTGGAGCGAGCTGATAACATGGAAGAGCCTGGAAAAGAGGATATGGCAAACAGTAGTTTCAGATCGCCTTTCGTCAATGTACCCGGATACACCCTGAACGTACCCTGCTCCAGAACACCACCTGAAACTTAGAAATCCACATCGAAATCTGAAATTTTGTTCCGATAGTCAGCTTGTCACTGCTTTTCTCTACACATTGGTACCAAGATCATCAAAATCCGACGATTCTGACTCGAGTTACAAGGATTTCGATTTTTGAGCCGATTCGATGGAGCCCTTATTCAGAGCTCTGTAACCTCTCCAGATCTGCTCCAATCCGCTAGAAAAGTATAAATATGGAATGCTCATAAAATTCTGCATCTAATGATACCAATTACACCAGCGAACTGTAATTTTAGGATCTGATCTACCCAACGAAATTTCTGAACGACCAGAAAACACCCGAAAACGAATAATTTTAGAACCGTTGTAACTCCGTGATTCATTGATGGATTCCACTACTTTTTTATGTATCACCTGCAGAATCTTGAGCTCTACAAGGTGATACCAAACTTGCTGGAAGTTGTATGAAAGATTCCCGAGTTCTCGACGATTTTCTGAAGGGTGTCTTGCTCCAAAGCAACTCCAGTAGTTGATCACTGATATTTCGCTATCAGAGATATTTCACTATGTTCTGTCGTATCCACAGGGCTTCTCGTATCCGATTCTCTATCCCCTGACCCCTCCTGTCCCCCGCATGTCCCTTTAATCCCTCCACCAGGCCCGATCCGTTCGGAGTGACCCCAACGCTGCGTCTCTTTCCCTCTCGCCTAGTACGAAACTGACCGCGCTCTGGCCGTCTCTACACCCTCCTAGTACGACGAGAGAGGGGGCCTCGGCAAGCGTATAATTGCCATCTGCCAGAAGGCACCGTCCGTCTCGCCGTCTCGCGCGCTCCTCGTAGGCGCACGCTGTCTCGCTGCGTCCGCGTGGTGCCGGGGGGTGACAGCCCGCCGGCCCCGCCCACTCGCCGCTTTCCGCGCCCTCCACCTGCGAGTGCTCCGGGCCACGCCCACTTTTGCGCTACGCGCGTATAAAAGGCGGGTGACGCGCTGCGGCCAGACACATTCGGCCACTCGTTCGGTCGCCTTCACTCTCCCCTCTCGGGCCTCTGCTGGCCTCCTCCCCTCCTGCTACTTCTATTCCACACCCGGTTCCTCTAGAGACAGACCACCCGTACATATGTTTCCGTGCTTGACACTACGCTTTCAATCACGTTACAATTTATGGGTCGCCGGTCATGAGTTGAGCCTTCTTTCACTTGGGAGAACTTGAACATTGAACACGAACATTGAGCAAGGGAAACTGAAACAAAATGAAATGAACAGAGCATTGGGAGCTCATGGGAAGAGCAATACATTTCAGGAGCCATTCAGATTCACCTTCGAAAGGCGGCGACGTCAAGGATTCCGACGAAACAAAACGCTTGCCGGGGTGCTGCCGGATTATCGATTTTTGGGCCATCGCTGCCGCGTGGCCATTCTCCGCCGGAATTCCGTTGTTTCAGGGCAATTTCAGGTCGATTTCAGCGTCGCGATTCTGAATTTGAATATATATTGCAGAATAAAAAGCTCCTTATACCAGAATTATGCAAATTACCAGTGAAAATTCGAAAAATTTGAATGAAACGAGCGCCGCGTCACTGCCGACACCGATCTCACGTGATTATCGATTTTTCCGGCGCACCACTGGAAGCCACGTGGCATCTACATCTTCAGAACTCTTCAGGAATCTATGAATACACTGAAATTACAAGAGCTTAAACCAAGTTTCCAGAAAATTCCGGTTTCCACTGACCCGCCGCCAGGCCGCCACCGAAAACTGCAAAAGTCTGGCCTAAAAACGCGATTCTCCACGGATTCCGCCCCAGTTTTTGCAGACATGTTGACACGGAAATCGAGCTTGAAACATTTGAAACAAGTGGAACACGAAAATTTGTTGGTTTTTGCACAAATTCGCCGATTTCCGACAAGTTTTCCGCGGGCTGTCTGACGAAATTGTGTCGTCGAGTTTCGTCGGCGTTTTTTGAGGGATTTCACCGTTGGATTTTTAAGATTTTTGCATCCTCGTGTAGAGCAACTTATTTCGAGTCGATTCCAGGTTAGAACGTGTAAAAATTCCACGTGGCACTGGAGAAAATCGATTTTTGGTGAGGGGCTTTGAGCGGCGACGCGGGTCGCGTGCGCGCGCACTCGCTTGAGAGAGGCACTTTGAATTTTCAAATTTCCCGCCTAATTTGCCACGTTTCTAAATGATTCCTGGTATCAATCGATAGAAAATCTTCCGCTGATTCTGAATATGTAAAAATCTCCCGGAAATTTTAACTTTTTCAAGGTGAAAACTTCATTCGAATTATTAAAAGTGAACATTTCAGTTATTATCACATTATTATCAGATAAGGAGACCGGGAAGAGATCACGATTCATTCCTGAGAAGCGTTCGGCTCATCCAAGGAACGGATTCTTTCTTCCGATGAGCTTTTCCAGCTTTGCTCGCCGCTTCAGCGACGCGTTGTCGGCCGGGATCATTTCGATGGAGGAGAGGTGGGCGACTGCAAAAATTGGTAAGTTTTTGGTGGATTTTAGTAGGAAAATTCAGAAATTGTAGAAACTGTGAAAAAAGCTGTAAAAAATCGCCGTTTTTCTAACAAAAACGACAATTTTAGGCCAAAATTTTTCGAAATTTCGGCCTCAACGCCGAAAATTTTAAATTTAGTCATGCGCCTTTAAAATTACAGTACTCACTTGGCAACTTGCACTGACTGCTTCTCTTCATGTACATGTTCACGTAGGTGGTGAACACTGGCGCACTTCTGGTGTCAAGTCTTTCATAGAATTCGCAAGTGAACACACTTCGACCGCCAACCATTCCATATACAGCCGCTCGACATCTCTGAAACCATCAGTCAAACCAATTTCTTTAAAATTTTGGGGAAAAGAGCTCACAGGGTCGCGTTGACACGTGGCAAGGCAGCGGTCCTCGGTGGTGTCGTAGCCGTCGATGGCCATCGCGTAGGGTCTCAGTGGGACGGCGACGTCACGGTCGGTGTAGACGGTGAAGCAGGAACAGAGGTAGCAGGGGTTGCCAAAGTGGTCTGGAATAGGATGGTGGAGGTGTGGAGGTGGTGATAGGGGAGAGTGGAGTTAGGCTAGAAGCTTTGTTCGATTTGCAAAGCTAGAAAGTTTTACTAGTTGGCTTTGAGGCTGTGACTAGTACCTCAACTTGTAGTAGTAGAGTTCTGATACTAGTTGTTTAATAGGTGAGGATGATCTGGCTCTAAAAGGTTTACAACTAGGTCTAACTACGAGAAAAATGGAAGTTCACTAGACCTAACACCGATAACACTTTCACTAGTAGAGCTTTCCCATCAGTAAACTAACTATAAGTTTGAAATCAACTAGTGATCCAGAGAACTTTGTCATGATGAGAAAAATAATGATAGAAATACAATCTTACCAAGCTGATAAGCCTAACCTAGTTCAACCTAGCGCAATCTATCAGATTCATGAAGCCGATACGCAATTTTACTCGTACTTTTCTAGTACTGACTTTTCCAGTACTGAAAAATCATAGGTTCGAAAGCAACCTTGCTATTCAACCCAACTACTGATCATCTTGATCTAACTATGAAAGTACTGAATCAGTTAGCTGCTGATTCTTCAGATCTAACTGCAATTTTACTATAAAGAACTATAGAATTCAAGTTTCCTACACTTGAGGCTGCATCAGTATGTGTTCTGCAGTACAAAAATATCGCTAATTGGAAAAAACCTTGGTATTTAATTCAACTACTGATCTTGTCGATTTAAGTTTGAAGGTACTAGATCAGTTAGCTACTGATTCTTCAGATCTAACTGCGATTCAACTATATCTAGCTATACTAAACTACACCATCTAAACCTAAACCATGACTCTATCTCAATTCATTTAACTATGAAAAGCTAATACAACTTTAACCTATATCTAATTGCCTTCCCAATACACATCACAATGAAAAACTAACCTATCTAACCTATCTAACACAAGCTTAACCCTGATCTAGTCCCCTTCCTAATAAACACTACTATGAAAAGCTAACCTATTTAACTACCCCACTACTTGAACACCTACTCTATCTAACTACCCCCTATCCCAAAACTCACTCTGACGATTCCATCCAGCATCCACGGATCCAATGGCAATGGCAGCGACCACGAGTGCAACTCTCCACATTTTCAACTGTCTCCGGATACGATGACAAAATTGGAAAAACGCTTATAAAGTCCTTCCTTTTTATGCGATCAGTCTCGACTCGCCTTTGATGGGGCGTGGTATTTGGGTCATTTGCCGATCCTTTTTTCCTTCTTATCAGCTTCTCCATTGTTATCATCCCCCATTCCATTAGCAGCTAACAATTGCTTCATCGTCGGACGTCACCGCCGATGAAGCAATAAAATCATTGTTGAAATCCCGTTCTGGCAAAGAAAACAATGGCGGCTGTTTGTGTTTGAATTATGATTATGATTATCCTTTATCGTTAACGAGATTGACGAGATTCTTGAGGTGGATCAGATGAGATCCGAAAACGAGTTCCTTAGGTGTATTTTCACTTTTTTCTCTTTTCTTTTCCTTTTTCTTTTCGATGATGACTTCTTTGAGATTTGATAAGGAGAGGATCTCGAGAATCACATGCACTTTTGGATGAGCTTTCGTAACTCAGCTCATAATGGCTCTTTTCGGCTGAAACTTTTTGCAAAATGCTCAGTAATTATAGAGCTACAACTTGTTAGTTGACTACTTTTCATGAAAATTGAAAATAATGGAGATAAAATTGATTTTTTAGAGGCTAGTCCGAAAAGCTGAATTTTCAGTGATTTTGAAAAACTCGATATAACTCTGTTAGTTTTGATTTTGATGAAAAGTTGTCAACTAATGATTTGTAGCTCTGATAATGATTAGTAATTGTGGGAAGTTTCAGACAAAAAGAGCAATTGTGGGCGGAGTTATGAGGGCTTAAATGTAAATGATAAAAATAGTGACGTAAAACTTTGAGCGAGATTTGCGGATGAAATGGTGCTAGAAATGGGGGAAATTAGTGGGTTTTAGAGCTTATGATAGTGAAAATAATAAGAATTCTGATATAAATTCACGATTTGGAACAATTTTGAGCGATCTGGTATAAGTTTTTGATGAGCAATAGTCTTGTGTATTTTTCAGTAGTTTTAACTAGATTTTTGATGTCCCTGAATTAAATTTTACATCTTAACAGTATAAAAACATAATTTTAACTTGAAATCAATCAGAAAATCTCCAAAAAATCAGTTAAAATTGCTCCAAACGATGCTCCAATATCCCATTTTTCCTCTATCTCAGCCAACATCATTCATAGCTTTTCAAATGCATCTTCTCTCAAATTTTTCCTTTGAAATCCATCTGAAAACCTGAAAAACCGTCTCTGAAAACCGGGAATCCTGCTGCAGATGCGCTCTATTGGACAGCACTTGGCAGTGTGCCAAGTACTGTGGATTTGCCGTCAATCTGTAGGGTTTGTAGGGTTTTTCGAGGGGATTTTTGGGAATCTGATGATAGATTGTAAGATTAGTTGGATGAGTTGTCTGTGAGGAGCATTTGGAGCACTTTTAGAGCAATTCAGAGCACTTTTAGCATCAATAAAGTGTAAAAAAGAGCATTGAAAGCTCTAAATCCTAAAATAGGCAGTTTTCGTGAAATTTCAATACTAATAGTTTGATTTTCTCATAGATTCTTTCCAAATGGTTATATCCACCATTCCAGGAGCATTTCCAGTACCCTTTTTGATTCAAATTCTGCCCTCTTTCTCTGCACCCTCTCCACCTTCCCCTTCCCTCGTCCCCACCTTCCCCCACCAAACACCGCTTATCTCCATTCTCTCTGCGCCCTCCTCTCCCCCCACACTCTCTCCCTCTCCCCCATCGATTTGGCATTTTGCCAAGGCAACCGCACCTTCCACCATCACACATACACACGTCTCACCTCCAACTCCCCTCCTCCCCCTTCCACCGCCGCTCACCGCCGCTCTCCTGTACGCCCTCCACCCCCTCGCCGCATGGTGACACGCGTGGTGTAGGCGGTAGTGGGCCGCTGCGTCGTGCCCGCGTTCGTGGGTTCGATTCCCCGCTTGCGCGCGCCGCGTTTTGTGTCGCCAGCCGGAAAGCGAACGTCTACCCGTAGCTCCTATCCATGTTACGAACAGAGAGTCAACATGGAAGTTGGTACAGGTGCACGTTCGAGATGAGTACGGACACTTTCTTTTGGTTTTTTGGGAAGGAGAATGTTGTTTCTTATTGGAAAAGGGGTATGGGGAGTATGATAAGAGAAGTTTTAGGAGCAATTGGAAGGGGAAAAAGCAAAGAAAAGAAGGGAAAGTTAAGCCGATTTAGTTGGAAAATCTGATTTTTCACAATTTTTCACAATTTTTTTCACAATTTTTTTCTTCATTTTTACATTATCATTATCATTATCAATATCAAAATACACTTCTACTCGTAATAATCCTCCTCCATCTCCAAATCCCTTTAGTACTTCCACGTGCTCGGATCGCCGTCCGGATCCTCTGGCCGAATCATCGACTTTTGCGTCTTTTTGGCGTACACCCTGGCGAAGAACGCGTTCTGCCACGTCCACTTCAACATCACCAGAAACCACGTGGCGGTCGACCACCAGTTTAGACCGTGCTGGTCTGGAAAAATGGGGATTGGGACGAGAAATTTGGGTCTTGGAAGAGGAAAATTGATGGAATGAGAAGTTTTTGGGAAGTTTTTGAGATGAAAGTTGATGAAATGGGAAAAATACGATATTTTGGAAAGTTTTTCACTGGAAAAACTGTGTTTTCACTGAAAAAATGAGTCTTGAGACGAAAAATGAGGAACTACTGTATGTTTTTGGGATCTTGAAGGGGAAATTGATGAAATTAATGTGGGTTTTGATGTCTTGGAAAAGGAAAATTGATGGAATAGAGGATATAAAGACTACATTTTTGGAAAAATGGGTCTTGAAGTGAAAATAATGGTGCACTTGTCACTTTTTGAGTCTCGAAATGAAAATTTGAACAATTACTGCAGTTTTTTGTGACTTCGACATGAGAAATTGAATAACAAAAACGTTTTTATGATGTTTTTCTGCAGAAAAAGAGTATTTCCACTGGAAAATGGATCTCGATACAAAAAATATGTATTTACTGAAGGAAACAATTAAGAAGTTACTGTGTTTTTTTGGTTCGCAACCCAAAAACTTTGAAAAATTAAGAGATTTTCAAACTTTTTTTTAAGCAAAAAAAGGTTCTGACACAAAAAAATGATGATTGAAGCTGTAGAGTAACAATTTACTGTAGTATTTTGGGTTTTTAAGTGAGAATATAAGAGAATTCTGAAGTTTTATAGGTAATTGATCGAAATTTGTGACTTTTTGAGCCTAATTTTAATCTTGACACAAACATTTGTGAAGTTACTGTAGTTTTGAAGTATTTTACAAAAGAAAGTCGTAAAATGAAGGGTTTTTTGAAATTTTTAAGTGGGAAAATGGGTCTCGATTTGAAAAAAGGGTCTTGAAGTGAATATTTCAAAAATTACAGTAGTTTTTGTGGTTTTTGCACGAGAAATGGGATAATTGAGACATTTTTGAAGTTTTTCATAAGAAAAATATTCTTGAGTCAATTACATAACAAATTAGGTTAGGTTTTCTGAAATTTTCACAGAATTTATAAGTTTCGAGACAAATTTTCATCAAATTCCAGAGATCACTATAGTTTTTTGGCTCACACCACAGAAAGTTGTCTTCTCACCTGTATTACTAACTCCTTGATGTTTTATGGCCGCCAAAATGATTGAGATTATCATCCCGGCTATAGCAAGAAATCCTACGGTTAAATCTGAAAACAACCCAAATTTTTTAAAGAAATTTATCTTTCGAAATTTTTTTTTCAAAAAAAAAGATCACTTACTAATCCAAAACAGCCATTGAAAAGTTCTAGTCTTCCAATTCAGAATACTGTCAATTTTCACGGACCAATACAAAAAAAGCGTTTCGAATGCGAATGCAGTGGCGGTCAGACATGTGGCGAGCGCCACCCAGTTCT
Organism: Caenorhabditis imperialis; assembly: GCA_963572205.1. NCBI lineage: Eukaryota > Metazoa > Nematoda > Chromadorea > Rhabditida > Rhabditidae > Caenorhabditis > Caenorhabditis imperialis. Next base: position 2,319,742 of record OY751542.1, on the reverse strand, counting down.
GAAAGAAATATTGATTTTTAAGGGGTAAAATCCAGTTTCTAGAAGTTTTTTTTAACGATTTTCAGATTGCTGAGATGATTTGGAGTAATTTGATACCAAATTCGAGGAATTTTGGATGAATTTTATTTTTTGAGAAAAATGGGTCACCCCTTATACCCCGAAATCCAAATTTGTCAAAATTGGGTCGATATGGGTATCAAATTACTTCAATTTTAATGGACAATTCGAAAATCACAATGAAAACTGATTTTTTGCACTTTTTGATGTAGTTAATGCAGTTTTTCTAAATTTTTTCAAGAATTTTATGAGATTTTAGTGAAAATCAAGTTTTTACAGGATTTAACTATGATTTTTGAACTTCTCGTATAATTTGGAGTAATTTGATACCTATATCGACACATTTTGGACCAATTTCAGTTGTCATGCAAAAGGGGTCAATCTCATGCACCTCTTATACCCCAAAATCCAAATTTATCCGAAATGGGTCGATATGGGTATCAAATTACTTCAATTTGTCTGGAGAGTTCAAAAATCACGATGAAAATCCAATTCAACCACTGGAAATTCGATTCCCATGAGTTTTCCCCACCAACCTTCCACCAAACGACGTACACCACTGACCAAAACAGTCCAATAATGATTCCGCAAACTGTATAAGCAAGTCGGACGTTTATATGACAGCACAGTGACCAACGCATTCTGAAAAAATTGAAAAATTTGAAATTTTTGATGTTTGGGCTATTTTTGGTAGTGGTTTTTTCAGTACCTGAAAAAAAAATTTCGAAAAAAAATTTTTTTTCAATTTTTTCTCTTAATTTTCTGGTTTTCCGGGTGCAAAATACGTGTTCAATTCAATCAAATCACAGTTTGATAACCATGAAAAACCCGCAAAAACTGTAAATTTAGGCGAAAAAATCAGATCAAGTTATATGATGTAACCATATGATAAGGAATACTGACAATATTATCACTTTGGCTTTTATACCAACCCTTATTATGTCTATTTTACTATTTTTCACAAAAAAAGTTCAAAAATTTCGAAAAATTCGATAAAAATGGGTAAAAAAGCTCAAAACTACCAATAAAAGTAAAATTTTCGGTGGAAAATGACCAAAATTTTACGATTTCTTTGCGATTTTTGCTCGTTTATATTTCCTTTGGAACTGATAACAAAAATTGTACTGAACGTAGTGCAAATATGATCGGAAAATGGATGAAATGGGTTACTGTAGGTTGGATTTCGTGGTGGGACCAAAAAAGTTGAATTTTTTGAATTTCAAGGAGGTTGAGGGTGTTTTTGGTACTAAATTAGTGTTTAGGAAGTAAAAATTATGAAAAAAAATTTTTGAAAAAAAAAAATTTTTTTTGAAAAATTTTTTGTTTTTTTTTTTCAAAAAATTTCAATAATTTAAAAAATTTCACCTAATTTCAACTGATTGTGTAAAAACCTAAACTAATAACCGTACAAAATGACGCATTCTCATATCAATCTACCCACGCCAAACATTACTCATCTAGACGCAACAAAACAGCAAAAAGTACACTTTTATATGGAAAACACCGAAAACTACATGAAAATCGACATTTTTTACTCAAAACTGCTCAAAATTAACAAGAAAATTGAATTCTTCATTTCAAATTACCCTAAAACATCTTTTTCGGCTCCAAAAATGGTTAATTCTTGTTGAAAGTGGTAAAAACTCTGGTTCCAGTTGATTTTTTCAAATTTTTATGTGAAAATTCGAATTCTCCATGCTCACAAACCTATAAAACTATAAAGGGGTGTCGAACTGACCACTTTTCACCATCCCTGTTAGCCACTGCGCCATGGAGCCCCTAGACGCCAGAACAGCGCGCGCTGCACCCATGGCGCAGTGGGTAAGAGGGATGGTTTTCAATTGAAAAAGTGGTCAGTTCGACACCTCTATATGGTTTTATAGGTTTGCAGACATGGAGAATTCGAATTTTGATGTTAAAATTGATAAAAACCACCGGAAAACTGAGCTTGTGGCAATTTTTGAAAAAAAAAAACACACTTTTTTTCGGAAAAAAGTTTGTTTTCTTTTATAAATGCTAGTTCAGCTTATACTTCCTGGAATCATTGAAAAATCTTGAAAATTTCAGCAAAAAATGACCCAAGACTCTTCGCGAAACTGTTGCTCTTTGATCTGCCACATCAACGTGCGCATCGGATGGACCATCTTCGGAATTCTCTTCGGAATCTCGGCAGTTTTGACCTACGCCATCAAATTCCAAAACTGGTCCGCCACCATCGTCTGCGCCATTGCCACCCTCTTCGCCTGTCAGACACTTTGGATCTATTGGGCGTTGAAGAAAAAGACGATTGTCAATTGGCCAGAGAACAGATTTAGGCTTATGATTTGGCCGAGTGAGTGAAAAAACAAAAAAAAAGCAATTTTTCGAGAAAAAATGTTGTTTTTGCAAAAAGTCAAGTTTCCGGTGGTTCTTATCAATTTTGGTGGCGAAATTCGAATTCTCCATGTTTGCAAACCTATAAAACCATATAGGGGTGTTGAACTGACCACTTTTAACCATCCCTCTTACCCACTGCGCCACCGCGCGCAAGCCTGCGGCGTCAAGGTGTCTTCATGGCGCAGTAGGTTAGAGGGATGGTAAAAAGTGATCAGTTCGACACCCCTATATGCTCTTATAGGTTTGTGAACATGGAGAACTCGAATTTTCACATAAAAAATGATGAAAACCACCGGAAAATTGAGTTTTGATAGTTTTTCAAATTTTTTTGGCTAAAAATTGTGGAAAGACTTGTTTCTGGGGTATTTGATGTTGGTGAATTCAAAAATCAACACTATTTCTATTGAAATCAGACTTAAATAAAGTTTTCAGACATTTTCATTGGGCTGCTCGGTTTGATTGGGTGTATCGTTTGCTATATCTTTGCGGGTATTGAGCATCAGGGTGCTGGTTCTATTTCAGGTGAATTTCAGATAAATTTGAAGTTAATTAATTAGTTAATTAGTTAATTACCTAATTAACTTGCTATCTAATTAGTTAATTACCTTACTAAAAAATTAAAAAACCAACTTTTTGAGCTAGCAATCTGCAATTAATTAGTTTTCAATTAACTAACTGCTAAGTACACTAATTAGTTGAGCTACTAATTAACCAATTAATTAATTATGCTAATTAACTAATTACCTAATTACCCTAATTACCCCAATTTCCAGCAATGTACGGAGAAAACCTGTGGTTCACCGGCTCCTGGTCCCTTGTCATTACCAAATGGACGTGGCAAAACGCATTTTTCTCCAGAAGATATTTGAGAAAAGTGGGCGGAGCTTCGAGCTCTGAAATTTCAGTGGATGACGTGGAAGCGAAATAATTTTTTTGAAAAAAATTTTTCAAAAAAAAATTTTTTTTTTTTTAGAGAAATTTTTTGTCAATGATCTCAGTGATTCAATGATCACGAACCTTTTTATCATTTTTTTTATCAGTTGAAAAATAAATATTTGATTTTCCGGGTGTTAAACGTATTCTTGAGTGGAGCACATTTGGAGCACATGGAGCACAGACCAAACAGATCGACAATTTGTCACTTTTCTTGTATTTAAACCTGAATGAGTTGATTAGTCATTGATTATCACTTCATATTTTATAACTTTTTGAGGTGAGATTGAACAACTTTTTTTGAAATTGATAATTTTGAGGTTAAGGTGTTAGATTTTGACATTTTTTATATCAAAATTCGAACTTCTTTCTATTTTTTACCCCTAGAACACTTTTTTCCGGAATTTTTTTCCAAAATATTTGAAAACCACATTTTCCATTGATTTTCATCAATTTTAACATCAAAATTCGAATTCTCCATGCTTGCAAACCTATAAAACCATATAAAGGTGTCGAACTGATCACTTTTCTGACCGAAAACCATCCCTCTTACCCACTGCGCCATGGAAACCCTGCGCGCCAAAATCGCGCGCGCTATACCCATGGCGCAGTGGCTAACAGGGATGGCTTTCGAACAGAAAAGTGATCAGTTCGACACCCTTATATGGTTTCATAGGTTTGTAGACATGGAGAATTCGAATTTTTATGTTAGAATTGATGAAAACTAGCCTAAAATTGAGATAATCAAAATTTTTTCAACATTTTGTTTCAAAACTTGTTTAGAAGTGAAATTTTACGTAGATTTTGAATTTTCAAATATAAACCACTCTACACCACTCCTAATCACTGTTTCAGCGACCTTTAATAAACAAAAAATGGCAAATCGCAACAAATGTCTCACCCTATTCTGTCACATCAACACTCGCATCGCCTTGACCATTCTAGACATTCTCATCGGAATCTCCAACATTTTATCCTACATTTTCCAATTCCACAACTGGTCGGCGATGTCGCTGACAGTGGTGGTCACCCTCGTCGCCTGTCAGACGTTGTGCATGTTTTTGGCGGAAAAACGGAAAAGAATTTGGAGTTGGAGTTCGAGATTGTTGTGGTGGATTATGCTCACTGGTTTGTTTCAGTTTATATGGAAATTTGAATTTTGAAAAAAAAATTTTTCGGAAAATTTTGAAAAAAAAATTTTTCGGAAAATTTTGAAAAAAAAATTTTTTTTTTTGAAAACCTTTTTTAAACATGTAAAAATTGTGAAAAATATCAAAAATAGCTTGAAAACTTTGAAAAATCAATATTTTCCCATCGAGACCCATTACCTACAGTAATCCTTTGAATTTCAGACATTATTCTTGGTTTTTTGGCTCTTTTCACATTTATAGCGTGTTTTATCATTGCTGGTATTCGAAATATTCAATTTACAAGTGAGTTTATTGATTATTGATTTTTTGAAATTTCGCAAAATTTCGACATTTTTGAAAATTTTTGAAAAAAAAATTTTCAAAAAAAAAAAATTTTTTTTCTTATAAATTCAATTATTTTCTATCTTTCCAAGTCAGAAACTTCCTAAAAAATCAAAATTATTGAATTATCGATTTTTTTGCAGATCTCTACGGTGAAAACCTCTGGTTCACTGGCCTGTGGGCCACTGCAATTGTGAAATACGCGTGGCAAAATGCATTTTTGGCGAAGAATTATGAAAGACAAAAGGAGAATTTTTTGAAAAATCAAATTATTGATTATTGATTTTTAGTGATTTTCTGTGATTTTATGAAATTTTTTTTTCAAAAAAAAATTTTTTTTTTTTGAATTTTTTTTCTGGAAATTTTCCAACTTTTTCTCCGGTCCCTCTTTATTTTATCTTTATCACAATGGTATCCGTATTATTATATCACGTGAAATCGCCGACAAATGTTTGAAATTGTTTGTATACATGTGTCAGTTGCTCGCAGCCTCCTCGTTGATCCTAATGGATCTTTCGCTTTGGATTCTTTAGTGTTACACTTCTGATGATAACGGAAGATACCACGCAATGTGGAAGATAAATGGGATTTTTCAAGATTTTTCAAAAAAAAATTTTTTTTGGAAAATTTTGCAAAAACTTTTAGAAAAATCAATAAAACAGCAGTGAGCCCAAAAAATAAATTGATTTTCATACTCATCAAGTTATTTGGAGTGATTTGATACCCATATTGACTAGTTTTGGGAAAAATCAGTTTGTGCTCCGCGAGCCCTGGCATGTGCTCTAAAATGCAATTTTACAGAATCATATCGATATGGGTATTGAATTACTTCCCACAACATAAAGATCTTGAAAATAACAACAGTATCAAGAAAAAACAGAGTTCACTTGGAGAAATTGACAAAAATATACAAAAAGTATTGAAAAACAGTGGAAACAAGAGCAAATGACATTTTATTGAGAAATAAAGTTGTTTTTCCGTGTTTTAAGGTTATTTGGAGTGATTTGATACCCATATTGATATAGTTCGAAAAATTTCGAGATCGGGCTCACTGAGCACGGAGCCTTGAGCTCCAAAACTGAAGTTGAAGCTAGACTAGTCGATATGGGTATCAAATCACTCCTCATAACTAGGAAAAACTGATTTTCATAATTTTGAGCTCTGAGAATGCTCCGGCTCCGTGAAATTTTGATTTTCCGACCATCTTCTCGATTCCACCTCCAATCAACAACTTTCGAAGATCCACGAACACGAGTTCCAATCATCAAAGTTCTCAATCACCTTCAGTGACTCACTCGTGCTCTTTGAGCTCTTCCATTTGCTCTTCTTATATCTTTTATCACGAAAAGCCTCCACCCACCCGGTCACAGCTGACATTTTTATTTTTATATATCTGGTCACATGCATTTCGAATCGACTCCGCCCACTTTTGGTTTCAATAAAAGTGTACAGTGAGGGAAGATGAGGACAATTTTTTGACTTTGGTTTTTGATCGGAGGAAAAAAGTTTTTTTTTTGGATGCAAAAATTTTTTAACCACGTTTTGGATAGTTTTCATTAGCATATTTAAATTCAGCTTGTTATTTGGAGTAATTCGATATCCATATCGATATAGTTCCAAAAAAGTTGAGCGTGGGCTCTCAGAGCACTGTGCTCGCGGAGCTCAGAGCTCTAAAACTGAAAAGAGAGCTAGACTAGTCGATATGGGTATCAAATCACTCGTATTAATCTGGAGAATTTGAATTTCATACTTTGAACTCTTAAAAACACTGATAAACGATAGAAAACTCTAAACAACTCCTGAAATTGAGAGAATTTTCAGAAAAAATGGCGAAGCTCGCACTTTTGCTCCTTGCTGTCTCTTTCATGGCTCTTGAGGTGTCCGGAAAGCTGCAAAACGTGACAGTGAAGGGAATCGCTGTGTGCAATAAGAGAAGAATGGCCAATGCTCACGTCGTGCTCATTGATAAGGATACTTGTCAGTTTACCCAACTTTTTCTTCAATTTTTTCTGAAATTCACTGATTTCAGTGGACCCAAATGACCAGTTGGCCGAGATCCACACCAACAAAGAAGGAGAGTTCGAGTTGTTCGGAGAGGAGGACGAGATCGGCAAGATTGAGCCATACATCAGAATCCACCACAGTTGCAATGCTAAGCCGGTTAGTTTTGGAGCAAAACCGGAAATATTATGATTTTTGAGTTGCTGAGATGAAATGGAGTGATTTGATACCCATATTGATAGGGTTTTGAAAATTTTGAGTTTGGAGCTCTGAGCTCTGTGCTCACAGAGCACAAAATCAAAATGTTTGGAAGTAGGTCGATATGGGTGTCAAATTATTCCAAATTGAAGGGAGAACTCGAAAATGATAGGGATACAATGAGAACTTCTCAATTACCCAAAGTTTTCAGCATCTGAAACCAAAAAATGTCGAAATTTTCTAGTCTTTCATGCCTAATTCGGAATAAGACATTGAAAAATGAGTTATTCATGCAATTTAGAGTGATTTGATACCCATATTGACAAAGTTTCAAAAATTTTGAATTTGTGCTCATGGAGCTCCCAGCTCACGGAGCCCAAGACAAAATTCTTCAGAATCCTATCATTATGGGTATCAATCAGCGGCAAATTTTACGGAGAATCTAAAAATCGTTAAATTTCAGGGATGCGAGCGCGTTTCCGAGTACCAGGTGCCACAGGACAAGATCGGAGAGCTCTACGACATGACCTACGTCACTTTGGATATCGTCGTCCATGGAGAGAAGAATAAGTGCGATTAGTCACCTTAATTCAATTATAATTGCCTGTTTTTGTATATACTTTCACTATCCATCGATTAAAACCGTTTAGCCCTCTTATAATTGCTTTGATTTTCGACCAACGAATCAAAAAAATGGGCGTGGCCTTGGAGGGGATCAGGAAGTTCAGAGGAAAGCGACAATTGATGAGAAAACGTGACAAAAGTCAACTTGAGAGCAATGAATCACGGAATTTAACAGACTAGAGAAGATTTTCGAAAATCAGCGAATAGTTTTGAAAACTGATGGGTAAAACAAGTAATAATCACTAAATTCGAGTTCTACTAACTGAGACGAGTGATTTGATATGCAGCACGATACAATTTGGAGCAAAAAAGTTTTGGGCTCTTGGAGCTCGTGGCTCGGGGGCTCGGCGAGCTTGATATTATGAAAATCAAAATCTTCAAGTTATACGGAGTGATTTGATATACAACACGATATGGTTGTGAGCAGAAAATATTTTGTGCTCCGTGGACTCCGGGGCTCGGCGAGCTCAGTGCTCAAAACTACTTTTCAGAGCAAAGTATGGCAATATGGGTATCAAATCACTCCAAATTTTATGGAGAACTCGAATTTCATAGTTTGGAGCCGTAAAACTGGAAACCAGCTCATTTTCAGAAAAAAAATTCAAAAAATTATAAATTTTCAATGTTTTCTATGTTCTTTCCAACTGTTTGATCCACTATTAATCACTAACAACAATCACTAACAACATGTTTTCACGAACTTTAATGCTGGTCGCTGAAAGTTGTCGATGATTCACATTTCTTGTTTTTCCCCAATTCTCCACACCAACAATTGTCAGTGGCTCACTAATTGAAGCCTTAGACACTGATAAGAACTGCGAGAATCGAGAGAAATCGGCAGCGAAATGGCACTTCCAACAGCTGTCGATTAGCCCGATATAAAAGTGGCTCGCGGAGCCAAGTGCTCAACAACGATGAAGTCCCTCTTTGCTCTGCTCCTTGTGGCTCTTTGCGTGCTCGAGAGCACCGCCTATCTCCAGAATATCACCGTCACCGGTGTGGCTGTGTGCAACAAGAAGAGACTTGCCAATGTGCAGGTTCAGCTCTACGAGAAGGACACTCGTGAGTTTACTTTTTGATAAAAAATTTGAAAATTTGGAGAAAAAATTTTGAAATCGGAAAAATAGATAGTTTAGGTAGCTTTTGAATGTGATATTCGGATTCCTGAGGTGATTTCGAGTGATTTGACACCCATATCGACTACCCTAGCTCAAAATCTGAAATCCGTGCTCCGAGCCCCGGCTCGCGGAGCCCATCCTTCGAAATTTTCAAACTTTATCAAATCTTATCGATATGGGTATCATTCGACTCCAAATCATCTGATCTATAAGAATCCATTAAAATAAATGAGCAAACTTGCACTATTTTGAAAAATCATACGAAATTCATGGAAAAATGGAAAATCTCAAAAATTCAAAATGTTTCAGTTGACCCCGATGATCTGCTCCAGACCAAGAACACCGACTCCGAGGGAATCTTCACCGTGTACGGAGAGGAGGATGAGACCCACAAGATCTCGCCATACCTCCTGATCACCCACAACTGCAACCCATCCAAGCCAGTGAGTTGTGGAAAGTGCTCAGAATAGCTCTGAATTAGGAATAACTATGATAGTTGAAATGAGCACATCATTCTGAGTAATTTGATAGTAATCATAACAAAATTCGGAAAATTTGAAATTTTGACGTCTTCTGAATTCAGAATTCTTCAGAGTTTATTTTCAGTTTAGTTATGAGCATATTTGCAATTTCTGTAAAATTCTGAGTTGAATGACACCCATAACGACTAGTCTAGCTCTACTTTGAGATTTGGAGCATGTTAAGTCGGCTCGCGGAGCCCAATGCTCCAAATTAAAAATTGCTCAAAACTATATCGATATGGGTATCAATCAACGGCAAATCGCGCGGAGAACTCGAAAATCAGTATATCTAGCTCTAAAAGCTAACGGTTCTCAAGAAAAAACCAAATAACAGTGAAATTCAGTATCGATCGATTCCAAATTTTCTGAAAAGTTCAAATTTCCCACTTTCAGAACTGCGTCCGCATCGGAAAGTACCTGGTGCCAGAGGACAAGATCGGATCCACCTACGACATGACCTACGTGACCCTCGACATCAAGGTGCACGGAGAGAAGGAAAAGTGCAAGTAGACTGATAATTTCACCTATTTCTCATGATAATTAACTCAATAAACCATATTTTCTCACTCAAACAGTTTATATTTGAAACAAAATGAAACCTGAGAGCAGACACAAAAAAGTCAATCAAGGCACATAGAAAATATGAAAATGTATCAAAAATTATAGGGAAAAATTCAAACAAACCGATCAAAACTGACCCGTTTCAGTCGTAAAAATCACAAAAATTACACATAAAACATAAAAAAGTGGGCGGAGCCAGTTGGTGGGGAAGGAGACCAGAATTATAGCACAGAACGAGAGATTTTTTGGGGTTTTTTTGCACATAAAAGGATTACGGTAGTTTCGGAGGGATCATTGGCTCCGAGGTGGTCGGCGTCGACGGCTCTCCGGCGCTTCTGGACGGCGATCGGAAGTGCTGAAGAAAAAAACAATTTTTTTTTGACGTCTTCTGAATTCAGAATTCAGAATTGTGAATTCTGATGACGTGTTCATGTGGATATTCAGATTCTCCAGGTGATTGGGAGTGATTTGACACCCATATCGACTATATTCCAATAACTTTGAAAAAAATCGAAAAACTGGGTCCCACCACGAAAACCAAAGTACAGTAATCCGCGAAAATTCAATTTTATCGTAGGCTAGTCGATATGGGTATCAAATCGCTCCAAATTTCACGGGGAATTCGAATTTGATGATAAAAATTGATGAAAACCGACAGGAATTGAGATATAACGTTTTACCTGTTCCTCCATCTCAATGACAACATGCGGGAGGGGTGGCGGACACGTGGCACTGGCTTTTGACACTTCTGATGAGCTCTGGAATAAAAATAAGTGAAAATGAGCATTTTTGATGAAATAAAGTAGAAAAATTGTAGGAAAATGGGCGTTACCGATTGAAAAGATACTGTAGAGAAGTCGATATGTCCCGAATAATTGATGGCGGATACTTCGACACGTGGCACCGATTTGTAGTGTTTCGGAGTGTCGTCGTCGTTCAGATTTCTGCAAGAATTCAGATTTCAGAATTCAGATGACGTCAACGTCTTCAGAAATCGAAAAATTGAAAATAGATATTTTAACGTCTTCTGAAAAGAATACCTCGACGGAATAGTGCCCTGACTGCGTAGAATGCTGAAAAAGTTGTTTCTAGCGGATGAGTCGACGTTGCGGACGGCGGTGTGGCGCATCGGGGCACGTGGCACTCCAGATGACGTCGTCGAAGTCACCGTATTCGGAATCACGGCGAGGGGACGTCCGTTCGGGGTCTTCAGGACGGTGAACGCTTCTGGAGGACACATGTGAGACATCGTGTACGTCATGTCGTCGGAACGCTTTGACATTCTGAAAAATTCAAAGTTTCTTCGAAATTTTGAAGTTCGACGACTTCTGAAGTTTCAGAAGACGTTGAATTTGAATATGTCTTATCGAGACGAATCGAATGATATCAATCACGACATGTTTTGGAGAATTTTGAAATTTTTTCGAAAATTCTGAATTCAGAAGACGTCAGAATTCTCAAAATTAGAAACAAACGTTATATCTGAATTCAGAACTCTATTCGGAGTTGAATGACATCCATACCGACTATATTTGGAGAACTTTTGATTTTGGAGCATTTTGCTCGCGGAGCGCACAGAGCACACCAAGCTCTAATTTAAAAATTAACAAAATTCGGTCATGATGGGTATCTTTCAACGTGAAATTTTACCCTGAACTCGTTTATTCATATATCACAGTAAAACTCTTGAAAATGGAACAATTTTTGAGCAAAATTCAGAAGACTTTCAGAAGACTGGAGGCCTGATGACGTCAGAGTTTTCAAAATCGAAAACAAATTTGAAATTCGAAATCAGCATTCCGTTTGGAGTTATAAGACACCCATAATGACTATATCTGCATTATTTTCAGTTTTGGAGCATTTGGAGCAAACAAATGGGCTCCGCGAGCCCAAAATCAAAACTTCATCCACCCGGTCGTTATGGGTATCATTCAACGCAGAATTTTCTGGAGATTCCAATTCCGCAATCAATAACAACCTTCTGTACGCATAGAAGACGATTGCCAGGAACATGAAGAGCATGATGAGGAGGAATGCGAACGCCGGCACAGCAGACGATGAGCCTTGCTGGAAAGAACAATGTTTTGGGGACCATGAGGTGTGGAATAAGATAGATGGCCTAGAAAACAGCATGGAAACCTAGTCCCCCGTATTTCTCACCACAATTTGAGCATAAAAATCGGTGAAAACCGCCAAAAACGGCGATTCAGTGGTAGTGGTGGTCGGCGTCGTAGAAACTGTGGAATTTGGCGGTTTTACAGCGTAAATCTTGTATTTTCCACTTTTTCCCTACAAATTCTTGGAATTCTTATCCGAAATTCAGAATAAACCGTCACCGCAATCAGAAAACCAAAAATCCATTCAAAAATCATGCAAATCTCATGCCAAAAATCCGCCAAACGTCGTTTAGCGGCCCAGAAAACCGCACGAATCCGTGCCGACGTCTTCCGAATCGCGCCTCCGTTCTGATTTTGCATGCTGCTCGGCGAGCAACATGCGAAATCAGTGGAGATGCGATTGTGAAGGTGTCAAGCGTTGGAGACGTGCCGTTTTCTGGGCCGTGTTAGTAGTTGGGGGAGGGGTAATTATGGGGTAATTAGGGGTAATTAAGAGGGGTAATTAAGGGGTTTGAAATCAACGAAAATTACTTGAGAAGCAAGTTGTGCCGTCGTGCTCAAACGTACGTTATATTTGCCGTGGACGGGCGCGTAGAACGCCTGCACGTAGCGACGGTCACACCGTGTGCCCTCCCAGCCGTGTGGGCAGCTGAAAAAATTTATACGTGGCCTAGAACAAATTCTCGGCCACCACTCACTGACACGACGGCACGACGGCCACCACTCGTCCGTCTCGAGTGATCACTTCCGCGTGGCACGTGGCGTTGTGATGACAGTAATCCTTGCACTTTTCGGCCTTCATGTGCTCCATCTCCAGATGATGTGACGTCTTCTGCGTCACCTCTTCTGTTTTTTTCACGTCTTCGTTGTACTTCAGCGCTTCTTCTTCCTCTTCGGCTTTTTCTTCGTCGATGTACTCGAATTCGTCTTCTGAATACATTTCTTCTGAATTTCGAACAATAATGATGATGATTACCTTCTTCAACGTCTTCTGAATCCTCGGAAGGCGTCGGCAGAGCTGGAGGCGTCGGAATAGGGTCTCTGAAAACAGCATTCTGAAAATTTGAAAAATTCAGAATACCCACTCATCAGAAGACGTCGACGGATCGCCAATTTCGTTGGTTTCAAGGCCGCTTTTCGTTATTGATGGAGTGGGGGATTCAGAAGCGGAATCAGAAGTGGGCGGAGTCGGAGCATCAGAAGACGTCAAATTCTGCAGCGGGTCGGCGCTACGCTCTTGTCGAAACCAGGAAGGGAGACATGATTCTGAAACTTTCGGGGATTACTGTAGGTCTAGGAAATTTGAAGGGATTACTGTAGTTTTTTCTCAAAAATGTTGGAATAAACTAATTTGGATACAGTAACCTTGCAGAAATACTGTATTTAATTAGAAAAAACTAAAAAACCATCACCGGGATCGAACCCCTGACGTTCTGCACCATAGCCATCATCACTATCCACTACGCCATGGGGTCAAAATTAAAAATAGGTCAATATGGGTATCAAATAACGCCAATTTTCATGGAGAACTCAACTCTCCTATTAGTTTTCATCGTAACTTTCCTAAAACTACAGTAACCCACAATAAACTTACCAAGTTTCAACAAAAGTCGCTCAGGAAGGCTTAAAGTAGACATTTCACAGGAAAGTTCGAAAAATATACGAAAAATAAGAAAAATCGGGGGGATTTCGGGAAAGTGCACCCACCTGTTGTCCCTGAGAACGCAAAAAAAATGGTCACGGCCATATTTTGAGGAGAAAAAGAAAACTGTACTATTCCAGGTGTTGGGAGGGGGATTTTTGGGGATAAAAAGTGGGAACTGTAGGGAAAATGTGAAATTTGCTATTTTCAGGTGGAAAAGAGCATCTGAAATTGTAAAATTCAGATTTTTAGAGGGAAAATTGAAAATAACGCATATTTATTCAAATTTTCTTGTAATTTTTGATGTTGTGCGAAATTTTCAAAATCTAGTTGAGATTACTGTAGGTTACTGTAGTTTTAAGGAATAATATCAGATTCTGATGAAAACTAATAAGATATTCTTGATCTCCATGAAATTTGGCTTAATTTGATACCCATATCGACCTAATTTAACTTTTGACCCATGGGCTAGTGGATAGTGCTCATGGCTATGGTGCAGAAGGCCACGGGTTCGATCCCGGTGCTGTTTTTTTGTTTTTTTTTTTTTTTCATTTTAAAAGTGAGAAAATTAAAAACTAGCTAAAAACCATTTCAAAAATTGTATTTTTCCTACCTTTTCCTATATTTTTTCAAAAAATGTGCTCCAAAAACCACTCACGATGCTCTCTGATATCAAAATAGGTGATAACCGGAATATACATACAGAAAACTATAGATTTGAGGTAAAATAAGTGAAATACCGGTCATAAATATCAAATTAATGCGGAAACTTGTCAAGTGGCTGTTTATGAGTGTCATATCGGAAGCGGTCAAAAGGAATGGGGGGGACCACTTGAATATTTATGACACCTTTTGTATTGTATATGGTGGAATTTGGTGGAACTTGGTGATAGTATGGTGAAAGTGAAAATTTCGTGTTGATTTTATGAAAAATGTTATAAAGTTCATAAGTTTTTGGTAATTAGTCGGGAAAATCACATTTCTGTAGTGAAAATGTTTTTAACTTGCATCATAAAGTAAATTTCGTAAAACTTGAATATGATTTTATGAAAATGTTATAAAATTCATAAATTTTAAGTAATAAGTGGGAAAATTGAGTTTCCAGAGTGAAAAATTACTATATTTTCACGAATACGAGAAAAATCATAGTTTTTCATACTAAAAACTCGTAAAATGTCATTTTCACCATGTTTCATCGACGCAAAAGACATTTTCCTAACTTTTCCACCAAAAAAACCTCAAAACCATCACCGGGGTTCGAACCACTGACCTTCTGCACCATTGCCATCACCACTATCCACTAGACCAGGTTGAAATTTAAAATTGGTTGATATGGGTATCAAATGAACCGGGATTTTATGGAGAATAAGAATATCAGGTTGTATTTTGATAAAAGATGATTCCTCGAGAACTACACTAAACTAAAATTGCACTTCTCAAGGAAAACACATCAATTTTCAAAATCCAAATCCATATTCTTATTCTCCGTGCAATTTCGGTTCATTTGCTCCCCATATCAACCAATTACAAATTTCCACCTGGTCTAGTGGATAGTGGCCTTGACTATGGTGCAAAAGGTCAGGGGTTCGATCCCGGTGCTGGTTTTTCATTTTTCCCTTCTTGCAATTTCCATCATTTCTTGCTCCGTTTCTCAGTCAATAAAAAGTGGGCGATAGTGTCCCATATGACAGTGGTTAGTTGTAGTTTGTGGTTATGGAACACATGTTCCGTGTCAAATGTCATCGGTTCAATATGTGGACGATTTTCGAGCAGTTTTCATTTGAAAATTGCTCGAAAATCTTGCTTTTTATTATAAAAACGGAAAAAAAAATCATTGAAAAATTGAAAATTACCAGAAAATTTGGGCAAAAAGAGCAAAAGGAGGCAGACGAGCAGTCGCGTCCGCATTTTGTACACTTGGAGAGGTCTGAAACCAAAATTTCAGTAAAATTTGCTCAAAAAAGAGCAAAATTACCTCATGAAACAGGAAAAATTGATGCATATGATTCGGAAATAGCCGGCGACCACGATTTGTCCGTTATTCTGAAGAGAAAACTTTCAAAAAGTTGATCTGGGAGCACTTGAGGGCTCGGCGAGCTCGGTGAGCTCTGAGCATAGCGTGAGAGACAGTGTATTTATATAAATCTCGGTATTCCTCATATTTTGATCACAAGAGCAACCATTATGAAATGGAACTGGGCGAAATGAGTCATTTTTTCGGCTCGCCGAGCTACCGAAGCTTCTCTCGAGTTTTGAGCAAATAGAGCGATGAGCACAAATGAGCAAGGTGAAACTACAGTGTTTTGTTTTTTGGTTTTTTGATAACTTCTCAATGAGAAGAAAAATTGCTCAGAATGAAAATTGTATAAAAATGAGCTCTGGGGTGCATTTGGAGCAAAATCAGTGGGTAAATGAGCCAAAGTGCACACGAGAAAGATAGTTGGAGGATCGGAGCATTCTAGAATTTTCAGAAGACATTGAGAATACAAGGATCATCATAATTTAGAGAAAACTATCAAAATTATTGGATTATGATAAAGGGGCGTGTCCTAATGCTCATTTTAGATTAACTTTCCCTTTTCAAACATGAGAAATCAACGAAAAATGATAAAAATACTCATTTTTAACTAAATCATCAATTTTTTAATGGAAATTTCAATCAGTTCGGTAGAGCGCACTTGCAACAAACTACAGTAACCCATCCATCAAAAAACTACGTTAAAATATGATAAAAATGCTCATTTTAAGTTAGATCAACTTAAAATTCTCATTTTAGTCCGATTGTCTACTTTTCCAACGAAAATTCCAATCAGTTCGGTAGAGCGCACTTGCAACAAGCTACAGTAACCCATCTACTAAAAATACGTTAAAAACATGATAAAAATGCTCATTTTAAAATAGTTAAACTTAAAATGCTCATTTTAGTCAAATTTTCTACTTTTTCAACGAAAATTTCAATCAGTTCAGTAGAGCGCACTTGGAACAAGCTACAGTAACCCATCCACAAGCTAAACTTCAAAAATATGATAAAAATGCTCATTTTAAGTTAGATCGACTTTTCCTTCTCTAAACAAAGATCAGGAAGTTCAGTAGAGCGCACTTTCTCACAAACTACAGTAGCCCTTCTACTAAAAGCAAACACGCTCCTAATTACAACCTTTTCGGCGTTTTGCGCAAAAGGGGAGTAAAAGGTAACAGTCGAGTGACCAGTTGGGGTGACAAATGCATATCAATGCTGAACAAATACTATGTGTCATTGAGACGAAATTTTGGAATTTCGGCACAATATTTTCCACATTTTTCCAGGTATTTTCCCGGATGACTAACAACTTTGTTTATTTATGACTACAACTTTCAGAAACTTTATTCTTATTCTCGTATTGAGAACATCTAAAAACTTAAAAGATGAAAAAATCTCCACATTAACTATGACCTGAAGCTCAAAAACTACCAGTTCTGGCTGAAATCAGATACCAACGTGAAATTGAGCAAATACAGTGCTCTTTCCTGAGTTTCTCATGTCTCTCGCACTCCGAACAAATTGGAAACAATACGAAGGAAGCGAGAAGAAAGAGGAAAGTAGCGGGAGGAGGAAACGGGCAAAAAGCAAATAATGGGTGGCTTCTTGGCGTGGAGGAGAGATCGAGGACGATCCGTCGAGAAACGAGTCGTGGGAATGTGTCATTGTACTCACACCAATTTATGATTCTCACACTCATTTTCAGACAAAAAATATGATTTAAAAATATGATTTTTGTCTGGAAATCAGTGAAAATTGGGAAATTCGTCGGACTTTCGAGTGGAATTTCGAATTTGACATCAAGTTTTATGGAAACGAATTTCAAATTCTGATTTTTGACTGAAAATCAGCTTCTCCATGACAAAATTTAAGATTTTCAACACCAAAATTCTAAATTTACAAAGTTTCCATATAAAACCATGTAAAATTCCAATTTCGATTCGAAAATCAAAAAATTACCTATTTTTCAGTTAGTTTTTGTATTTCACTATTAAATTATGCCTTTTTTTGGTCGCTTTATGATTTTTGACTGAAAATTGATTACAAGCTGTCATTTTTCAGTCAAAAACATGGAAAAGTTAAATTTTTGACTGAAAATGACAGTCATGGTTTGAGAATAATAATTGCAGAATTTCAGAGCTCCAAGTGCTAAAATAACAAGAAAAGTGAATTTTTAGCTTATTTCATGTATTTTTTGTGAAAATCATGATTTTGGCTGAAAATTAACAACTTTCAGTCAAAAATCATGAAATTGAGCACAAAAATTACAGTATTTCAGAGCTCCAAATGCTCATAAACAGGAAAAACTAATGTCCAGACGATATTCAGCTCCAAATCAATATTTTCGATTAAAAATTTATATTTTCACAATTTCACAATTTTACAAAAATTTTGCCAGAAATAATTGAATTTCAGTCACTTTTTCAGTCAAAATCTACTTTTTCAGCCTTTTCACATTTATAAGTCAAAATCATCGCAAAATCAAAACTAGCAAACTCCAAAACAGAAAAAGCGCTTCAATAAGTAAAGGTGTGCAAGATGAGCGCACGGATACTTTTATTATTATCGTTGTCTGACTTGCTGCACGTTGCGGTGGGCGGGGCAGTGGGCGGAGCTATAATATCTCGTAGCGAAATAGATCAAAAATTGTAGATCAATTTCTGTTTTTCACCATTTTTTTGCACTTTTTGTCAGAGTTTTCGGAGTTTCATAAATGAAACCCCTGCTTTTAATTTTTAGAAACATGAAAATGCTGAAAAAAGTGAGGAAAATGGTGAAAAACAGAAATTGATCTACAATTTTTGATCTATTTCGCTACGAGATATTTTAGCTCCGCCCACTGCCCCGCCCACCGCAACGTGCAACAAGTCAGACAACGATAATACCGCTCGTCCGGTCGACACTTTCGACGAAAAACACACACAAATAGTGTCCATTTTACAGGACACTATCGATGGAATAGCCTTGAATTCAGAAGAGCAGAAGCATATTGAGCCGGAAGAATAGAAAAATTCAAAAAGAATGCGAAGGATCTCATCGCCCGTGATTTATGAGTGTCAATTAGAAAGAGTCCGGAGCTCAAAGGAAATGAACTCCGGGGGGACTCACAACTGAACTCGGTTATCAGTAATGATAACCTGATTGAGATAGAGTGATAACTCCTTGAAAAAGGGGAAGATTGCTCGAAAATGGGGATTTTTGATTGAAATGTGTGAAAACTTGATATTTTCGAGCAATTCCAACTGAATTTGAGCTATTAAAGTCTGATTATCAGGCTATTTTACCTTTAGAATTCTGATAGCCAATGAGCAACTCTTTGAGCTCATTTTCAGCACACCTTTTCTCAAAATATGTAGAAAATTGATGATTTTATCGCAAATTCCAATTTTTCACTCATAAATTCAGTATTCCACTAAAAATTTTCATTTTTTAATGGAAAACTGTTACAAATAAGACTATTAGCTTCTCTAGAGCTCAATTATGATGCTCTTTGAGCTAATGATCTCGATTGAACAGAGTTTTGAGCTTAAGAGCTTCAAAAACAGCGTATAACTCGATAAAATCGGTTTCAGCTTCAATAGCTGCGCCAGGCTTGAGATTGACAGTGATTTGGAGCATTTTTGAGCTCATGACTATAATTCAGAGTAGAAATTGTCAATTTTCGGGTGTAAAAACCTCAAAAACATGAAATTCCTGCCCAGGATCATGATTTTAAAAATTTTCAGAGCTCATTAGGCTCAAAACTTTGATTTCTTGTTAGAAAACACAGTTATGAGCATGAGAACCTTGGAAAATCGGAAAAAATCGTTCAGATTGCACTGGTTTGCTCCAGACTCGGAGTTTAAGATTTTCTGGAGCTCTTTGAGCTCCTAATCTTGTGAAAACTCCAAAATTAATGATGAAAATTGTAAAAATTGATGAAAAATCTCTCAGAACCCAATTTTTCATCAATTTTTCGAATTTTCAGATCAATTTTTCTGATAATCACGTTATCAAATCCCAAAAACGTGAATCAAAAATCAAAATCAAATACAGACGCGTTCAAAATAAAAACGGGGGTGGCCAATGTGTGATCGTTCGGACGTTCGGCGCGACTGGCAATAAATAAGCAAATGTGCAGAAGCAGGTGCTCTTTTCTCAAGTTTTGCTGATGGGCTATGAGGGCAAATTGGATAGATTAAGAAGGCGGAATTGGTTTTTTTGAACCAAAAAATATATAATTCTTGAGTTCAAAAAAAAAAATTTTTTTTTGAAAATTTTCAAAATTTTCAAAAATTCAAAACTTTTTCCAGATAAATTTTTTTACAATAAATTCACCAATTTCATCAGTTTTTCTTCAAAAAATCAATGAAAACCATCAAAAATCAATATTTTGCATGATTTTCACACAAAATTCGAAAACCTCCATGAAAATGGCGATTTGCGAGCGAATCGCGTCTCACAATAGCGATGAAACCGTCGCGGACCATTGACGACTCGTTCATTTACCTACATTTTGTCACCGCCCGACGATTTGGAGACCTTTTTCGTGGTTTTTCAAAAATTCGATGAAAACTCACGGTTCAACGGCATCTCTGTTGCTCCGAGCAACGCCGGTGAGCTATGTACAACCTGAAAATACATTTTAATCAATAAAATGAAGAAAAACTCAAGAAAAACCAAGAAAAACCCAAAAATCCATCAAAAAAACAAAAAAATTCAAAAATTGCGCGCTTACCTCGACGAGACACTGTGGCGAATCGAGAGACGCAGACAGCGAGAGTCCGATGGAGCGCGCTTGCATCATCCCTCCGAAGATTTTTGAAAGAAAGGGGTCAAAAATCATGAAAAAACAGACAAAAAAGGCATAAAAAAGAACTCGAGAGTACAACAATGTCATTAAAATAATTAGAGACCAGAAAACAAGTTCCCATTTTCAAGTGGACATTGGAAAACAGTATAAAACGAGAAAGTAATTGAAAAAACCACAATAAACATGAATTTTCTCCCGATTTTCTTGATTTTCGGACTATTTTCCTTGTATTTGTGTGCGGACTCTCTGATCGCCAAGTATTATAAACGATTCCATCCGCAAACCATTCAGGAGGGCGATCATGTGTGGGTTTTTTGAATTTTGCGCCAGAAAATTCAAATTTCGCGCCAAAATTCAAATTTTAGCGCGCGAAAATATCCGAAACATCGTATGGAGGTGACGTCATCGTTTGGAATGACCGAGGAGACGATTCTGTTCGTGGAGGCTGTTGTCGAGGAGTTTTTCACCGGGAGATTTGAGACAGAGGGCATGAATCGGATTCAGGAGGTATGCAAGTGCGCTCTAGTGATAAAATAGAGAAATTTAGGGGAATTAAGTGCTTTATAGGGTGTAAGAGGTGTAAAAAGAGTTTGGAGAGAGAAAAAACAAAAAAAAAGTTTCTATTTTTCAATAAATTTTGATTTTGAGTGAAATTTTTAGCTTAAAAGTCTCAAATTTCTTGATTTCATTGCATTTTTTGTTCAAATTCTTATTCTCCATATGATTTAGAGTAATTTGATACCCATATCGACCATATTCCGTGCAATTTGAAATTTCAAGGATTACTGTACTTTCAATTTCGCTTCGAGACCCATCAAAAATTGAAAATAACCGAAACATGGTCGATATTGGTATCAAATTACTCCAAATTTCATGACAAATTCAAAAATCGCTATTTTCAGACAATCCAAGGCCATCTAGGCGGTTATTGGGGCGTGCAGTTCTACGAAGACCCCTACATGTTCTTTTCGACGTCTTTAAAACGGAGTCCGAGTTTCGTTGTGCTTGATGTGGATGGAAATGGTGTGGCGATTGTAAAGGATTCTTGATTTTATTGATTTTTTATTGATTTTTCACTGTTTATTCAATTTTAATAACAAAATTTACATTGAAAGCCCTGTTTTTGATGAAAAAGTACAAAAATAACTAAGAAATTGAGGAAAATTGTCGAAAAAATTAATAAATTCTAAGCTCCAAACTGTTGTGCTCTTTCCTTGGCATACTGACGGTCCAAATAGGCTCTCGCGATTTTCATGCCTTCAAGTTGGAAGAATGGGTCTGAAAAAGGAAAATTTCATTGAAAATTGTTAGTTTTATCGATTTTTTCATGAAAAATTGATTGGAATCGATGTTTTCAGCAAAAAAATCAATAAAAACGCAAAATTTTTGGATAGCTGTGCTGCAAGTGCGCTCTATTGAGAAAAACACCGAAATTATTGATTTTTCCAGTTTTAAAGACGATTTAGGGGTAGTTTTTGTTGATTTTTACGATTTTTAATAAGAAAAATTAGGAAAATCGCAAAAAATGAAGTAAAATCGCAGAAAAAACATGAAAAATCGATGAAAAATGGGATTTTTATCAAAATGTTCAAACTTTCATGTTTCAAACTCGCTCTAGGGGTAATTTTTCATGATTTTTACGATTTTAACACTGAAAATTATCAAAAACATTATTAAAAACTCAGAAATTCCAAAAAATTCAAGAAAAAACCCATACGTTCAGTGACGAAACCATTGGAAATTGGGAGCTCCTCGTGCTCGCCGACTACTCGAAATCCACCGGAAAGTTGCACATTTTCAGTGTCTTCTGATGATACGGATGCTGAAAATGACAAAATTCAGAGGGAAATTACAAAAAATCGAAAAAAAAAATTTTTTTTTGAAAAATTTTTTTTTCAAAACCTCAAAACTTACCCATAAAAACGGCAAAAACCACCAGGAGCATTGAAAGTTTGCACATTTTCACGAAATTACACTCTAAAACACCAGAAAATTGAGTAAAATCGAGAGAAAATGGGCGAAAATGAGTTTTGGTATCGGAAATTTAGTGACAGATGGGCGGTGAAATTGGATTGGATTAGTTTTCGAGGACAAATTATTCAAATTGGGTGCGAATTGGTGGCGATTGGTGAAGAGTTGGGTGGATTTGGTGGGGAGAATGGGAAATTTGGGAAAAAATGGTGGAAAATTGGTTTTTGGAGGTTTGTAAGTTTTCAGTACTGAAATTTTTACTATAGAAAAATTTTGAAATTTTTTTTTGGTTTTTTTTTTGGTTTTTTTCTCCAAATTTTAAATTTTCTAAGTTTACTATAAAGTAACTATGAACTTTAACAAAAAAAAATTCAAAAAAGGAAAAAAATTGGAAAAAAAAATTTTTTTTTTCAAAATTTTTACAAATTTTCAGTACTGAAAATTTCAAAAAAAAAAATTTTTTTTCAAAATTTTTCCAATACTTTCAAAACTTCTAAAAACCACATTTCCCTATTAAAAACCAACACTTTCCCCCCGAAAATGAAACATTCCCTCTCCAATTCACGGCCTAAAAAGGATCACATTTGCATAACAACAACAAAATAGGCTCCGCCCACTTTTCGCGGAATCCAGTTTATTACCATTGCGCTTTTCACCCAACCTACTATTGTATAATGGGAAAAGTTTCAACTTTTGCTTTCAAGTGAAAGTTTCCCTTTTCCTATTGGATCATCGGTTAGGAGGGTTGGGGAAAATGCGCTCTATTGAGGAAGTGGAGCTTGGAAATGAGAAAATCTTATGAAATTTGGAAAAAGGAAAAGATTTGGAAAAGAATGATACTAAATTTGAGGTAATTTGAAGAAATTTTAATTTTTCGAAAAATTGGATTTTTTCGAATTTTTGAAAATATCGATTTTGAGTTTCTCACATTCTCTTGAGTTTAAACCTTGAAAATCAGAATCTGCATAAAATTTGGAGTAATTTGATACCCATATCGCCCATTTTATCATGATTTTCATGATTTTTCGATATTTTTCAAACATTTTCGCTTCGAGACCTTCCAACTTTCAATTGTTCTAATTTCTTTGACGGATTCGAATTCGCCATGTAATTTGGAGTGATTCAATACCCATATCGACTATCCTACGATCATTTTGAAAAAACTTCACTTTTTGGGTCCCACCACGAAAACCAAAGTACAGTAATCCTCAAAAACTCAATTTTATTGCAGGATAGTCGATATGGGTATCATTCAACGCGAAATCAAATGGAGAATTTGAATCTGACATTAAAATTGAATAACTCTCAAAGATAAAAGTTTTTTGGGCAAAAAAAAATTGAAGAAAATTTTCGAAAAAAATTTTTTCGCATATTTTCCAATTTGCATGCATAAATAACCCAAAAAGGAAAAAGAAATGATGCAACTGGTATAAAATTGTACGCAATTTCACTTTTTCGGCCGTCGATCCCCATTATTATGTCATACCGCCGAAAACTGGATTTCGCGGCGAGACCCAACAATTTGAAGTTTTGTTTTTTCATGAAAATCGGTTAAAATTCGATAATATTTATTGATTTATTGCTGAAAAAACATATAAAAACCCTAAAAGTAACTGTCATGAGCATTAAAAAACGAAAACGACTATTGATTTTTTACATAAAGCTAAAACTCGTCGGGGGCATGGAAAAGTGAAATTTGGTCTGAAAATTGATGGAAAAACACTGAAGAATTATTGATTTTTGGTCGATTATCACAGAAATCACATGAGAAACGGGGGGAAAAACTACGGGAAAACTACGAAAAAAAAATTTGAAAAAAATAACAGAAAAAATCGATAATTTATATTTTTAAGCATCCGATTGTCGATTGAAGAGTTGCTCCAGTTGGATGCGCTCAAAATCGTCTCCTCCACGACGTTGTACTGTTTGTTGGTTCTGCAAATTTTTTTTTAATTTTGGAAATTTTTTGTTCAATTATCGATTTTCACAAATTTTATCAACGGAATCAGAATCTCCATGTAATTTGGAGTGATTTGATACCCATATCGACTATCCTACGATAAATTTGAAATTTCGAGGATTACTGTACTTTGGTTTTCGTGGTGGGACCCAAATTTTCGAAAATTTTTGATTTTCTTCACATTTTCGAATTGTAAATGTCGAATTAGTTCAAATTGCATAAAAAATTTATATTTGAATTATAAAAATTCCAAAATTCAAAATCACAACGTCTTCTGAATTCAGAATTTCTCTTTGTGAATTCTAATATGGATATTCTTATTCTCCATTAAATTCCGAGTAATTTGACATCCATATCGACTATATTCTGATAACTTTGAAAAATTTCGAAAATTTGGGTCTCACCACGAAAACCAAAGTACAGTAATCCTCGAAAACTCAATTTCATTGTAGGATAGTCAATATGGGTATCATTCGACGCCAAATTTTATGGAGATTACGATTCCGACGAGAAAAATGCAAAATTCTTACCAAATCATCATCCGACGACATCAAACTCGACGAGCTCGCCGCTGCTCCCTGATTCTGATCCATAGAGCTGCGAATGGTGTCATTCTGGTGCATTCCACGCATCAAATCGCCTCTGGAATAGATTTTGTGGAAAAATCTCGAAAAAAGACTGCAAAACCACGCTCACAGCAGGAAAAAACTCAAGTTTTTCCGAATTTTCAAAAAAAAAATTGAAAAAAGTGAAAAAACACAATTTTAGTAGCAAGAACAGTGCATACATTCAGCAAACCGGACATTTCGTGACGTTACTCGTAAAATTAGCAGAAATTTGGAGTTTTTAGTAAGAAAAATCAATAAAATCACAATTTTTGAGCTCATACCGACTCATTCTACGGTATCTCGACGAGTTACGGTAGGAAGAACGAACTAGGTCACTGAAAATATCGATTTTTAGGGAAAATCTGAAATTATCCATTCCAAAACTCAGGAAATTTCGAGAAAATCGATAATTTTCCGAAAAATCAATACCTCGTGTTATTGGAACTGTCAAATCGCATGAGATCGACGTGAGCCGGTGGAGAATCTGTGCTCCGATCCTCCAGAAGATTCTCCTTGGAGTCGTAGTGCGATTTCGTCGAATCGGCATCCGATGCGTCACGCTCCAGATCGTTGATCGCGTCTTCGAATCTGAAGGTTAATTATGTTGGCATGCTCATTATAAGAGTAATTAAGGAGTAATTAGAAGTAGGTCTAGAAGGAAATTATGATGGGTGGGTTGTATGAGAATGAGCATTTGGAGCATTCTCTAGGAATTCTAGAATGCTTGAATGATCATTGTGCATTGTAATACTAATTTAGAATTGTGGAGAATGATCTTGATCATCGTGAATTCAAATGAGCATTGAGAATTGTGATGATCATTGTGCATTATAATGCTGAATAACCATTGTGGAGACTGATCATGATCAAAATGCATTCAGATGATGATTTTGCATGAAAATGAGCATTGTCGAGCATTGAAATGCTCTCTAGCATTAGAATGCTAATTTTGCATTCTCGTGCATTTTGTCATTCTGATTAACATTCTGGAGAATTCTGGATTATAATGATCATTCTGATGATTATTGTGCATTCAATGCTTATTCTGCATTCAAATGATCATTGTGCATTCTTGTGCATTCTATCATTCTAATGATCATTAATCATTGTGATAATGATTGTGCATTCAAATGATCACGGTGCATTAATTTTTCATTCTAATCATCATTGAGAATTCGAATGATCATTGTGCATCTAATGATAAATGTGCATCTGAATGATTCTCGTGCATTCTATCATTCTAATTATCATTCTGGCGACTTTGCATTCTGATGATGATAGTGCATTTTAATGCAAACTTTGCATTCTCGTGCATTCTGCCATTCTGTTTATCATTTTGGAGAATTTTTCATTTGAATGATTCGTGTGCATTTTAATGCTCATTTTGCATTCGAATTATCATTATGAATTTTGACAATGATTGTGCATTCTGATAATCATTGACGAGCATTATGATGAAATTTAGCGTTCAAATGCTTATCTTGCAGTCTCATGATCATTTTGGAGCATTCTTATGGTCATTATTTGTGTGAATGATAAATTTTCATTTTAATGTGCTCATTTAGCATTTGAATGGTCATTTTCCATTCTCGTGAGCATTCTTCTGATGATCATTGTGAATTCTAATCATTATTTTGCATTCCAATGCTCATTATGCATTCTATTCATCATTATTGTGCATTTTTATGATCATTTTGAACTTTTATCACGATTTTTCGAGCATTCTGACATTTTCCATTCTATCATGCATTCTTCATCATTCCCCTATCATTCCCTCCCCATTATCATTATCATAAACTATGTGAACTAAACTATGTGACGTGGCAAAACAAAACGAAAGCGCATGCGAGAGAGGGGGGTCAAAGCACTGCCACGTCACACACTACTAACCGAGGGATTCCTAATAGAACCAAGTGGATCTGGAATGGCCTAACTTTCAACGGGGGATTTCTAGGCCACCAACCTGACAGATGGAGCCGCTGACACTGAGGCAGCCACAAATCCATCGGTGAGTGGGGATGGAGCATCGGTGGATGAGGAGAAGTGAGAAAAGTGCATTTCGTTGACGTCGCCTTCGGTTTCGGCTGGAAAAAGTGATATTGGAGGGTGTTAAGTCATGAGCATTATGATGCATTTTGGAGCATTATGGAGCATTCTCTTGGATTTTGATGGGTTCTGGAGCATTTTGTGAAAAACTGCATTGCCAGAATGATTATTCTGCATTCTGATGAGCACGTTGGGATTCTTTCATCACTTGGCATTCTTATGAGCATTTTGATGATTTCGAATGCATGAGAATGATAATTTTGCATTCTGGAGCATTTTTATGGAAAATTGCATCAGAATGATGGGCAAAACAAAATGGAGTACATCAGAATGATCAGTACGACAAAACGATGAGCATCTAGAAGCATTCGGATAATTTCAAATGCATGAAAATGATAAATTTGCATTCTGATGAGCATTCTCTTGCATTTTGATGGTTTTGGAGCATTTTTATGAAAAAACACATCAGAATGATCGGTATGACATTAACATGACCATTCTGGAGCATTTTGATGATTTCGAGAATAATGCATGAGAATGATAACTATGCATTCTTGAGCATTTTCGATCATTCTCTTGCATTGTTATGGTTTTTGGATCATTTTTAATGTAAAATTGCATCATGATGATCAGTATGACAATATGGTGCGCATTTTGGAGCATTATGATAATTTCGAATGCATGAAAATGGTAAATTTGCATTCTGGAGCATTCTGGATCATTCTATTCCATTTTTGCTGGTTTTTGGACCTTTTTCAATGAAAAATTGCATCAAAATGATCAGTATCACACAACGGTGAGAATTTTGCAATCTATTGAGCATTTTGAAACACTTTTATAATTTCGAATGCATCAGAATGATAAATATGCATTCTGGCAAACATTTTGACATTCTTTCATCATTTCGCATTCTGATGAACATTTTGGAGCATTCTAATGATTTCGAATGCATGAGAATGATAATTTTGCATTCTGATCATCATTATGGAGCATTCTTGCGAGCATTTTGACATTTTCGTCATTATTTTGCATTCTTATGATCTTTTGACATTATAATTTGCATTTTCGAGCATTTCAACGATGAAAATGCACAAGAATGATCATTTTGCATTCTGATCATCATTATGGAGCATTCTCGCAAGCATTTTGTCATTTTAACTATCATTCTGCATTTTTTTGACATTCTGATTAGCATTTCTTATCATTTTTCATCATTTCCATCATCACCACTCTCCCAAAACTCACTCAAATCCATGCCGCTCAACTTCTCCATCAGACACTTGTGATCAATGCTCAACTCGGTGGCATTCTGCACAATTGTGCTCCGCCGTCGTTGCTCCGCCCTCACGGAGCCCAACAACGGAGCTCGTTCCCTTTCAGAAGCCATCGCCGCCTCCGCCGCCTCTTCTATCTCCTCATCTTCATCCTCTTCTCTGAATGCGAACGTCTTCCGTTTGTCCACTCGAAGTCCGGGAGGTTGGGATCCGAAAACTTTGAGTGTTTCCACGAGAAGTCGGATTAGCGTCCAGTCGCCAAGTGGTAGCTGGAATAATGGAAAATTGAAGCTCCGCCCACTTCATATTATCATTTTCAGATTCTCCGTGTGATTTGGAGTGATTTGATACCCATATTGACTATTCTACGATCATTTCGAAAAAATTCGAAAATTTGGGTCCCGACACGAAAACCAAGGTACAGTAATCCTCGAAAACTCAATTTCATTATAGGATAGTCAATATGGGTATCAAAATTCTTCAAATTTCACGGAGAATTTGAATTTGATAATAAAAATTCAAAATTCCACCAACCTGCACACTTTCCTTCAACTCGGGCAATGGACACGTGGCAAGTACCAATCCGCACAGATTCAACGCGTAGAATCTCTCTAGAATCAGGTCCAATCGATTCGATGGAATATCCATGCGACGGAGCAGTCCTGCCACGTAATCCAGTTTCATTTCCACGAGCGGCGTGTCGATTGACATCCAGGTGAGCTCGTCCTGTAATTTGGAGCATTTGTTTTGGGAATGAGAAGGAAAAACAGATTTTTATTATAATATTCATGATCTCCTTGACAATTCGAGTGATTTGATACCAATGTCAACTATATTTGAATGATTTTGAAAAATTTCGAAAATTTGGGTCTCGCCACGAAAACGAAGGTACAGTAATCTTCGAAAACTCAATCTTATCGTAGGATAGTCGATATGGGTATCAAATTTCTCCAAATTTTAAGGAGAATTCGAATCAGATAGAAATTTTGTGATCCTGAGGTTTCGCCATGATTTTCGCGGCGAGACCCAAAATTTACAAACCAAAGTGGAATAAACTGTTCAAATTTATATTCTCTATCGAATTTTGAGTGATTTGATACCCATATCGACTATAACAGGCAAAAACTTCAATTTTTCGAAAATTGGGTCCCACCACGAAAACCAAAGTACAGTAATCCTTCAAATTTCAATTTCATCGTAGCATAGTCAATATGGGTACCAAATTGCTCCAAATTTCACGGCGAATTCAAAAATCACACTTACACTGAACAAAAGTCTCGCATTCGGCGGTATCACAAATCCAGTGCCAACTTGAGCCTCTATATCCACTAATCCCTTGCTCCTTTCCCTAATCAACTTCCTCAAATACGGATCCAAATTGCTGGTGCACGGCACAAACTTCTTGACGTGTCCCACAGTGAGCCTTTCTGCCGCCGGGATGCCCTTCGAGTCCAAGAACCCTTCAAAATTCTCCAGATTTCTGTCCAATTGCATCAGATCGTCCTGCGCCGGAATGTGATCTTTGAGCTGATGGTAGACCTCCGAGAGCAACAAAGTGTTGTTGTGCACCTCGAGAGCCCGATCAATGAGCCAACACATTCTAGACGGCCATTGCTCCAGAAGAGACACCCAATGGCCTAACGACATCCAGGAAAAGTCTATTTCGAAGGCTCGCATTAGGCGGCCGGTGAGGGTGAGAGCATTTACAATACGTCGCATGGCTCGGGGGTTCATGTTTGAAAAGTAGTCCTCGCCGAGAATTCCGTCATTCATTCCACGGTTCGCCACTATTGAGGAGGACGCCACGGGAACGGTGGACTTCTGGAGAAGGGAAAATTTGAAGTTTATGGAGAAAAAAAGGAGAATTTGACAGAAAATTAGATCAAAAACTGTGAAAAACTAGGATTTTGAGTTCTGACACAGTTGAAACTAGTGCTACAGTAATCCGCAAAATTCAAGGGTTACTGTAACACTAGGTTCAGCTGTGTCGACAAAAAACATGAGTACTTGACAAAAATAAGTCAAAATCTGCGAAAGATGCCATTTTCAACAGCTGACTCAGCTGAATCGAGTGCTACAGTAACCCATAGATTCAACGGGTTACTGTAGCACTAGTTTCAGCTGTGTCGACAAAAAACATAAGAATTTTACAAAAAAAATAGGTCAAAAACTGCGAAAAATGGCATTTTCAAAAGCTGACACAGCTGAATCGAGTGTTACAGTAATCCACGGATTCTCAGGGTTACTGTAGCACTCTATTCAGCTGTGTTGATGAAAAAGTATGTAAGTTTGACAAAAAACTCAACATTTTATCGAAACCTATGGAAAATGTCATTTCCAGACATTTGGCACAGATGAATCGAGTGCTACAGTAATCCTAGAAATCCAAGGGTTACTGTAGCACTGAATTCAGCTGTGTCAATAATCAAAAACATTAATTTCACATCTAGTTTTCATTGCTTACATTCCTCGATTTCAAAATAGAAAAAACTGTTTTTGACACAGTTGAACCAAGTGCTACCGTAACCTGGATTACTGTACCACTAGTTTCAACCGTGTCAATCCAGTTTTTCACCGATTTTTTCCCCATTTTCCTAACCTTTCTGCCCCTTCCACCATCCAACGACAAATGGGATCCCATAAAAGTGTCCTGCCGTTTGAATCTCTCCTTCCATTCCGCCATCGACTCCCTCTTTTCCCTTAACTTGGATTGCAACTGCCTCAACGCCGAATTATGCAGATAAAACGGCATACTGATGGTGTTTTTCAGGTAGTCATGTCCAGTGAGCTCTGTTCCCGAAAGAGCCGAGTGCATATTGTGATTGAGGGCCGAAACAATGACATGCGGATCGACGGCGATGATTGTGATAAAGGGGCGGTGCTTGCGAGCCGAGAAAAGGAGCTCGAGAGCATCCAAGGTTTGCACCATTCGCTCTTGCTCACAGTTGTCGAGCCCATCTACCACCACCACCAATCGGGTGTGACTGCGGGTGAAGGCATCCAGGGAGCGGATCATATCGGCGAGCAGGTCCACCTGGAGCACAGAAAGTTGCTCATTTTTATAAAATTCAATATTTTTGTTATCAGAATCGTGTTCTCCATGTAATTCTGCGTTATTTGACACCCATATCGAGTATAATTGAATGATTTTGAAAAATTTCGAAAATTTGGGTCCCACCACGAAAACCAAGGTACAGTAATCCTCAAAATTTCAAATTCATCGTAGGATAGTCAATATGGGTATCAAAAAGCGTCAAATTTCATGGAGATTATGATTCTAATGCAGAAAATGAAATCTACAGTAATCCTCTACCTCGGTCTGCAATTTTTGCATCAATCCCTCGAATCGTAGTTTATGGGTGTTTCTAGCCGCTGCATTGACTCGTCGCTTCGGGATGTTCGTCCAGGAGTATCTACAGTAACCAGTTAACAAAAATGGATTACTGTAGCACTGGTTTCAGTAGCGTCAACTTGAAAAATTCAAATGGACACACTTGAAGCAAGTGCTACCGTAATCCAAAAACACAAAACATTGAATATTTCGAGTTCTAATCATCCGATCAACTTGAAATTTTTTCAGGATGTTCTACACACTTATCAGTATCCTTATCAGTACCTAATGATGAGCAACATGGGATAGGCGGCGATCATGAAGAATCCGATGAGGAAAGCGATTGCCACGAACAGATTGATATTGTTGGGACTGCGATCGGGCGACAGAAGCCAAATGGTGGCGAAGATTTGCGCCATGGTGATGAGGAACACGGAGACGATGAGCAGAATCACGTGGGGGACTCCGCAGTGACGACGTAGTGAGCCGTGGATTCCAGCTGCAAACAGGGGCGGGGCTTATTCATTGTTAACATGAAAACAGCATAAAAACCACAAAAACTAAACTTCACAACAAAAAACGCGCGTTTTTGAAAAGTTACAGTATCCATTGGATTACTGTAGCTTCAAAATATGGTAATTTAGAACAGAATCATTGAAAATTAGATTCTCTATGTAATTCCGAGTGATTTGACACCCATATCGACTATATTCTGACAACATTGAAAAAATCAAAAGTTGTGGGTCTTACCACGAAAACCAAAGTACAGTAATCCTCGAAAACTCAAACTTATCGTAGGACATTCGATATGGGTATCAATTTGCTCCAAATTTCATGGAGATTACGATCACGATGAGCAAATTCAGTTCTAAATGAGTTTCCGAGCAAAAAACTTTAAAAACGTTAAAAACTACAGTAATCCAGCCCTGAATTGTTGATTGTTGAATTCTCCATGAAATTCTGCGTGATTTGATATCAATATCGACTATATTACGATGATTTTGAAAATTGCGACAATTTGGGTCTCACCACGAAAACAAAAGTACAGTAATCCTCGAAAATTCAAATTTATTGTAGAATAGTCGATATGGGTATCAAATTGCGCCAAATTTTAAGGAGATTACGATTTTAATGAGCAAATTCAGTTTTAAATGAGTTTTAAAGCAAAAAAACTCCAAAAACTGTCAAAAACTACAGTAATCCACCCAAAACGCACAACACGCATGCAATCAACGACACACTAATCAAAAACCTTGTTGCGCGTGCGCATTTTGCGCCTGCAGACTACGGTAAGTGGTGCGCGAGAACGGCGACGTGTACCCGAAGCCGGTGTCAATGTAATCTGAATGGGGGCGGAGCCACTTTTGCTCGAATAATGCTCTTTTTTCAACTTACGATATGGTGGCTTCATGGAGCAAAAGAGGCGGACGGGGAGCACACCAAAATGCGTTTCAGCGGCTTCGAATAAGGTGGCTACGATTTTAGCGAGAGCTTGCTCACCGCCAATTGATGATAATCGATGGTAATCGGCAAAGAGGAAGCTGGAAAAAAATTCAAAAAAAATCGATAAAAATCACAAGTTTTTGAAAAAATTGAAAATTTGGGCAGAGGTTCCCCGTCAAACTGCAAATCGAAATTGCCGATTTTCGAGTTTCCCCGAGTTTCGTCGAAAAAGCTTTCAAAACAAGCGTTTTACATTCGGGATACCCAGGGAAACTGGAAGTCGTATAATTCCGATTGCGGAGTTTTCAGTTAAAGTTAAGTTGGAGCAATAAAAAAATAAAATGAGCACAAGTACCTAACAGGCATACTGGCACTATCCTCACTATTCATCGGTGCATGTAGCGTTAGAATATTGTAGACCAGTTTCACTCTACTGAATACTCGAGCGAAAAAGTTGGCGATCTGAAAAAACAATTCTGAAGCTTAGAAGACGTCAGAATTCAGAATCCACATACGTCCATACTCGTGTACCAATTCTTCCGATCTCCATAGAAGACAATAGCCACCAGGGAGCAAAAAAGAATAAAAATGCACAGGAAGACGGACCAGGCGATGAGATAAGCGGTGATTGAGTTGGAGATGGCGATGAGCATTGTGCACGTCAAGGAGAAAGAGGCCATTGTGAGAAAAATTGAGAAGAATAGAGCAACTGACAAACTGGAAAAGGGGTGGAGTCACAAAAAGGGAGGTATTGCTCACGTTAAAGATGCTCCGTCGAGCCAATCTCTTGAGAAACTGTGCATTGCTTCTTTGAGTTTCGCTAAAAGTGCAGATTTTCCGGATCCCCATTTGGCGTAGAGGCCGATGGTGAGGGGGAGGGAGAGCGAGGGCTCACACACTGAAAAGAGCAGGTTTTTGAGGAGGGAGTTGCGAAATGGAAAAGTTGCGAAGTGTCATAGTTTCGAAAAAGTTGCAAAAAAGTTGCGAAATGACAGAGTTTCGAAAAAGTTGCGAAAAAGTTGCGAAATGACAGAGTTTCGAAAAAGTTGCGAAATGTCAAAGTTTCGAAACTCGGTCATTTCGCAACTTTTTCGAAACTCTGTCATTTCGCAACTTTTTCGCAACTTTTTCGAAACTCTGTCATTTCGCAACTTTTTCGCAACTTTTTCGAAACTCTGCAATTTCGCAACTTTTTCGAAACTCGGTCATTTCGCAACTTTGACATTTCGCAACTTTCTCGAAACTCTGCCATTTTGCAACTTTTTCACAACTTTTCCATTTCGCAACTTTTTCGAAACCATGCCATTTCGCAACTTTTTCGCAACTTTCTCGAAACTATGACATTTCGCAACTTTTTCGAAACTCTGCCATTTCGCAACTTTTCGCAACTTTTTCATTCCAAAACCCACCAATATCAGCGAGCACATTGGAATACACATCATAACCCATCGCCGTGTCCATCTTATCCTCCGCATCAATAGGTCCAAAAATCAGCGGTAAAATCGGTTGGGGATTTGACAAATCGATGGAATACGGTGTTTGGCCGAGCTTATTAGGACGGTATAATAGGCGGGAATCCGAGGGATTTGCTAAAAATTTGAATTTTATCGATTTTTCCTAATTTTATGCAATTTTTGAAAAAAAAATTTCATTTTTCTTACACAAAAGAGCCTGTGTGAGCCTTCTACTTCTTGCTCGGAGAGCCAGATGAAGAGCATTATCACCACAATTATCAACTGCGGCGAGCTTGGCGCCAAAACTCATCAGGTAGGTGCAAAGGTGCACATGGCGGCATTTGGCGGCTCGGAGGAGCGGGGTTTCACCATCCTGAAAGATGGGTATGCGCCTTTAAAGAGGGAGGGTTACTGTAGGTACTGTAATAATGTCAAAAATTACAGTAATGCATGTTTTTACAGTATTATTCGGTTGGCTACAGTAATCTCTTCATCTATGCGCCTTTAAAGCGTGAGGATTACTGTAACAGTGTCAAAACCTACAGTAATCTCAATATTTATCAGGATTACTGTAGTTTTTCTCCGATTTTCTATAAATGTACCTGAGCTACAGTAACCCAGCTACCGTAACCCATCCTACCTTATTCTTCAACTCCAAATTCGGCTTTTTCTCCAACAAAATGTAGGCGATATCGTTGAACGACTTATCAATCGCCAGATGCAGTGGAGTTCGTTTTTCCTGAAAAATTCTCATATTCTTAAAAGTACAGTAATCCAAAAACTCACCGAATCCTGACAATTGATATCCGCGAACTTGTCGAGCACCATCCGCACAATGGCAGCGTTTCCACTGCGAACCGCAGAGGTCAGGATCCAGTTACCGAATCTGAAGGTAGGGTTACTGTAGGTTGGAAGGAGTGTATGTGTAGTAGGTGGTGTTTGCAGACTTTTGGGTTACTGTAGTTTGAAAATAGTGTGTATGCGTGGTGGTGATTGCGGACTTTAAAGTGGTGGATTACTGTAGTTTAAAATGTGTGTAACGATGTTTACAGAGTTTTGGGTTACTGTAGTTTAAAAATAGTGTGCAATGGTGATGGTGATTGAGGACTTGAAATTAAGGGATTACTGTAGCTCGGAATGTGTGTTTACAAACTTTTGGGTTACTGTAGCTTGGACTGTCTGTGATGGTGCTTGCGGACTATTCTTCAATTTTTCTTACTTAGGACTACTGTAGATTGAAAACTACGTGTTTGCGGACATGTACGTTATGGATTACTGTAGCTTAGAATGTGTGTAATGGTGTTTGCGGGCTTTCATCAAAAAAGATAAAAATTATCAGTAAAAAGTGACAAAACTATCATTTTCATCAGTTTTTTTTTTCTCGTTTTCAATGAAAAATTCTAGTTTTTCCCACATTTTCAGCTATTCAATGTCAATTTTTCCACATTTTCACTGCTCCTACACCATTTTCCTCCTATCTCCCACAATTCCCACCACTAACCGATCACACTGATTGACAAAAGCGCCCGAATTGATGAGACTCTCGCAAATGTCCGCATATCCATCTCTGGCCGCCATTCCCAACGCGGTCAGTCCGTTCTGATCGGCCACATTCACATTCGGCTCACGGGTCAACAGAAGGTCCACCACTTGAAGGTAGTTGCCACGGGTGGCCAGCATTAGAGCCGTTGAGGAGTACTGAACAAATGGACTTGTTGGGTTGAAGTGATTTGTAGTGATTTGTGGTGGTTTTTAATGAGGTTTATTGATTTTACTGTTCGTCCATGAACGAGATACAAATTCGCTCCACTGACGAGTCGGCGCGCGCGTTGGCGGGAAGGCAAAATTTTTGAATTTTTCATTAATTTTTTTTCGTCGTTTTTTTGATTTTCATTGTTTTTTCATGATTTTTTATGGTTTTTCTTACTTTTTCTTGCAATAATATGTTTTTCGACACGATAACAACTATTTTCTATACGAATTTCAATGATTTTAGTCAAAATTACATTTTTTCCACTGAAAATTGTCATTTTTCGCCAAAAAATTCAGAAACACTTGAAATCTCTCCGTTTTTTCTTCCGTTTTCTGTTTTTTCGTTTTATATCCTTTCAATTACGGATAAGTTGACTTCTCGTAATAGAATCCTGCAAAATAATTCGAAAATTTACAGATTCCGACGCAAATCGGCCAATTCAACGATGTTTTCCAGGAAACTCGGGATTCTGGAGACTTCGGAAGGAATTTTTCGTACAAATATTGAAGAATATTCATTTTATTATAAAATAAAACAATTATTGAACATAAATTATCGTTTTCGTCTTGTTACGAGTTCCGGCGCCATCCTGCAGGCCTTCAAGGGCCGATTTGCGTCGGAATCTGTAAATTTTCGAATTATTTTGCAGGATTCTATCACGAGAAGTCAACTTATCCGTAATTGAAAGGATATAAAACGAAAAAACAGAAAACGGAAGAAAAATCGGAGAGATTTCAAGTGTTTCTGAATTTTTTGGCGAAAAATGGCAATTTTCAGCGGAAAAAATGTAATTTTGACTAAAATCATTGAAATTCGTATAGAAAATAGTTGTTATCGTGTCGAAAAACATATTATTGCAAGAAAAAGTAAGAAAAACCATAAAAAATCATGAAAAAACAATGAAAATCAAAAAAACGACGAAAAAAATTAATGAAAAATTCAAAAATTTTGCCTTCCCGCCAACGCGCGCGCCGACTCGTCAGTGGAGCGAATTTGTATCTCGTTCATGGACGAACAGTAATTGATTTTAGGGTGAAAATGTGAGAAAATAATTAGAAAAGTTCGAAATTTATGGATAAACTGGAGTTTTGGGGTTATTTTGTGGAGATTTTTTGCGATTTTGGCTAAAAATTTGTTGAAATTACACATATTTGATCTAAAATTGGCGGGAAATTTGAATTTTCAACCATTTTGATCTAATTTTGAGCAGAAACTTCAATTTTTAAAAGGTTTAACCTACTTTCGGCGGGAAAACTGAATTTTTTCAAGTTTTGACCTACTTTCACCGGTTTTTCAAACTCAACGTTTTTTTCATTATTTGATCTATTTTTTACGAAAAATCAATAATTTTTCAGTGTTTTCTTTCAAATTTCAACTTTACCATTCCCACAGCATCCACTTCTGCTCCAGAATTGAGAAGCATCTGAACGACGGGAAGGTGTCCTTTTCGAGAAGCCCATATCAGTGCGGTGCTGCCGAATTTGTCACAAGCGTTCACCTGTAATGGTTTTTATTGATTTCTATCGATTTTTTGATGGAAAAAGTGATTTTTCTGAAATTTTTGTGGTTTTTTTGGGAAATAGATAGATTTTAACCGATTTTTGAGCATTTTATGAACTTTTATGATGAAAATAAGGTCAAAAATATAGTTTTCAGTGATTTTGAGTGGAATTTCGGCAACTTTTGACAATTTTCATCATTTTTATCGATTTTTAATGATTTTTCACATTTTTCTCCATTTATCCTTAAAACACTCACCTGACAGTCAGCCTCAATCAACCTTTCGACAATCTGTACAAATCCTCTTCCAGACGCTACGATCAGTGGTGTCAGTCCATCTTCTTCATCGATTAGGTTCACATGTGCCTTTAAATTGGGATTTTTGGGTCTTGAAGCGAAAATTTTGAAAATTTTGGTTGATTTTTGTGGTTTTGAAGCGAAAAATATAGGTTTCAAGGTGGATTTTTGGGTCTTGAAGCGAAAAATATGGGTTTTAGGATGGATTTTATAGTATTTTTACAAGAATTACAAATTTTGTAGTGAAATTTTGGATTTTACAACGAAAATTTCACATATTTCACATATTTTCCATGTTTTTTTTTATTTCGAACTAATTTTTCCACTATTTTTTGTATTTTTCATGTTTCTGACACCGCTTTTTACATTTTTCCCCATTTCAAACACTTTTTAGAACGAAATTTAACAATTTCAAGGTCTTTTTACGAACTTTACTATTGATAAGCATGTCCACAACGTCATAATGATTCTTGTAGACCGCCCACATCAGTGGGGACCATCCCATTAGATCCGGTTGATCGACTGCTCCTCCATTATCGATTAGCAATCGGACGATATCCACGTGGCCACAGTGAGCAGCGTTTAGTAGGGCACTCCAGCCTTCCTGAATTGGGAAAATATAGTTTTTAGGGTTTTTTGTTGAATTTTATCGATTTTCCAGTATATTTTGATCGAATCTTCAATTTTTTCCACATTTTCTCATTGATTTTCACATTTTTCTTGGAAAAAAGCCTTTTTTTCCATCAAAAATCATCAAAAACTCGCAAATTTTAATAGAAAGATTACGGTAGCTTTAAAGGCACATGCGGAATTTGATAACTGGGTCTCGACACGATTTTTTATTTTTTAACAATTTTACTGCGATTGTTGATATTTTTGACTGAAATCAATTGATTTTTCATGAATTTTGATTAAACTAACACGATTTTCAATTTTTTTTTACGAGTTTTTATCAAAATTCTTCTGATTTTTCATGATTTTCTATCATTTTAATAATTTTTCAATAAAAACTCACATTATCAGTCTCATCAATGGATTCTGGATCGAGCTGAGCCAACTGTTTAGCTACCAGTGAATTTCCAGAACGAACTGCAACGATTAGCAGGGATTCGCCGCTCTGAAATTGGAAATTTATTGATTTTTTGGGAATTTTTGAAAAATTTGAAGTTTTTTCAAGATTTTATAGAGAAAACTTTGAAGAACTACACTTTTTTTTAGGTTTAAAATGTAATTTTGATGTTTTTCGTTTCAAAATGTCAATAAATTTTGCAAATTTTCAATAAAAACTGAAAAATCAATAATCAATACCAACCGCATTTCGGAGTGACGAAACTTCGGCAGTAAGCGAACATCGAAGTTGTGTGATTCCTTGTTCCACCTAAAATTTGAAAAAATTGGAAAAAATTGGGTCTTGAAGCGAAAATTACGGTAGTTTTACTATTTTTTGGGAAGTTAGTGGGTCTCGAAGCGAAAATAGTGAATTTTTTGTAGATTTTAATGAAAACTTGGGTCTCGACACGAAAATACGGTATTTGATACAGTTTTTTGATATAAAAGTTGAGTCTCGAAGCGAAAAATTTGAATTTTGGCGTTAAAAATGGGTCTCGACACGAAAATACGGTCTTTTAGCGAGAAAAATGGGTTTCGACACGAAAATAGTGACTTCTGAGGTAGTTTTAAGTAAAAAATTTAGGTCTCGACACGAAAACTTCATTATTTGATAGATAATTGGGTCTCGAAGCGAAAATACGGTAGTTTCTCACAATTTTTTGAATTTTTTACGGGTCTTATTACGAAAACATTATTTTTTAGTAGTTTTAAGATAATTTCCGGCTAATTATAAAAATAATGGGTCTTGACACGAAAATACCATAACCTCTTTTAAAATCCTAAAAAAAATTCAAATAAAACCAGTTCTTTTCTAATGAAAACTATGACGAAAGCCTAGACAAACAAGAAAGTCACGAGATTCCATTGAAAATCCTTGAAATTCTTGGGATTTTTCTATTTTTCCTGAATTTTCTCAAAATTACAGGGTTTTTCTCGTTTTTCCCCTCAAATTACCTGCTCAAAAAGCTCGGCGATCTGCTGACTGTTCATGGTGACCGGAAGAGCGCTGGCGACGGCGAAAGCGCTCGACGCCGCCTCTAGCCACGGCTTTCGGAGCGTTTGCACCATCCTCGCCCCTCTCGCTCTGTCTGCGTCTCTCCGCCCTCCGCACACTCTCTCGTCGACGTCTCTGCGTGTCTGCGCCCTCTCTCCGGCTCTGTCTCTCGTCTGAGCGGCTCCCCGAGCTTTGCCGATGGACACACTTTTCAATGAGCTGGTGAGCGGCCAATTTTTGGGTGTTTCTTCGCTTTTCTGAAGATTTTGTGGTGGTTTTCTGAAAGAAATTTGGATTTAATGAGGGATTATAGGGATTTTTAGCGAAATTTCCGAGTTTTGGAGAGCTTTGAAGAGTTTTTTGAGGTTAAAATGCGGAAAAATGATTGAAAATCAAAGAAATCGGAGTTTTATTGAGGAAAAAACATGCATTTTACGATCGAGGAACAATGATGACTCATCGAGGAGAACAATGGATTTGTGTGTTTCGAAATTTAAGGTTTTTCGATTTTTTTTCGTGTTTTTTATTCAATTCATTGAATTTTGCTTTAAAATCCTTGAGAAATCGAGAAATTTCAGTCGAAAATCGATGAAAAATCGAAAAAAAAATTGCGAAAAATGAGAAGATTTCTGTAGTTTTTTAAAGGCGCATGGGAGATTTTGACTGTTTTCGATTTTTGAAAAAATACAGACTTTGAATGAATTTTATTGATTTTTTTAGATTCAATTGAAATTATGTAGTTTTTATCGATTTTCATGAAAATTTGCAAAATTTCAATTTTTTCATTCAAAAAACAGTTTGAAAACTTCAAAAATCTCGAAAAATTCTGACAAAATACCGTAATCTTTTTAAAGGAGCAGGATACTTTCTATTTGGGTCTCGACGCGAATGTCGTTTTTCTTGGAATTTTGAAATTTCTGGCCTAAATTTTACTGATTTTTCAGGTTTTTCAGCGATTTTCAGCGAATTTTCAAGGATTTTTCATCAAAAAATGGTTTTTATCACAATTTTCCACATTTTTCATCGATATTTCAACGAAAAATCGCACAAAATCGATGTCTCCACCTAGAAAAACGGAAGAAATGTGGGAACAGAAAATGTTCGCCTTTTGACACACAATGTGGCACTCGGATGGGTTGAAAAGAATGATGAGACATCTGTCCACTAGGAAAATGATGAGAACACGGGCGGTGCACGAAGGAAAACCGCGGATTTTTTCGAAAAATTGGATTTTTTCAAAAAAGTATCGAAAAATATGAATTCCCCCTGAAATATCAAATACTCGACGCGAAACGAAATATCAAATTTCCGTATCAACGAACCGACGCGTTTCTCGATTTCGCCACCGAATTTTGCATAATTTATACGAAAAAATGCAGATTTTCAAAGTTTATCAGTGCGGAAATTTGCCGATTCTTTTACTGGAGTGGTTAATTTGGTCTTGGGTGGAAAATTTTTCGATTTTTTCAAAAATTTCTACTCACGACCTTAAAACCATTACAGTAAGAGGTCGGGAGGACGGGGAACCTATGCCCATTTTTTTTTTAAATATTTGAAAAAAAATGTTAAAATTCGAAAAAAGGGATCAATATAAAAATGAGCATTACAAAGAAAAATAGAGGATGACACTAAAATGGCGAGGAGAATACTCAATTTACTAGTACTTTTGCTTCCTCTCCTCGCCTTCCCCCCATCCAATTTCGCCTTTTGTTCGTTGTGAAAAATATATGTGTGTGTCACAGCGGAGAGCATCAGGATGCTCTTTTTAATTGAGTTCTGAGAAGAAATTTGCTATTTTTTCGAAAAAATATCGATTTTTAGGAATTTTAGGAAATTTTTGTGGGAAAATCGTGGAAATGGTGGTTTTTCGATTTTTTTTTCCTTAAAAATCATAGAAAAAAAACTAAAAATCAATAGAATATCGATTGAAAAACTCAAAAAATCTTCAAAAAACGATGAAAAATTAAAAATCACTAAATTCTCTTCAAAACCCACTATCAAAATCCATCATGCGCCTTTAAAGCTACCGTAACCTAAAACCTTCGAATTAAAGCGTAAATTTATCGATTTTCTATCAAAAAACTAAAAATTTGTACGATTTTAGGCCAAAAATTCGAAAAACTTCAAGATTTTCCAATTTTTCCCTAAACAAACAGTGACTGTATGGGAAAAAATGGCGTTGGCTTTATTGACTTTTCTGATTTTTCAATCTTTGTCAAGGAATCAGAAGTCAATAGGTGATTCTTGAAAAAATCGATAATTTGAGGATTTTAGGAAAATTTTTAGGATTTCCAAAAAATCTGTACTTTTCGGCTGTATTTTTAAAATTTTCATAGAATTTTTCTAAAATTTAGTGAAAAAATCTGAAATTTTTTGAGAAAATTTGAGAAAATTGAAAAAATCAATATCTAGGTAAAAGTCAATAATCAAAGCGCGCTCCACCGCTAAAAGATCAAAAATCAATAATAAAATCGAAAATTCCGCAACAATTTTGTCAAAAGTGGTTTGAAATAGTGTGATAAATGTGACGATTGATAAGGGGCGATTCGTCAAAAATTTGCGTCTCTTTTCTTTTCGCTGACAGAGTGCAATATAATCATAAAAGGTGATAAGAGATTGCGATCAATGGCCATACTTTACTCTTTATTACAATTAATTAAAAAAAGAAACAATAGAAATGGAATAAATTATAAAAGAAAAAGGCACACTTTTGATTTTCAATGATTGAATGTCACTGGAGCATTTAGAGCTCCTCCGAGTCTCTGTCGATCTTCATGAGCTCGACGTCGAACTTGAGCACAGCGTTCGCTGGGATCTTTGGTGGGGCTCCGCGCTCTCCGTAGCCGAGGTGTGGGGGGATCGTCAGGATGCGGCGCTCTCCGACGCACATGTTCAGGAGGCCCTGGTCCCAGCCCTTGATGACCTGGAAAACGAAGGAATTTTGTTAGGTGGCCTAGGATTTGTATAGGGGAATGTTAGGCCAGGAGTATAGTTGGCCAAGTTCTGTGGTGAGAAAGTTAGGCCACACTTTTGATGGCCTAGCTTTCTCAATCCGTTTGTAAGATGCGAGAATTTGTGGCCTAGAATTTAGATAGGGAAGAGTTAGGCCAGATATATTGATGGCCAAGTTCTGTGGTGAGAAAGTTAGGCCACACTTTTGATGGCCTAGCTTTCTCAATCCGTTTGTAAGATGCGAGAATTTGTGGCCTAGAATTTAGATAGGGAAGAGTTAGGCCAGATATATTGATGGCCTAGTTCTGCGATGAGAAAGTTAGGCCACACATTTAATGGTCTAGTTTTTTCAGTCAGTTTGTTAGGCCAGGATATGGTGGCCTAGTTTTTTCAGTGAGAAAGTTAGGCCACACTGTTCATGGCCTAATTTTCTCATTTTGAGAGCTAGGCCATTATCTCTCCAGTAGCCTAACCTTATCTATCAGATAATGGTGCGAAAATCTATTTCCCACAATAAAAGTTAGGCCGCTCCTTCACCTTGGCCTAATTTTCTCGTGTAAAACTAGACCTTTTCTACTCGAAATTCACATTTCTCCACTAGCAATACTGAAAATCTCACTAATCTAACAAATTCCAGTAACTGACCGAATTTTCCCATCAAAAACTAGTCCCTGGACCACTTTTCACCGAATTCTATACCATAGTTTAGTAATTGAGCACAATTATACTCTGAATCGGAATGTTTATCATAAACATTCCAATCCAGAGCATTATTGTGCTCAATAACTAAACAATGGTGTAATAGTTGGTGAAAGCTAGTCCACGGACTGGTTTTCGATGGGAAAGTTAGGCCATCTGCTGGAATTTGTGAGATTCGTGAGGTTTCCAGTGGAGAAATGTAAATTTTGAG
Organism: Caenorhabditis imperialis; assembly: GCA_963572205.1. Lineage (NCBI taxonomy): Eukaryota > Metazoa > Nematoda > Chromadorea > Rhabditida > Rhabditidae > Caenorhabditis > Caenorhabditis imperialis. The sequence continues at coordinate 2,275,707 of OY751542.1, read as the reverse complement.
TAGAAAAAGTCTAGTTTTACACAGGGAAAGTAAAATGGCCTAACTTTAAAGTTAGGCCACCTAAAAATCCAATTTCAACCTGAAAATCATCATCATTTGCTTACCATTCCCTGTCCGAGAGTGAAGTCGAAGACCTGATTGCGAGTGCGGCTCGAGTCGAACTCGGTGCCGTCGAGCAGAGTTCCAGTGTAGTGCATCGACAGTCTGTCGCCCTTTCTGCAAAGAAAATGGGGATATTGTGGGGAAATCGGCTAAAAATCATGGAAAACTTTTATAAAATGGAAAAAAACAGCTAAAAATCAGAATTTTACACTGTAAAAGACCGATTTCCCTCGAAAATCACCTGAACAACCAATAATTTGAATGGAAATTCACAATTTTGCACTGAAAATTTGAAAATTATTGATTTTTCCCTTGAAATCCCCAAGAATCTGTGTTTTTTTGGATTTTCATGGTAAAAATCGATAATTTTCACATTTTCACTGTAAAATTGTGAATTTCCATTCAAATTTTTGGTTTTCAGGTGATTTTCGATAAAAATCGATATTTTTCAGTGTGAAATTTTAATTTTTAGGTGATTTTTTCCATTTTTAGGAGATTTTCCTATTTTTAGATAATTTTCCTGGAAAAAATCCCAAAAATTCAATAAAAATGCTCAATTTTTCCAGCACACACTTCGACTTTTGCTCGCAGTTCTCGGCTCTCTTCTTGATGCCGATTTGCAGTTTATCGATCGTCTTCTCGTCGGCGGCGTAGGCGGCGTAGACGGTGACGGCCAGAAGTGCCACGATGAGGGTTCCCTTCATTTTCTGAATGAGGAATTATTGATTTTTGGGCTTTTTAGGTGGAAAACGTGGAAAATTCAGAAAAATTGAGCGAAAATCAAAGAAAACTAGGTAAAAAGTGGGGGTAAAGGTAGAGAAGTGGTGTGTGGGGCACAAAAATAAGTCGACGTGGCTCGCGGCGACGAGAGAAGGTCAAGACGAGAGACGCAGAGAACACGAGGAACGCGTCAGTGATGGGGAGGGTTGGCGTGGAAATTGTAGTTTGCAGGGGAAGAATGATAAATGATAAAGTTGTGATTTTGAGAGAAAAAGGGGAGTTAGAATGAAAATTATTGAAAAATCGATAGAAAAACAGAAAATCGTAACAAATTTTTATCAAAATTTCGAAATTAGTGGAAAAATTGAGAAATTAGCGGGAAAAATAGTTGTAAATACAGTAATTTGTAACTTTAAAGGAACATGCACAAACTGAAAAAAAACAAAAATTGAATTTCGCGATCGTGGTGTTGGAAAAATTCAAGAAATTTTAAATTTTTTTGATTTTCACAGTTTTTTTCAATTTTCAATCAGAAAATTAAATGTTTTGATCACAAATACATAGAAAATCATAAAATTTCTATAAAAACCAGAGAAAAATTTAAAAAAAAACCGATTTTTTCGTAATTATTTTTTGACGTCTTCTAAATCCTTAATTCTGCTGAATTCAGAATCCCTCACAACATCCATTCTCCTCATCATCAGAATCAAATTCCTCATCGAATTCTGAGTGATTTGATACCCATATCGACCATATTCCGATTATTTTCAAAATTTCGACGTTTTGGGTCTCACCACGAAAACCAGAACTACCAAAGTACAGTAATCCTCAAAAACTAAATTTTATCGTAGGATAGTCGATATGGGTATCAAATGACTCCAAATTGAATGGAGATTACGATTTTGACAATAGAATTGCGCTTTTACGACTTTCTGAGGTAGAAAATAGGTCTCCACCGAAATTCAACAAATTTTATTCAAAAAAAAATAACAAATTATTCCACAAAAATAGGTTCCTCCATCCATTTTCTCATTTCCTCCTCATTCTCACAATCCTTCGGGATAAAAACCGGTACTTGAACAGTAAATCGGACTGGGACATTCATCGATTGCAGAAGAACAATTGCTGCAAATTTTTGAAAATTTTGAGATTAAAAATTAAAAAAAATGTTTGAAAATGCTTACAAGTATCCTCCAAATTAGGAAATAATTCCACCAATTCTTCTGGTAATCTGCCAGCCATGTCGAATTTCAAATCGGAAGCATTTGGGCAAATTGAGAACGATAAAAAGTCTTCTGAATCTTCGAATGGCGATGTGAAGTCGAATTGGTTTGATGTGGATTCTGAACTTCTTTGTAGTTTTGCTTTTTAGTAATCAGTTTGAAAAAATGAAAAAAAAAATTTTTTTTTTGACGTCATCTGAATTCCGAATTTAGAATACTTTCCGCCTCACTATCATTATATTCGAATTCTCCATGAAATTCTGCGTGATTTGACATCCATATTGACTATCCTACGATAAATTTGAAAAATGCAAATTTTTGGGTCTCACTACGAAAACGAAGGTACAGTAATCCTCAAAAACTCAATTTTCACGTAGGATACTCGATATGGGTATCAAATCTCGTCATTTTTCGTGGAGATTTCGAATTTGATAACGAAATTGCTGCTAGACAAAGTTTAGAAGAAAAAAATCGAGAAAATACCTGAAAAATCATCAAAACTCGAGTCGAAACTGTCATTATTCGCTATTGTACTACTAGTAGATGGTCCTTCTTCCTCCTCTTCTTCTTTCTCCATTTCTTCCAACTCCAAATCCTGCACATCATCAACCGACGTCTTCTGGACGTCTTCAGAATCCTCCTCCGTCTTCTCCTTCTCCCTCTTCCTCTCCGCCTCCCTCCTCGCCTTTTTCACCTTCACCGCCCGTTTCAGCCGTCGCCAATGGTGCTCTGCCACGTGGCCAACAGCGGGCTCCACCTGATTACAGTAGCCACAGCTGAAAACAAGTGGAAAATGGGTCTCGACGCGAAAAGGGGTACTGTAGGTGCTTACATTGTGGATTTACGGCATGCCAGAGAGTGGCGGGCGTTTTCCACGGGGCTCTGGGAGGTGTGCTCACAGTTGGTGCATTTTAAGGCGGTGAAGTGGTGGTTGGCGATGTGGCGGTCGAGCTGGAAGATGGGTTACTGTAGGTGGGTCTCGAGTGGAAAGTATTACTGTAGCTAAGTGGGTCTTGACTCGAAAACGTTAAGAATGGGTCTCGGAAGGGTTACTGTAGCTACGACAAAATGATGACAAGGTTACTGTACCTGGGAGGATCTCGCAGCAAAAAACGTCTAAATGGGTCTTGAATGGAAAATCTATCGGATTACTGTAGAGCATGATGACAAGATTACTGTAGTTACATGGGTCTCGCAGCGAAAACTTTAAATATTGGTCTCGACTGGAAAACCTGTCGGAATACAGTATGATATTAGGATTACTGTAGCTACACAGGTCTCGACGCGAAAAACGCCAAAAATGGGTCTCGAGTGGAAAACCTATAGGATTACTGTAGCTAATGGGTCTTGAGTGGAAAATGGGTGAACGAATGATAAAATTACTGTAGCTTAATAAGTCTCGACGCGAAAAACGTCAAAATGGGTCTCGAGTGGAAAACCTAACGGATTACTGTACCAATGTTGGTCTTGAGTGGAAAACTTTCCAACAACTGACAAGATTACAGTAGCTAGACGAAAATCTACCGGATTACTGTACCTCCAAAAACTCCAAAAACTACAAACTCCCAAAAACCTTTCCAAACGACCTCCACGTAACCCAACCTCCTACTCCTTTTTTCCAACTCCCCTGACCTCTCTGCCACGTGGCACTTGTCTCCCCTCCACATCATCCACTCTCCCCCATCCAGTTCTCCCTTCGAATCATGGAGGTATCCTACCAACAACTCGACGACTTCATGCTCCATGATGATGACGATGAGCTCGAGATGGAGTTGGAGGGCTCCGACGAGTTGGATGTCACCATGGACGTCGTCAATCAGTGTCAGTTTGATTTTCACTGTTTTGGAGCAGATTTACATCAGTTTGATGGAAAAGTGCTCCAAAACAGTGAAAAGCTTCAAATAAGTTAGAATTTCTGGTTTTTCACTATTTTGAAGCATTTTCACATTAAAATGATGAGAAAAAGTGCTTTAAAACAGTGAAAAAAGATCAAATTAGCAATTTTTACTGTTTTGGAGCATTTTTCCCATCATTTTGATGCAAAATTGCTCCAAAATTGTGAAAAACAAAAAAATTAGCGACTTCTTACTGTTTTGGGGCACTTTTTCTATTATTTTGACGTAAAATTGCTCTAAAACAGTAAAAAACGATCAAATCAGCGATTTTTCACAGTTTTCGAGCAAGTTTAACGTCATTTTTATGGAAAACTTGCTACAAAACAGTGGAAAACTTAAAATATGTTAAAATTGCTCATTTTTCATTGTTTTGGAGAATTTTTACATCAAAATCATGGAAACAGTGCTCCGAAACAGCAAAACCCCTTTTTGATGATAAAAACGTTTAAAAAAAATAAAAATGCACATTTTTGACTGTTTTTGATTTTTTTTACTGTTCTGGAGCAATTTTACATCAAAATGATGAAAAAAGTGCTCCAAAACAGTAAAAAAAAACTCTCTTTTATAATAAAACGTTCATTTTGGAGCACTTTTCAACGAAAAATGCTCCAAATTTCAAGTGCTCTCCGCAATCGACGCTCCCCAAAATCTGAACGCGGACGCCGACCCGCCACTAACATCGCACATCTCCGCGTTCACGTCTTCTGAAGTGATGCCCAATGGATTCGAGATGACGTTGGGAGCGGAGACGATCCACGTGGTGGACTCGATGGAGTGCATGGCGAGACTGGCAGCCGGAGAAGAGCTCCAGGAGGTGCACTTTGACCCCAAATTCTATCTTGGAATTCAGAAGAAGGTTGAAGACGTTGACGACGATGAGGACGAAGAAGAAGAAGAAGATGACGTGAAGACGGCGGAGATGGGACCCGATTTCGACGAATTCGAAGAGTTTCTACGTGGCAATTGATAATTAAATGGGTGCCACGTGGCATCCATATTTGTTCTATTTTAGAATTCGAGAAAACAGATGAACCTTTCACTTTTTTTGTACTTTTTTCGTGTTGTTATTTGATGGATTACTGTACTTGATGGGTCTCGAGTGGAAAATCGGGTGGATTACTGTAGATAGAGGGTCTCGAGTGGAAAACTTTGGTTCTATGACAAAGAATGAACTGGATTACTGTAGATAATGGGTCTCGAGTGGAAAAGCGGATTGGATTACTGTAGAGATGGGTCTCACAGCGAAAATGACAAAGATTACTGAAGATAGAGGATCTCGAGTGGAAAACTTGGTCTCAAAAACAAGGAATGAAGTGGATTACTGTAGATATTTGGTCTCGCCACGACAATCGATTGGATTACTGTAGCTCTATGGGTCTCGAGTGGAAAATTATAAGGATTACTGTAGATATTGGATCTCAAGTGAAAAACATTGTCTCAAAGATGAAGAATGAACTGGATTACTGTAGCTAATGGGTCTTGCAACGAAAACCTATCCGATTACTGTACCCTTTGACTTTCAAAACGAAAATTACAAGATTACTGTACCTAATGGGTCCCACCACGACAACCACCTGGATTACTGTACCTTCCCTAGTTTCACCACGACAACCTATCGGATTACTGTACCTGAACTCTCTGCTTGAAGTACTCATCACACGGCACACACTGAAATGCCACTTTTTTGAAGCACGACGTCTCGTGGGCCGTCAAATCAGCTTTTCTGGCGAATGAGGAATTGCAGTTCTCACAGACCTGAAAAATTATCGATTATTGATTGATTTTTTCAAAAATTCATACGAACATTGCTCTCATTTCGGCACTTCATGTGATGTTTGTACATTCCCGTATTCCCCTCCACGGCTTCTCCACATTTACGGCAGGTGGCACGGATATGGGTCTGAAGCGAAAAATTTGAGAAAATTGACGTCTTCAGATTCTGAATTTCAACTTTCGATGAGTTTTATCATCATAATCGTATTCTACATTTGATTCCGAGTGATTTGATACCCATATCGACTATATTCTGAAAACCTTGAAATTTGATGGGTCCCACCACGAAAACCAAAGTACAGTAATCCACGAAAACTCAATTTTATCGTAGGATAGTCGATATGGGTATCATTCAACGCCAAATTTTACGGGGATTCTGAATTTCACCAACCTCGCGATGCCTTTTCATCTCATACGTCGTTTTGAACAATTTCCCGCATTTATCGCAGGCCGTCCACGAAATTTCGCAATTCGGAGCGTTTGCATGTTTTCTGGAGACGTGGCGAGTTAAATGTGATTTTTGAACGAACTTTTCGTCACAGAATTCACAGGCAAAGTTTCGAACGTTCAAATGGGTCATTTGATGACGTTGGAGGTGTGAAAGTCGGGGAAATACCTGGAAAAGTATGGTTTGACGGTTTTTTTTTGGGGAAACGAGTAGATTGATTATCATTTTTAGAATGGGCATGAAAAATGAGAGAGAAAGATATAAATTTTGGAAAAAAAGAATGATTTTTGAATTTTGACGTCTTCAGATTCTGAATTTCGAATTCTGAAGACTTTCACCTCTTCTCATTATGATATTCTTATTCTCCATTGAATTCCGAGTGATTCGATATCCATATCGACTATCCTACGACAAATTTAAAATTTTCATCAAATTTGGGTCCCACCACGAAAACCAAAGTACAGTAACCCTCTAATTTTCAAATTTATCGTAGGATAGTCGACATGGATATCAAATCTCGTCATTTTTCATGGGGAATTCAAAAATCACCTTTTCACACATCGAACACTTCAAATTCTTCGTATCCTCCTCTGATTTCTTGGGATTTTGATGCATTCGAATTTCATGTTTCGTGAGGTACCTGGAAAATGAATTAGTAGAGTTTTTGAGGTAGAAATAGTGGTTTTCAGTACCTTTTCAGGTCAAAATTCTTTCCACAAGTTGGGCATTTGTGGCGAGCCATGGAGGAGCTGGAAATTTGTAGAAAATGAGGGAAAATCAAAAAAATCGATAAAAATTACCGTCGAAACGGGATAAAATAGATAATTATTTTGAAATTTACCAGAAAAATCAAGCGAATTTAAAAATACCAATTTATATTACAAACCCCTCAAAAAATCACATAAAAATTGGCAAATTATACAGAAATTTTTGGAAAATTGATAAAATACATCAGAATCAATCAATAAAATTGGAAAAATTAAAAAAATCGATAAAATCAATACTTTTTACATGGAAACGACGGAATCATCGTCGTCAAAGTCAATTTGAACGGCGTCGACGGAATTCTGGAGCTCGTCGAGCCCGGTGACCTCTTCCAGTCGGCTCGGCGAGTTCATCACGTCGCGCACAAACTTCCAGCCGTTTTCAGCAAATTCTGAAGCGATGGCAGGTCCGCAGGCCACGCAGCGGTCGAAACGGCGGACGCAGAGGGTCATCTGGAAGGGAAATATCGATTTTTGGTGGATTTTTGAAATTTTGGGACGTTGAAATTGTGAAAAATGAGCTCTCTGGTTGATTTCGAGTTGAATGATAGTAAATTTTATTGATTTGGGCGAAAAATGAGAAATTTTGTTTTTCACGTCTTCTGAATTCAGAATTCTGTCTTCTGATGATAATTTTTAACTGTAACTTTTATATTCGTGTTCTTCATAAAATTCCGAGTGATTTGATACCCATATCGACCAGATTCTGACAACTTTGTAAAATTCCATCTTTTTGGGTCTCACCACGAAAAGAACTACCAAGGTACAGTAATCCTCGAAATTTCAAAATCGTCGGAACCGGGTCGATATGGGTATCAAATTACTCCAAATTTCACGGCGATTTTGATTCTGCTATTTATGAAGACGTTACCTACCTGCTGGAATCGCCCGACGAATCCGCGAATCTGATGTGGTGCCGCGCCGAGAATAGTGGCCGAGTCGTCAGCTTCTCCCAAATTCGCCGGGGTCTCGAGTGGATCGGGGTACTGTAGAATGGAAGAGAGCAACTCGACAGCCATTCCGGAAGCTATCATGGAGAGTCCCGGGCGGGAGACCTGAAAATTGGACGTCTTCTTACTCCGAGATTCTGAATATCTTAATCTCAAAATTTTTCAAATTTTCAGGGTGAAATTCATATTCTCCATTGAATTCCGAGTGATTTGACACCCATATCGACCACCACACCGTAAGTTTGAAAAAACTCAAAATTTGGGTCTCACCACGAAAACCAAGGTACAGTAATCCTTGATTTTTCAATTTTATCGCAGGATAGTCGATATGGGTATCAAATCGCTCCAAATTTCACGGAGAATTCAAAAATGTTATTTATATCGCTGTAAATGGGTCCTACCGTGCACTGCTGATCGAGAGTTCGATCCGCCGTCGAGTTGCCCGGCGCGGTGACGTCACTACAAAAGTAGCAAGAGAGCTGCGAGTACGGCACTTTCTCATTGGCCGCTATCGACGCGGTGGTAGCTGAATGCGGATATACGGCGAATAAAAGGGAAAAAGGGGCGTGGCCTACCGGAGCCAGGGGATTCCGTGCTGAAACCAATGCCATGGCGGATGATGACGTAAGTGTCAAAGCCGAGGGCCACACTGATGGCGATCTAGAAATGGAAAAAAATACAGTAGGACTTTTTAAAGGCGCATAACTGAATTTTAGTCAATTTGATTGAGAATCTGATGAAACTTGGGTGAAGTGATAGTCTAGCTCATTCTGATTCCAAAACAGTTTTCTAATTTCGCTAATTTTCAGTTTCAGCCAACTTATACGCTAAATTCAAGAATTTGCACTTTTTAGGCCATTTCAATGGCTCCAAATTATGCTACAAAACTCACAGGACCTTAATCTACACAATTCAATAGTGATTTCAATAAAATATAACTTTTATGATTTTTAAAACACTGAACTATCTAAAATTTCGGAAAAACGAAAAAAGGGTTATTTTTCATCGTTTTTCCAAAATTTAAGATAACTCAAGTGTTTTAAAAATTATAAAAAGTTATATTTTATTCAAATCACTATTGAATTGCGTAGATTTAGGTCCTGTGAGCTTCATAATATAGTCTTGAAGCCGTTAAAAAGGCCTAAAAGTGCAAATTCTCAAACTTAGCGTGTAACTCGGCTGAAACTGAAAATGGGCAAAATTGGAAAACAGTTTTGGAATCGGAATGAATTGGACTATCACTCCATCAAGTTTCATCAAATTCTCAATGGAGCGCATTTGCATCATTCATGAATTACCTTCCTATGCTTATTAGCCAACAACGTTGGCAGCCATCTTGCCTCCCTCGAGTCCAACGCCAAAAAGAGCACATCATGCTCTTCGATGAGCCCCTCAAGTTGCTCCACCTCCTGCTCCAACCTCCCCTCGTCTTTCTCATCTACCGTATGCCCTGGCATAGGTACCGTAATCCGATGGGCGGCCGTCTCGATCGATGGAAATATTCTCCGAAGTGCTTCTGCCGCCACTTCGGCTTTTCCTCTTCCGAGACGAGCATCTTCGAATTCGGAAAGCGACTGACGGACTGGGTTACTGTAGGATACTGTGGAATTGTCGATGAACGAGATCTTGCGTACTCCCCAGCCCATAAGAGTTCGGGCGATGTTACAGCCGAGGGTTCCCGCGCCGAGGATTAGTACCTGGAAATTGAATGTCGAAATATTAGCAGTAGAGCGAGGTTTCTGTATAGGAATTTGATGAAAATGTGTTTTTATGAGAAAAATTCGAATTTTCGCTCAAAAAGAGCCAATTTTTGGCAGAAATGAACAAATTTATCAAAATAGCGCACATTCTCATCACTATGACAATGATAACTATAAAAATATGCGCTAAACTGACAATTCCGTCTATTTTTCCCATAATAGATCGCTTTTTGAACGAAAATTCTATTTTTCATCATATTCACAGTAAAAATGATGATTTTTGGGGAGTTTTGAGAAATTAGCAGTAGAGCAGGGTTTCTTATTGGAAATTTGTTGAAAATTCTTGGTTTTTTGAGGGAAAGTATAATTTTTGATCAAATTTCAAAGTTTCACATGATAAATTTGTCGAAAATTGACCTTTTTGAATGGAGAAGCTCGATTTTTGTAGCAATTTGTTGAAAAGTGTCATTTTTATCGAAATTTTTGAATTTTTATAGAAATTTTGGATTTTTCATAGAAAAAACGAAAAAATGGGTAAAATTATCAATAGAGCACACTTTCTTACTGTAAATGATATGAAATGTACAGTAGAGCTGTGGTTTTCATCGGAAATTTGATGGAGATTATCATTTTCGATCAAATTCCAAAATTTTTCATGATAAAATCGTTGAAAAGTGTCATTTTGAACGGAAAATTTTGATTTTTAAGATAAATGTTGGAAATTCATTTAGAAAATTGAGTTAAATTATCAATAGAGCACATTTTCTTACTGTAAAACTATGAAAATTTGATTTTTATCAAAAATTCAAGTTTTTACTTGAAAAAAGCCAGTTTCTGACAGAAATGAACTAAAATAAACGAAATTATCAATAGAGCGCAGATTATCATCACTATGACTGCGCTCCATTGACAATTTTGTCTATTTTTACTATAACAGGTCACTTTTTCAGCGAAAGCACTTATTTTTCATGGAAAAAACAGCTTTTTATCATTTTTGCAGGGATAATTATCTATTTTTCAAACATTTTCAACAAAAAAAGACCTTCAACTGCGAATACCGCTCCAATTTGATATCGGGCACCAATCTCCACTTGATCAGCGACAAATTCAAGTCCACCGACTGTTCCATCAACTTTTTCGGGTCGAATTGACCGGAAAGATCCACTGAATACGGGAGCAACTTGTCCTGAGCATTCCTTTCCCAACCGACACATTTTGGGACTGAAAAATGTCATTTTTCTTGGAAAATGTGAATTGATTGCGTTGAATTTGATAAAGAGCAGTGAAAAGTGAGCTTTAGAGCAAAAAAATGAAAAAAAAAAAGTTGAAAAAAATTTCGATAACATTTGACGTCTTCTGAATTCAGAATTCTTTCTTCTGAATCAATTTTCATTGCTACATTCTTATTCTCTATGTAATTTGGAGTGATTTGATACCAATATCGATAAGAATTGGTTGATTTTGAAAATTTTCGAAAAACTGGGTCTCGACGCGAAAACCAGGACTACCAAGGTACAGTAATCCTTTGAAACTCAATTTTCACGCAGGATAGTTGATATGGGTATCATTCAACGCGGAATTGAATGGAGAATTTGAATTTGACAATAAAAAATTAGATAGCTTATTGGAATACTGTATTTTGCAGGTTTTCGTGTCGAGACCCAAAAAAATCAAAATTTTTCAAAACAAGTGTCATTCTACGCAGAATTTCACAACGATTCTGATTATTACCATCTCCAGAATCCTCCGGTCTCTGCCACGTGTACTCAATCTCCACACTCTCCTTTGCTCTCATACTGATGACGTGGCACTTCTGCCACGTGGACTTCAGATGCGCGACGGCGGCGAGCAAGTTGCGAATCGGCCATCCGCCAGAAGACGTCACCGGAGACGGATCGGCCATCACAATTTTGACGTCTTCTGGAGAGACGATGGTGGGGAGGGCGGAGATGGGGAGGCATTCAGAAGACGTCGGGTTGAAGAGGAAGACTGGGGCTGACGTCTTCTGATGGCTGGCGGAGATGATGTCGTGGAGGGAAGGGTCGATGGGGTGAAGCTGGAATTTTGGGATTTGTCGTTGTGACGTCTTCTGATTCAGAATTCAGAATTCAGAATTTTTTTTGTGAAACGAATAGGTCAGATTCAAAATCTCCATGAAATTTGGAATGATTTGATACCCATATCGATTATCCTACGACAAATTTGAAAAAAAAAACCCAAATTTGGGTCCCACCACGAAAACCAAGTTACAGTAATCCCTGATTTTTCAAATTTACAGTAGGATAGTCAATATGGGTATCAAATCACTCCATTTTTCACGGGGAATTCAATTCTAAACTTACTTTTTGCTGAATCTCATTGGGATAGATGAGCGCTGGGACACACGTCCAATAGACATATTTGAATTTTTTCAAATCGGCAAATGAGATGATGAAGAACTCGTGGAGGAGAGAGGGATTGGCCAGCCAGCAGGTGGAGGTGATCGACGACCAGATCTGGAACAAAATGGGGAATTGTTGGAGGAAATGGGTGATTTTTGAAGGATTGTTGGGTTTTATGGCTGTTTTTTCTGAAAAATAGGGATTTTAGATTTTGAATGAAATTCCCATTTTTTTGCAATTAGTTTTTGCTCATTTTCAGTGCTATTTCATCAAACGTTCGAAGTTTTTTCATAAGAATTGCTCATTTTTCGAGAAATTTAATACTTTTTTGCTCAATTTTTGCTCATTTTCAGTGCTCTTCTATCAATTTTTCATAGATTTTCTTGAAGAAATTCAAAATTTCAGTTCCATTTATCTGGCTCATTTTTAGTGCTCTTTAACCAGATTTTTACAAACAAAAATTAATTTTTTTTTAAATATAGATTTTTCTCATTTTTCAGTACTTTTAACTCAATTTTGGCTCATTTTCAGTGCTCTTTTCCGGATTTTCATGAGCAAAAATTTTTTTTTTTTTCAAAATTTATTTTTCAATTTTTCAGTACTTTTAACTCAATTTTGGCTCATTTTCAGTGCTCTTTTATCCAATTTTAACGACTTTTCATTTTAAAAAAAATCGATTTTTCTAATTTTTCAGTAATTTTCACTATTTTTTGGCTCTATTTCAGTGCTCTTTCCTTAATTTTTATGAACAAAAATAGGTTTTTTTTTCAAAAATATTGAATTTTCTAATTTTTCAGTACTTTTCATCCAATTTCGGCTCATTTTTAGTGCTTTTTAAATCAAATTTTGGCTTTTTTTTTCTCAGATTTTCATTAACAAAAATGTAATTTTTTTTTCTCAAAAAATATCGACATTCCTAAACTTTTCAGCGCTTTTCTTTGAATTTCGGTTCAATTTCCCTGCTATTTCATCAAATTTTCTCTGATTTTTCCAAAAATTTCCTATTTTTCGGCTCAATTTTTGCTCGTATTCTGATTTACATGAAATATCGATTTTTAAACTTTTCAACAAGTTTTGGCTGAATTTCAATGCTCTTTCATCAAATTTTCACTGATTTTTAAAAAAATTACTCATTTTTCTACAAATTTTTGCTCTTTACTAGGTTTTCCCTCCATTTCCAGACCTTGGCCGCCGCTTCCTTGACAAGTAAATTCTTATCGGCTCCTTTGAAATTCTCCAGCGTATTATACAGAATCAGATGGCCATCGATCGATAATCCATCCCTTTTCGAGTCGTTTTTCGCCTTCAAACTCTCGTGGCTCAACGACAAACGGCACGCGGAGCCCACAGTGTCATCTGAAATTCAGAAGACGTCACTCGAAGCTTCTGACTCCTCCCCCTTACAGAGTGAAATCTGAGCCTGCACATTGCGTGGCGACTCGTCGAGCATCCAATCGCCGAGCTTTCGCTTGTTCACCTCGCTCCAGAAGCTCGAGTCGAGAAAAGTGGCGAACGGCACGAAGGTGGCCATCTGGAAATGATAGGGGGACTTCTAGCTTTGTAATCTTCTCAGTAATTTATTCAGGATTCACAAACCATTCGAAAGAGAAAGAGAGAAAGAAACGAAAAGCTTCCGGGCGTGTAAAATGGTGTGAAAACCGAACATTTTGTTGCGTGTTTTTTGTTGCAAACAGGGAGAAGGGGAATAAACGGGAGAAGTGGGGGGAGAGAGAGATGGAGAGGTTGAGAAATAGATTAAAGGGGAGGGAACAAGACACCGTTCGATTTACTTTAGAATTATAAGGATTTCGAAGGAAATTCGGATGGGGGGAGAATTTAAGAAGAGGGGGGAATACTTAAAATATCGGGAAGGGGGGAAGGAGACGAAGAAGAAGTTTGAATTTGCATATTCATTTCAAAGTGCGTTTCGACACGACGCTTTTAAAATATCATATGAAATTGGATAAAAACGCGACGAGCGGGAACACAATTTATAGTACAAAAGATGAATCGCCGGGCGGGGAAGAAGAGGGGGGTGGAAGAGAAAAACACATTTTATTGATCGATGGTGCGAAGGGGGGTCCTCCTCGCCCTCTCACATGGCGTATTTCTGCGTCCACTCTCTGGCCAACTGGTTGTACCTCTCGCGGTCCGTCTTGTAGATGCGCGCGATCTCCGGCACCAGCGGATCGTCCGGATTCGGGTCGCACAGCAGCGAGCAGATCGACAGCAGCACTGGAAAAGGTCGTGGTTAACTGTGAGTTTAGGGAGAGTGAAATGATACCTTTGGAGATGGTGAGCGCTGGCGACCACTGCGAGCGAAGAATGTCGAGACAGATCGATCCGTTTGAGTTGATGTTCGGATGGTAGATGCGAGTGGTGAACGCGACCTGGAAAATGACGAATTTTTGATGATTTCTGAGTTTTAGATGCTTCAGATGCTCAATATTGCTCCGAGAGCCGAAAATTTCGAAGTTTGAACGATTTTGAGCACCTCAAGATGTTTTTCAGTGATTTTCAGTTGAAAATACTGATATTTTGTAGGATTCTGACAATTTTCAAGATCCAGGGCTCAAAGTTGGAGTTTATAAAGTCAGGAAGCTCCAAGAAGCTCTTCGAAGCTCCAAGAAGCTTCTAGCAGCTCTCAGAACATCTACAATCTTCTCAGACCAGAAAATCGATGATTCTAGAGTGGTTCTGAGCTTTAGAACCGAAATTTTGGCTCGAAACTGCCGAAAACTACGATTTTGAACTCTTAGCCCTCTAAAGATGCTCTTTGACATCATCTGAACTATCTGCACCACACTCACCTTTGGTGGTTTGAATGGGTAGTCTGTGGGGAAGTGGATGGTGAGGAAGAAGACGCCGCCCTGGTACGGAGACTCGGGCGGTCCCATGATCGTCGCCTGCCAGTGGAACAAATCGTCGCCGACTGGTCCCGCCGAGCACTGCGCGGGTGGGTCACGGCCCAGATCCTGGAGTTCCTGCAAACATTCCATTTTTAGATGAGGGGATTCTGAAGGGAGAGCGTTACCTTCTGGATTCTTTTGAGAGCCATGGTGTCGACTGATTTGCTGATTGACCCGGCTACACCCGGTGAACACTGAAACGGCGAAAAGTATAAGAAATTATGAATGAAGGGAACGCTAGACGATTTCGAAACGAGACGGCGATTAAAAATCAATAAATTTTAGGCCACCTGCACATCATAAAGGCGCGCGGCGGTCGGCAGAGCGGGCGCGATCAATAAAACGCGATGCACTTGGTTTGCACTCATAATATTATTGAGCGGGATGACGCAATATTGCCGCGCTTTTTGAAAATTGTATTGCTGACACAGCGAAAAGGAGGACTCGAGAACTTTCGATGAAGGGTTTCGAAATGGCGTTGGATTAGCAATTTTCTCTATAATGACGTAATGAAAACAGGTGGGCGAGTCAGAGCCACCAGAAGCCGGAACTAGTTGCCACGTGGCACGAACGCCTACAATCGCTAAAGCTAGGAAGACGTTCAGAAGACGTGTTTCCGAATGAATTATAAAAGCTATAAAGGCGGCGACCAGACGCAATAGAGCGCGCAAAAAGTTGATGTGGGATTCACAAGATGTCAGAAGAGAACTTCTTCCACGTCGACCACCTTGTGACTCGGAAAAAAACGTGATTTTCAGGCGATTTTCAGCCAAATCCACGGAAAGCCGCACATACACACACACATCACGAGACGAGGTGCGACGCACAAGAAATGGCTGACGGGCGTCGTCGTCGTCCCCCCACTCTATCTCGGTGTGAGCGGAGGAATGAGCGCGGCGAGTGTGAGCGGTGTGAGCGCCGCCAGAGACTGGCAGCACCGCGGTGAGGGCGCCAGACACGCACACGCACACGATCGATGCGGGTCTTGCGACGAAGGCGAATTGTCATCGTGTGGCGGCGGAAAGAGAGACGACGCAGACAGCGCGACGGCTTCACGACGTGGTGGTGCCTGGCTGGTCGGCGTGCGAGGGGCGCGAGAGGCCGCTAGAGACGCAGACGACTCATGTGATAGCGCTCTCTCGCTCTCTGCTCCTCGCCTCCCTCTTCGGCCCGCCTGAATTTTGTACCCGGAATGTGGCGGGGACACGTGGACTTTTCAGTCGCTTCGTGTTTTTCCATGAGTCACTGAATAGATGAAGAGCATCCATTACAGAGCTCTGAATTTCCGGAGTACTCGGAATTCTCATTGGAATTCTCATCGGAACTCTCATCGGAATTCCCCATCGGAAATGGAAGAGTTTTCAGAAAAGGATAAGAGCACTTGTCGCCGCCGAAGAGACAAAGGAAAGTACACAGCTGCACGTCCTTTAACAGATTGATCGGCCGAAAAGGTCAAGTCCGGTTTGATTTTCGAAAATTGGCGAAAAACCGATGGGATCGACTACGGAGAATTGGAATTTTGGGACTTTTTGAGTGGAATCTGATGAAATATAGCTAATCGGGGCTGGATATTGAACTTTAGGTACTTTTTCAGATGAAAACTTGAAAAAATCGATTTGGAGCGTATTTTCTGAAAAATGTGGAAAATTTGCATTGATTCGATAGAATCCTACAGAAAATCAGTTCGTAGGAACGATTGGAACCTAAAATGACGAAAATTTTGGCGATTCTGACCATTTTCAGGTGAAATTATTCGAAAAACTGGAGAAAATTCGCTACACGGAAAAATTTCGGAAATTTTGAATGAAAATCAGATTTTAGACTATTTTCATTGGGAAAAATTATCAGAAACCAATTCTCACTGGTTTCTGATAAGACAATTGGAGAAAACCTTGCCGAAAACTGAAAAATTCCAATTTTCCGAAAAAATGGAGTTTCCCGATGAAAAATTGGCGGAAAATCTGAAAAATCAAGTTTTTCCAATCAGAAATCGATGGAAAATCTCAATTTAACCATGCAAAAATCGAAAAATTTGATAAAATTGGAAGAAAAATCAATTTATCGAAAAATTTCGAAATCCCCGCTTTTTTCCCCAATTTTCCATAAAAAAAACTGGAAAATCGTACAGCAAACACTGCAAAAGCCGCAGAAAATGGGAAAACATTTTACGATGAGAAATGTTTTCGTTTTCTAGAAGTTTCCTCCAATTTTTTGGGCCTAAAATCATCGAAATTTACGAAAAATCTATCGAAAATTGTCAAAAATCACAGTGGAAACTTGAAAATCGGGGGAAAACTGTCAGGACGGGGAGCAGCGACGAGACGAAACGAGGCGAAATGAGAAAATTGGCGGGTTCAAATTGCCGGGCCGCTGGCGCCCGACTTTCGTGGCGAGACCCGCCGAGTGCGGTGGCGCGCGTTTGCATTGTTTGCCGGCAATTTGAATTTTGGCATTTTTTCCGGAGCGGAAGTTTGGTTTTTATTGATCGGAATTATCGATTTTTAGAGGATTTTTTAGAAATTTTTTGGGGGAAAAACTAGTAAACTAGTGGAAATTATCAAAAAATATGAAAATAAATTTGAAAAACCGAAAAAAATAGTGCAGAATCAATGAAAATCAGAATTTCTCTGGAAATTTGATAAAATTAGAGAAAAATAGCTTTTTTTTTGTAACATTTTCAGATTTTCCATGATATTCTCTACTAAAATTCGATAAAACTGCAAAATTTCAGGTAAAAAGCCAGAAAAATAGTGAAGAATCAATAAAAATCAGAAATTTTGACAAAAATTTGAAAAATCATCTTTAAAAACGCGTTTTTCCATGATTTTCTCTACAAAAACTTGAAAAAAACTGCAAAATTTCAGGCAAAAAGCCCAAAAAACCACCAATTTCAAAATTTTCAATCAAAAAATACAAAAATCTCTTTATTCATCTTTTTCATGGAAAAAATCACAAAATCATGGCAAAATCGTAACCGGTGTTGAAAACCGACCAGAATATTATCATTAAAAGTGAAAAAGGAAACCAAAAAATCACAGGAAAAAAGATTAATCTTCTCGCTTCTAGACCGCATATCCATTGAGCCGAGCCGAGTCGCGGAGCTCTGAAAAACACGCAAATTAGTGGTTTCCATGGCAAAATTTCGCGATTTTTTAGTTCCGCGTCTACAAAAAACCAAAATAATCGAAAAAACCTACTCAAAATGGCATGGTGGATCTTTTTGCGGGCGCCAATGGTGGATACACCAATATCTTTGAGGTTTTGCTCGTCGAGCAGTAGGAATGCGTGCATATCGATCTGAAAATGCAATTTTTCCATGTTTTCTGTACCCGAAACTTTGCAAAAAATGGAAAAACTGCAAAAACACAGCTGAAACCACTGCTACCGTACTCCAGACTACTGTAGCAGTGACTTCAACTGTGTCACCAACTACCTCCTGATCCCTGAGCTGCGTCATGTACTCGGAGCATCCGAGCTGAGCAAGAACCATCGATGGATCAGTAAAATAGTTGATATCCCACTGGAGGTCATATGGAAGGGAATTCGAGTCGAAGACAGAGGTTGAAGCGGAGAAAACTGTAATTTTGGAGCATTTGGAGCATTTGGAGCATTCAAAAAGTTACCATTTCTAGTAGGCGGCTCAAATTTGGCTCTCGACATGCTGTAATTGGTGGAAGAGGCGCTGAAATCGGAGAGCTCTTCGTCTTCCTCACGAACACTGCACAATCCAGGGCCACGTTGCGAGTGGTTCAGGAATAGAGAGTTGGAAGTGGGCGATGGCTGGAAATGGATGAAAATTAGAGGGAAAGTAGCCGAAAAAGTGGAAAGTAAGACTATTTTTGAATGAAAATCGTCAGAATTTGATCAGGATTCGTGAGAAAAATGTGAAGTTTTGTAGAAAAGACGGTCTGGTAGCAGAAAATATGAAATTTGTATTAAAAATTGTAAAAATTGGAAGAAATGGACAGAAAATTTCAAATTTTGTCATTTTTTGAATGAAAAGCATCAGAAATGTTTCAAAACTCATCAGAATTCGTGTATTTCTCTAAAAAGCTCGGTTTGGTGGCAGGAAATTTAGAATTTCCACTAAAAATCATAAAATTTCAGCAGAAAAGTCAAAAATTGGCAGTTTTGGGCTGAAAATCTTCTGAATTCGATCAGAAATCATCAAAATTAGTGGTTTTTGTGAAAAAAGTCGGTTTTCTAGCAGAACATATGAAATTTGTATTAAAAATTGTGAAAATTGGGTGAAATTGTCAAAAATTAAATATCATTTTTCTCGATTTCGATACAAATCAGTGAAATAATCCAAAAACCAGTGTAATATTCGAAAATTTGTCGGTTTTTCCAGTTTTCCAGCTATTTTAATCATTTTTTTAGATTTCGAGTCTCGTCACGACAAAATGCATGTCATTTCTCAAGATGTGTTGATTTACGGCACCAACTTTGAATTTTACTTCGATTTTTCAACCGAAAAATAGAAAATTTCGTTCGATTTTGTTGAAAGTCGGAGAAATTTTGGAAAATCGCGCATTTTTGTACCGAAACTGAAAGAAAAACAGAATTTTGACATTTTTGCACTTTTCTAGTACTGGAGCCTGAACCCTTGAGCTCAAGCGGATCCTCAATCTCAAAATCTTCACCCAATCCGCCAATCTCACTCCATCCTCTTACCTCACTCGTCGACAAATCCATCATCCCCTTCAACAAGTCGGCGGGTAAACTGGAGCTAAACCCATATCCACTCCACAAATCCGTCGGATAACGTGGGCTCGACAGCACAGAGTCATCGAATATCGCCTGGGTGGCTTTGATGAGCATCTCACCACGATCCGGGCGCGGCTTTTTCTTCCAAATGTCGCCGAGCAGGTCGCTGTTCTTGCTGATCTCTTTGGCTCCTTTGAGGATGGAAGCTGCTAGTGGAGAGTCCTCGGGGTCCGGGGATTTGGGTGATTCGATGGGCGGGGTTAGGAAGACACGGACTCCACTTGCCATTTCGGTTTGCAGAGGGGTTAGGGTAGGTGGGCCGGGGACTGGAAAGAGCAAATTTATACCATGGTTAGCCGAGAGCTCGCTGAGCACATTCATGGTGTCAGAATTGGTGGAATGCTCTTGAGATCCGAGAAATGGGTCACATAAGTTCAAAATAACAGTGAAAAATGTTCAAAACGATTGTTTTTCACTGTTATTTTCTATTTATTTAACCCATATCTCAGCTCTCATGAGCATTTCGCAAATTCTGATTCTATGAATTTGCTCAGCGACCTCTCGGCTCATTATGGTATAAATTTGATAAAAATTCTCACTGTTAACCGGCGGACTCGGGTCATAATCATCCGGATAGGAATAAGTAGTGGGTGGAAGAGCCAGTAGGAGCTCTCTGGACTGGAGGATCTCTGCTAGCTTCGATTCGGTGGATTTGATAGTGATTGTCTGGAAAAAGGTCAGATTTGAGTGCTTTCTGAGATTTTTTCGGCGAAAAATGATTGAAATTTGAAGTTTTCGATGATTTTTCTGTTGAAAACCCTCGAAAATTATGAAATTCTCGGTGTCTACACAGAATTTGACGACAATTTGCAGAAAAGTCCAGTAGAGCGCATTTTCTCACCATAACATCGCCATTCTTCCGTTTGCACCCAATCTGAAGTCCCCTTTCCTGCTCCAATTGTTGTACTGGATAGTGCACATCCATCATATTACAGTCGAATTGGACAGTCACACTTGCCAATCCCTAGAACCATAACAAGTGAAAAATAGAGAAGAAGCGAAAAAGAGCACAATTATGAACTCACAATGAGCATTTTCCTGACATTGAGCACACCGGACGGAGGTCCAACAATGGAGATTGACTGGGAATCGGGGAACGTTTGGATCGTCACACTGTTCTTGTTGCAAATGTCACGGATTCTGAATTTAGAAGATGTGAATTCATGTGAATAGCGATTTGGTCTGGTGGAAGAGGAAAAGTTAGGCCATCTTTGGGGCTTATTGATTTTTGCCGGGTTTTGATGAAAATTTGGAAGTTTTCTTGATTTTTTCAGTTTTTTATGTTAAAATTGAAGATTTTTCTGATTTTTTCATTAAAATCTATAGTTTTTATCGGGTTTCGGAGTTTTTTGTTAGAAATTGATTGATTTTATCGATTTTTTGAGTTTTCACTAAAATTTGAAGATTTTTCTTCATTTTAGTGCATTTTTCACTAAAATTGATAGGTGTTATCAATTTCCGGGTTGTTTTGCTCAGCTTTGAAGGATTTTTAGAGATTTCTAGAGAATTTTTGTTGAAATTTGAGATTTTTCTCGATTTTAACGAAATTTTCTTGAAAATTGATCATTTTTATCGATTTTCTCACTAAATCTCAAAAATCTTTATAAATTGTTCTGCTTTTCCCGACGAAATTAAATATTGTTCTTGATTTTTTAAGTTTTTCGGTAAAATCGATGATTTTACAATGATTTTAGTGATTTTTTCTTAAAAATTAATTTTTTTCCGATTTTTCCACCGATTTTTTAAACAATATCGGTTTTTCATGATTTTCTTCACAATTTCTACCATAAAATCACTGAAAATCGAAAAAAAAATCTACAAAAACTCGAGCTGGCCTAACTTTTCCTAGTCCCTCCCTCCCCCACTCACTTGACACGTTGCTCCTCCAAATTTTCGAGCTGATAGATGAGCTCCTCCTTTACCAACACTGTCGTCGAAATGTTGATGTACTCCTCGGTCTATAAAAATGCTTAAATTCCGTTTGAAACTGCAAACCATGGAAAAAGAGCAAAAGTTTCACTAACCAGTAAAAAGTGATGGAGCACGAGGCGAATTGCAAAGAGCACACTGGCGTCTTGGCTCCCGGTCATTTTAATCGCCAAACTGTATACATTTTGCTCGACGTTCACTTCCAAATCCATTTGCGCCATGAGAGGGCGGAGGTCTGGCTGGCCCGGGTGGTACCAGGGAAGTTTCATGTAGACTGTCAGGGGGCACATTGTCTGGAAAGTATTATAATTGAGATATTCATGTTCGTTGTGAAATTCCGCGCTGAATGATGCCCATGTCGACTAGGTTTGAAAATTTTTTTGGGTCTCGCCACGAAAGCCTTACCCAAGCTACAGTAACCCTTGAAGTTGTCAAATTCGAATTGCTCGTGTAATTTGGAGTGATTTGATACCCATATCGACTAGTCTACGCTGATTTTGAAATTTTCAAGGATTACTGTACCTTCGATGCGATTTTCGTGGCGAGACCCGAAAATTTTCAAAAATTTTCAAAGCCACCCAATATGGGTATCAATCAACGCAGAATTTCACGGAGAATTCGAAACTCACTCTCAATTGCTTCAAAGCCTCGAACACATTCACCGGGGTTCCGGAAATCGACACCTGGTCGCTTTTGTTGGCTTCTCTGAAATTTTTTTGATTTTTTTGGTTGCTCCGAATGCTCCAAATGCTCCAACTCACGAATACTTATTAGAGTCGGGGAAATGAATATGGCACGACGTCATCTTCATCACCTTCTGAATGCCACGCCCACCTTTTCCAATGATGTGCGAGTGGAGTGAGTGGTGGAGCTCCATTTTCAGGCTCACGCGTTCTTTCTGAAGACGTGAAGAGTTGAACTTTGCCACGTGGCAAAAAATTTTGAAAATTTGAACTTTTTCGGAAAATCGATTTTATTTTCTTTTCTGGAGTTCATGGTGGGTTTCAAAAAACGAAAAAAAAAAATTAAAAAAAAAAAATTTTTTTTTTTCAACATTCCCTTTCTAGGCGGACCGCGTCTACACGGAGCACGGTATTGGCGACGTGCCAATGCTCAAAGCAGGCCGCCGCTTCGCCGAATACACATTGGGCGAAATGATGTGCAGCGGGGGCTTCGGACAGGTCTATATGGCGAAGCGGGGGAATTTGGGGACGTGCGTGATCAAGGTGGAGTCGTCTGGCGCGTCGGTGAGCAAGATTTTTGAATTCAGCGGGAAATTTGGCGTTGAAAGATATCCATTTTGATGGGGAGATTTAGATTTTTTTTTTACATCATCCGAATTCAGAATCTGGTCTCCAGATGATGTTAACCAATTTTCATGTAGATATTCGTAATCTCCATGAAAATCTGCTTTAAAAGACACCCATATCGACTGTCCTACAATGAATTTGAAATTTTCTGAAATTTCGAGGATTACTGTACCTTGGTAGTTCTGGTTTTCGTGGTGAGACCCAAAATTTCAAGTTTTTCGATATGGATGTCTTTCAACGCCAAATTTTATGGAGATTACGAATATCTATATGAAACTGAGTAGAAGGTATCGAAAGACGAGATTCAGAATTCAGAAGACGTGAAATTTTAAATTTTTAGGTTTTTGATAAAATCTTTGATGAATCAAATTGCAACTGAGTTTCAATGCAGAATTTCATAACAAATTCAAATATTCTATCCACAGAGCACACTTATTTTCAGTTCAAACTGCTCTACAACGAATGCACCTGCTTGAAAAGCCTGAATATGGCGTACAACGTGGATGGCGCTGAAAAATCGCCATTCATTCAGTACTACGGATTTGGCGCCAATTTTGACTTCAGTTGGTTGGCCATGGAGCAATGCGGCAAGAATATGAATGATTTGCGCAGTGAGATGCCGCTGAATCGTTTCAGGTGCTCTAAGTTGCTCCAAACCAAAAACAAATAACATTTTTGAATTCCTCTTCGAATTTGGATTAATTTGATACTCATATCGACTATCCTACGATGAAATTGAATTTTAGAGGATTACTGTACTTTGGTAGTCCTGATTTTCGTGGTAAGACCCAAATTTTCACATTTTTTCAAAGTTATCAGAACATAGTCGATATGGGTATCAAACAACTCCAAATTTTACTCTAAACTCAAATAATTACAGCACCTGCACCTCGCTGTTCGTGCTCTACAAGTACATTGATGCTCTCCAAAAAATGCACCGAATCGGGTGGCTCCATCGAGATGTGAAGCCGGCGAATGTGTGCATCGGGCTCAACGATCCACGTCATCTCTACCTGCTCGACTTTGGAATGAGCCGCGTCTACGTCGAGACGGACGGCAGAGTCAAGGAGCGTCGTCGGACGGCGCCGTTCAGAGGAACTATGAGATATGTCTCGAGCAACATTCATCGCAGACAGGTGCCAAATTTGGATTCTACGTAAAATTTGGAGTTGATTGATACCCATATCGACTATCCTACGATGAATTTGAAATTTCGAGGATTACTGTACCTTAGTAGTTCTGATTTTCGTGGCGAGACCCAAAATTTCAAATTTTCTCGATATGGGTATCATTCAACGCCAAATTTCACGGAGATTACGAAAATACTAACTATTTTTCATATTTGTGACAATTTTCCAATTTTCTATTTTAGGATGCATCCCGCTGGGACGATCTGTGGTCCGCCTTCTACATTGCCACTGAAAACATGACTGGCAATTTGCCATGGCGTCGTCTGGACCCGAAAGCTGTCGAACAGTGCAAAGTAAACCGCAAAAAATTTAAAATTTTCAAATTTCCGCCTTTTCTAGGACCACTACAACTTGTCATTGCTCAATTACGGCGCGGAACGTATTCGACCGGTGTGCATGGACATTTTGGAGGCCGATTTGAAGAAGTCGCAGAGCCAGTGGCACTTTTTCTACAATCAGCCGCCATATGAGATGTTCTTGAATGATATTGTAAGGTTTTCAAAAGTTTGGAGCATCGTAACTAGGTCCAGATTGCTCCGAACTAATTACATTTGCAATATTCAGAATCACCGTGAAATTTCGAGTTGAATGATACCCATATTGACTACCCTACGTTGAATTTGAATTTCCGAGGATTACTGTACCTTGGTAGTTCTGGTTTTCGTGGCGAGACCCAAAATTTTAAATATGCTTGATATGGGTGTCATTCAACGTGGAATTTCATGAAGATTACGAATATCAAAATGAGAATAGAAAAAAGTCATCCGAAATGGAGATTCTGAATTCAGAAGACGTCAACTCACAAATTTTTTATTTTTGCAAAATCTTTTTCTTCCAGCACAATGAGCTCATCGCCCGTGGCTTCTCAATGTCGAATGTGCCGCTCGACTGGATGTCGGAGCACGTCCCGCCCACCAGAAAGTACCAAATGGCCTATCAGAACTACTCGAGCCCAGCGAAAAACGCCAAAAACTCGCCCGCCAAGAAGACTCGCGAGGAGTTCATCGAGCAGCGTTACCAGCGCTCGGTGTGCTTCTACTAGAAAAAAGTGTACTCGTATCAACATTTTTCCGAAGAAATGATAGAATCCTCTGATTTTTTGTGGTTTTTATAATATAACTTTCTTGCATTCAAAAATACTGGAACGAAAATATGATTTTTAAAATCTCCAGAAAATTTGGAGTTGAATGATACCCATATCGACGATCCTACGATAAAATTGCGTTTTTCGAGGATTACTGTACCTTGGTAGTTCTGGTTTTCGTGGCGAGACCCAAAATTTCAAATATACTCGATATGGGTGTCATTGAACGCCAAATTTCATGGAGAATACAAATATCAACATGAGACTGAGAAAAAGTTATCAGAAAGCGAGATTCAGAATTCAGAAGACGTGAAAATTAAAGTTTTTGATTTTTCGAAAAATCTTCGATAAATCAATAGGAAACTGATTTTCTAAACTGAATTTCATAAAAAACTCAAAAAATTCAGAAAATTTCTCGTTAAAAAATTCAAATTTTCCGCGTGACTCCCTGGAAACCTGCCACGTGGCTTCCACATGTCACCGCTATAAAAGAGCAGCTCATGAAAAGGTTGCCCATCAGTCAGTTTGACCAACTCTCAACCAACTGATGCGCTTTCGAAAACAGTCTCCGAATCGGATCGAAAGGAAAACTATGTGGGCGCTGATGCTCTTTGCACTTTTGCCGCTCGCTGATGGAGGTGAGTCAAATTCATAAATGTATTATCTGAAAAAGGAGAAAATTCTGCGTCGAATGATGCCGGTTTGAAGGAATTTCAAGGAAAATGAGAATTCCACGTCTTCTGAAACTTCTGAATTCTGAATCTCAAACCTTTTTACATGTCAATATTCGTAATCTCCATGAGATTTGGCGTTGAATGACACCCATATCGAGTAGATTTGAATTTTTGGGTCTCGCCACGAAAACCAGAACTACCAAGGTACAGTAATCCTCGAAATTTCAAATTCATCGTAGGATAGTCGATATGGGTGTCATTCAAAGCGGTTTTTCATGGAGATTACGAATATCTACATGAAAACTGATGAACATCATCTGGAGACCAGATTCTAAATTCAGATATTTTTCGAAGGCTAGTCGATATGGGTATTAATTTGCTCCAAATAATGTGCTGATTTCAAAACCAAAACCAATGAATTTTTTCAGCCAACGGTATTGTGGACAGTATTAACAAGCACCGAAAAGAGCTAGCTGACAAATTCAACATCACCAACATGCAGACGATCGACTTCTCGCCTCGTCTGGACACGATCGTCCAGGCGATGACGTGCGACACTATCAAGCACGGCGCCGACTACCGCGCCGCCGTTTATGTGGAGAAAGAAGAAGCCGCGAGTAGAAAAGTTCGGTATTTGACGAAAATTATTTTCAAAGGAGCCATCGGAGCAGCCGTCAATGCGGTCAACAAGTTTGACCGCGTCCGTCCCAACTATGTCGACCACTTTGTACCACCGCAGAAGGAGCTGGCGTGCCGTCTGTTGGACTGCACCGGCGAATACAACGGAGTTTCGTACTCTACTTCGCGTGTTTGCTTGATAGGGCCCGTGTGAGTTGGATTTTTGAAATCTCCATGAAAATTGGCGTTGAATGACACCCATATCGACTATATTTAAAATTTTGGGTCTCGCCGCGAAAACCCGAACTACCAAGGTACAGTAATCCTCGAAAATTCAAGAATTTTCAAATTCATCGTAGGGTAGTCGATATGGGTGTCAAATCACTCCAAATTTTATGGAGAATTCAAATATTGTATTAGTTTCATCGATAATTCAAATATTTTCAGCGGAGGCGATAAACTCGACCGCTCTTTGTTCGAAATTCAGAACGGAAAGTTGGAAGATCACGACTTAAGCTATCATATTGATAAATTCAATGAGGATCGTCGCAAGATGGCGGAAAAGTATGGAATTACCAACATGAAGCCATTGGTGAGTCAAAAAAGAAAATGAATTCTATTTTCTTAATCTCCATAAAATTTGGCGTTGAATGACACCCATATCCACCATATTTGGATAATTTTGAATAAATGTGAAATATTGGGTCCCACCACGAAATTGAAGCTACAGTAATCTTTGAATTTTTCAAAGTGAACGAAACCTAGTCGATATGGGTATCATTCAACTCGATTTTTCACGCTGATTCTGAAAATTCAACCAATTTGCAGATATGGAGCAAGACACTTGAGGGCATGATGAAAAAGCGTGTCAAAAACTGCACAGGCTGGCCGCACTACAAATCGGCGCTGTTCTCGCTGCTGCCCGACGAGGCGGTGAGAAAGTACAGAACATTCAAAAAATTGCCGGACACTCGCAAGAAGTTTCTGGCCTTGGTGGACAAGATGGCGACTCTGAAGCCCTTTCCGAATTTGATCAACTACTACGATCCGATGCAGAAAAGGGTTGGATGCGCGCCGTTGGAGTGCACGAAGTGGACAAATAGGAATTATACGGTCACGGATTTCCGCTTGGCTTGCATCTTTTATGGAGCGTGAGTTTTTCTTTTTTTTTTTTTCTTTTTTTTTTCTTTTTGATTTTTTTTACGATGGAAAACGGATAGAAGCTAGAAATTACCTTTTTCGAATTCTGCGTAAAATTCTGCGTTGAATGATACCCATATCGACTATTTTCTGAATACTTTGAAAAAATGCAACTTTTTTGGGTCCCACCACGAAAATCAGAACTACGAAAGTACAGTAATCCTCAAAATTTCAACTTCAACGTAGCATAGTCGATATGGGTATCAATCAACGCGGAATTGCATGTAGATTACGAAAATAGCATTCTTTTATGGTTGGTGCTCATTTTGAGCCAGAAAAATGCTCCAAACATGAGCTCGGAGCTCCAACGAACGATTTTCAGAGAGCAAACGACGAGAGATTCGTTCAAGTTCGATAAACAAGTCACCCTCCCACCCCAACCAACTATACCACCACCACCAAAAGAAACACCAACCGAAGCTCCAGCTCCACCGACGGATGCTCCGGCTCCACAGACAGATGCTCCGGCCACCCCGGCTCCCGAAGTGGTCGTGCCACCGAAACAGATGCCGTTGAAAAAGGGAAAAGAGGGAAAAGAGAGCGAGGAGGACGACGGGCGAACTGTGGAGGAAGACGAGGACGATGAGGACTCTGCCTCCCAGCTCTCTGTGCTCTTTTTGATCGCCTTCGTTGCCAGTGCGCTCTTTTGAGCAACCAAATAACAAATGGGAAAATATGTTTTTTTTTGTTTCTGCGTCAATAAAGGATTCTAGTAGAGCTCTGAATTTGCTATCGAATGAACTAAAAATACCCTCGAAACTCTAATTTTCACAGGAGTTGTGATGATTTGAAGTTTTTTGATCTACCAAATCATTTGGAGCATCGTAACTTGCTCAAATCCAAAGTTTTCTGATTATTATGTCGATTTTTAGATTCTACATGAAATTCCACGTTGAATGACACCCATATTGGCTATATTTGCTTAAAGTTGCTTTTTTTGGGTCTCACCACGAAAACCAGAACTACCAAAGTACAGTAATCCGTCAAAATTCAAAGTTATCGTAACCTAGTCGACATGGGTGTCATATTACACCATTTTTCATGCTGATGACGAAAATGCAAATTATTTTCAGTTTTGAGCAATTTGGAGCATTTTTGAGCCACCAAAACTTGAAACTGACCTAACTTCCCTTAAAATTGACCGATTTTGCTCATTTTTTGACTCCACTATTCAGAATTACTTTTACTTTCCCTTTTTTCAATTTTCACACATCCATTCCAAGAAAAACTAGTCCAAAACCCCCAAAAAACTGAAAAATCCCCCACCTTGATTTGCAAACTGTTCAAAATCAGGTTCCTGGCCGCCTCGATTTGCTCAATGGAGCCGATCACTTTCACATATGGATCCTTTTTGGTTTTGGCGCCAATTTTGAGTTGTGACGGCCAAATGACTTCGGCATTGGAGTAGCCCATCACATTCGCGAAAAACGACTCGGCGGTGGGCAGTTGGTGGGAGGTGTTGTCGATGCGGCCTGTAAAAATAGTTTGGTTGTTATAGGAAAATGTAGAGCTTAAAATTTGATATCTGATGGTGTAAAGTTGAATTGAAAATGTTGATTTTGAACAAAGTTATGACGATACAAAGTTTTTGATCTACCAGTAACTTTAGAGCATCATAACTCGGTGGAGAATGATCA
The DNA here is from genome assembly GCA_963572205.1 of Caenorhabditis imperialis. NCBI lineage: Eukaryota > Metazoa > Nematoda > Chromadorea > Rhabditida > Rhabditidae > Caenorhabditis > Caenorhabditis imperialis. Next base: position 2,246,433 of record OY751542.1, on the reverse strand, counting down.
AAAGCAGAAGTAAATGATATATTTGGAATCCTTGTAAAATTTGGCATTGATTGATATTAATATCGACTAGGTTGGAATTACAGAAAACCAAAATTTTAGGGGTAGGTCAAAATGAAAAGTTATTGGTAGGTCAAAAATCATATTTTTTCAAATATAGTCGATATGGGTATCAAAAAGCGCAGAATTTTTTGGAGAACAAGAAAACCATACTGAAATTTGATTTTCACTAAGTTTTAGTGCGAAAAAAGCTCAAAGTTCCGGATGGGTCAAAAAAACAAATTACGGTAGATCAAAAATCAAACTTTTCCAAATATAGTCGATATGGGTATCAAAACACGTGGAATTTTCTGGAGAATTTGAATATTGCAATGAGAACTCAAGAAATATTCTTAATTTCTCAATTCTGGGGGAAAAATCCAAAAAGACCAATAGGATCAAAAACTTTCAACCCCTTCTAACTTTCTTTAAACTCGTCATTTTCCCCCTGTTTTTTGACTCAAAATGCTCCGCAAATTGTGCTCATTATTGCTCTTCCATTAAAACCACAAAAATATGCTCAAAAACCTCTCAAAAATCCCCAAAAACCCTCACCAGTGATCATGCTCTCGAGCTTCCTGCGATCCACTTGAATCTTCTGCTCGAAGCGCCCATCGGGCAGCTGGATTACGGTATCCTCGCGATTCATGGGATTACTGTAGCTTCATCTGAAGGCGCCGTCGCCTGAAGACGTGAAGAAAACGGAGGCAGATGACGTCACAAATAATAATGATAAGGAGAGAAGGGGAAGACGTTGATGATAATAAAATCAATGAAGAGAAGACGTCGAAAAAAGTTGGGGTGGTCATTGAGAATGCGTCAGATGTCATGATTTATTACAGTTTTTTTTCAGAATTCTGTCTTCTTCTGAATTGACGTCTTCTATTTCATGGAGGTCAAAAATCGAAAATTTTTTTTCTAAAAATCGAAAAAAATTCAAAAAAAAATTACAAAAAAATTGCAAAAATATAGAAAAAACTTCCTCTTTTTCTAATTGCAAAAAGTAAGACGAGAGAGTGTGCGAAGTGAGAGAGCGCCGAGAAAAAGAGGGATAGACTGATAAGGTGATCTTTGTGAGGGGGGGGGGTCATCTGAATTGGGTCGATGACAAATAGTTTTTTGTTTGAAAAGTGTGAAATTTGAAAAGATTAAGAGAGGAAACAATGGAATGATCTGGAAAAAATGGAAAAGTTGATAAATTTGAGAAGAAAAAAAAAGTTTTTTTTTTTTTGAAAAATTGAATTTTGAAATTTTTTTTTCAAATTTCTAAAAAGTCTTCTCGGTCAAATAACCCTGAAAATGATTTAAAATCATCTAAAATCACTAAAAAAATTAAAAACCACCATAACCTGAAACATTGAATTTTTGAAAATTTTTTCAAAAATCCCAAAATTTCCAAAAAATCTCAAAAATAAATATTCACATTTCGGCACATTATTAGGTTCATTCGACGCAAAATTTTACGCTGAGCAACTTTGTCAACTAGCATAAATCATAAAAATGCATAGTTCTCGAGATAATCTAGAAAAACTGCAAGGACTTGTCAGATCGTGGAAAAACACAGCTTCTTGGAATGCTTCATATTTATTGAATATCGCACAAAAATAGTGAATGTAGATCAAAAGAGCTGAAAATGCTGAAAATGAGCACATTATCATTGATTTTCTGAAAAAAAACCAAGAAAAATTACAATATTCAAAAAAATGCAAATTTTCAACATTTTGGCTCAATTTTTATAATTTTTCTGCATTTTTATATCAAAATGTACATCAAAACACTGTTAAAATGATGGAAAATTCATTTATTAGTCATAAAATGAACAAAAATCACTGAAAATTTTGAAAAATTAGAAAAAAAATGAAAAAAAAAACAAAATTTTCTGATATTCTTCATAAAAATTGTCCACGAGAACTACACCAAAGTCACCAATCACAAAATAAATATTTCTATTCTATTCTGCATCTAAACATCTAACAATGCGCTCCGACCTGAAAAATCCGATTCTCTATCAATTTTAGGGTATCTTCCTCTGCTCTCTTGCTCCACCTCGATCTGAAAAGACCTTTCAGTTTTTGAGAATAACTCAAAAACCATCAATTTTCATGATTTGTGTCAGTTGACAAAGTTGTTCAGCGTAAAATTCTGCGTCGAATGAACCTAATCATGTGCTGAAAAGTAGAAATTTGATTTTTTGGAAATTTTGAAAGTTTTTGGATTTTTTCAAAAATTGAAAACTGCTCTAAAATTACCCAAAAACAGTTATTTCCGTTCAGAATTTGCTGAATTTCCCGAAAAAATTATTGAAAATCCCCTGTTTTCATTGGAAAGTGCACTTTTTCTTTGTTTTTCCGTTCCTCCTCGAGCACCTTTTCCTCGGTTTTCCTTCATTTTTTTTCTCAATTTTTTCCCACTTTTTCTGATTTCCACCATTATCAGATAGTCTTATCAGTAATTATCACTCAAAATTCTCTATTCGAATGAAACTTGCTCCGAATAAAATGAATAAAATGAAATTTACACCAGTCCCCCTTTTCATAGTGTAATTTCGGGTGTCCCGAGAGTTCGGTGCAAGATTAATGGGGTTTATCATCTTTTATCAGTTGTCACTTCCCATCTGATAACAAACACTATTTTCTATTTTCTAATTCCCCATTTTCCACTATTTTCTGTTTTCTATTTTCCAATTTTCTGATGTTCTGAAGTTCTTCACGAGAACTACACGTTTTTTTTTATTTTTTTGCAGTTTTTTGCAGTTTTCTATGGATTATTGACTGTTTTTCAGGTAAATGTTTTGATAGTTCTGTAGAGAATGAAATTCTGAATAGAATGGTAAAAGAAATTTTGAAGTTTGAGGCACGGAGCTCTGAAAAAATAGGCAAAAATGAGGATGGAAGAAAAAAAAAGCTAGGCCACAAAGTGTGTACTTCTCGAGGACAAGGCTCTCGTTTTTTCAAAGTTCACATTTTCAAGAGAAATCTGATTTGTTTGATGTTTTTCATAGTTTTAACCTTTAGAAATCAATTTTCGAGCCAATTGAAGATGGTAGTCTAGCTTTTCCTCTTCCATATTGTTTTTACCTATTTTTAGGGTTTCAAAAAGATATTTTCATAGGTTTTTTAATGTAGTTATAAAGCTTTATTGATTCAAGAAACATCTATCAAAACAAAATTGTGAAAAAAATAGCCAGAAATCCGGAAAAATGGCCACTGAAAGCTGCAACTAGTGCAAAACCTCTTCCACCAGTTGTGTAGTCCTCGTGGACAATAATTTTGTATAGTTTTTAGTATCTTTTAACCTAATTTTTGGTTTTAAAAACAATGGTAAAACCCAAATTGTGAAAAAACCACAAAAAACATTTGAAAATCATCATTATCAGTTGCAGATAGAGCAAAACCTCTTCCATCCACTGTGTAGTTCTCGTGGACAATCATTTCAATTATTTTTTGGTATATTTCAACTCAATTTTTAATTTCCAAAACATCTAGCATGTCTAAATTGCCTAAAAATCACCAGAAACCCCTTCAGGTACTGAAAATTCCTCTCTAGTCCTCATGACCCAGTCAAAACCCTTCATATTGAAACTCAAATCCATTATCAATGCGTTTCAATCTATTACAACTTGAATACTCGTCGAGTAAAAGTGTGTGTGGAGTGAAAGGATGGGGGTGCACTCTTCAATATCTCATTTACCTCCCCATCGCTCAACAAACATTCACTCACTTTCAAGTGTTCCGATCGGGGGATTAGCTCGAATAGGTATATCATTTATTGTTCTCTTCCTCATTCTTATTATTATTATTATTATTGTTATAAGAAAGGAAATATAGCTTTTATGATGTTACTAGGCTTATCATAATGTTATTAGGTGAGGTGATATAAATAGGCTATATCCTATTGTAAATATCTTTACTATTACTAACGGACAAATTCTGTGTATTTGTCCGTGTGTCTGTGTGGCGCTAACCCTAGCGCCGTCCCCAGCCATAGGAATGAGCCCAATTTTCGGTTACGGCCCTTATTTGGTGCCGCGGTGATGCCCGTCCAAACTAGAAGTTTATAGCTTTAATTTGAAGGGTACTTCACCTGGAAATTTCTGAAATGGGCCCTGCGAGGGGGTCCCAAAACCGCGTGCACATGTACGCACCTGCGCTGCCCCATTCAAGGGTGTCGGGGTAGTCCCGGCGGTTACGCGGGCGGATGGTGTGCAGAGGGTCAGTGGTTCGATCCTTTTCGGGTCCTCTTTTTTTTTCTTTTTTGGGAAAGTGTATTGGGACATTTAGGCAAGTTCCCACCCCATAAGAAGCCAGCCGAAGAGCTGCGCAGCAGCTCGACCGGCTGGTAGCTTTTCTAAGTAAGAAAAGTGAAAAGTAGATCAAAAACTAACGAAATTTGAAAATTTTGACCTACTTTTCATAGGTTTGACCTACTTTTCATAATTTTTACCTACTTTTCATATTTTTGACCTACTTTTCCTAATTTTGACCTACTTTTCCTAATTTTGACCTACTTTTCCTAATTTTGACCTACTTTTCATAATTTTGACCTACTTTTCATAGTTTTGACCTACTTTTCGTAGTTTTGACCTACTTTTCATAGATTTTACCTACTTTTCATACTTTTGACCTACTTTTCATAGTTTTGACCTACTTTTTATAGTTTTGACCTACTTTTCATAGTTTTCACCTACTTTTCATAATTTTGACCTACTTTTTATAGATTTGACCTACTTTTCATAGATTTGACCTACTTTTCATAATTTTGACCTACTTTTCATAATTTTGACCTTCTTTTTATAGATTTGACCTACTTTTCATAATTTTGACCTACTTTTCATATTTTTGGCCTACTTTTCATATTTTTGACCTACTTTTTATAGTTTTGACCTACTTTTCATACTTTTGATCTACATTTTTTTATTTTTGAACAATTTTTAGGATATGTACAGGATATGGCCTATAATAACCTATCGTTAGTATAAATGGGCCAATTTTCCTGTACTTTTCTTTATATTCTTTCTTTTTTCACCTTCTTCCACTTTTTTCACCCTTTTTCACCCTTTTCTCACCCTAAATCCGCAGAAAATCGAATCAAAAAGTGTCAAAAAGTATGTGGATGAGCAGGTTGAAAGGATCCCTCTTTGCGTGTCCCTTTCTCTGCGTCTCTCCACTCGCCACACTCTCTCGTCTCTCTCTGTCGCTTTTCGGAATAGTTGGTGGTAGTGCCAATTAGTCACTGAGTAATACAATTAAATCTCCTTTTAAGTTGAAGGGGTGGAGAAGTTGGTGGAGAGGAGGGTGGCTGGGTGGGTGGCACACTTATAAGTAAGACGGATTGGAGTGTTTCTTTTCGGAAATTTTTGGGGTTTTTTCTAGAAATGTTTCTGTTGGAAATATTGAATGTTGAAAGATTGTTGTTTGTAGTTTGTAGTTTGTAATGTGTAGTTTAAAGTGTGTAGATTGTAGTTTGTAGTTTGTAGTTTATAGTTTGTAATTACCAGTTTTTGGAAAAGAAACTTGGATTTTTTAATGTTTTGGAAACGGGGAAAAAAAATTAACTTGCAGTTTTTGTAGTTGGATAGTTTGTAGTTTGTAGTTTGTAGTTTGTAGTTTGCAGTTTGTAGTTTGTAGTTTTCAATTTTTGAAACTTTTTGAATTTTTTGTTTCAAATTTTTTAGAAACGGGAAAATTTTTTCAAATTGTAGATCGTGGTTTGTAGTTTGTACTGTGTAGTTTGTAGTTTGTAGTTTGTAGTCTGTAGTTTATAGTTTGTAGTGTGTAGTTTGTAGTCAATAGTTTGTAGTTTTCCTTTTTTGAAAGTTTGTAGACTTTTTATTTTAAATTTTTTGGAAACAGGAAAATGTTCAAATTGCAGTTTGTAATTGTAGTTTGTAGTTTTTGTAGTTTGTAGTGTTTAGTTTGTAGTTTGTAGTTTTTGGAAATTAAAATTTTCAAAAATTTTCGGAATTTTTTAATTTTCAAAAATATTTAAAAATATTAGAAAAATTCAAAAAAAAAATTTTTTTGGAAAAATGGAAAAATCCATAGAAAATTTCGAAATTTTCACAATTTTTAGAAACAAAAATAAATAAAAAATAAATTTTTTCTAAAAAATTTCAAAAAAAATATTTCCAAAAATTTTCCAAAAATTTTCTTAAAACCAATTGCCTCATGTTCTCACAAAGTTCTTCCCCTTATTATGCTAATTTCCAATTCGTTTCCAATTTTTAATTTCATTTATATTCTCTCTGTTTCCCCGCCTCCTCCATCCATCTTTTAATTAATCTTCTCTCTCACTTTTCGTACTTTTTCTTCAATTTTTCTCCATTTTACTCAACATTTTTTTCCAAATAACCTCATTTTACTCTAAAAATTCAATTTTTCAGCTAAAAAACTATGTAAAAACCTCAAAAAACCACCAAAAAATGTCAAAAAATGTGATTTTCTTCAATTTCTTCACATTTTCATTATATTTCTGTCCGATTTTCGCCCAAAAATTGGCAGTTGTGATAACCGATGGTCTCGCAGCGAACACTTTTTACAAATTCTCCCATCTCCCAGTTTTTCGGACGTTCGAAGAGGAGGGCGTGTGGAGCACAAAGGTGTTCCCTGTTTTTCCAACATTCTCCATTTCAAATCGACATTCTCTGCTGACTGGTGAGTTTTTGGATGAAATGGTGTGGAAAATCGTGAAAATCATGAAAAATTGAGTAAGAAAATTGAAAAGTATATTAGAATTGGGAAAATTTGAAAAATTTGACCTACTTTTGAAATATTTGACCTACTTTTTAAATATTTGACCTACTTTTGAAATATTTGACCTACTTTTGAAATATTTGACCTACTTTCCATAGATTTGACCTACTTTCCATAGTTTTGACCTACTTTTCATAGATTTGACCTACTTTCCATAGTTTTGACCTACTTTTCATATTTTTGACCTACTTTTAAGAATTTTGACCTACTTTTCATATTTTCGACCTACTTTTCATAATGTTGACCTACTTTTTATAAATTTGACCTACTTTTCATAGATTTGACCTACTTTTCATAGATTTGACCTACTTTTCATATATTTGACCTACGTTTCATAGTTTTGATCTACTTTTCATAGTTTTGACCTACTTTTCATAGTTTTGACCTACTTTTTATAATTTTGACCTAGATTTGACCTACTTTTCATAGTTTTGACCTACTTTTCATAGTTTTGACCTACTTTTCATAGTTTTGACCTACTTTTCATAGTTTTGACCTACTTTTCATAGTTTCGACCTACTTTTCATTGATTTGACCCACTTTTCAGAAATTTGACCTACTTTTCGTTATTTTGACCTACTTTTCGTTATTTTGACCTACTTTTTGACTTTCCCATAAAAAAGACCTACCTTTTTCAGGCGCTCTTCCCCGCCGCCATGGCATCATTGGCGACCACGTGTACAATTGGCGTGAGGAGCGAAAATTTCAGAATTTCACCGCCGACTCGGATTTTTCGAGGTCAGTTTGAAGTTTTGACCTACTTTCATTGTTAGATGAGTGAAAAGTACATTAGAATTGGGAAAATTGGAAAATGTTGACCTTGTTTTATGAAATTTGACCTACTTTTTCTAATTTTGACCTACCTGTTCTGAATTTGACCTACTTTCTTCAGATTTGACCTACTTTTCTCAAATTTGACCTACCTTTCAAAATTCTGACCTTCTTTCCTTGAATTTGACCTACTTTTGCAAAATTTGACCTTCATTTCCTGAATTTGACCCATTTTCTTTATTTTTGATCTACTTTTTTCTAATTTGACCTACTTTCTTTCAAATTTGACCTACTTTTTCTAATTTTCCCCATTTTTCCCTAAATTCTCACCCGTTTCCAGTGAATGGTGGGCGCCAATCGACCCGATCTACGTCTCGGCGACCCGCTCGATGGCCTCCGTTGCCATGTTCTTCTTCCCCGAGTGTGACGTGGATTGGGAGACTCCGCCCACAATTTGTGTGCCGCCACGTGTCGACGGAAAGAATTTTGGCGACGAATCGCAAGCGAAGAGGGTGATTCAGGCGACGAAGTGGGTTTTTTGGAGGAAAAATCAATAAAGTCAATAATTTTTAGGGAGCACGATTTGGTGCTGATCTACCACCCTTGGATTGGTGAAGAAGTCCGAAGGAATGGTGTACATCACACCAATGAAAAGCACTCGAGAGAGGTGTTGAAGTTTGCGCAGGTTTCTACATTTTTTTGTTTAATAATCAATAATAAGTGATAATATTCAGAGCCTCGAAAGATTGACAGCGCAGGCGCGCGAACGGGTGGATTTGAATGTGATGGTGGTGTCGACGCATGGAATGATCGATGTTCCACGGAAAAATATTAGGTAAACGATGCTTCATTGAGTTTTAAGTGCTAAAATCGTGTTCTCCGTGAAATTTGGAGTGATTTGATACCCATATCGACTATATTCTGATGATTTTTGATTTGGTGGATTCTGAAGACACCCAGATAACACCAAGATCCACCAAAACAAAAGTTACTTGGAAGTAGTCGATATGGGTGTCAAATTACTCCATTTGACATGAAAAACTCAAAAATCAATGCAAAACCATGAAATTTGCTTTGTAAATTGGTGAAAATCCAATACCAACTAAAAATTTGGGTAGAATTCTCAAATTTCGAATCTCATTGGTTTTTACTAATTTTCAATATGATATTTTGTTTTTTTTGACGTTGTGGGGAGTGATTTGACACCCATATCGACCACATTTCATTTTGTTGGATTTTCGTCACACCAAATTGCACCAAATTCACCAACACCCAAAAACCACCCAACACTAGTCAACATTAGTATCAAACTACGCCAAATCACGCCCTGAATCCAAATTTCTGCATTTCCAGAGTGCTAGACGAGTACGTTCCAATGGAGCTTCTGGACACCACCATTGGCAGTGGCGCCATCAAGCAATTAATGGTGAAAAAGGGCAAAACACACCAAGTGTACTCTCAGCTTCATGATCACAATCCAATACCAAATGTCCGTGTGTATTACACCAATCCGAAATCCACGGATTTGCCAGAACATTATCATTATAAAAAGAGCGACATTGTGGCTGATTTGGTGTTAATGGCGGACCCCGGATTTGCTGTGGTTACGGTAATTTTTGTAGTTTTTTGCAGCTCGAATATTTAAATGATTTTTTAGAAAGACGAAACAAAACAGTTCCCAAAACCTAAACTGCACGAGATTTCTGCGGCTATCGATGGGTACAACAACGAGTTGCCAGACGTGTTGGGCGTTTTTCTGGGATTCGGACCAGGTATTTGCTATTTTCAGAGTGATTTTCGAAATCTCCGTGTAATTTGGCGTTGATTGATACCCATATCGACTATGTTCTAGAAATTGTTGTTTTTTAGTGGATTCTAATGACACCAAGACTACACCAAATTGCACCAGAAACGAATAACTCCGAATATAGTCGATGTGGGTATCAAATCACATTCAAATCACCCGTAGAATTCGAATTTCATAATAAAAACGTCTCAAATTCAATGGATTTTGAGAAAAATCAAATTTTTGGTGCAAAATTCCACTAAAATGTTGATTTTACCACCAAAAAGTTCCAAATCTTCTCTAGAATTTATCAAACACATTGATTTTTTTTAGCATTTCGTGTTGGATATCGAAAAGGTCCCATTCAACTATTCGACATTTACTCTCTGATGTGCTCACTTCTCTCCATCGAATGCAATCACACTCCGGGTCGAATTCTGCGAATTGACGACGTTCTGACTTCAGACGCACGTGTTTCTATCAGGAATTCTTCTAGTCAACATTCTGTTTTTAGTCTAATTATTTTTGTTAACTTGTTAACCGTTGGGTGGTTATTTTTATGATTTTTTGGAGAATTTTTTTGTTATCTGTAGATAAATCGTTTTCATATCATTTTATAGTGTTCAAAGTGTTTGTTTGGTGATTTCGAGTGATTTGATACCCATATCGATTATGTTCTGGGTTTTGACGGTTTTGGTGGGACGTTTATGTCTTCTGAATACACCAAAAATGAAAATGATTAGAATATGGTCGATATGGGTATCAAATCATTTCATTTTGCGTGCTGAGTTTTATTCTAATTATAAAAACAAGTAAAATCTTCTGGTATTCAGAATTTCGCTGTTTTTCTGAAAAACTACTTCTCAAAACTTGATTTCACCCATTTCCAAGGTAATTAACACATTTCTTTTGTGAATTCTGAGATTTTTATTCAAAATCTTAAAATTTGACACCCATATTGACTATATTTCGATCATATTCAATTTGGTGGCTCTTGGTGTATTCTGGGTGTCTTCAGAATACACCAATTGAAAATCATCAGAATATGGTCGATATGGATATCAAATCACTCCATTTTGCACGCTGAATTTGATTCTGACTGTAAAATCAGACTGAATCCACTGGTATTCAAAATGCAGAAGATTTTTACAAAATCGTCTCTCAAAATTTGATTTCACCCATTTGCATGACAAATAACAAGGTTTCTCTGTAATTTTCAACATTTTCATCAAAAACCCTGAGATTTGACACCCATATTGACTACATTTGGATCATATTCAATTTTGACGGCTCTTGGTGTATTCTGGGTGTCATCAGAATACACCAAAGCGAAAATCATCCGAATCTAGTCGATATGGGTATCAAATTGCTCCAAATTTCACGGAGAACCCGATTTTAACATTTTTAACCCTGTAAAACGTGAAAATTGCCCATTTTCACCAGATCACCGCAGTTAAGATGCATTTATCTCACCAATATCGGATAAAATGCTCGAAACTACGGAGATCCGATGCTGGAGGCGGCTTACCTGTGCAATACGAATAGTTAGTAGACTGATGGAGAGCATCGTTCACCTGGAGCCTTTTATACCGGAAAAGGGGCGTGGCCTTACCATGCTAATTAGCATAATCTGATTGGGTATTCAGTTTCAGTGTGTGTGTTAAGTAGGTTATAATCTAGTAGTTGTCGACAATGTGTACTTGATAAAATGTGCGTTGTGGAGAGTGGCGAAGGGATTAGGTATAGAAAAAAGGGGGCGTGGCCTCCGGGAGAGAGCAAGGGGGTGAGTTGGCTAATGAGAAGGTGTGTGTGGAATGGGATATTAGATGGTGGAGAGAGAGGTTGGTGTGAGATTGGTGTGAGGAGAGGGTGAAGTTTGGGTGTGGAAGGGAATGGTGTGGAGAATGGTGGGAACAATTTCTTTGGTTTTTCTGAAAGTTGAGACTTTCGAATTTTTTGAAAAAACTGAAAAAAATTCAAAAAAAAAATTCAAAATTCAAAAAAAAATTATACACAAACCAGACTGCTCCGGCGGCTATCGCCGCCTCCACAGATCTGGGTTACGCAGCCTGCGGCTGCGTTTTGCCTAGTTTTGTATTTAGTTCTTGGTTATATCAGAAATTGATGAGAAATAGCTTCAAATATTGGTAATTTCATCATTGAACTAAACTTTATCAGCATAACATTTGTGGCAATACCAATGAGTAACCTAGAAAGTGTAATTTTGCTTTGTAAAACAGTTGTTTTCGTCGGTTTTATAGTTCATGAGGGGCTCCTTTCTCTTTTCTTCTTTTTTTCTCTTACTTTCTTGGCATCTCTCTCCGTGTTTCTTTCTCTCTTTGTCCTCCTTAGTCCCTCTTTCCATCTTTGCATCTCACTCCCTATTTCTTTCTCTCTCTCTCTCTGTCACTGTCTAGCTCTTTCCTTCTCTCTGTCTCCCACCCTCTCACAAACGCACGCTCTCTCTTTCTCTCTTTGTCTCTCTTGCCCAATTTATCACTCTTTCTCTTGTCCGCTATCTTCTCACTAACGCTCTGCGTCTACTATCAGCCTCTTTCCTTTTGCTATCTTGCTCACTCTACTCCTGCTGCGAATATCTCTTGTATCTCCTGTTGTATTTCTCTTTACCTCTCTGCTTCCACTACTAATCTCGTGTCTCTCTCGTCGTATTTTTTCTAACTCTTTGCGTCTACTATCTACCTCTCCTCTCTCGCTCTTTTTTCCTATGTCTATCTCGCCCACTACTTCTCTCTGTCGCTTGCTGGCACTTTCCTTTTCTCCGTCTTCCGCCCTCTCACAAACACACACACACTCTCTCTTTCTCTATTTGTCTTACACGCTATCTTTCTCGCTCCAGCTCTGCGTCTACTACTAATCTCTTGTCGCTCTAGTGGTTTTTTTCTAACTCTCTCCGTCTACTATCTACCTCTCCTCTCTCTTTCGCTATCTACTCTCATTTTCTCATTTCCTCTCATTTCTACATTCTCTTCGTCTCTACCTAAAAGAAATGAAATAGAAAAATGGAAAAGAGAAATAAGTAGAGCCCTCTGCAATGACTATCAGAAATTTTCACGTGTAAATCGTTACATTGATAGTCTATCCGGTAACGTGTTCGATTATCGTTCAAAAGGTCGCTGGTTCGAGTTTTGTTCGCTACAAATTTTCCCTCAATATCAAAAAGTGCGGACAGAATTGACCCCGGCGAACTAACAAACGAACAAACGAACAAACGAACATACAGACTAACGAAGCAAATTATAGTATAAGTATGATTACTAAAATTTATAGAAAAATGCTAAAAAAAAAAAAAGATAATAAAAAATTGCACAAAAATCAGAAAAATATTCGAAAAATCTGAAAAAAAAATTGCTCAAAGAATTGAAAAAAAATTTTTACTTTCAAAATTTCAAAAAAATCCAAAAAAAAATTTCAAAATCCCAAAAATGTTAATTCTAATGATAATTTGATAACATTGGAAGAAAATATTCAGAAAAAAAATCTTTAAAATTAAAAAAAAAATCGAATTCTCGGGAAAATCCAGATTTCCAGTAGAAAAAACCAAAAAAATAACTCCAAAAAACAACATTTTTCTCCCCAAAACTCGAATTTTCAGAATAATCAACTCAAATCAAACCAGGCTTATTCAAATCAAACCCAACTATGTTTTTTCTCAAAAAAAAACTCATTTTTCCTATCACCATCCCCCTTCACCTATTCCACCAACTCATCCCCACCAACTCATCCCCACTATCACCCCATTCCTACTGTAGCCGCAACTACATCATAGTGGTGGTGTACCCTAAGAAGATCTCCTCACATTAACATAATGACTCTCTTCTAACATAAGGAAGAAAACGTAAATCCGCTTTTTTCGTCAAACATCATCTATCTCTTCTCATTTCGGAAATAGCCGGTTTGACGTAGAGAGAGCAGTGGATTTTTGTAGAAAAGAGCCCAATGTCTCTATGGATACGAATAATCATGAGCAAAGAGAGAGCCGAGACACTGCTCTGCGTCTCGCTTCTTCAGATTTCGGGTTATCTTCGAAAATGGGTTTGTTGTCAGGGGATACCACCTGCCTTTCGAGGAGGCAGAATACGAAAGGGACAACACAAATCACCGGGGAAGGCGAGAAAAAACAATGGAGACGGGGCAAAAAATGAGAATTTGTCCACGAGAAGTACACAACTTGTCTTGTTGGTGGCCTAACTTTTGCACATGCTGGTATTGTATTGTTTTTTCAGGATATTCAGTGGTTGAATTGAAAATCTGATTTGATAGTTGTTTTTCAAATTGAAAACTGAACAAATTGGCACTTTGAAAATTGTGAAAATTGGAAATCTCTTGTCCACGAGAAGTACACAGCTGATGGCCTAGCTTTTGCAATCCACACTGTTTACACCCTTTTATTGTAATTTCTAGTGATTTTTTCAAATAACTGATTTCACAGCTGCTTTTGGCATCGAACATTGAACAAAACTATCGAAGGAAATTTCACAATCTCTTGTCCACGAGAAGTACACAACTGATGGCCTAACTTTTGCACACTCTTGGCATTTTATGGCTCATATCAGATTGTTCAGTGGCTTTTTCGAAAAACTGCCTCGACAATTGTTTCTGAAATAGAAAATTGAACAAAACTGTACCAGAAAATGTCAAAATATCCCCAACGAATCCTCTAAAATTCAGCAAAATGAGTGTGGAAGAGAAAAAGCTAGGCCACCACCAACATCATTTCTAATTCTATGATTGTAGTTTGTAGTTCTGATAGTTTCTGACAGTATTTTTCCTTATTCTTCTAATAATCTGGGAAATTGTGACCAAAAATCAGGAGCTCATCATCCACGAGAACTACAAAACTGACCAGTAGGAAAAAATGGCCGAGATTTTCACATTTTTTTCAAAATCCAATTTTCAGAACTTCTCATCTTATTTTCAATGAGTCTTTGGAAAGTTTCATTCAAAATTCAATTTCAAAAACAGCTATCAAAACAGAATCTTGAAAAACTCACTATAAACTCTGAAAATTACCCAAAACCAATAGAAAAATGCGAAAGTTAGGCCACCAGGTGTGTACTTCTCGTGGACAAGAGATTTTAAAATTTCAAAAAGTCATTTTGTTCAGTTTTTCATTTTAAAAAGGACTATCAGATCAGATTTTTGATAAACCTAGTCGAAATCTTTGAAAAACACTAAAAAAGTTAACTAGTGCAAAAGTTAGGCCACCAGGTGGGTACTTCTAGTGGACAAGTTGCATTTTTACCATTTTTCGCCTTTTTTTTTGCTGTTTTTCGCAGTTTTTTGCCGTTTTCAACTAATTTTCCACATTTTCCATCAAATTAAGTGCATTTTACTGATATTTTCACAAAGTTTTATAAAAAATTTTAATTCCCCAATTCCCACTGTCATTTCCCACCATCTGGCTGATCGGCAGATGGCGCGAGAAGTTGTGGAAAAACGAACTTTACATTCGAAATTATTATAATTATGAGCAAGGGAATAGAGGAAAATATGGGAAAATGTCAAAATTCTATACCAAATTGGCAGGTGGGAAGGGGAAATTGGAAAAAAAAATTTTTTTTTTTTTTGAAAATTTTTTTCGAATTTTTTTGAAATTTTTCAAAAATTTTCAAAGTCAATTTTTGATGATTTCTAGATAAAATCACATGGAAAAACCTATTTTCAATGTTTAAAAACCTAAAAATAGTGAAAAAAACAGCAAAAAATAGCAAAAAACCAGAAAAAACAGTACAAATTGGCATCCAGCTGTGAAACAGACCACCCCAAAAAAACAATGTTTTTTTGCAAAAAAAAATCTCATTTTTCCCTATTTTCCATAAGTTTTTCATGAATTTCACCCCTATTCGATCTAATTCCAATCCCTGACATCTGCTCCTTTCCATTTTCTCTCTTGGCACCTGTCCCCTTTGTTCAGCTTACCCTATTTCACCCTCTTTTAACCAATTTTCTTTGGTTTTCTTTGTTTTTCAATGGAAATTTGAATTAGATCATGAAAAACTATAAAATTTGATGTAAAACGGGGAAAAAAAGGGCATTTTCCACGAGAAGTACACACCCGGTGGCCTAGGTTTCGCAAGTCAGTTGGTTTTTTGGTTTTTTCTTGGTTTTCTGATGAGATTTTACAAATCTGACTTCAAAATCGTTTTCAGCATCAAAAACTGAACAAAATAGAATTTTGGTTTCTCAAAATCCCATTGTCCTCGAGAATTACACACCTGGTGGCCTAGATTTCGAAAATTTACCCGTTTTTTCGTGTTTTTCTTGGTTTTTCGACGAGATTTTTGAAAATTTGACTCCGAAATCGTTTTTAAGATCAAACACAGAACAAAATGAGTTTTTGAACTTTCAAAATCACGTTGTCCTGGAGAAGTACACACCTGGTGGCCTAGGTTTTGCAAATTATCTCCTTTATCGGGTTTTTCAGGGATTTCTGATAATTTTTTTGGAAATTTGATTTTAGAATCGTTTTTAGCATCAAAAACTGGCCAAAATGAGTTTTTGAACTTTCAAAATCCCGTTGTCCTGGAGAAGTACACGCCTGGTGGCCTAGTTTTTGCAAGTCTGCCAGTGTTTTGGTTTTTTCTTAGTTTTCTGATGAGATTTTTACAAATCTGACTCCAAAATCGTTTTCAGCATTAAAAACTGAACAATATAGCTTTTTGAAATTTAAAAATCCCGTTGTCCTGGAGAAGTACACACCTGGTGGCCTAGTTTTCCATATAAAGCGTTGTATCTTAGCCAAAACTTGATAATTTCAAAAATCCCTTGACAAATTTCTTCAATATCAAGTTTTGAATATATTTGTCAAAAAAAATCCATGAAAAATGTCACTGTAAGCCTGAAAAATGCAAAAATTGCAAAAAATTTCACTGCAAAACTTCGGCCACCTGGTTTGTACTTCTCGTGGACAATCAATCTTTTAGATTTTGACAGAATCTATCAGAAAATCATGTTCACAACCATAGAATCCTTAAAACCCTCCTAAAAACTCACTGGAACCCCCAAAATTTCAAAAAATACATGATGGCCTAGAAATTCCTCTTCCACGAATTTGGTACCTCTTTTTCTCGCTTTTCCTTCACATTTTTCGATTTTTTCTTCGACTATTCTATATAAAATTAAATTCCAAACATTTTCTTCGGAACAAATTTTCAAAATCCTCTCGTGTACTTCTCGTGGACACCGATTACCTCCTTCTCCTTTCCTTTCCACTCCAAATCCGGAAGGCAATAATCGTTTTGAATGGGAGGGAGTGAGCAAGAGTTGACCTATATAATAAGGGATTAGTGGTGAAGTGGTGGAGGGTGTATTACACCACTTTCGAGTGGCTCTTCTACTAATTTATACCTGTTTCGCTTCAAAATAGGTACAGTAATCCGTTAAAAAGTACCGTAATCTTGAAAATCTTGAAAAATCCCGAAAAGCTGCAAAAAATATCAGAAAAGCACGTGTTTCAAGTCGAAAATAGAGGAGAAGATTTCAAAGATTTGGGCTAGAAAACTAATCCGTTGAAAATCTCGATGTCTGATCCGAGAAAAACGTGTTTGTGACGTCAAAACTACAGTAATCCTCCGTAAATCGACACCAGAGCTCCGTAAATCCTACAGAACTACAGTAGTCTCCCGTAAATCCACATCAAACTCCCGTAAATCAACCCTAACTACAGTAGTTTCCCGTAAATCGACTCTTTCATCGTAAATCCCCACTATTCTTGCGTAAATCCACCCCCAACTACAGTAGTCCTTCGTAAATCCACCCATTACCTCCGTAAATCCACACTAATTCTCGTAAATCAACATCAAGGTGCGTAAATCAACCCCAAATTACAGTAATCCTCCGTAAATCATCCCTAGGTGTCCGTAAATCCACACCAAATTTTCGTAAATGTACACTGTTTCCCGTAAATCCACTTCAAACTACAGTAGTTCTCCGTAAATCCACACAGAAGCACAGAAGCTTTCCGTAAATCCACACCATTGTCCGTAAATATACCCCACTCTCCCGTAAATTCACATTAACCCTCTCGTAAATCCACTTCCATTTACGATAGTTCTCCGTAAATCCACAGCAACCCCGTAAATCCACCCCAAACCACACCAGCTCTCCGTAAATCGACACTAGAGCCCCGAAAAATAAATCCACACAGAAATACAGTAGTCTCCCGTAAATCCACACCAATCTGTAGTAAATCTACCCCAAACTACCGTAATCCTTCGTAAATCCACACCAATTTCCCATAAATGTACCCCAAACAACAGTAGTCTCCCGTAAATCCACACCCATCCTCCGTAAATCCACCCAAAACAGCAGTAGCTTCTAGTAAATCCATCCTACTCTCCGTAAATCCACACCAAACTACAGTAGTCCTCCGTAAATCCACACTATCTCCCGTAAATCCACACACCTCCCTTCCTTCTCAACTCTTGTGGCTCCCCGTTTCCATAGTTTCGCGAGCCAAAAAGTCGTGTGCTCTCTCTCTCTCTCTCTTTCCAAAAAGCGAGAGAGAGCCACCTGCCTTTTGTCTATTCAGCTCCTTTTTGGCGTCTCTTTTGTTGTCTGCGTCTCTCGCGACTAGAGAGAGTGTGGCGAATAGAGAGAGTGCGAGAGAAATAAAGGAGAGGCTGATGAAGGGTGATATGGAGTTTTTGATTTTGAAATTCCAACTTTTTTTTTGAGTTTTGGTGTGGATTTACGGGCTCCTTTCATGTGATTTATGTCATTCTCTCCGTAAATCCACACTAAGCTCTCCGGATGATCTGAAAGCTGAGAATTGCGTCAGAAACTGACGAAAACGTGGTTGAAATCTGGATTTTCTACGTTAAAGCGCTTTTTTCTATGTTTTCTCTGCTTTTCTTTCTTCTGGGTACGATTTTTTAGACTTTTGAAGCTCGCAAATCATTGAAACCATGTTTTAACTTGTGTTTTTCTCATTTTCACTATGAAATATGAATTCAGCACCCTTGAAAACCCCTGAAAATCTGTTTTCCAGAAATTTTTGAAAAAATTTCGCATAGCCTAGTGGATAGTGCTCTTGACTATGGAGCAGAAGGTCACGGGTTCGAGTCCTCTTGCTGACAGTTTTCTTTTGCTAATTTGAGACGACCTGAAAATGACTTTTGGATCCTTGAAAAATAGTAGAATACCTGTTTTTCGAATTTTCAGCTTTCGAGGTCTTGAAAAAGGTATTCAACTTGATTTCCACTAATGTTTAACATGAAAATAATTTTCAGCACCCTTAAAAACCCCTAAAAATAAGTTTCCCAGAAATTTTTCAAAAAATTTTGCATGGCCTAGTGGGTAGTGCTCTTGACTATGGAGCAGAAGGTCACAGGTTCAAGTTTTCCGGATGGTTTTTATTTTTTGCGGGTTTTCGATGACTTGTTAAACTTGATTAGAGTTCTGAACTCTTTTGTAGAAAAAAATTTTCGAAAAAATTTTTTTTTTCAAAATTTTTTTCAAAATTTTTTTCCATTTTTCCATGTTTCCCTTTTCCAATTTCAAAATTTCAAATGTATTTCAGTACATAAAATGTGCCAAATATCTCACAATTTCAATTCGAGTTCTAATACCCCCTCTAAATCTGCTAAACCCCCGGATTTTTCTGATTTCTCTCTGCGTCTCTCCCATCGTCACACTCTCTCGTCTCACAGGATGATCTACTTCAATCCCGCGACGGCTTCCGACTCGTAAAATATTCAGAAGACGTCCCCACCCGTCGACGACGACAAATGGAGTTCTCTCAGGAGGTAAGTGCGCTCTATTGATAATTTCATTGATTTTCTGTAATTTTCAGTTAATTTCCATTGCCGTCCTTGTAGCGGTTTGCATTTTACTCTCACTCATCTGCTCTTGTATTTGGTTTTGTCGATGCCGTCAAGACTCGATAAGAGCCAGTGAGGATAAGGAGAATCGGGCGGCACAAGTGCAAAACTATGAGTTGGAGTGAGTAGAGAACTAGATTTGGAGCAGAATGATATAAAAATCATAGAAATATATGGTGTTTGAGCAAAGTTATGAAGGCTTGAAGTTTTTTGATCTACCAGTACTATTAAAACCGTCATAACTTTATCAGTATTGATTCTACCACAAAACAAATTAGATATTTGTAATCCTCACAAAATTTCGCGTCGATTGACATCCATCATGACATGTTTCCAACGACGCTCCACATTCCCGCCGCTCACTAAACCGCGTGCAGTGCGTACGCAGCGGAGCATCGTTTGAACATAGCCAGCCCTAGTCGATATGGGTATCATTCAACGCGAAATTTTGTGTAGATTTGGAAACTATTATTATAATTTTGGTAGTTTTGAAATTGACAAAGTTACAACCATTTCAAAGTTCGGTAGATCAAAAAACTGAAATCCTTCATAACTTTGCTCAAAATCAATATTTTCTTACAAAATCAATACCATTCTAACCGTAAGGACTTGCTCTTTCAGACAAGCTAAAAATGGTGCAGTACATGCAAGTCTCAACTCTGGAAAACGATTAGAAATCAACGAGATCGAAAGATCCAGCGTCAATATGCATTCTCATCGGGAAGAGGCGCCGAGCAGAGAGACTATCGGACAGGTAATCTTAAAATTGATGAAAAATTGGGAAAATCAATAATTTTTCAAGTACGAAGAACGAATATCCGGAGGCCGTCCAATGAGCATAGCGCATCGGCTACGCGACGAGGAGAATGCTAGAAATGTGAGATTTTCAGGGGGATTTGTAGAGTTTTTGAGGTTTAACATCTACATTCGGAAAATAGAGAAAATTTGAATAATTTTGATATTTTTTTCATAATTTTTGGATGATTTTGAAGCATTTTATGAATTTTTGAAAAAAAATATTCGAAAAAAAAAATTTTTTTTTTTAAATTTTCAAAAATTCCAAAACCAGTTTCAAAAAATCCCGAAAATTCCCCAAATATCGATTATCAATTTTTTGAATTTTTTAAAAAAGTTTTCAGAAGCGCCTCGACACGATTTCCGAAATCGCCATGTCCAACGACTCTCTGCAACGAAATGACTCCAAAGTGAGCCAAAAAATCGATATATTTTCCAGAAAATCGATATTTTCAGACGAACGTCTTCAGCAATATCGACACCCGAAAGTCGCCGACCGAGGTGGACCTGAATCCGGGGCTCAGCAGCTCGATAAATCTCGAGAAAATTTGAATTTTTCTCCTTTTTTCCCTTTTTTCCTGTTTCTTCCACTTTTTACCAGTTATCTCCAATCCTGTCAATACATATGTGATCTCCAACTATCAAAACCTGTCAGTTATTTGTTTATTCATCGATTTATCAATAAAAAATTGTGAATTTTTACGAAATTTTGAGTAAAAAACGAAGATGCAATTTGAATTGCCGCGCAATTCTGGCGGTCGTGGCCTAGAAACCGAGTTGGTTTTCTAGGCGGTGTAGTCCGAGAGGACGATGGATTTTAATTTTTTGATTTTTTTTTTGGTTTTTTTTGCGATTTTTTCATGGTTTTTTGTGGTTTTTCTTCCAGATTTTTCAGATTTTTTTTCAATTTCCTGATCAATTATCGAATAAATATTCATATTTCACTGTTTTCCATTCAATTTTCCTTCCAAAAACCATGTTTCCAAGACAATTTCCTATTTTTCCCAATATTCCCCGATTCCCCATTAATTCCCCGGCCAGAATGGCCGTCTGAATCTTCCAGATGACCACAGTCGAGACTTCCGACGTTCGCGACGTCATCGGCACCGGAAAATCCATCGAAAAGTTGAAATTCCCAATTTTCCACATGTTCGACACGAATTGGCGGCTCAAAGTGTGCTCTACCTATTCAGAAGACGTCAATGGGCACGTCGTCAGTCTAAAACTGCGTCCTCAGCGGAAGTCGTCGGAGG
Source organism: Caenorhabditis imperialis (assembly GCA_963572205.1). Classification (NCBI taxonomy): domain Eukaryota; kingdom Metazoa; phylum Nematoda; class Chromadorea; order Rhabditida; family Rhabditidae; genus Caenorhabditis; species Caenorhabditis imperialis. Next base: position 2,225,198 of record OY751542.1, on the reverse strand, counting down.
ATCTGTGGGAAATCGAGGCTCTCGTGGGGATATCGATTGAATCATTAGAAATTATCGATTTCTGGTTCGATTGGACGTTTTCCAGCGGCAGAAATGGTGTGGAGCTTAAGAATATCGGCGTTTTCAGGGGAAATCAGAGAAAAATGGGCGGAGTCGAGGTGGAGGCCAAGGTTTTCATGCAGGTAGATGGATTTCTAGGATTTTTGTGAAATAAAGTATTGATTTATTGATTTTTGATGATTTTTGATGAAGTTTCAGGTTGTTTTTGATAAAAAGTAGTAATTTTCAAGGAAACTACGGTTTTTGGTGTAAATAAAACACCAGAAAAAGTGTTTTTCTTCAAATTTCCGAATTTTTACGGAAAAAAAGGGTTTTGAGTAAAAAATCAATAAATTGATCAATTTTCGGTCAAAAAAAAGAAGATTTTTCTTGAATTTTCCCTCAAAAAATCAAAATTTCCATTCAAAATGTTCCGTTTCCAAGTCTTACAGATTCGACGTTCATCCGGAATTCAACTTCGCAATTTTATCGATTTTTCTCATCCCTATCCGATTTTTTCCGACGCCATCATCAGAATTTCATCGTCTGGAGCTCAAAACTGCGACGTTTTTCATGTAAATCAAATGGTAAATTCCACAAAAACCCTTGAAAAATCAATAACCATCATCTCCCTCAAGTTTTAGATCATGAGCATGGCGTCTCCAGTGATTTTTCGGAAATTCCTCGAAAAAATCGATGAAAACCTCAAAAATCCGCTGGAAATCGAGATCGATGTGGAGGTCGAGAATGTTCGCGATTTTCGGCGAATTCTAAACCTAATTTATCCGCCGCATTTGCCGCCAAAGCAGTGGATCAAAGGTGTTTATTGATTTATTGATTTATCGATTTTTTCCGCATAAAAGCCGGAGTTTCCTCGAATTTCAGCAATTTTCAGAGCACAACAATGAAAAAAAGCTGGAGAATATCCGGAGAATCTTGAAAATCGCGAAATCGCTCGAAATTTCGGTGGTTTTCGAGAAAACCGACGAATTTGTGATGAAATTTTGCAATTTCGAGCTGTCGGATGCTCTTTTATTGGCTCAAGAGTTCGGATTGCGGTGTTTGATGGTAGAATATTGATTTTTTGTAGTTTTTCTTGATTTTTTCGGAGACTCCCGATAAAAATGTTCGAAAAGCGATCAGAATCGCTTTTCAACACGTTTTTCGGGAAAAGTCGATAAAATCTTCGGAACGAATTGTCGAAAAAAGAGCATTTCAGGGCTCAAAAATCCAGTCGATTCAATCGATTTCTCAAATTGCCACGTGTCACGAGCTCCATCGACTTTCCAACAAGACGAAAGCGCTCATTTTGGATCACATTTTGACTTTAAAGTCTTGAAAATCATCAAAATCTTGAAAAATTAGTATTATTTGCACGTTTTCTCATGTTTCCTAACATCTCATCTGTCATCTGTGTCATTCCCCCCTTGAATCTGTAACATTTGTTGAATTTTATTACCACTATATACATTGCTCACTCCAATTTAATTGAAAAGTTATAAATAATCAGTGGTGACTTCTCCCAGATCCACGGCATAGTTATGATAGTCGTGGAATTTGTGGAAGAGCAGCAAATTCAATGAAGATTGATCGTATCGGAAGCAGTTTTTGTATTCGTTCCATTCGGGGGCGGAGTCGCATTTCAGACGGGCTCCGGGTGGATTCAGACAGGTTTCTTCGAGAGCGCAGAGCACTTGCCTAGGAGTATTGATTTTTTTGGAGAGGAATATTGACTTTTAGGAAATTTTTGTTGAAAAAATACATTTGAAGCATGAAAATTTAAGATTTTCAAAAATTTAAAGAAAAAATCAATAATATTGATTTTTTTTTCGGTGTTTTTATTGATTTTCTATGAAATTTTTCAAAAATTGCGATAAATTCTTTCCAATATTTCACTGTTTTTTTAATAGATTTTCAAAAAAAAAATTTAATTAAAAAAATTTTTTTATCGATTTTCTTCCAATTTTCCGGCAAATCCTCACTGCCTTTCGTTTCAATGCCTTTTTTTCTCACTGCCTTTCGTGCTCACTGCCTTTTCGTGCTCAATGCCTTCGAAACTCAATGCCTTTTGAAATGCTCATTGCCTTTCCGTGCTCAATGCCTTCCTTTCTCAATGCCTTTTTTTCGCTCACTGCCTTTTCGCGCTCATTGCCTTTAACAGTGCTCATTGCCTTTTTAAGAGCCAACTATTTTTAGGTGAATCGTGTCGATAAATCCAGATTTTGTTATTGAACTTCGGCAGGAAAAGAGCCACCAGCAGCTACAAGTTATCGACTTTGAACTAACATTACATTTTCTCCACGAAAGAGCGTGCTTTTTACCATTAACTAAGCCTAGTTGCTAGTGTAATCTCATACATGGTGCGAAACAATTTATGGAGCCCAGTGTGCGCTACCGGTACCAATTACTTGGTCCACTGGGGTAACTGCTTTCATAAGACTGTAGATCGAGATCGGATTTTCCAAGGTTATTGGTTTATCGTTGGTTTTCGAAGATTGTACTCGATTTTCGCCACCATCCAAAATGAAAAGAATCCCTTCCACAGATGCCCCGTTACATTTCGGAATTCTAAACAATCGGTTCAAGTGCCCACGAAGTTTCCCTATCAACTAGGCTTAGCTCGTAACTGACATGCTCTTTTCGGTTCTAAATAGAATATCAATCCAACCGGTCCTGAAAAAGAAACACGCTTTCAGTGTGGAACTATGTGGCGTTGTTGGTCTTCTCCATGTTGGTCTTCTCTATGAGCATTTCAAAAGGCATTGAGTTTCAAAGGCATTGAGCACGAAAAGGCAGTGAGCACGAAAGGCATTGAGAAAAAAAGGCATTGAAACGAAAGGCATTGAGTATTTGCCCAATTTTCCCCATTCTTCCACCCAATTCCCCCCAAAACCCACCACTTCATAATTTCCATCGCCACTTTCGTCCGAATCGAATACGAAAATCCGCCTCCCATCTGACGTCCCTTTTCCTTCGATTTCAAGCCTTCCAATTGCTCTGGAGACGTTGGGAAGTAGTCGAGCAGTCCTGAATTAGATGTAAAATTACATGCTGATTCCAAATATCTAATTTTCATGAAAAAATGTTGAAAATTAGCAAAGTTATGAGCACTAAAACCTTCCCGGCTACTGTAGATTCTTTAAAGGCGCACAACTTTCTTCAAAATTGAATGTGCACCTTGAAAGTTATATATTCTTGCAGGAAATTAAATTCTCTACAACTTTGTAGTTGAACATTTTTCATGAAACTCAAAGTGGGCGGAGTTAGAGCCCGAAAAAGACCAACCTTTATTAAGAACTGCGAAGTTGCTATGAACAGTTTCCAATTGCAACATATAAGGGGATTTCTGAAGTTTTGAATACCGTAAAATCTGTATTGATATTGCATGCAAGTCTATTGTTCAAGTCACCTCAAGGGGTGCAACTCTATTAGAGGGGCAATTCAAATAGAGGCTGCAATTCTATTTTTCAAACTACGAAAATTTTGAAAAAAGGTTTTATTATGAAAATCAACAAAAAGTAACAAATTGAACACAACAAAAGGAAAATATTCAAAAAATTGAGGCGTCACTGTCATAGTTATTGTCTTCCTCCTCGGCATGGTTCATTTCTCCATCGTCTTCCTCAATTTCAATATCTCCCAAAATCTCCTGAATTTCTTCCATTTCTCGTTCTGCTCGTCTTGTCTTCAATAACTGTACGCCTTCTGGAATTTCTCCATCTTTCTTGAAACAATGAATTGCCTCATCATCTTCGCCATTTCTTCCATTTTTTAATCCGCATCCTTTGAATGATCTTACAATGTATTCCTTCGGGATATTTTCCCACGCCAATTGAATCCATTTCAAATAAACTTCCATACTGGGAGCACGCATATTTCCCGCCGGGGTGAACGATTTCGTTCCATGAACCATCCAATCTTCGTACTCTTTTCTGACGAAAGCTTGTAATCCAAGGGGTGGGCTCCACGCTTTCTCTTTCTAGAGTTTCCACCAACTTTTTCAACGTCTTCCACGTCTTCTACGTTTTCCGCGTCTTCGAGGAGTTCTTCAGAACTCATTGCTCGTGTTGCTCGCTTCAATAAATGGAAAATATTGTTAAAAAAACAAAGAAAAATAAAAATAAATCAGAAATTAAGTAGGTAGAAAAAAAAAAAGAAATTCGAAAAACAACTGTGCAATTGTTCGTCACGGTGTCACAGACTAAAAATTGCACAGTACTCCCGGCGGAGCCGCAATTCTGCTGCAGATGCAATTGTATTACGGGGGCAATTCAATTAAAGGCTGCAAGTCTATTTTTCAAGTGCCCGCAAGGGGTGCAAGTCTATTAGAGGGGCAATTCAAATAGAGGCGCAATATCAATACAGATTTTACGGTATATTATAATTATACTAATGGTAAAAGGGGCGTGGCTACCTTCTCACAATACGGATCCACGTGGCATCGATGAACTCGGTTGTAAATCGAGGTCAGTGATTTTGGCTCGAACCATTGGACATGAGCATCCACCCAAATTACATGAGAATGTAGGCGGAGGGTTTCCTAAAACAGTTTATTGATTTGTTTTCAAAAATTTGAAATTTTTGAAATTTTTGACCCACCGCCATAATGATAACTTTGAACCGATACTCCATGATCTTTTTCAAATTCGCGGGATACTTGGAATAGTCCAATGAGGAGACTGTTATCAGTGGATCCCTTTTCAATATGTTCACTTCCTTTTCAGTCAGATCCAGTGAGTACACGAGCAGTTTTTGAGACGGAAAGTGCTCACGGATCATGTTGTACTGGAAAAACTGGGTTACAGTGGGATAGGGGAAGTTTTGTTGGGGTGCCTATATCATCGATAAAACGCAAAAAATAACAGTCAGCAGTAGGACTCGAACCAGTGACCTTTTGATTGATAGTCGGGAGCACTATCCACTAGACCACCGAAAATTGTTTGAAATTTTTGCGGAAACCTGATTTCTAGGGGTTTTCAAGGGTGCTGACAAGGGAAGTCATTTTAGACGAGGGTTGAGAATCTTATGAAACTTTGCTCAATGATAGTCCTACTCTTCCTGATTCCAAAACTGTTTTCAAATTTTGCCCGATCCTCCGCTCCGCCGAGTTATGACGTCGTCAAAATGGAAGCGAAACGGACCGCTGACTTTATAAGCGCTCGCCCGCCCTGCTGCCGGCAGCGGTGAGATGGCCGGGAGCGTGTGGGCGCGCTCTCTAGGATAGCGTACGGAGTTCATGCCCACCCTCTGCTCATTTTTGTTTTTTTCCTTTTTGCGTTAGTGAGGATGGGTCAGCAACTTGTTTTTATGATCATTTATGGTCTTTTTATGAGTATTCGAGCGGTTTGGAGTAAAATCGAACACTTTTTGATTAAAAATTTATATCAGTAAATGACTCATGAGGGGAGTGTTTTCACATAATTGATGCGATCTCGATGAAACTTTTTGGATTTATTGTACATTTTATCCTGATTCCAAAACTGTTTTCAATTTTGGCCCATCTTTATTTTCAGCCGAGTTATGAGCTCTCAAAGTTCACATAGTGATGATTTTTGCATCTTTGGAGCAGATTTTAGGTCACTTTGAAGCATCCATATTGCTCTAAAGTTATGTCATTCATCTTATAAAAACTTGGTCTATCCAATAAAACAGTTTTTTGAAGTTTTAAAAAAATTTAATTTTTTCGAAAAATTTTTCATACGGTAGACCGCTCATCAATTTTTTTCGAAAATCAAAAATTTTTTTTTGTTGAAAAAGATATTGGATTAGGTAGAGCAAGTTTTTATAAGATGTGCAACATAACTTTGGAGCTATATAGACGCTTTAAAGTGACCTAAAAACTGCTCCAAAGATGCACAAATCATCATTATTTAAACTTTGAGAGCTCATGACTCGGCGGAGCGGAGGATCGGGCAAAATTTGAAAACAGTTTTGGAATCAGGAAGAGTAGGACTATCATTGAGCAAAGTTTCATAAAATTCTCAACCCTCGTCTAAAATGACTTCCCTTGTGAGCACAAATTTCATAATCCCAATTCCTGAACGTCTTCAGAACTCACACTATTATTAAAATAATGAAGATGGCTCTGTGACACGGGGGCAACAAACACGAATTCAGGAGTAGTGGAGTTGGAGAGGTCCACCAAATCAGAATTGTCCAGTATTTCTGAAAAATGACATTTTCACTGATAAACTGATAAGTTTCCCCCACTCAAATCCTCCAAAATGGGGAGAAAAGAGCAGTTGAATGGTTTGCCGACGAGCCCTCCATTCCGATAGCACAAATCATACGCTATTCCAGTTTTTTTGGAAATGCACAGACATTCTCTGGAAATAGAGGTGGATGTCCGGTCTTCCAGTGTGCGTTTTTGCATTCGAAGGTGTAAATTGGATTCTTGCATCTAAAAAATTACATTAAAATCTATTTATTTATCTATAAATCTCTTCAAACTAACTTTTGTCATATAAAACAGAAAAAATGCCAGTGAAGACAAGTAAACGATGCCAACTATGTATTTTCTGGAGATCTTCATGATTCAGATGAATTCAGGAGAGAAAATGAAAATTCATTTTCGACAATCTCGCGGATCGCGGACTTATGATCACTATCTCCTTTTTTCTTTGTGTTCTCAGCATCCGTACGTAGTTCGACCACACTTTTTAGACATCACGAGTCTTTTTTGAGGGGATTGGAGACACAAAAGGGAATGGTTTTGGAGAATATAGCACAAACTGATAGTTAACCGCTTTTTCATGGTCTGAAACTATGAAAATCGTGTTCAGCACCATTGGAAACCTCTAAAAATCAGGTTCCCAGAAAATTTTGAAAAAAAATTTCATGGCCTAGTGGATAGTGGTGTTGGCTATGGAGCAGAATGCTCTCGGTTCGAGTCCGGGTACTGGTAGTTTTCTTTTGCATGTCTGAGAGAACACCTTCTGTGAAAAAAATTCTGAAAAACCTTCTTTTTTATTTTTCACACTTCAACTCGGGCAACCATCTCGCTTTTCGACATCCCTTGGATCCAACCAAACCTTTTCGAGTACAAGAGAACATTCACAAAACAAGTTTGCCGCCAGCAGGGGTCGAACCTGCGACCTTGGGCTTATTAGACCCACGCTCTAACCGACTGAGCTATGGCGGCACGCTCGACAGCCCTCCCCCGTTGCCGAGATGTTCTCGGTGGAAGTGGGTCGTTTCAGAGAAGAGGAAAAGGTGGGTAGGGAGCCAGTTGTAATGTTAAATTTTTGGAAAATTTCAGGTTTTTGGAAAGTCATTTGTTGATCTCTGTGTTTTCCCATTATTCTTGATTGTTTTCTTTGATAATCTGCTTGGGGAAAGGATTATTAAATGACCTCATGTGTTCTTTTTGATAGAAATCGGCGATGAATCGAAACTACGCTCTATTTCTGCTACTGATCTCTAACTGAAGTTCAATTTTTCCAACATCACTAACAGAATACGTTTCTATGCTCTTTTCTGTTTTTTCTTCTCTTCTGTGTCTCAATTGCCAATCACCTTGTCAAACAAAGAAAAAGTAGGTGAAACGAACTGATAACACCGATAACATCTCGACAACGGGAAGGGCTGCCGAGCGTGCCGCCATAGCTCAGTCGGTTAGAGCGTGGGTCTAATAAGCCCAAGGTCGCAGGTTCGACCCCTGCTGGCGGCAAATCTCTTTTTCTAGATCAACATTTATCAGATGCCTAATATCCCATTCCAACACCGCCCATATCAAGTGCATAGTTATGAAAGTCGTGGAATTTGTGGAAGAGTAACAAGTTGATGGACGACTGATCGTATCGGAAGCAGTTGCTGTACTCGGACCATCCCGGGTACGGATCGCATTTCAGACGGGCTCCCGGCGGGTTCATGCACTTTTCTTCCAGTGCGCACAGCACGTGCCTGTCAATTATCGATTGATTTTATCGATTGATTGTGCCCACCGACCACTTGATTATTTCCATCGCCGCCTTCGTCCTGATCGTGTATGAAAACGCCGCACTCATTTGACGGCCCTTTTCTTTCGATTTCAACTCGTCCAATTGGATTGCAGTGGTTGGGAAGTAGTCGAGCAATCCTGAATGGGAAGTATCATACTGATAAGGGATAAAGGGGCGGGGCAATACTCACCTGGAGTGAGCACTGCGAAGTTACTATGAACAGTTTCTATTTGCATCATGAATGGGGACTTCTGAATTTCACTACTTATTAACAAAGTATCAGAGGCTCTACCTTTTGACACTTCGAATCCACGTGGCACTTGTGCACTTGCTCGTAAAGTGCTTTCAATGGTTTAGGATTGTTCCACTGGACATGAGCATCCAGCCAGATAACATGAGCACTTTGACGGAGGGCTTCCTGTAATCAATACCTCAATGATCTCTTTCATTTTTGACCCACCGCCATAATGATAACTTTGAACCGATACTCCATGATCTTTTTCAAATTCGCGGGATACTTGGAATAGTCCAATGAGGAGACTGTTATCAGTGGATCCTTTTTCAATATGTTCACTTCCTTTTCAGTCAGATCCAGTGAGTACACGAGCATTTTTTGAGACGCAAAGTGCTTTCGGATCAGGTTGTACTGAAAAACAGTATTCCAATTAGATTTCAGATGCCTCATTATGATTTTCATATCATCGAAAAAGAGCAAAACATAACAGTCAGCAGTGGGACTCGAACCAGTGGCCTTTAGATTGATAGCCGTGAGCACTATCCACTAAGCCACCGAAAACTTTTTCAAAAATTTGGGGAAACTAGATTTTCCTAGGTTTTCAAGCATGCTGATCACGAATTTCACATTCCCAACTTCAGAAACTCATGTTTACTCACACTAGTATTAAAAAAGCGAAAGTGATCCTGAGAAACCGGGGAAACGAACAAGAACTCTGAAGGAGTGGAGTTGGAGAGGTCCACCAAATCAGAATTGTCGAGTATTTCTGAATAATGACATTTTCACTGATAAACTGATAAGTTTCCCCCACTCAAATCTTCCAAAATGGGGAGAAAAGAGCAGTTGAATGGTTTGCCGACGAGCCCTCCATTCCGATAGCACAAATCATACGCTATTCCGCTTTTCTTGGAAACACACAGACATTTTGAATCTGTAGAAGATATTGAAGGCGTTGGTATGGCTTCGTTTGTGATTTTTTGTTGGATTGGCCGGTAGATTTTAGATTCATAGTTCTGGATTTCAATTATTAGGAAGGTAATTTATGAATAGTTGCTCACTTTTAGTATGATATTCAATAAAAAGAATAAAGTAGTTATAATAAGAAAGCCAGAAAAGGGGCTCAATTTCATAAATTTTCTCATTTTTTTTTTTGGAATGGAATAAGATGGTCAATAGGAAACCAAGCCAACAAAGCGTTTCGTGCAAAAGGAGAATGAAAAGCACACATTTTTCGGTTTTCTTTGAATGCCAATGATTTAAATATAACAATACGATGTTTTGTTGTGCAAAATCGACTTGGGAAAGTTCCTTTTTTGTACTTTTATCGATTTTTTTTAGCATTTCCTAAAAATCCCAAATTTTAACATTACAACACCATGCCCACCGCTCCTTCACGACCCACTTCCACCGAGAACATCTCGGCAACGGGGAGGGCTGCCGAGCGTGCCGCCATAGCTCAGTCGGTTAGAGCGTGGGTCTAATAAGCCCAAGGTCGCAGGTTCGACCCCTGCTGGCGGCAAACTTGTTTTGCCCGGCTTCTGGGAAATGTTTTGGATGTGGACCTAGTGCAGTTTAGGAACGGAAGAGGGCGTGTGCAAGTTGACAATCTTTATGGGACATCTTAATAGGAGTTTTTTCAAATTGCAACTTATAAAACGATCGAGATGTTCTAAAATTTCACTACAAAGATGAACACATTCAATTTGAGAATTGTTTTTGGAGTTACTGCTAGTTTTGCAATTTTATTTTTTGTAAACCGGATATTAAAAGTTAGTTAAAACAGAAAATTCTGAATGTTTCGGATAAAAGCCATTTTCAGACCCATCAAACAAATCTGAACCTTCGAATCCAAGAATTAGCCCTGAAAAAATGGGAATCAAGCTCCATATCTCCAGAATGCCTTTGTATTTCCAAGAAAAGCGGAATAGCGTATGATTTGTGCTATCGGAATGGAGGGCTCGTCGGCAAACCATTCAACTGCTCTTTTCTCCCCATTTTGGAGGATTTGAGTGGGGGAAACTTATCAGTTTATCAGTGAAAATGTCATTTTCAGAAATACTGGACAATTCTGATTTGGTGGACCTCTTCTACCCAACGCATTCAGAGTTCTTGTTCGTTTCCCCGGTTTCTCAGGATCATTTTCGGTTTTTCAATAAAAGTGTGAGTAAATCTCAATTTTAGAAGTTGGGATTCTGAAATTCGTGATCAGCACCCTCGAAAACCCAGAAAAATCTAGTTTCCCCAAATTTTCCAAAAAATTTTCTGTGGCCTAGTGGATAGTGCTCCCGATTATCAAGCAAAATGTCACTGGTTCAAGTCCTCTTGCTGACTGTTATCTTTTGCTACCTATCGATGATACAGACATAACAATGAGACATCTGAAATCTAATTGGAATGTGTTTTCCAGTACAACATTCTGCGAAAGCACTTTCCGTCTCAAAAAATGCTCGTGTACTCACTGGATCTGACTGAAAAGGAAGTGAACATATTGAAAAGGGATCCACTGATAACAGTCTCCTCATTGGACTATTCCAAGTATCCCGCGAATTTGAAAAAGATCATGGAGTACCGATTCAAAGTTATCATTATGGCGGTGGGTCAAAATTGAAAGTGATAGATAAGTTATTGATTATTGATTACAGGAAGCTCTCCGACAAAGTGCTCATGTTATCTGGCTAGATGCTCATGTTCAATGGAACAATCCGAAACCACTGAAAACACTTTATGAGCAGGTTCATAAATGCCACGTGGATCCCAACTGCCAAAAAGTAACATCTTTAAAATGATACTTTTTATTGTAAAAAGTAACCTTCAGAGATCTCCATTCCTGATGCAAATAGAGACTGTTCATACTAACTTTGAAGTTCTTGTACCAGGTTAGTCTTTTCTCATTTTCGTTTCAAATTCCCCATCCAGGACTGCTCGACTACTTCCCAACCACTGCAATCCAATTGGACGAGTTGAAATCGAAAGAAAAGGGCCGTCAAATGAGTGCGGCGTTTTCATACACGATCAGGACGAAGGCGGCGATGGAAATAATCAAGTGGTCGGTGGGCACAATCAATCGATACAATCAATCGATAATTGACAGGCACGTGTTGTGCGCACTGGAAGAAAAGTGCATGAACCCGCCGGGAGCCCGTCTGAAATGCGATCCGTACCCGGGATGGTCCGAGTACAGCAACTGCTTCCGATACGATCAGTCGTCCATCAACTTGTTACTCTTCCACAAATTCCACGACTTTCATAACTATGCACTTGATATGGGCGGTGTTGGAATGGGATATTAGGAATTCTGATATAAATGTTGATCTAGAAAAAGAGATTTGCCGCCAGCAGGGGTCGAACCTGCGACCTTGGGCTTATTAGACCCACGCTCTAACCGACTGAGCTATGGCGGCACACTCGGCAGCCCTCCTCGTTGCCAAGATGTTATCGGTGGAAGTAGGTCGTGAAAAGGTCTTCATTTGGTGTCTGTTAGTAGTGGGTTCGAAAAAAATCGAAAAAGATGAAACTGATACGATTCCGGAATGGAACGAAATGAAACAAAATGGTTTCCCGGCTCTGCGCCTTTAAAAAAGTACAGTAATCCTTCGCTATTGGTTTCGAGCTCATAACTCTGCTCATTTTCAACGTGTTACAATTTTTCAAACAGTTTTGAAATCAGCATGAAATTTTGCATCTAATGAGTATAAATTTCTGATTTCAGAAGGCTTTTTCAGGAGGTCAAATCTGTAGATGTGCTTATGATAAAGAAACTTGCAATTCAGGTTCAAGGAAATAGTGAATCTATAATAAAGTTCAATATTCCGCCGCTTTTTATTTTGAAGATTTCTGTCTATTGTTTGAAGAGCGGACTACACAGAAATCGAGATGGCAATCGGATTTCGATGCGATAAGGAACGAAATAATTCGATCTTCTCATAGTCAGTCTTCAAGTCATCTGAATCATGAAGCTCTCCAAAAAATACATAATCGCAATCTTTTCCTTGTTCTCATTGGCTTTTGTCCTGTTTCCAATTGCTAAAGTTAGTTCATACCACTTATAATTACAACTAGAATTTGATTTTTTTAGATCATAGAATCCAGGTTGCATCTTCCAACTGAAAATCTTGTTGTGGAATACACAGGCACAAAGGCTTCAGAGCCTTTAAGGCTTTCAGATACTTCAGAATGTCTTTGTACTTCCAAAAAAACCGGAAAAACCTATGATTTGTGCTATCGGAATGGAGGGCTCGTCGGCAAACCATTCAACTGCTCTTTTCTCCCCATTTTGGAGGATTTGAGTGGGGGAAACTTATCAGTTTATCAGTGGAAATGTCATTTTTCAGAAATACTCGACAATTCTGATTTGGTGGACCTCTCCAACTCCACTACTCCAGAATTTATGTTTGTGGCGGTGGTTTCAAGGGACCATTTTAATGTTTTCAATGGAAGTGTGAGTTATAAACAGTTTTAGAAGTTAGGATGATGAAATTCGTACTCAGCACCCTTGAAAACCCAGGAAAATCTAGTTTTCCCAAATTTTTCAAAACATTTTCGGTGGCCTAGTGGATAGTGCTCCCGACTAGCAATCTAAAAGTCACAGGTTCGAGTCCTTTGACTGACTGTTATTTTTTGCTCTTTATCGATGATATAGACACCCCAACAAAACTTCTCCTATCCCATTGCAACTCTGTTTTCCAGTACAACATGCTCCGTGAGCACTTTCCGTCTCAAAAAATGCTCGTGTACTCACTGGATCTGACTGAAAAGGAAGTGAACATATTGAAAAAGGATCCACTGATAACAGTCTCCTCATTGGACTATTCCAAGTATCCCGCGAATTTGAAAAAGATCATGGAGTATCGGTTCAAAGTTATCATTATGGCGGTGGGTCATAAAATCAATCAATAAGTGGGCGTGGCTTGCAGGAAGCTCTTCGAGATCACTCTCATATTATCTGGGTGGATTCTCATGTCAGATGGGAGAAACCGAAGAACTTGAGTAGGATTTACGAGGAAGTGCACAAGTGCCACGTGGATTCGAAATGTCAAAAGGTAGCCCCGCCCCTTTTTCAGAATCATAATTACGGTAATATAATATGTTTAGAAATCCCCGTTTTTCATGCAACTCGATCCCAAACATTCCAATTTTGCAGTGCTGCCACCAGGTGAGAAACTTATTAGTGTTGTAACTCCGCCCACTTTGAGATTCATAAAAAACAAAGTACTACAAAGTTGTAGGAAATTTAATTTGCTACAAAATGATATAAGTTACAAGTTCTAATCTTGAGAATGAACAGAGTTATGTGCCTTTAAACAATTTAGATCAAACCATAACTGTAAATGCTCATTACTTCCCTTATTTTTAATATTTTCCAAATATTTTTACATTTTTGAAATCAGCATGAAATTCTGCATTTGATGAGTATGTTTCAGGACTTCTGGATTACTTCCCAACGTCTCCGGAGCAATTGGAAAACATGAAGTATCCAGACAAAGGACGTCAAATGGGTGCAGGGTTTTTCTATGGGATGCGGACGAAATTGGGCATGGAAATTATGAAATGGTTTATTTTAAACTGATAGAAACTTCTATTCAACATAATTTATAGGCACGTGCTGTGCGCCCTCGAAGAAAAGTGCATGAACCCGCCGGGATCCGTCCGAAAATGCGACCCCTACCCTGGATGGACTCTCTACAACAACTGCTTCCGATACGATCAATCCTCCCTGAACTTGTTGCTCTTTCACCAATTCCAAGATCATAACAATTATTTCCTCGATATGGGTGGTGTGGGGTTGCAATATTAGACCAATAAACCTCCAGTGTTTGCAAAAACCATTTGCCGCCAGCAGGGGTCGAACCTGCGACCTTGGGCTTATTAGACCCACGCTCTAACCGACTGAGCTATGGCGGCACGCTCGGCGACCCTCCCCGTTGCCGAGATGTTCTCGGTGGAAGTAGGTCGTCAGAGAGAAAGGGAGAGGTGGAGAAGGGAGTCAGTTGTAATGTTAAAAATTAGGGATTTTGTCGATTTTTCTAAAATTTTCCAACTTTTTCAAAATTTTCACATAAAAAATCAATAAAATTCAGGTTCCAACAATTTATTGCTCTGATCATAATTAGACCTCACTTTCAGTGGGCTCCTGAATCAAAAGCAGTCGATCCAGTGGCTCCTTCAAGAAAATCTCCAACGACTCGGCCACACACGCATCCGCGTGATCCCAGACGTCTTCTGAAGCGGAGACGTGGATTCGGAAGTTCTGAATTTATTCAATTCATTGAAAATTTTTAAAAAATTCAAGAAATTTTCATACTTTTTGCTCTTTATCTCGATTCATGAATCGATGAAGTCTCACGAGATACTTCCATTGATTTTCAGCTTCTTTCGCTGAAAATTTTGGAAAAATCAATAATCAATATCTTGAAAAAATCAATACCAACCAGTGACATCGAAAGTGTGTCCGAAATGCTGCCAAATCTCATCCATGTGCGCCTTCCCGATACCGTAATCCACGTGGCGCCACACGGCAGGCGTCAGACGGATTTGTTCGATGAATTCTTCGATTCGAGATGGGTCGAACATTCTGAAAAGAAAAATAAAGGAAAAAATTGAGGGTTGGAGGTGAAAAATGTGAAAAAAAGGTTGTTTTTTTTTTTGAAGGTTTTAGACGAATTTTTATGAAAATTTGATCAAAACTCAAGGAAAACTTAATTTTCAATATTTTTCATCATGAAATTCGTAATCTACACACTTGAAAACCCCTAAAAATCAATTTTCCAGAAAATTTTGAAAAAAATTTGGATGGTCTAGTGGATAGTGGTGTTGGCTAAGGAGCTGAAGGTCACGGGTTCAAGCCCCCTTGCTGGCAGTTATTTTTTGCTGATTTGAGACGTCACAAAATATATATTGCAGTGGTCTGAAAATACAAGAAAAGCCATTTTAGCGAGCTTTCGGTCCCCAGAGCACTGAAAAGTGCTGCTCATACCAATTTCCAGCAGTTTTCACTATGAAATTTGTGATCTACATTCTAGAAAACCCCTAAAATCAAGTTTCCGCAAAATTTTGAAAAAATGTTGCATGGCCTAGTGGATAGTGGTGATGGGTATGGAGCAGAAGGTCAGGGGTTCGAGTCTCCTTGCTGGCAGTTATTTTTTGCTAATTTGAGACGTTATGAAAATAGTAAAGAAATAGTTGGGGAGTTGAGGGAAAGTGGTTTTTTGGAAAATGTTGCACAAAAATGTCAATTTTTCAGTTTTTTTTTTTCATTTTTTTCTTGAATTCAAATATTTTTCAAATTTGGAGAAAAAATAAAGTAAAGACTAGCAAAAAATAGGAAATCTTCATAAAGAAGCGAGAAAAAAGTTTTTTGAAAAGAATGACGGATTCTGAAGAGGAAGGAGGACCTCTTCAGAATATTTCCTATTCATTTCTGATGAGAGAAAGTAAAAATTGAAAAATCTAAAGGAAAAAGTACAAAACTAAACAAATATTTTTGGGGGGTGGCGCACCTTTTTCACACTGCCAAAGCTTGAACTTGCTTCTCCTTTATTTGTTCTCATGTCATATCGCCTTACGCAATTCTCTCGTTTACTTTTTCTCATTGAAATAGTAACACATAGATATTTATGGAAAAATCAAAGGAAACATGGGAAAAATTGAAAAAAAAATTTTTTTTTTTTTTGAAAATTTTGAAAAAATTTTTTTTCATACTAAAAATCAATATTTCAGAATGTTTTTATTGGTTCCAGCACATCTTAAGTTAGCAAAAGAAAACTGCCAGCAAGAAGACTCGAACCAGCGACCTTCTGCTCCATAGTCAAGAGCACTATCCACTAGGCCATGAAAAATTTTCTGAAAATTTTCTGGAAAACTGATTTTTATTGGTTTTCAAACGTGCTGAGCATGAATTTCATAGTGAAAAATTGTGAAAATCAAGTTTTAGAGGGATTTTTTCGAGTTTTGTGGTTTTTGGCCGGTTTTATTGGCTGGAATGGTTCTGAATCAAGAAAAACTCAATAAAAGCTTTATTTTTAGTTAAACTAGTAAATAAATCTAACAAAAATTCAATATGATGACATTGACCCGGTCGAGGTCAGTGAAAACCGCTGCGAACCAGCTGCCAATGGTACAGGGCTCTGAAACCAGGTGCTCCGCAGCTGGGTACAACTTTTTTTGGTAGATTTTGCTGGGACATCTTGAAAAGGCATTATTCATAACCTAAAAAATAATGAATTTTCTGAAAAATACACTTCTAGCCACAATTTTGCAACTTATTCTCGTTTTTTGATCTGAAACTCCTGAAATTGACTATTCCTTCGAATTTCATGAGTTGAAACTATGAAATTCGGTTTCAGCACCCCTGAAAACCTCTAAAAATCAGTTTCCCGGAAATTTTTGAAAAGTTCTGTATGGCCTAGTGGTTAGTGCTCTTGACTATGGAGCAGAAGGTCCGGGGTTCGAGTCCTCTTGCGAACAGTTATTTTTTGCGGACCTGAGACGACCTAAAAATAATCTAAAATTTTCTGAAAAGTATAGGGCACCCTGTTTTTGAACTTTTTTTGTCAATTTTTTTTCAAATTTTCAGTTTTTTCAAATTTTTTCTGATCCCCCGATTTTTTCGGATTCAGAAGAATTCAGAAGCCGTGAATTGGCTCCAGATGAAAAGGTAAAACGAAAACCCTCGTAAAAATGATTGGCGCCCGAAAAAGACCATAAAAATTGAGTAGGCGAAAGCCAATTTTCAGATTGCTCGCCCACCAACCAATTCGTATAGATTTTATGCGTTTTTTCATTATTTTCAGGTATTTCAGACAATTTTCAGACAATTTTCAGAATTATCACAACTATACCCATTATCAATTGGATTTTGACATCACGGAGAGATGATAAGTCTCTGAAGTTCTGAAAAAGAGTTTTAACTCGATTTTGGTCACTTTTCATTATGAAATTTGTAATCTACGCCCCTGAAAACCCCTAAAAATCCATTTTCCCAAAAATTTGGAAAAAAATTTTCATGGCCTAGTGGATAGTGGCCTCGGCTATGGATCAGAAGGTCACCGGTTCGAGTCCTGGGTGGGATTTTTCTCTTTTGCGTGTTAAAGACGTTATAAAAATATTAAAATCAAAGTGAAAAGTGCAAAACCAAATTTTTTGAAAATCGATAATTTGAACATTTTCCAAAAATTTTCACCAAATAATTTTGAAAAACCACATTTCCTAGTCAATTTTTTCCGAGAAATCCAGAAAAATTGTCGACAAACTCCAATTTCCAAGTATTCTCACCCACTCGTTCATTTTCCACCTATTCATACTAGAATTCTTGGTCTCTCTTCAGTTTTTCGTCAGATTTTTCTTCCATTTTCAGATAATCGTCATGAATTCCAAACCCCCAACCCCAAAATTTCTTGTTATGGCTCACGGAGCATCATTTACCTGGAACTTCGTCTATTTTTCTGATGCGCACCTTATTATACTCCCTTGGGGTGCGGAAATTCGCTGAAAATTGAGGTGAAACTCTTGGAAGTGATGGGAATAGATATGGAAAGTACAGATTTATTGGAAATAGCATGATGACAAAAGAAAAGTTCAAAAATTTGAAAAGTTCTGAAAATTTTCGAAAACTCTCATTTTCAGCACTGAAATTGTCTGGAAATCATGGAAAACTTGATTTTTGCTCAATTTCATTATGAAATTCGTGCTCAGCACCTCTGAAAACCCCTAAAAAACAGTTTCCCGGAATTTTTTGAAAAAAGTTTTCATGGCCTAGTGGATAGTGGCCTTGACTATGGAGCAGAAGGTCAAGGGTTCGAGTCCTCTTGCTGACAGTTTTCTTTTGCCAGAATGAGACGTGCTGAAAAAACAAAAACCTTGAAAATTGAGAAAAAAAAATTTTTTTGTTTTTTTTTTTTTGAAATTTTTTGTCAAAATTTTTGAAATTTTTCGAAAAAAAATTTTTTTTTCAAAACTTTCCAAAATAGCAAAAATAGTGCAAAAAGTCATTCTTCGGTGTTTTTGCAGAGAAAAATTGAGAAAAATCAAATTGTCCCTTCGAAACGAAAAATTTGATTCTCCCTTCTTTTTTCTGAATTTTTTTTCCAATTTTTTTTTGGGGAACACCATTCCAATCTTTCTATTTTTTCTTAAAATTTGCAAAAAAATTTAAAAAAAAAAGAAATCATAATTTTTATCCCAAAAAATTTGCATCAGGAAGCAAAAAAGAAGCACTACAAAAAAAATTATATCCAAAAAATAATAACTTTTACTTTTTTTGTTAATCTTTTTTTTGTTTATCAGTATTATAAGCACGATTATGACGTTTTATAACAAACTTTTTTTTTGAAATTTTGAAAAAAAAATTTTTTTTCGAAAATTTTACTTTTCAAAAAAATCCTCCAATTTTTGTATTCTAGAGCTCAAAAATCAGAATTAAGACATCAAAAACGAGTCAAATCAACAAAAAACCGTTTAAATAATTCAAAATTGTTCAAGTTTCAGGTCAAATTTCTCTACGACGTCAAAAAATAGGATAGGAGTAGGAATAGCTAATCATTTGCTATTTTTACTCTGCTTTTTTCTGTTTCACCTATTTAACTTGATTTTTTTAACTTTTCAGTATGAAATTTGTGTTCTACGGCCTTGAAAACCTCTGAAAATCAAGTTTCCGGAATTTTTTGAAAACATTTTGTGTGGCCTAGTGGATAGTGGTGATGGGTATGGTGCAGAAGGTCGGGGGTTCGAGTCCGGGTGTTGGTTTTCTTTTTTGCTAAACTGTGCTTGATGTTATTAAGAGATTAAAATCAATTTTCAACCCTAAAACGCTTTGTAACTCGAGTTTTGCTTATCTTTTCCACATTTTTGACACTTTTTTCTCTGAAACTAACCTTCAACTTCATTTCATAAATTTTCATTATGAAATTCATATTCTACATCCCGGAAAACCCCTAAAAATTAGTTTTCCCAAAATTTTTGAAAAATTTTCATGGCCTAGTGGATAGTGCTCCCGGCTATGGAGCAGAAGGTTAATGGTTCGAGTCCGGGTGCTGGTTTTTGTTTTTTGCGTTGTTAAGACGTAGTAGTAATTATGATTGGGATGTTGGAAATAAAGTTTTGATAAAATTTCCGAAAATTTTTGAAAAAAAAATTTTTTTTTTCCAATTTTGCCAATGATAGTACAAAAAGATCCCCGAACTTTCAAAAAGAAGCAACAAAAAACGTGAGCTATTCTTTTTCGCACGGACCTCGAAAGAAAACTCGATTTTTGTCTGCGTCTCTCGCATTCTAGTGCTCTCTCGCCTCCATTTTTGGGCTTAATGGTGGCCACGAAACTTTCACACTTCTTCAGATTTCTTCTCAAAATTAAATTCCTCAGTGTTTCCGTTTTCGTTCGGTGAGCAGCAGCAGATGACGTTGACCCAAAATGGATTACGGTAGTTTTGAATAGAACTCGCTAAAATCTCGTTTTTCTCACTTTTTCGATGATCAGTGTTCTTCGTTTTCGAAGTTTTCAAGGTTTTCTGATAGTTTGATAGAGATTTAGTGGTTTTTAGTTATTCTCATATGGGAAAACAAGTTTAACACCCTTGAAAACCCTTAAAAGTCAGTTTTCCGGAAATTTTTGAAAAAAATTTGCATGGCCTAGTGGATAGTGGTGATGGGTATGGTGCAGAAGGTCAAGGGTTCGAGTCCGGGTGCTAGTTTTTGGTTTTGCTACACTTGATATAATGTGTTTTCGCATTCCAAAATGCATGAAAACTTCAATTACCTGAAAATTCCCACTTTTTTGCAGTTTTAGCACTCAAAACTTCCAGAAAACATAGTAAACTTCATTTTTACACATTTTCACTATGAAATTCTCGCTCAGCACCCTTGAAAACCCCTAAAAATCAAGTTTCCGGAAATTTTTGAAAAAATTTCCATGGTCTAGTGGATAGTGCTCTTGACTATGACACAGAAATACAAAAATAGTCGCAAGTTCGAGTCCTCTTGCTGGAAATAGTTTTTTGCAAATTAGAAACGTACTAGAAATCCTATTTTAAAGTAAAAACTTTGAAAAAAATTTTGAAAAAAAATTTTTCTCAAAAAAAAAAATTTTTTTTTCGAAAAATTTCAAATTTTCCAATTCTTTCTCAAATTTTCTGTACACTTGGAAAATACGTGAAACCACTTAAAAATCACTTTTCAACGGTCAATTTGAGCCAAAAAGCTCCATTTCCTGGTGGCGTTCCAATTATATGGTGTCAACTGCCAATTTTCGGAAAAATGTGCACTTTTTAATGGGAATTATTAGAAAAATCATTTTAAAATAGAAAAAAACGAAAATTTAGAAAACAAATAACTTTTTAGGTCTCACATTCATTAAAAATCGTCATTTTTCTCAAAATTTCCCCATTTTTCCCCATTTTTTTAGCACTTTTCCAGTAATTTGTACCAAAAAGTACTAAAATAGACGGAAAACACTTTGTCACAAATTTTATGCGTTTTCACTTTCACTTTTCCTCGAAATTTTGGTCTTTTTCAAAAAAAAATTTTTTTTTCGAAAAATTTTGGAAAAAAAATTTTTTTTGCAGACAATTTCATAAATTATTCTGATATTCGCGCATCTCATTATTCTCCAAAATCGAAAAAAAAATAATGAACATTAAAAAAAAAAATTTTTTTTTTTGAAAAATTTCCGAAAAAACCTATTAATTTTCTCCTTTCTATGTCTTCCGTATTGAATCGGAAGTGAAACTTCATCGAAAATCACCCCGATTTTTGATTTTTACACGTTATTTTCAGATTTTCAGATTTCGTTACATTTCCGCTTCACTTGAATGACGTTCAGAGAGTGACTGAAAGTTCAAAACTCTGATTTTGCAGTTTAGGCATGATTTTGAGCATTATTATTATGAAATTCGTGCTCAACACCATTGAAAACCCCTAAAAAGCAGTTTTCCAGAAAATTTTCAAAAAATTTTGGATGGCCTAGTGGATAGTGGTGATGGGTATGGAGCAGAAGGTCGCGGGTTCGAGTCCGGGTGCTGGTTTTTGTTTTTGCTAGACTGTGTTTGATGTTTATATGATGTTAAAATCAATTTCCTACCCTAAAAAATCTGGGAATTCGAGTTTTCCTCATTTTTGACATCCACTTTCTCTGAAACTCATTTTCAACTTGATTTTTATCAGTTTTCATTATGAAATTCGTAATATATACCCTCGAAAACCCCCAAAAACCAATTTTCCAAAAATTTTTGAAAAAATGTTTCATGGCCTAGTGGATAGTGCTCTTGGCTGAGGATCAGAAGGTCGGGAGTTCGAGTCCCGGTGCTGGTTTTTGTTTTTGCTAGATTGAGCTCGATGTTTTTATGATGTTAAAATCAATTTCCGACTCTAAAAATGCTGGAAACTCGAGTTTTGCTCATTTTTGCCATCCACTTTCTCTGAAACTCACCTTCAACTTAATTTCATCAGTTTGCACTATGAAATTCATAATCTACACCCCTGAAAACCCCTAAAAATCAAGTTCTCTCAATTTTTTCAAAAAAAATTCATGGCCTAGTGGATAGTGCTCTAGACTTTGGATCAGAAGGTCAGGGGTTCGAGTCCTAGGTGTGATTTTTGTCTTTTGCAAGTTTGAGACAATATGAAAAATGTGTTTAGCAGGTTGGAATATGGATTTTGAGAAATTTTTGAAAATTTGTTTTTTTGGAAAAAATTTTTTTTTTTCGTTTTTCTTTAAGTTTTTGCCATTTCTTCCAGGAAGTATCAAAATTGATCAACTAAATTGAAAAATGTGTCTAAATGTCGAAAACCGATAAATTTACACCTTTTCAAGTATTCCACCTTTACCTCCCACCTTCTTCTAAATTCAGAATTCCATATTCAGAATTCAGATATCCCAAATATTTTTCTTCCTTATTGCGACCCCTATCATTATCAAAAAGTGCCCCCTTTTCCCTAAAAACGTCACTTTCCCCGAAGCTCCGCCCCTTTTGTCTGCGTCTCCTCTCTCTCGTCGCTGCCGATTGGGTCGTCGACTCCGCCCACTTTCCTCCTCACTTTTATTCTTCGTTTCAGAAGAAGCACCTCCAGATTCTGAATTTCTCGGAAAAGAAGATGAACAAACTCTGTGTGCTCCTGGTGGTCGGTCTTGTGGCGGTGAACGCCTTTGAGGTGAGTGTTTCGAGTTTTTTTTAACTTTTGGTTGAAGATTTTCAGTGGTTTTTGTGGTTTTCATAGCGTCTTAAGTTAGCAAAAAATGACTGTTAAGAAGAAAAATTGAACTTGGGACTTCTGTTTCCATTTCTGTGCCATAGTCAAGGCCACTATCCACTAGGCCATGAAAAATTTTTCAAAATTTCCGGGGGAACTGATTTTTAGGAGTTTTCAGGGGTGTAGATTACAAATATTGTGTTAAAAAAGTCAGAAAATTGGTTTTAAATAGTGAAAATCAAAATTTTCTATGTTTTTGAGAAAAAAATTCAAAATCTTGACTTCCGAGTACTTGGCAGCATTTCCCATGTCATATTCCTACCTTTTCAAGTCCGCAAAAAATAACTGTCAGCACCCGGACTCGAACCCCTGACCTTCTGCTCCATACCCATCACCACTATCCACTAGGCCATCGGAACATTTTTTCAAAATTTGCGGAAAACTGATTTTTAGGGGTTTTCAACCATTTTAATTACGATTTTCATACTAAAAATGCTCAAAAAGCAAGTTCTCTACCCGAAAACTAAAAATATATATTGTTTCCAAGATAACGTCACACATTCTCGACTAATAGTAAAACGAGAAAACAATTTCATATATACTAGTCGGCGGCGTTGATTGCTTTTATGGCTTAGATTGGCAAAGATTGCGCTAAATTTTTCAATTTTTCACGGCTCCGCGAGCCAAACAAATTCCAGTTTCCAATTTCCACGTTGCACTTTTCTGGTGGGAGCCGAGAAAAAACAAAAACATCGTATTTCCATCAAATTTCCCAAAGACTTCTTATTATTTCCATGTGGGCGCAAAAACGAGCAGAGAAATTGCCTTCGTTCCAAAAAAAAATTTTTTTTTTTGGAAATTTTTCCCCTCACAAAAAGTGTGTCATGGTGTGACAAATAAAGATTTCCTCCTTTTCTATGCTATTTTCTAATTTTGAGCGCCCACAAAACAAAAACTTTCCTTGTTGTGGGATTATATTGTCT
This sequence comes from Caenorhabditis imperialis, assembly GCA_963572205.1. Lineage (NCBI taxonomy): Eukaryota > Metazoa > Nematoda > Chromadorea > Rhabditida > Rhabditidae > Caenorhabditis > Caenorhabditis imperialis. Next base: position 2,201,823 of record OY751542.1, on the reverse strand, counting down.
GGATGAAGACGTCATTTGATGATTTTTGGTTTCATCGTACTAAACCTACCAGAATCCCGGGAAGAAAAAATTTTTGCTCAATTTGACTATGAAATTCGTACTCAGCGTCATTGAAAACCCCTAAAAATCAGTTTTCCAGAAAATTTTCAAAAAAGTTTTGATGGCCTAGTGGATAGTGATGATGGGTATGGTGCAGAAGGTCAGGGGTTCGAGTCCGGGTGCTGGTTTTTAGTTTTGCTGGACTGTTTTTGATGTTTTCATGATGTTTTTGAAAGTTTTGTGCATCAAAAATTGTTATTTTCTGACTTTTTTGTTGATTTGAAGGATGTTACTCGATTTTTGATACCTCGGGGTGGTTTTTTTGGGCCAAACCTCTAAATTTTTCATATAAATAGGTTGAGACATGTCTACTCATCAATTTTTCATCAAACCGATTTCGTGATCTTTTAGAGAATGAAAAAATCACGATAAAGTGTACTTTGAGCACTCCTGGGGTTTGTGATTGGATGTAATCAGAGAATGAGTAATTTTCATCAATTTTCGTTATGAAATTTAGAATCAGCACCCTTGGAAACCCCTGAAAATCGGTTTTCCGGAATTTTTTGAAAAAAATTTTCATGGTGTAGTGGATAGTGCTCTTGACTATGGATCAGAAGATCGGTGGTTCGAGTCCTGTTGCTAACAGTTATTTTTTGCGAACTTGAGACGGCAGGAAAACTATGAAAACTTTTGGAAAAAGTATTGGGAAGTTGGATTTTTCGATTTTTGTCGGATTTTCAGTAGTTTTTTTTTCAGTTTTTTTCAGTTTTTCCCAAATATTTCAATTTTTTGAGCTGAACACCCTTTTTTCCTTCACTCATCACTCATCTTTTGTCACACAACTAAAGTTCCCGATTGAATTTGATCGCTAGAGTGAGCAAGGGGGAAATTTGAATCTATTACATGACGTCTTCTCAACAACTCCATGATTTTATTTTGTTTCTTCTTCAGAAACAGCACTAGTAATCTTTCAAGGAATTACAGGGATTAGAGTGCAAGAGTAGGAATTCTTGGAGAATGAAAATTATGACAAAATTCTGGAAAAATGATAGAAATTGATGGAAAATGGCGTTAAACTATATTTTTGACAATTTTTAACATGAAATTTGTGCTCAGTGACCTTGAAAACCCCTGAAAATCAAGTTTCCGCAAATTTTTCAAAAAATGTTCGGTGGCCTAGTGGATAGTGCTCTTGATTATGGAGCAGAAATTCAAAAAAGTCGCAAGTTCGAGTCTTGGACCTTGAATTTGTTTTTTGCGTGTTTGAGACAATTTCATAATCACTTTTAGATTGTTTGAAGATAATTTTTGAGAAAAATTTTTCTGAAAATTTTGAAAAAAAATTTTTTTTTTTTTCATTTTTTTTGTTTTCAAAAAATTGTTGTTTTTTCAGGATCCGGATCTGGACGCTCTCGCCGAGTTCTGCGGAAAGGAATCGAACAAAAAGTACTGCGATCAAATCGCAGTACTGGCCGCCGAGAATGTGCACAAACAGTATGAGAATCAGGTACGTGCTCCAGAATACTTCAGATGACGTGCTTCTATTGTTTTCAAAAACAATTTGTTCCTTTTTTCAAAAATGAAAAACCAACTAGAAACTAGAGAACAATAGAAAGTCTATTCTGTACTTGTTCCCCAACTTTACTAAAATTCCTGAAAATTCTGAGAAAATGCTCCGGATGTGACTCGTGTGTTTTGATACATATTGTGCACAAAGTGAAAAGGAACCTCGAAAAAACCGGAAACCCGCTTTTTAATGTCAAAGAACACATTTTTTGGGGGATTTGGAATTGTAGTGTTCTGAATTGACCTGAAAACTAGATTTTTAGGTGTTTTTAACATGAAATTCAAGTTCAGCATCTTTGAAAACCCCTAAAAATCAAATTCCCAGAAATTTTCAAAAAAATTTTGCATGGCCTAGTGGATAGTGCTCTTGGCTGAGGATCAGAAGGTTGCGGGATCAAGTCCTCTTGCTGGCAGTTATTTTTTGCCGTGTTAAGACAACCTGAAAATTATAACTTGATGCCCGGAAAGTACAGTAAATCCAATTTCTCGTTCATTTTAACCCAGAGCTCTCAAAAAAACCCTTAGCACTGAGTTTCATTAATTTTCAATATGAAATTCACACTCAGCACCCTCGAAAACCCCCGAAAGTCAGTTTCTCAGAAAATTTTGAAAAATTTTTGATGGCCTAGTGGATAGTGCTCTAGACTATGGAGCAAAAGTGAGGGGCAAAAGTCACAAGTTCGAGTCTTCTTGATGACAGTTATTTTTTGCTAACTTGAGACGTTAAGAAAAATGTAAAATTGAATAGCTAGAATTGATTTTGGGGGAGAAAAAAATTTTCGAAAAAAAATTTCGAAAAAAAATTTTTTTTTTTTTCAAAATTTTGAAAACTATCAATTTTCAATTTCCATGTTTCAGGCCCAAGTCCGAATGGAGAAGCGAAAACCGTCCTTCGTTCGCTTCGGAAAGCGATCCGGCTACCCACCAATGATGGAACAAGAGGAAATGCAGATGGAGAAGAGAAAGCCGTCGTTCGTCCGATTCGGAAGAAAGTAAAACCCTGAATTCTTTAATTTTCCACGTCTCCTGCTCATCTCCATCGTCAACAATTCGTCCACTTTTCTCATTTAGAATCCCGATTTTTGTCCATTTTTCCCCGTCCACTTCCTCCTTTTTCAACAATGTTGATATGTGCAATAAAATGTGTTAATGAAACTGATAAAAGTTGACATGAAAACACAAAGATTAGTTCATTTTTTTTGAGAAGGCAAAAAAGTGATGAATAATTCTGACATTCACGATGAATAGATGAGATTTGGCCGCTTTTTTTGAATAGCGTACGCATTTTCACACTTTCAAAACACTTATCGGATTAATTATTCATAATCGTCCGGATTTTTCATCGAAAAGTTGCTTCCCGGTACTTTTTAAGGGGTTTTTTATCATTTTCAGGTCGTCTCAAGTTGGCAAAAGATAACTGTTAGCAAGAGGATTTGAACCCGTGACCTTCTGCTCCAAAGTCAAGAGCACTATCCACTAGGCCATCGGAGAAATTTTCAAAATTTTCTGAGAACTGGTTTTTAGGGGTTTTTAGTAGTGCTGAATACAAATTTCATGTTAAAAACCGCTGAAAATCAAGTTGAGCAGTACTTTTCAGAGCTCCATAGACTTAACTTTTGGAAAAATGACTTTTCTTATAGTTTCAGAGAGTCTCGTTAACATTTTCAGGTTGTCTTAAGTTAGCAAAAGAAAACTGCCAGCAAGAGGAATCGAACCCCCAACCTTCTGATCCAAAGTCAAAAGCACTATCCACTAGGCCACACACAATTTTTTCAAAAACTTTCGGGAGACTGATTTTTATAGGTTTTCAATGCTGCTGATAACGAATTTCATACTCAAACTTCTTGAAAATAAAGTTTTCATCAACTTTTTCAACCAAAACTTCAAATTTTCCAACTTTTCACTTCTCCCAACTTGTTCCATTGGATTTTGATCTCAGACATGTCTTACATCACAACTTTCTAGTCATAAGAACAAAAATGCTAATCACGATTCGAAATTCGGCGTGAGAAACATTGCCCCAGGGTGATGCTGTTGACAAGTACGAAATGTTGGCAAGGGATTAGAAGTGATGTGTAAAAATGAGTCAAATTTTCTGGTTGCGTGGGTAGAATTGACAGAAAACATGATTTTGAAGGAAGGGGACCTAAAATTTTGAAAATAGATCAAATTAGTGTGTTGAAAATGGAGAATTCTTGAAAAACAGGCATTAGACATTATTTTTATGCATTTTTAATCTGAAATTCGTGCTCAGCATAGTTGAAAACCTATGAAAATCAGTTTTCCAGAAAATTTTGAAAAAATGTCCCGATGGCCTAGTGGATAGTGGCCTTGACTATGGATCAGAAGGTCGCGGGTTCGAGTCCGCTCCCTGACAGTTTTCTTTTGCGGACTTGAGATGTACTGAAAACTTAAATTTGAATATTCCATAGTTCGGTTTTTGAAGGTTTTTCGAATTTTTTTTCCGAAAAAAATTTTTTTTTTCGAAATTTTTGGTGAAAACTATGACGTAGAACACCAAACACCCCACCAATTGGCGAAGTTCAAAACCGGAAGCGAAACGCGTATTCATCGGGGAATTCCGTCAATTTTTGTTTTTCACTTATCAGAACCTGTCAGTTTTGTTCGCCAATAAATCACTGGTGGGTGTGAAATCCCTTTGGGTCCCTACGAAAAAAATATGAGAATATGGTGGTTAATACGGGGGGAAGGAAATGTCAATTTTTGAGCGACATCTGGAGATTCTCAATTCTGAAGACGTCAGGGGCATTTATTTCTTTCGCGTCTTTTTTTGGGCCATTGAGGGGTCTGGAAGCACTTTTAGTACGTCTCAAGTTAGCAAAAGAAAAATTTCAGGGAGAGGACTCGAACCAGCAACCTTCTGCTCCAAAGTCAAGACCACTATCCACTAGGCGATGCAATTTTTTTTTTGAAAAATTTGCGAGAACTTGATTTTTAGGCGTTTTCAACATAGTTGAATTTGAATTTCCCATTGAAAACCGCTGAAAATCAGTATGAGCAGCTTTTTTCAGAGCTCTGGAGACTCAAAGTTCGATTAAATGACTTTTCATGAACTTTCAGAGCAGCTAGATATTGTTTTCAGCACGTCTCAAGTTTGCAAAAAATAACTGCTAACAAGAGGACTCGAACCCGCAACTTTCTGCTCCATAGTCAAGGACACTATCCACTAGGCCATCGGAGCATTTTTCAAAAATTTCCGGGAAACTGATTTTTTTAGGTTTTCAATAGCGCTGAGCACGATTTTCATGTCTAAAAATTGCTAAAATCATTGCAAATACAATTTCCTGGCATTGGAATTCAAAACATCCAAAAATATGTCGAAAACTGTCACAATGTTCGAAAAGTTGATAAGAAGCGTCGTTAAAACTTGTCAACAATGCAGAATAAATGTTTTATTTACTTTGTTCCAACACTTTTGCCACATAACTCGAGAATTCCTGAAAAATATGGAAAAAGTACCTGAAACACCTGAAAACAGTGAAAAACCATTCTACAAGACTTCAAAACCATGATTTTCAGCTCTCTTCATTCCCGCAAAACAAATTCCAGCAAAAAACCAGCACCCGGATCCGAACCCCCGACCTTCTGCACCTCAACCAAGGCCACTATCCACTAGGCCACCCAAAATTTTTTCAAAATTTTCCGGAAAACTGATTTTTAGGGGTTTTCAGACGTGCTGATTCTGAATTTCATACTCAAATCAAGTGAAAACCATTGTTTCATGGTGAAATATGATGTCTGACTCATATTCACCCCCTCAAAAGTGGGTGAGGAAGTCGGTGGGAAGGTTGGGAGGTTCTTAAAATATTTTCAGCATTATTGTCACCTCGCGTTTTATTTGCTCTTTCCCTGTGCTACAGAATAAGAATATAGAGGAGGTGGAGACGGCACACTGATAGCGCGTCGTTGGCACCGCCCGTTATCAGTTAGTCGAGCATCCACCTCCAACAACTTTTTAATGGCCGTTTTGTGCACACTTTTTGTCTTTTCATTATGTTACGGGATTGTATATAAAATTGAATTGAAGTTGAAAAATTTTTGGAAAAAAAAATTTTTAGAAAAAAAAAATTTTGAAAAAAAAAAAAAAAAAAATTTTTTTTGCTCAAATCAAAAAAATCCACCTCGTAGAATCGAACCCTCTTCCTATTTCCTATCACCACCGCACTTTACCACTTAACCATCTTGCAGAACATGGGCGATTTACAAGTCGACCTGAACGCGGCGCTCGTCGCCGTCAAAAAGAAGTGCGTGGACCTGGAGGAGACGGTGCGACGTGAGGATTTGGTGAGTGCACACTGACAGGCTACAGTAACCCAATAACTCTTTAGAAGCCTCAAAACCGTGGGCGTGGCTATCTGGGAGTTAAGCGGTACATTTATGCATTGACCACCAAGAACAATGAGGTGAGTCAGTTTCAAATTCCGACCGAAAAATTTTAGTTATCAGTGAATATTAAAGAGTAAATAGAAAGAAAAGGTTGTCGTGGTATTTGAAAAATGATGACGTGGCAAATTACAGCACGCACTGAACCGTCGTGGGCGATCACTGACGAGGGTCTACGTGGAGCAGAAGTTTTATCGATCGGTACGTTGATGGGTTATTGATTGATTTGGTTGAAAATGATTTGGTTGGCACAAAAAGCAGTAAAAGTCACTAACAGTTCAGATTTTTTAGTTCATTGATATTGATATGATGGTTCTTGGCTTCATAGTCAGTGGCTTCATAGTGAAATTTTTCTTGTTGCACAATTTGCATCATAACTTTGTTCATTGAAAAGCTATCAAAAAGTTGTCAACTAGTGAAATATTCAGCGTTAAATTTTCTATCTAATGATTGTTTCAACTATGCTGTAACTTGATTTTAAGCCGAGATATTCAATGTTCCAAATCCGAGCTTCTCTAGATGACCCAAACCGGTACTCGATTTTGCTGAACGTTTTTTTCAGCTGCACCCATTTTCTGCATAATATCTAAACATTTCATGACTCAGAAAAACTAATAAGCTTTACAACGTAGTTTATCATTTCTCATTATCTGTATTTTGAGCCGAGTTATGAGCGAACTCGTGGAGGGTAGTTTTTGACCAACTGACGGTATGCAGATTTTTCGTTTTTCCCCTGGATTCAGGTGTTGCTTTTAGTTAGTGATAATTGTTGTTAAAATATGTAGAATCTGGTGTAGAGCAAAATGTACTTTACAGAATTTGATTATCTGTAAAACTGATAAAGTTATGAGCGAAATTGTGAAGGGTACTTTTTGACCTCCTATCGATAATAAAATTTTTCTCGTTTCTCCTAGACTCCAGTTTTACTTCTAGTTTGTGATGCTTGTTATTAAAATGTGCAAAATCTGGTGTAGAGCAAGATGTAATTTACAGAATTTGATTATCTGAAAAATGAACAAAGTTATGAGCAAAATTGTGAAGGGTACTTTTTGATAGTTTTCAACAATTTTCTTCTCTATCAGATTGCAAATGTGATTTCCAACTAGGTCTACTTTACCAGTGAACACTAAGCTAACATCAAACCTCTTCCAGAAATCCGTGCCCACCCCCGACCAAGTGCAACGCCTCGAAGACTGCACCCAGGACTATGGCCCGAACGGCGAGATGCGTCTCGAGTTCACCGAGACCGTCGTGGCCCCCATCGAGGAGCTCATCAAAGAGGACCAATCCCACCAGTTCGTAGTCTCCCAACGCCTCCCCCAAGGACACGCTGAATGGGATCACGAACTCGCCGTCTTCGAGGAGGACGGCGCTTCAGGCCTTCTAGAGGACCGTACCCTGACAGTTCGCGCTGGAGACCACCCGTTCAACCTGAATCAGTTCAGTGAGAACGCCGAGGAGATCAGCTCACGGATCGCCGAGTTCTTCGGGAGCCATCGGGAAGAGGAAAATCGCATCAGGTCGCGGGAGATGTCACTGAGCGTGCATCCAGTCTACCACGACGATCTGGGCAACGGCGCCTACACCTCGTTCGGCATGAGTCGCTCCAAATCCGTCGGCAATGTGCACCAAAAAGACCCTGTACCAGTGCCCCGACTAGAATCGATTCATAAAACTACAAACTCACTGAGCAACATCTTCACAGCTCAAACCCGCCACGACCACGACTCCAAATACGGTCACTATGTGACGGGGTACGGACAGTTTGGTGTGGCATCATTGCCGCCGCCAAAGAATGCAGAGGTGATGCCGAAGATGCCAAAGCGCGAGGAGCACGTCTACGCGGAGCCAATTGTGAATCGTCGGGATACGGTGATATTTAAGCCGAAGGAAACGGTGGAGGCTACGAACACCTCAGTGAGTCATACCACCACCAATGTCGAGAAGTTCGCGAGCACTTATGAGCGCAAGTATGATTTCAAGTAAGTTTCTATTCTTCTAAAGGATCTCAGAATTCCAATCAATATTCAATTCCAGAACCACATTCCCGCCTGGCGTCGAGCTTCCCGAAGGCTACCACGACTACTACGACCCTTCCAAGTTCATGTTCTTGGACTCCCAGGGCTACTATCAGGGCAATATCACCCGCCCACTTCACTACACCTATGGAAGGGGAGAGTTCGAGCTCTATTCGGATTATTCCGGATCGAGAAGAGCGAGCCCGATGCCTCCCGTGGAGCCTGAGCCGGAGCCCATTCCAGAGCCAGAGCCAGAGCCCATTAAAGAGCCAGTCTACGTGGTGCTCCAAAGAACCCAGGACCTTCCCAAGCATGACACCCATTTGACGTTCTCTTATCCTGACTATTATGACCAGAGATCCAGAATCATTCTGAGCCACACCAAGGACCCCGAGCATCTCGTCTTCGATGCTCCGGCTCATCCGGAGTACTACGACAACGCGGCACGCATCATATTGCACTATACCCATGACCTGGAGCATCAGGAGTTCCACGTGGCGCCATTCCCCGAGTACTATGACCTGGCGACACGCTACCCGGTGCTCCATCGCACAGAAGACATTGTCCACGACGCGATTCTGATCAATGAGTATCCCGCCTATAAGCCGTATGAGGTGCAGGAGGTGTTGATCGATCTGGATGAGGAGCCGATCTACGATGAGATCTACGAGCCGGTGCTCCCGGTGCTCCATTATCATCATGACATTGAACACGTTGTGTACCTCCCCGAAGTGCCCTACTATCCACCACCACCACCCCCAGTCACACCACCACCATCCCCGCCGCCACAAGAAATCCATGTCGCCATCCCAGTGCAAGTGATTCCGGAGCCACCAATTCCCGCCGAACGTCACTACGATGAGCTTTATATCGGACAGGAGGCGTTGGATGTGTCGGTGAGCCCCACCTTCGGGCAGGTCAATGATCAGAAGAACCTGGGACTGGAGAAGTCGGTGCACGATCGGGTGCGCGAGATGGAGGCGTCGATGCGGAGCGATGAGAGGATGAGGTTGGAGGAGGAGGAGAAGAGAAGACGTTACGAGGAGCGGCAGTTGGAGATTCGGGAGGCGAGATTGGCGGAGGAGATGGCGTACAATGCGTATGAGGAGGTGGAAGAGAGTGAGTTGGAGGGAGAGGGATGGGAGGGGATGGAGGTGGGGATAATGAGAAGGAAAATAGGTAGGAGAAGAGCATCTACACCTTCCTCACCTTGCAAGATCAAGTGTGAGAAGAGGAAGAAGCCGAGTCGTGAGTTCTCACAGTAGTAGAGAAAGTAGAGTAGTCCTTAGGAAAGCATGGTGATTTTGGTTTTGTAGTTCTTGCAGTTCGGTAGACTTCAGTAGTGGTTTCTATAGTAGTGGTAAGTAAACTAGTGGTTACTGTAGTTCGACCAGTAGTGATTAGCCTTTGCAGTTCTTACTGTTCGGTAGGCTTTAGTAGCGATTATTAAAGTAGTGATTATTACAATAGTGGTTACTGTAGTTCTACCAGTAGTGATTAGGTTTTTTAGTTCTTGCAGTCCGGTATGCTTTAGTAGTGGTTTCTATAGTAGTGGTTATTAAGGTAGTGGTAATTGTAGTAGTGGTTGCTATAGTAGTGGCTCGACCAGTAGTGATAACTTGAGTAGTGGTTTCTATAGTAGTTTCTATAGTTGCAGTTCTTGCAGTTTGGTAGGCTTTGGTAGTTGTATTTAGAGTAGTAGTTGCTGTATTCCAACCAGTAGTGATTAGGTTTTGTAGTTCTTGCAGTTCGGTAGGCTTCAATAGTGGTTGCTATAGTAGTGGTTATTGAAGTAGTGGTTACTATAGTTCTACCAGTAGTGATTTGGTTTTGTAGTGCTTACAGTTTGGCTTCAGTAGTGGTTACTGTAGTTCTACCAGTAGTATATTTTGTAGCTCTTTCAGTAACCCTTCCAGTAGTGGTTTGTTCTTGATCTAGCTAGCACCATTTATAGCTTTGAGTAACTTCTGACTTTTTCTGTAGTGACCTAACTTTTCTACAGGAAAAATCACCCCGGCTCCTCAACCCATTCAAGTCCCTGACGCTTTCATCATCCCTGACAAACCGAAACGCACCTGGCAACCACCGCCAAAGGAGGAGATCCAGCTCGACGAGCATGAAGATAGTGAGTTCTACACCCTTTCCCACCCTTCCACACCAATCTTCCAGAACCCCTTGGCCCCGTAATCTTCCACGAGCTCATCTACCAGCAAGGCATCCTCCGTCGCAAGTACGAGGAGGAGCAGCGTGTCACCACTCGCCCCGTCGCCCACCCCGTCTCTCGCGCCACTTCCCGCCCGAGCACCCCCGGTCCCGAGTTCCGTGAGATCGACTTCCCGCGGTTGGATGAGGTGGCGTCGCCACGTGGGCATGCGGATTCTGCGGGTAATGTGGATTATGTGCAGAAGCACATCGAACGGTACAATGCGAATGATGGTGAGGGTGAGATGGTGTGGATAGGGTGTAATGGTGTGGAGTTTTCAGCGCAAGATTCTACGGAGATTCGGCAGCATGCGCATGTGAATACCGTCAGTGCGGAGCACCAACACCAAGTGCACCATGAGCAACACCACCACCACACCCAGGAGCAACACCACCACACCCACAGCGACAGCGTGGTCTACGACGAGCCATCGCGCGATGTGGTGTACGACATTCCTCACGATGAACACCATCACCACCACCACCACCACCAACACCACGAGCACACCACAGTGACACGCCAAATTTCCGACGAAGAAGAGCAGCGGCTCGAGCAGCTCAAGCTCCAGAAAGAGGCCGCCGAGCTGCAGTATCAGTTGGCGCAGACGAATCTCGCGATTCGTCAGATGAGCAAGTCGAACAAGTGGAGTGAGGAGCACAAAGAGCACAAGGAGCACAAGAGCGAGTCGGTGGTGACCACCACCACGACGTCGGTGTTGCACCATTCGAATTCGCTGAACCGGCAGAATATTCCGGCGCCGTTGACGATTCAGAATGGGAATAGTGAAATGCGGCATTCGAGTCATGGTGAGTGGGGTGGGAGGGATGGGAGTTAGAGAGTAGACGCAGATGGTTAGAGAGAGGGGGAGAAAGAGAGAGAGAGAGAGAGAGAGAGAGAGAGAGAGAGAGAGAGAGAGAGAGAGAGAGAGAGAGAGAGAGAGAGAGAGAGAGAGAGAGAGAGAGAGAGAGAGAGAGAGAGAGAGAGAGAGAGAGAGAGAGAGAGAGAGAGAGAGAGAGAGAGATAGAGAGAGAGAGAGAGAGAGAGATAGATAGAGAGAGAGAGATAGATAGATAGAGAGAGAGAGATAGATAGAGAGAGAGAGAGAGAGAGAGATAGATAGAGAGAGAGAGATAGATAGATAGAGAGAGAGAGATAGATAGAGAGAGAGAGAGAGATCAGGTTGAGAGTGTAGACGCAGAGAGTGAGAGAGATAGATAGTGAAGAGAACATGGACTAGAGAAGAGACGCAGAGAGTGAGACGACTAGAGATCAGTTCTAGAGAGTAGACCTAGAGACGCAGAGACAACTAGAGATCACTAGAGATCTGCTCTTGAGTATAGGCGCAGAGAAACAGACGGCTAGAGACCATTAGAGATCCGCTCTTGATAGTAGACGCAGACAACTAGACGACTAGAGATCATCTATAGAAAGTAGACGCAGAGATTGAGACGACTAGAGATCAGCTTTAGAGAGTAGGCGCAGAGAAACAGAGACAACTAGAGACCACCCTTTGAGAGTAGACAAAGACATCATTTTTCTAGAACTCCACCATGTTCACTACTCTGATGAGGCGGAGAACCACCAACATCACCAACATGAACACCATGACGTCCACCATCAACACCATGAACATCACACCCACCACCAACACCAACACCATGATGTCCACCATCAACACCATGAACACCACCACCACCAGGACCTCGACCACCACCACCAACAACACCAACTCCGCACCACCAAATCGACGACCTCCCTCGAGTACGCCCCCCTTCATGTCGGTCATGTCAAAAACTTGGCGCTCAAGTTCAAGTAAGCCTTTCACCCACCACTATACCCTTCACCCACACCATTCTTTGCAGCAAGGTGGACGAGAAGCCGATCACCACGGAGCAGGTGATCTACCGGATTCGCGCCGCGCCACCGGGGCATCATTTTCAGCAGGGTACTGTACTTTTTTATTGATTTTTAGAAAATTTTCACCATAATATTTTTAGAAATCAAGCCCCGCCCACGCTCTTTGCCACGTGTCCCCATGGATGAGGTGGAGCTCCATGAGCACGGAGGACAGGATCATTTGACACGTCATCATCACGAGCAGCAGGAGCAGCAGGAGCATCGCGAACATCATCATCAGATCGGAGGAGGAGTCACGGTGCATCGTGGAAGTGAGCACATTTTCATTGTGAAATTTGTATTCAGCATCCTCGAAAACCCCTAAAAATCAGTTTTCCGGAAAATTTTGAAAAAATTTTGCTTGGTCTAGTGGATAGTGGCCTTGACTATGGATCGGAAGGTCGCGGGTTCAATTCCTCTTGCTGATAGTTTTCTTTTGCGGACTTGAGACGTGCTGAAAAATATATTGCGATGCTCTGAAAGTTAAGGAAAAGTCATTTTATCGAGCTTTGCGTCCCAGGATCTCTGAAAAGTGTTGCTCATACTGATTTTCAGCGATTTTCAACATGAAAATCATAATCAGCACTACTGAAAACCCCCCAAAATCAGTTTCCCGGAAATTTTTGAAAAATGCTCCGATGGCCTAGTGGATAGTGCTCTTGACTATGGAGCAGAAGGTTGCGGGTTCGAGTCCTCTTGCTAACAGATTTCTTTTGTGAAGTTGAGACGTTCTGAAAAATATAATTTCCACTTGAAATTGTGAAAGAAAAAATTTTTTTGGGAAAATTTTTCCAAAAAAAAATTTTTTTTTCCAAATTTTTTTTCAAAAATCTCAATTTCCAGCCACCCATCACACCACTCACTACTACACCAACACCGACGATGATACACCAATCAAAGTGCGCAAGGTGTACAAGGCGCAGGAGGACACGTCGATGCTCTCGCCGGTCTCGATGACTCACGACGAGCCGTTGTACGATGTGCCTAATTAATTAATTTGTTAACTGATTAGTTAATTGGTTAATTAATTATCCTACTTATGATAATCATCTAGTCAATTATCGTTTCCCAATGCGTTTTTCAAATGTTTTTTGTCATTTCGTAGGTCCTTGATGACTTTTTTTGATTTTTAATAAAGGTTTCAATATTACACCAAAAAACACCAAAAAACACCAAAAACACCCAAGAGCGATTTCAGTGTCGATTTACGAGGATTACTGTACTTTTGCGTCCAAACTGTTTTAAACATCAAAAACCACCCAAAAAAACCAAAATACACCAAAAAAATCACCAAAAAACACCAAAAACCACCAAATTCACTAAAAACCACCGGAAAACACAAAAAAAATCACCAAAAAACCACCAAAAATCCACCAAAAACACCAAAAAAACACCCAAAAAACACCAAAATCCACCAAAAAACACCAAAATCCACCAAAAATCGACCAAAACCCCACCAAAAACACCCAAAATCCACCAAAGAGCCATTTTAGTGTCGATTTACGGGGGTTACTGTACCTCAAATTGGCCTCCAAAATGTCTTTTTCAAGTTTAATAAAGGTTTCACAAAAATTACACCAAACATTCACCAAAACCCATTAAAAACCCACCAAAAACACCAAAAATCCACCAAAGCGCCATTCTCGTGTCGATTTACGCTGGATTACTGTACCCTAACTTTGTCTCCAAAATGTTTATACACATCCCTTCTCTCCCCTTTGTATCCCATTTCTCTTCCCGCCGATCGGCGCGCGCTCGTCAACAACTCCCCCACTTTCTCTGCGTCTCCTCCCTCGGCGCACTCTCTCCGTCTGACTCTCGCCTTCTCTGCGTCTCTCGCCCCCTCACTGGAGGAGGGGAACAGAAACAGAAAGACATACGGCTTGAAAATGAGAATAAAATGGGAGGGGAGCGAGAGAGAGAGGAGGCGCTACGGAGGGCGCAGAGAAAAAGAGGAAACAAGTGTGTCTCGTCGTCTGCGTCTCGTGTAAACTTTTCTCTCTTTGCGAAAGGGAACCACGGGCTTGATGAATTGAGTGCACGCTCCCTCTCGCTCATCCCCTTCTCATTATATAGTGATGCCACGTGGCAGAGGCTTTTCTGGAGAAATTTTTTGATCTACAGTTGTTTTTTTTTCATGTTTTTACCTCCCCTGACCTCGAAAATCATTTCCAATAAAGTGTTCCCCATCATTTTTATGCTTCTTTATCCAAAAATAATCACGCAAAAATGAAACGATACCAGTGGGAATCGAACCCCTGGCCTTCTGCACCATAGCCAAGGCTGCTATCCACTAGGCCATGAGATTTTTTTTCAAAATTTTCTGGAGAACTGATTTTTAGGGGTTTTCAAGGGTGCTGAGCTCGAATTTCATGTTGAAAACTGCTGAAATTCGGTGTGAGCAGCACTTTTCAGAGCACTGGGGACCCGAAGCTTGATAAAATGGATTTTCTTGTGATTTCAGAGCAGCTCATTTTCATTTTTAGGTGCTCTCAAATTGGCAAAAAAATAACTGTCAGCAAGAGGACTCGAACCAGTGACTTTCTGATCCATAGTCAAGAGCACTACCCACTAGGCCATGAAAATTTTTTTCAAAAATTTCCGGGTAACTGATTTTTGGAGGTTTTTAAGGGTGCTGAGCACAAATTTCATGGTTAAAACTGTCTTTTTAGAGACTTTGGACAGTTTTCCGATGAAATTTCAAGTTTTACATGGAAAAATAGCAATTTCCAATGTCAATTACCTTCTTGACCTTGTAAAACTTCAACTTAACCTAACCACTTGTAAAATGTCAAAAAATTCAGTTTTTAGGTTATCAAAAATCGAAAAATTGAAAAAACCCATAAAACTCATTATGCAAATACTGATATCAAAGCATCAAAATTTGTATAGAAAATGCAAACAAACGCACTTTTACTACCCTTTTTCCAACTTTTTCCAACCATTTTTGAGCAAAAAAGTGTTTTTGTTTTCTATTTTTTTGTTTTTTCTCTTCTCCCTCCCATTTTTCGCTGTTGATTGACACAAATTCGTCCCGAGGGACCGAAAGTGTTTTTTTCGGAATTCCCCCCTCTATTCACATCTATAAATGATGAGAAAAAGAGGGCGACACAAACACAAACCGACATTTTTTCTTTTCGGTTCTCCCTTTTGCCATGTTTTTTGGAAGTTCCGTTCCCAAAAAACAGATTTATATGGTGTTTGATATATGGCTCGTCTCTGGGGATTTTTTGTTTTTTTTTTTTTGGTTTTCTATGGGAAATTGTGATTTTCACCCATTAGACTTCAAAATTTCAAATTTTCAACATGATTTTCAGAATCTGCATAGTCGATTCACCGTAGAGACTAATTTTCAGCGAAATCGGAGCATGTGTCGTCAGGTGTGGTGTTTGGTGTGTGTGTGTGCATTGCGGACCAAACATCTCACCTGACGACAATTGCTCAGATTTCGCTGAAAATTGGTGGATAGGGAGAACTGAACATGGAGATTCTGAAAATAACACGAAAAACTGGAAATTTTGATGTCTAGATGGAGAAAATCACAGTTTTTACTTTCAGAACTTCGAATTTCAAAAAACTAACATGATTCTCAGAATCCCCGCATTTCAATTACCCTACCCACTACTTTTCAGCATTTTTGAAGCAAATTTCGTCAGATACAGTGTATAGTCCGCAATGCACACCAAACACCATACCTGACGACACTTTTTTCAAATTTCCTGAAAATTGGTGGATAGGATAAATCAACCAAGTAGATTCCAGAAATCACACTAGAATTTCAATAGCTCCAAGTCCAACCTCATTTTTCTGAAAATCAAAGGTTTCTCCCCCCCACACGAAAACAATTTTCATGTCATATAAACGCATAAATCTCCGAGAAGGAGAGATTAATTTCTTGCCCGCGAGACACGATGGCTATCGGATTTCGCCGTTTCCGATCCGACCCAGGTGAAAATAGTTTTCGCCCAATCTTGATCCAATTTTCAATGTTTCACTCGAAAATTTTGCCTCATTTCGATGTGGAATCGATTTCTTCCCGCTTTTGTTCGCGTAATAAGATTATGTGCAAATAGGCGAGCCACTGAGCACAAGTAAACATTTTTTCGCCTTTTTTGGCTCTGCGAAGCTCTTTTTTGGGGGGAGAGGGGAGAAAACTGAAAAAAACAAGTTTTCTTACTTTTTTTTCTTCAAACTTCCTAGAAATGTCTTCCAAAACATCTAAAACTACGTATTATTCACTTCCTCACTCTAAAACAAGTTAGCAAAAATGAAAAACCAGCACCCGGACTCGAACCCCTGACCTTCTGCACCATACCCATCAGCACTATCCACTAGGCCATGTAAAAAATTTTCTGGAAAACTGATTTTTATAGGTTTTCAAGGTCGTAGAGCTCGAATATCATATTCTTATCCCTTAAAATTCACTGTTTCTCGAGAAAAATGTCCTTCTTAAAGTGCTCCCCCCTTTTTGCATCGTAAAAAAGTCAACCAAATGCAAAAAAGCGAGAATGTGTGCAACCGGAAACGCGTCGTGCTCCCCGCTTTTCGAACGCACTTTTACACAATTTTGTGTATACGATTTTCCTATTTTTTTTGTTGGAAGACGAAAACTGATACTTTTTTGCGTCTTCTGATTCAGAATTCGTTCCCTTTTTATGGCTTTGTTTACTCTTGACATGTCTTCTTCTTCTTCTTTTCGGTTACTTTTTGAAACCCAACATTTTTTAAACCTACTTATTCCAGAACATGCCGGATTTGGATCTCAACGGTGTGAACGGCCTCTCAGATCGGTCGGATAGTCTGAAAGCGGAAGAGGCGAATGCTCTCCGCGAGTGGGACCCCAAAGCTCTCATCCGATCACTCTACGAGATCTCCTATGAGCCGCGCGTCGAGACCAAACGCAATCGGTTCATCACCATGGAAGGACATGTGGAGGTACTGTACTTTTTTGTCCCGCTTTCTCAAGGGGACTCCAAAATTTGAACGTAATACTCAATATTTGCTCCTTTGCACGGAAATCTTTAGTAAAAGGCGAAAGATTTTCACGGTCAAATGCAGAGGAACCAGAGTTGGAAATTGGGGAAATGCGGGAGGAGGTCACTCGGCGCATGGACGGACACCTCGCGGGTTCCGACCACCGCTATGGTTTGCACAGGGGGCGGGGTTTCGTGGAAGGAATTGATTTTTTTGAATTTTTTTTTTTGCAAATTTAGAAAGCCTAAATTGCGATAATTGAATCCAACTAAGTACGCAATTAACTAATTACACTAATTGTAATTAAATACAATCCTATTAAAATTCAAAATTCTCCAGGTTCCCGCCGACGAAACCACAAAAGCGGATGGACTCGACAACGAGGGATGGATGAAGCAGTACATCCGGATGAAAGAAGGACGTCTTCAGATCTTCGCCACCCATTATGCTGGTGAAGCAGCCGCCCAGGAACTCATTCTTTCTGGAGCCGATGTGGATGCGAATAAGGACGAGAGAACGCTGACGATCCATGGCGGAAGGGAACACGTCAAGTACTACTGCAGGTGGGTGGTTCTTTTGGACAACGGGGCTTGGAATTGGTGGATTGACGCACAATTCTGAAGGGGAGCGTGTTTTCGACGCAGTCTTATACTGAAAAGCGTGTTCTTACGCACATTCTCATTGAAAAGCGTGTTTTTAATCATTTTTCTGATTTGGGGCGTGTTTCGACGCAAATTCTCATTGGGAAGCGTGTTTCGACGCACTTTTTCCGAGAATATCGTGTTTAGACACACTATTCCAAAATGAAGCGTGTTTGAACGCATTTTTCAATGAAAAGCGTATTTCCGACGCACATTCTCATTGAGAAGCGTGTTTCAACACACTTTTTCAGTGAAAAGCGTGTTTTGACGCACATTCTCATTGAGAAGCTTGTTTCAACGCACTTTTCTGGTCAAAAGTGTGTTTCCGACGCACATTCTAATTGAGAAGCGTCTTTCCAACGCACAATCTTCCTGAGAAGTGTATTTCCGACGCACATTTTCATCGAGAAGCGTGTTTCAACGCATTTTCCAACAAAACACCTCTTTTCCCCCCACATTCTCATTAAAAAGCGTGTTTTCGACGCACAATCCACCCATAAAACGCATTCTCTACGCGCCACCAAAAACTCCCATTCTTCCAGAGTCCCATCAGCAGTCTTCGACAAATGGCGTCAATCCTTCCTCTCCCACTGCGCCTCCTCCCTCATCGACGCCTACGTGAAACCGATCCCCCGCGCGTTCCAACACCTCACCGAACGCGTCCTGCTCCTCGAGCTCGGCTCGTGCTCCATCCGAGCCGGTGTGCTCACCACGGAGCCCTCCCTCCCGCAATGCTTCTTCCCCGCCATCGGAGTGCGCACCGATGACGGACGAGTCATTGTTGGCGAGGACGCGTATCGGCCCGATGTTCGGCATAATGGAGATTTCGTGAGACCGATATCGGCCACCGATCCGTCGGTGGAGAGGTACTCGATTGATCGCGAGGTGCTGAGAGCTGTCATCGACAAAGTGGTCAGCGAGCTCAAGGTGGAGCCGTTCAAGTATAAAGTGCTGCTGTCGATCCCGCAGAACATTCCGACTGCGTTGATTGGGGAGCTGCTGCAGATTTGTCTAGAGGATGTGCAGTTGCAGGTGAGTCAGATGAAAATTGAAGGAAAAATTCCTCTGATAGTCTAGAAAGTGCACAAGAAAACTGGTTCCGACTGAAAAACACTTGAAAATCGAAGAAAACTAGTCACTGATCAAATAAGACCTAGAAAAACACAAAAAAAAACTCGACATCGTTAAATGACCGAGAAAATCTTCGTAAATCTAGTCCCCCAATAGAAAATCACTAGAAAAGAACCTAAAATTGGATACAAAGCAGAAAACCCCCCAAAAACTATAGAAGTCTGTCTGATGGCCTAGAAAACCGAATAAGGTGGGGTTGAAGACGTCAAAAACTGAACAAAACTCATTTTTATAGAGAAAAACGCTATATTTCATTAAATGACCTAGAAAATCTGCGGAAAACTAGTCCTTCTCCGGAAGACAGTTTGTACTTTCTCCAAAATGCAGAAAAAAAAACCCTAAAAACTTGAAAATCGCATCACATGGCCTAGAAAACCCAAAAAATTGCTCAAATGACTTCAAGATTGGAAAAAAGCAAGTTTTTATCGAATAAAACATTATACTTCATTAAATGGATTAGAAAATCGGTGGAAAACTAGTCTCTCAACTAGCCATTCTTTTGGATAACTTCAAAATCGCATCACTTGGCCTAGAAAATCCAACAAAGCTGTGCAAAAGAATTCCAGCTTGAGGAAAAACTATGTAAACTAGTCCCTCAACTAGTCATTCTCCTGAAACACTCTAAACTTCCTCCAAAACCATTCCAAAACCCTAAAATTCCATGAAAACTTCCAAAATCACAACTCATGGCCTAGAAATCCACCCGACCGAACTACTTCCAGGCGGCCGCAATAACCCGCCAGCCATCGCTGATCCTCTACGCCTACGACGTCACCACAGGAGTCGTCGTCGACATCGGAGAACGCGTGAACATCGTCCCAGTCATCGACGGATACGTCGTCGAAAGCGCCATCTGCTCGATTCCCTACGGCTCTCAACAAATGGGCGATGCTCTGCGCACCTCACTGAGCGCTCGCAATAAGGGGCTCTTCGGATTTCAGAGCCCCGTCGAGAAGCTCATACTGAGATATGCTATGGAGCAGGTTAGCCCAAACTTTTGGCTAAAAAAATTCTTCTGAATGTAATTTTCCTGAAATTCAGACGATTTACGTGCCGGAAGACTACGAAAAGGAGCAGAAGTCGGAGAACAAGGAAGCGAGAATTTCGCTGGACGCCTTCAACCCTGCACCGGGAATGCAGACGCGCTTCGACATCGACAGCTCGCGGTTTCTGTGCACCGAGGGACTGTTCAAGCCGAAAAAGTGGGGTCTCGACACGAAAGGACTGCATCAACTGATTCATGAGGCTATTCTGCAGAGCCCTATTGATAGTCGGAGGACACTTTATAGGTTAGTGAGCTATGGAGCATGATTTCGAGGGAAAAACTAGGAAATTTATGAAAAATTGTGCATTTTTCGACTTTTTGGCTCAAAAATTAGGAAAAAAGTGCTCTAATCACTGAACTTTCAGTCATTTCTGGTGAAAATCAGTGAAAAAGCCAAATTGTGAGGGATTTTTCGTTAAAAATTATCAAAATTTCTCATTTTCCAAGATTTCGAGCAATTTAGAGCACTTTTGACTCTAAAATGAGCTCTTTTCCCCCAAAATGTTCACTCAAAATCAGTGATTTTACCAATTTTTCAGTGAAAAGCAGTGAAAAAACAAAATTTTCGGGATTTTCCATAGAAAACGGCGAAAATTCTCATTTTCACAAGACTCGGAGCAATTTTGACTCCAATGGGCTCAAAATGTGCTCCTTTTCCCCTAAAAACCATCAATTTTTACAGAAACATCTATTTGGCCGGCGGAGCATCCCTTATGCCCGGATTGGCGGAGAAATTGGAGCAAGAGCTGTCGACGGTGGTGCCAAACACCATTCACACCCAGGTCAACATTAGTCCGTGGCGGTACAATGCTGCCTATCTTGGAGCTCAGGTATTGATTTTTAAGCAATTTTTGGTGAGAAAATGCTTATTTTGAGCCAGAAAAGAGCAAAAATGCCTAATTTTGACTCAAAATACCATAAATTGTACTGTTTCTAAGGATTTTCGACAAATAAAGCTCATTTTTCTGAGTTTCCAGCTTTTTGAACCGAAAAATTCAGAAAAATCAGCTCCACTCGATGAAAATGTGCTCTTTTTCAGTATTTTCCCCCAGAAAACACCATTTTTCAATTTCTCATTCCTATTTGATTTTCAGATCGTCGCTTCTGCATCAACCTTCGAAGATCAATGCATTACGCTGAAACAACTGCCTAAATTTCTCGCACAACTTCAATCTTCCTCTTTTTAACTCGATTTTTTCTCAATTTTGAAAAAATCCCCTGAAAAACGACAAATGATAATCAAAATCTCTCGCTGCTTTTTTTCTTGTTGTTGTAGAACTCGCTTGTCTAGCACATTTTTCGCCCTTTCAAGAGCTCTTCTCTACATATTTTGTGATAATTCCCCCTTTCCCCACAAAAACTGCACCATCCCCCCAAAAGATACTTTCTTGTCACCAAACCCTTGAACATTTTGCAAAACCCATTTCTATACGTTAATTCTCAGTCGGCGCTAGCAGTTTTAGCTAGACTTTTTGTTTATTGGTTAATGAAAATGAAAAATAAAAGATTATTTATTCACCTAAAATTTGGATTTTATTTAATTTTCAGAGTGTATGATGTCTGTTTTATATAAGAAATTAGAGGGAATTGTGCTGAAAATTTTTTTAGATTCAGTTTTATGCCTAAAATGTTGTTTTTTTTTGATAATTCTTCAATTTTTAAAGGAATTTTTGCAATTTTCCATTGAAATATAAAATTTGAATATTTTCTTTTTAAAAATTTCATCCAAAATCCCAAATTCCGCTCGAAAACCCTGCAAAAACAACAAAAATCGAGGTGCGACGGCGAGAAATAAAAATATTTTTTAAAGGCGCACAGCATTGCGCAGCCGGCGGGTCTCGCCGCGATCGGGGACAGAGGCAGCGAGTGCGCTCCACCGTGCGCCTCAAGATTTTAGGCCCGAATTTTCCTTTTTCTATTTTTTACCCTATTTTCAGTGCTTTTTCGCCGATTAAAATTTTGAATCACTTCAAATTTCACAGAAAATTTAGTTTTAACAAGCTCCTTTCGTGTTTTGTTTGTTTTAGAACGTGATTCTCAATTTTTAGGAATAAAAAAGTGTCTTGAAAATTGTTTTTTAGGATGTTTGTGTAATATTTTTCTTTTCGTGAATTTCTTGAATTCCCTCGTTGTTTTGCTTTACAAATTCTATTTTCTCGGTTTTCAGCATGGGTATCTCGCGCGATTCCTGGCATAAGCGCTACAAGACCGGAGCTACTCGCCCGGTCCCACACAAGAAGAGGAAGTTCGAGCTCGGACGCCCGGCCGCCAACACCAAGGTTTGTTAAAATCTAATCAACTTGAATTTTTAATTCAAAAATTTTATTTCAGATCGGAAGCCACCGTGTTCGTCTCGTCCGTACTCGTGGAGGAAACCTCAAGTACAGAGCTCTCCGCCTCGACGCCGGAAACTTCTCCTGGGCCTCTGAGCGTGAGTTTCTCAACTGAAATAGAGCGAAAGCGAATAATTTTCTATTTTTCAGAGACCACCCGCAAGACCCGTATCGTTGACACCATGTACAACGCTACCAACAACGAGTTGGTCCGTACCAAGACCCTCGTGAAGGGAGCTATCGTCTCTGTGGATGCTGCTCCATTCCGTCAGTGGTATGAGGCTCACTACGCCCTCCCCCTCGCCAGAAAGAAGAACGCCAAGCTGTCGGAGGAGGACAACGCCGTCTTGAACAAGAAGAGATCCAACCACACCCAGAGAAAGTACACCGAGCGCCAGAAGACCGCCGCCGTTGATGCCCTCCTCGTCGAGCAATTCAACACTGGACGTCTCCTTGGTGAGTGGAATTTTTTTTTAATGGGAGATTATCAGTACAATTTTTAGAAGATTTCGGAAATTCTTTTTTTAAATTAGAATCTTCTCAGTTTCAGTTTAAAAAATGCAATCTTTTATGATCTAGTTCTAATCGTTAGTGCTCCCGATAGATAGTTTATACTTCTTGAAAGCCTCGTTACTAAATAAATTCATTTTCAGCTCGTCTCTCGTCTTCCCCTGGACAAGTCGGACAGGCCAACGGATACATCTTGGAAGGAAAGGAGCTCGACTTCTATCTTAGAAAGATCCGCGCCAAGAAGGCCAAGTAAATTACTGTTTGCTCTTGTTTTTGTTGTAAAAAACATAAACACATTGTTACTGAAAAAAGTTTCCGTGTTTTATTCAGTGTACTTGTTGGGACTTTTGAAGCAGGAAATTTTGTGAATAGAAGGAAACAGCTCGCGCTTCTTTTTCAGAGATTCTTCAGATGATAACCAATTTTGAAAGATCGCCTCAAGTTTGGTACCACCGCGAACATCCGACGGCCTGATGACCGCCGTCGGCGTCCTTCCAAAAAGATTCACATCATCGTCTGGAATCCCTTACACATCTTCTAGTGCTGATGACGTCCCTTCTGAATTTCTTGTTATCCGGTCTAGACACCTTTGGGATTATACCATCCCTCTTCACTCCCCTTCCGTTCTCCACCCCTTTCTCAGTTTACCCCCTTCTGACATTGCACAATGAGCCCCAACGTGCTCACCCACCAAATCGTCCATAACTGCCACCAGGTCACTGTCCTCATGTCCCTCACATTCAACACTCTTCTGATCTACCTGATCATGACGAAATCCCCGAAACAATTGGGCGTTTATAAGTATCTGATGGGGTTGACATCCGGATTTGAGATGGTTTATTCGTTGCTAGATGTATTTTTACAGATTGTGAGTTGGGATTTTTAATTCTCCGTGGTGGATTCGGTGGGTGCACCAAAATTCAGAATTTTTGGAGGAAATGTCGTGAGGTGAGGTGTTTGGTATGCAATTCACAGCGAACATCATACCTGACGACACTTGCTTCAAAAATTCTGAAAATTGGTGGACATACTAATTCAACAATGGGGATCTCCAAAATCACACCAAAAACTTAGCAAAAACCCAAATTTTCAAGCAACACCACTCCTACGGCACAGTGGCGGTGGTGCTCACCCACACCGCCAAACCAGTGTCACCCTTCACCCTCCTCGTCCTCTCCTCCATCTACTGGGGATTCTTCGGAGCATCTCTTGCTCTTTTTGGAGTCCATTTTATTTATCGCTACTTGGTGCTCTCTGAAAACGAGTTGCTCGCCAGTTTCCACTCGTGGAAAATTGTTATTTGGCTCATGATTCCGGTGTCGAATGGAGTCGTTTGGATCCTTTTTTGCTATTATTTTTGTGGTCCAAATAGTGAAACTTCGGAGTTTGTGGCCGAGGATTTCAAGGAGCATTTTGGGGAGGAGCTCAGTGATTATGTGTACACTGGATTCTTCCTTTATCATTTTGATGAGCAAGGGGAATTGGTGCTCCATTATCAGTCGATTATGGCAATGTGCATGTTGTCCATGAATGTGGTGAGTTGATCCTAGAAAATCGATGTTTCCGGGCTCAATTTTGACTTTCATAAAATGTGCTCAACTGAGTTGTAGCCCTTCTTTCATTCTATGGGCTCCCCAAATTTCAGATGAATTCATGAAAAATGGGCGGAGTTATCATACTGGAAGTATATTTCTCATATAATAGGTTATAACTCCGCCCATTTTTCAGATAATTTGATGAAATTTTTTTCGAGATTTATAGTACAATTAGATCTAGGTTTTGTTAATAGAACGGGTTCCATGAAAATCAAAAAATTGAGCAAAAAGTGGGCGGAGTTTTGATACTAAAAGTCAGGGATAATTGGATCAGTTGTAACTCCGCCCACTTTTTCAGTTTAACTTTGAATTTTTGTGAGAAGATAGATTGAATGGTGGGCTGCAATTTGTTAGTTAATCACTTTTAATGAAAACTAAAAATGAGCCTGAAATTTTTAGTTTTCTAAAAGGCATCCAAGTTTTGAGTTTCGATACAAGTTGACATGGCAAAATCGATATTTCCGGGCTCAATTTTCATTTTCATAAAAAGTGTTCAACTGAAAAGTTGTAGCCCACCTTTCAATCTACCAGATCCTCAAATTCGATAAAAAGTTAGGAAAAACGGGCGGAGTTATGATACTGAAACCCCAATTCTCATATAATAGGTTATAACTCCGCCCATTTTTCAGTTTTTCAACTCAAATTTTTCAAAACCACTAAAAATTGTTTTCTTCCAGACCTGCTCCTTCTCAATCATCCTCTACTTCGGTTTCAAGTGCTACCAGAAGATCAACCACCTGATGCACATCTCCAACACCTCCTCCCTCCAGTCCCAACTCTTCTACGCCCTCGTCTTCCAAACAGTCATCCCCTTCTCGTGCATCCACCTTCCAGTGGCCCTCATCTTCAGTCTCGCCATCTTCAACATTGGCGTCGGCAGCTACAGCTTCATCCTCTCGCTCTCCATCGCCATTTACCCTGCTGTCGATCCGTTGCCAAATCTGTATATCATTCAACCCTATCGAAAAGCTATTGTCGGCTTCTTTTTCAAAAAGAGCTCCAATGTGGCTCCGCCCACTCAGGTGTCGAATGTGAGCAGGAATTCGGCGGTGTCGATTTTATAATGCATAAGTTTATTGAATAAAATCTAATCAGAATAGAAGAACACTTCTTTGCTGAATTGAGCTTGTCGTTGTTGCTTTTCGACGAAAAATGTCTGAAAATTTAAGCATAACTCTCTTGAACGTATTTTTCAGAAATTGAAACTATTTTTATTAGATTCCCCATAGTCAAATTGGTATGTCCACCAATTTTCAGAATTTTTGCAGCTAATGTCGTAAGGTGTGGTGTTTGGTCCGCAATGCACTTTAACTCACGACACTTGCTCTAAAAGTTCTGAAAATTGGTGTATAGGAAGAATCGACTACGGGGATTCTGAAAATCAACATTAAAAACTGTAGAAATGCACAGAAACTCCAGAAAAACTGTTTTGTTTGTTTCAAATTTCAGATTTTTACAATTTCAATAATATTTTCATACTCCCCATGGTTGATTCAGTAGCTCTTCCAATTTTCAGCACGTTTGAAGCAAGTGTCGTAAGGTATGATGTCAGGTACGCAATGCACTATACCTGACGACACTTGCTCCAAAAATTCTGAAAATTGGTGTACCCACCAAATCCACCATGGCGAATCTGAAAATTGTTGTCTTACCAAATATAGCCCTCCGATAAGGTCCAATAATGAAAAAATTGGGAATAGGGTCAATGGCAGGGTAGAAAGCGATAGTGACAGAAGCGATAGGGCAGATGACACCGGTGTTGATACTGAGAACAGCTGATATACTGATAATCAAAATTGGAATTTGAAGTAAGACAGCTGGGATCAAAGTTTGAACCACCAGGGCGTAAAATAATTGGTTTTGAAGTTCCAAAGTCTTGTCGGAAGAGTGCATAGAGGATCGAATTTTGAAATAGCACTTGGCGCCGAAAAACAAAATAATAGATAAAGTGATAAAGTTGGTGATAACTGCTATAAAAGTTCCAAGGACACCTTTCAAATGCACCTGGACTTTATTGTTATTTTCATTATCATTATCATTATTATGATTGACTTGATAAGGAAATAATCCGAAAAAGATATAATCCTCTATAGATTCACCATAAACACTTTCAAAATCCTCTCGAATAAAATCAATGGCCTCTGGTAAATTTCCACAGAAAAAATAAGACATGACGCCCCAAACCCCACCAATAAAAAGGCTTGGGAGAAGCCAGCATGGTGTGAATTGGTGGACAAGTTGGTGGGAGGTGATGGCGAAGAAGCGGTAGATGAAGTGAATGGCGAAATTTGTCAGGCATGCACCAAAAAACGCCCAATATCCGCACATCAAGAAATAGTTCCAAGACCTTGAAAACCAGGAATCGGAGACTTTTAACAGACACCCAACTGCTGTTTTATAAGAGTAATGCACCAGTTTGCACTGATTATCAATCAGTGAGAAGATAATCTCGAAAATCGATATAAAGGTGAGAAAGTACTTGTAGATGCCCATTTGACTGGGTGACTTGGTGAGGGTGATAATGATTAGGAGGAGGTTGAAGGTGATCGAGGTTATCGCGGAGATGTCGTGGAATTTGTTGACAAGGAGATGTGTTTCGTAGGCTGGTGTCATTGGTGAAGGACTGATTGTGAAGGAAGGAAGAAAAGAATGTGGGGGATGGTGTGTCTTATTTCCGGTTGGTGAATGTTATTTCCTTTGGGTAGAGAGCGATGCCGTAGGCGATGAAAAAGTGTCGCGCGATGTCGCAAGCGATCGAATTCCACCGCGCAATGTCGCTAGCGATCAGATATTGTCGCAGGGTGTCGCAAGCGATGAAAAATTGCCGCGTGATGTCGCTAGCGACCAGAATCCATCGCGCGTTGTCGCAGGCGACCAAAAACCACTGCGCGATATCGTTAGCGACCAAAAACAGCCGCATGCGACCAGAAACCATCGCACGATTCAGTAAGCGATAAAAAACGACCGCGTGGTGTCGCAAGCGACCAGATAATGCCGCATATCGTCGCACGCGACCAGAATCCATCGCACACTGCCGCATGCTACCAAATATTGCCGCAACTATTCGCAAACGACCAAATTTTGCCGCTAGCGACCAAATTTCACCGCATATCGTCACAAGCCACAATATTTTGCCGCAGATTGTCCCACGCGACTAGAATCCATCGCACAATGTCGCTAGCGAATAGATATTGCCGCAGATCATCGCATGCGACATAAATCTACCGCTCGATGCCGCTAGTGACCAAATTTTGCCGCATGTGACCAGAATCCATCGCACATTGTCGCAAGGTGTCGAAAGCGACCAAAATTCACCGCGCGATACCGCGAGCGACCAGATATTGCCGCAGATTGTCGCACGCGATCAAACACTACCGCGAGCGACCAAATTTTGCCGCCCGCGACCCAAATCCACCGCGCATCAACTGTTCAACAATCAATATAACATCTTTATTCTTCTATCTCCCAAATTTTCAGTTCTTTTTCAGTTCCTTCTTCCTTTCTTCCTCTCATGACCCAACTGAGCCACTTTTTTCATTCGAGCACATCCTTCTGGTACTATTATCTTCACAAAAACAAAATACGCGGAAACACGAACATTGATATCACAGTCACTTTCTCTCTCTCCTTCCCCTCTCCCCCTCCTCGTCCGCTTCCTCCCCCACTAACATCAACCCTCGCAATTTTTGCGAAACCACCGGGCGTCGTGGCGGGCGCCTGTGAGCCAGCTGCTTGGCGGTAGACGTGTGTCGGATGGAGTGAGAGGAGGAGTCCTGTGCGTGTCGGACGGCAACGTCGACCGAGCGTCCGTGCCAAGCGCTGCGTCGCCAGGGGCCGCCCGTCGGAAGAGTGGCGCGGTGCCGGGCGCATAAGGAGCGGTGGACGGTTCAGGGCCGATGAGGCAGCAGACAAAAGCCGCCGCGCGGTGCAGTGGCCGGACAGCGCTTGTGAGTTGTCACCCACGCACAGCCTCCTCGATATCTTCAGACCACTCGTCATCTTTTTGGAGTTTTTTGGGTTCGGGAGAAGATTTTTTTGTAGATATCGTCTTTTTACTCTTTCCAGGTTTTCACATTGGTTCAAAACAGCAATGATTTATTTCATCAAACTCAAGGACGTTTTTCAGACCACTTATCGTCTTTTTGGAGTTTATTATTCATATTTTGGATAGTTTGTATCGCCTTTGAACATATTTCAAGACATGAACATTATTTTCAACCATTCTGAATGAGAAATCAAAGAAAACAACCAAATTTGATGAAAAAAAGCGATTAAATAATGCGGAAAACTTTGAAAATTAGTTATAAGACTAAAACCATATAAAACACAGCAAACAGGTCGAAAAAGAATTGGAGACAGCACTAATATATACAAAGGCTCAAAAGCAAACTAATAATAAAATGCAGAATTTGGAAAAGTTCAACCAGATCAAAATCTCTCAACACCGATTCTATCATTTTTAAAGACACTGTCGATCAAAAAACGTGCGCTCTTTGAGCCCCCAAATCCAATATCTGGATGAGCTCCCACTGTGCTCATTGTGCTCATTGTGAATACGTTTTGAATAGAAAAAACGAGAATGAGTGGGATGACAAAACACCAAAAGTTTAAAATGTGGTATAAAACCATCTCCCAAACTTCAGTCTGGCAGGAAACGAACTTCCCCCAAAATGGTAAGCTCCTAAAACTCCGCCACTTTTATCCTGAAACCCACACAGATATTCGTCTCGATCGCCGCCTTCCTCTCCATGATGTCGCTCGTCGACGCGGTGAGTCTTCAAGCGTGCCAAATCTACTGCTCCTCGGAGAACGGCGGACCGTCGTTCAACAACTGCTCGCCATGGAACTCGTACGCCAAAGCGCAGAACAAATCGTGCTACAACCTCTGTGTGCACAATTGTGCCGCCGTCTACGATGGCACGTGCATCGATCACCCCAATTTCCGGTGAGTGGCAGCTTCGCAAAAACCTTATGGAGGTATGGGGAATCGAACCCCAGACTTCTCGCATGCAAAGCGAGCGCTCTACCCCTGAGCTATACCCCCGCGCGGTGCGGGAGTGTCGGGAGTGCGGTGAAGTGAACGGGTGGGCGGCGAGACGGAGAGACGCAGACGGTTAGAGAGCGGTTTTCGGGGAAGTTGAGAGGAGCGGTGGCGCCTAGAAGTTTTTGTGAAAATTGGTCGAAAAACTGCAAAAAAACTGCAAAAATCAATAAATTTTACGGTTTTGTATTGAAAAACATGAAAGAAAACCATATTACCACTAAATTTCCTTCAATTTCTTCTTTTTTTTCAATGTTTTTTCAATAATTTTTCAACATTTTATTGTAAAAACCAAAATTTGTATCAACCCCAAAAATTCAACAAATTTTCCAAAATTCACAAAAAAAACCTCATTTTCATAATCTACATAGTCGATTACCCATGTCCACAAATATTCAGAATTTTCCGAGCCAATGTCGTATGGTATGGTGTTTAGTCCGCAAAACACACAAAACACCACACTTTACGACACTTGCTTCGAATTTGCTGAAAATTGATGTACCCACTAAACCAAACATGCTGATTTCGAAAATCATAATATAAAACTTGCAGCTGCTGCATGAACTCAACCTACCCCACGAGAGGGCCAGAGTTTGTGAAAACTGGATGCAACCTGCTGTACAACAATATTGACCCACCACCACCGCCACCATCGACCACACCAGCCACCACCAAGAAGACCACCAAAAAGACCACCACTAAGAAAACCACAACTAAAAAGACGACTACAAAGAAGACGACGAAGAAGGCCACCACTAAGAAAGCCACCACCAAGAAGGCTACCACCAAAAAGTCCGCCAAACTTCTCGATAATCTCGAAAATCTTCTTTCTGATATTGTCAATTAACTATAAGTTTTCATGAGAAATACATAATTTATTTGAAATCAGCATAGTCGAATTAGTGGGTACACCAAGTTTCAGAATTTTTGAAGCAAGTGTCGTAAGATGAGGTGTGAGGTACGCAGTGTGAGAGGGTTGCGTACCTGACATCATACCATACGACATTGGCTCTAAATTTGCTGAAAATTGGTGGGTAGAGTGAATCGAGTATGGAGAATCTGAAAATCGACTTGAAATTTTGTTTTCAGCACTCAAAAAGTTTTTATGATGTGAAAAAGAAGAAAATATGAAAATCAAGTAGTACAAACAGTAGTAATAGTCGACGGTCGAATCGAGGCACTCTTTTTCCGTCCACCAATCCTAAGCCATGATAAAATAGCATTACGATAATGAGAAATGATAAAGAAGTTGGGCAAAGGTTCAATAGCAGGGTACAGGGCAATAGCCAAGGTCACAATGGAGGTGTACACACCCAATCCTTTGCCAGCGATGATAAAAGAAAAGATTATGGCGACAGGGGTGTGCATTAGCATTATCGGAATGAGGGTTTGGGTGGAGAGGGCGAAGAATAAATGGGCTTGCAGGTTGATAGACTTTGTAGAGCGTGTCGAGGCAGTCTTTAGTTTCTGAGTGATCAGTTGATAGCAATTGTAGCCAAAGTAGAGGATAACACCGATGGAGATGGTCTGGAAAAGAAACGAATGTGATTTTCGAACTCAGCGTGGTTGAGTTAGTAGGTACACCAATTTTTAGCAGTTTTGGAGCGAATGTCGGAGGATGTGGTGCTTGGTGTTCAGTGCAGACCTAACATCATACCTTACGACACTTGCTCCAAAAATTCTGAAAATTGGTGGATAGGGGAAATCAAACATGGAGATTTCAAAAATTTAGATTTTAGCTCACAAAAACACACCCAAAACCAAACACTAACCATAGTCAATGAAGAAATGGCTACACCGGAAGTGGGCACCCAGTGAACCACGATTCCATCATCTTTATTCTCATACAAATAGAATCCGAGGTACACAAACTCCTCAATGCTCCTTCCAAAATCCGCGTGGAACTGTTTGCTCACTGCACCAGTGGTCACTTCATTCGGTCCGCACAAAAAGAATCCCGTCACCATCCACGTGAGAAAAGAACACATCGGAAGTGACATCCAGAAGACGATCCTCCACGAGCTAAAACTCTCCAGCAGCGGATTCTCACTGACCACCAAGTAGCGGTAGATGAAATGGAGGGCGAAGATTGCCAGCGATGCTCCGAAAAAGCCCCAGTAAATCGAGTCGAGGAAAAGGAGAGTTGAGTAGCTGAAGGGTTTATCGGGTAGGGAAACGATGACCATTCCGATGTTTGCTGTGGAGTAGTGCATCTGTGTTTAGAAAAATCTAGAAATTTTCAAAAAAAAAAACTTACCGGTTTCAAGATAACATCCAAAAGTGAGTAGCAAACATCGAAGCAGGAAATTGACACCATGAAATACTTATAAACACCCAGTTTTTTGGCGACTTGTTGAGCACGAGATAAATGAGCAGCGAGTTGAAAGACAGAGAGCATGTGGCCGAGGTGAGGTGAATGGTGTTCATTGGGAGCAATGAGAATTGTGACTCAGAATGAGGTATGGGGGTTTTGTTTTTTGTATTATGATTACAAATAGTTTTGTAGTAGTGAGGAACGAAAAATTCATACTCCAAAAACTACTGAACTTTTCTTGATTCTGACTCTATTTCCAGGATTTTTTTCCAAACGGCTTGATAAAGCAAAGCATAACTATTTTATTTGAAATCAGCATGGTCGAATTAGTGGGTACACCAATTTTCAGAATTTTTGGAGCCAATGTCGTATTTTATGGTGTTTGGTACGTAGTGTGAGAGGGTTGCGTACATAACACCATACCATACGACATTGGCTCTAAAATTGCTGAAAATTAGTGCACAGGGGGAGTCGAGTATGGAGAATTTGAAAATCAACATAATATTTTATGAAAATCATTATAATACTAAAAAAAAGTAAAATTTTGGACATTTTTCGAATCTACAAACTTTTCATGATAATTTTCAAAATCCCCGTAGTCGATTACCTATGTCCACCAATTTTCAGATCTTTTGGAGCAAGTGTCGTATTTTACGATGTTTGGTGTGCAGTGTGTAACGATTGCGTACCTGACACCACACTTTACGACATTGGCTCCAAAATTGCTGAAAATTGGTGAACCTGAGTAATCAAGTATGGCGAATCCGATCCTGACCTCAACAAGTAGCCAAACGACTAGTGGCAACAGTTGCAGAGCTCGGTTCAACTCCTCTGTTCTTCAACCGTCGTACAGCTCCCAAAATAGCATTTCGATACGGAGCAATCAAAAAGAAATTGGGAAGTGGGTCGATGGCAGGGTACAATGCAATGGTGAAGGAGACTATGGAGGTGTACACACCAAATCCCTTTCCAGCGATGATAAAGGAGAAGATGATGGCGACTGGGAAATGCATGAGAAGAGCTGGGATGGAGGTCTGGATGATAAGGGCGAGGAAGAGTTGGGCTTGGAGGTTGGTGGATGAGGAGGAGGAGGTGGTGCCAGAGTAGGAGAGTTTTAGGAAGATTTTGTGATAGCATTTGTAGCCGAAGAAGAGGATAACACCGAGGGAGATGGTCTGGAAGTATGATTTTTGAACTCAGCGTGGTTGAATTAGTGGGTACACCAATTTTCAGCATTTTTGAAGAAAGTGTCGTCAGGTGTGGTGCTTGGTCCGCATTTTGCGCGTACCGTACACCTCACCTTACGACACTTGCTCCAAAAAATCTGAAAATTGGTGGACAGGGTGAATCAAACATCGAGATTTCAAAAATTTAGGTTTCAGCTCTCAAAAGCACACCGAAAACCAGATAAACCGTGACAATTGAAGACGTTAACTCACTATAGTCAATACAGAAATAGTGACACCAGAAGTGGGCACCCAGTGAACAATAATACCATTATTATCATTCTCATACAAATAGAATCCGAGGTACACAAACTCCTCAATGCTCCTTCCAAAATCCGCCTGGAACTGTTTGCTCACTGCACCAGTGGTCACTTCATTCGGTCCGCACAAAAAGAACCCCGTCACCATCCACGTGAGAAAAGAGCACATCGGAAGTAACATCCAGAAGACGATCCTCCACGAGCTGAAACTCTCCAGCAGCGGATTCTCACTGACCGCCAAGTAGCGGTAGATGAAATGAAGTGCAAATATCGCTAGTGATGCTCCGAAGAAGCCCCAGTAAATTGAGTCCAAGACGACTAAGGCGGTGGCACCCAATGGTTTATCGGTGGTTGACAATAAAACCATGCCAATGGCTTTGTAGGCGTAGTGAAACTGAAATGAGTAGGATTTTTGACTTCAGCGTGGTTGAATTAGTGGGTGTAGCAATTTTCAGCATTTTTGAAGCAAATGTCGTAAGATGTGATGTTTGGTGTGTGCATTGCGTACCAAACATCATACCATACGACACTTCATCCAAAAATTCT
The DNA here is from genome assembly GCA_963572205.1 of Caenorhabditis imperialis. NCBI lineage: Eukaryota > Metazoa > Nematoda > Chromadorea > Rhabditida > Rhabditidae > Caenorhabditis > Caenorhabditis imperialis. The sequence goes on along the minus strand of OY751542.1, from coordinate 2,168,081 downwards.
GAAAACCAGTGAACAGAGTGAATCGACCATGGAGATTTCAAAAATCACACTTACAGGCTTCAAAAACACATCGAAAAGCGAATAAACCATTTCAAAACTTGAAATAAACACCATGAGATACTTATAAACACCCAAATGTTTTGGCGACTTGGTGAGCACCAAGACAATCAAAATACTGTTGAAAATAAATGAAAAACTGGCGGAGATGGTGTGAGTAATGTTGAGATATTGGCGGATTTCGTGGCTGGAAGGCATGTCGAATGAGCGAGTGACTTGGGGGACGAGGAGAGTGCCCAATTTCCGGTATTAGCATTGTATAATCAGTGTTTTGTTGGTTATCATAACAAGAAGTTCGGGTACATGAAATATCGTCTGGAATGGAAGTAATAAAAACGCTTGGAAAAGTAGACGATTTCTCAAAAACCACTGAAAATTTTCATTGCATTCTTAAATTTTCTGATTCTCCATGTTTGATTTCCCCTGTCTACCAATTTTCAGCATTTTTAGAGCAAGTGTCGTATGGTATGGTGTCAGGTACGCAATCCTCACACATTGCGTACCAAACACCATACCATACGACATTGGCTCTAAATTTGCTGAAAATTGGTGAACAGGGGGAATCAATTACGGGGAATTCAAAAATCATAGTTAGAAGCTCCAAAAACAAAAGAAAACTGAGGAAAATGATGCAGAAGATCTTTAGTTTAGTAAAGATTGTCCTGGGAATAACAATACTTATTATGGCGTACTTCTAGGTAGACGTACCCTCCCAAGAGCATTCCTATCACATTCTCTTCATGTTTCCCTCTCATTCCTAACAAAATGTTGGCCGTAATCCAACTATACTACTGGCTCCATACCACCGACTGTATTTCCTTCTCATTTTCTGCGATTTTCAACTCTTTGCTGATATTTATAGTGCTCACAAAGTCGCCAAAAAGTTTGGGCGTTTATAAATATCTCATGGCGTTCATTTCGAGCTTTGAGATACTGTACTCACTTATGGATCTGTTGATTGTTCCGGTAAGTTGGTCTTAATTGGGTAATTAGCTTAATTGGATAGTTAATTGGGCAGTTAATTAGTACAACGTTGTTAATTGGTTGACAGCGCTTGTATTATCCAATTACGTTAATTTGAGCAAGGAAAAGGTGTAAAAGGTAAAAAAAAAAGTTAATTAGGGTAATTAGGGTAATTAAGGCAATTAAGAATAATTAATTGATGACTCAATTATCCAATTAAGTTGCTAATTTCCCTAATTATCTTGATACCTCTTTGAACAATCCTGTCAAGTACAAATTATTTAATTTTGCAATTAAGTTTGACATCACTATAGTTAACTAGCTAATTAACAATTAATTAGCTCTAATTACCTGTCACTCACAATGTTTCAGTGATTAACCAGCTAATTAAATCACTAATTACTGTTAATTAGTCTTAATTACCTATCTTGTCTCTATCGACAGTTAGAGGCTTGACATTACCTAATTAGATCGCAATTATATAGTAATTAACTAGCTAATTAACACCTTAATTACCTCTAATTACCCTTTTCTTTTTTGGTGTTAGTAATTAACTATCTAATTAAGTAACTAATTACCGTTAATTAGTCTTACTTACCAATATTTTCTTTATTGACCATTCAACCATTTAAGTTTCTCAAAGTTATAAAGTAATTAACTATCCAATTAAGTCACTAATTACCCCCTAATTACCCCCATAATTACCCTCTCCAGCTGCACATCTCTTATCGCACCACGGTTGGTGTGATGGTGAACATCTCCGACAGAGCATTTTCCTATCAAACCGCCACTTATCTCAACTCGATCTACTGGGGATTTTTTGGAGCATCCATGGCCATTTTTGGTGTGCACTTTATTTATCGGTACTTGGTTGTCAGTGGCCATAACCTACTTCAAACTTTCAATTCCTGGAAATTCGCCCTCTGGCTCTCGTTCCCAATGCTCTTGGGAGTTGTCTGGGCGCTCACTGGGCTCTGGTTGTGCTCGCCGCGTCCCGAGTTCACCGAGTTCATCCGGAGCCACGTGGAAGGCATGTTCAATGAGAGCGTCGAGCACTTTTCGTATCTTGGAGTATATATGTGGGATTATCAGGATGGAGCCATACACGTTTTTCCGGGTGCTCTTCCTCCTATGATCCTTATGTCTGTCAGTATCATTGGCTCTTTTGCTATTATTCTCTATTTCGGTACAAAGTGCTATCGCTCGATTCTAAATCTAACTAAGAACGTGTCGAGCAAGACGAGAGCTCTCCAATCGCAGCTCTTCTATGCCCTTGTTATCCAAACACTCATCCCGTCTCTCCTCATGCACTTCCCAGTTGGTCTCAAGTTCGCCATGGCGATTTTGGATAATGGCGCAGGGGCTTATTGCTCGTTGGTGTCGATGACCATTGCCATTTACCCGGCCATTGATCCGCTGCCCAACTTTTTCATCATTGGACCTTATCGCAGGGCTATTTTTGGTACGATTTTCAGATTCGCCATGGTGGATTTGGTGGGTACACCGATTTGTAGAATTTTTGGAGAAAGTGTCGTCAGATATGGTGTCGGGTACGCAATCCTCTCTTACTGCGGACAAAACGTCTCACTCTACGACACTTGTTTCAAAATTGCTGAAAATTGGTGTGCCCACTAATTCAAATACGCTGAATTTGAATAAATATCATTTTCAATATAAATCAACAGTTTCATTGGTTTTTCCTATAAAAATAAAATTTTTAGGAGAAACCAACATTATTTTCAAACTCTCCATAGCCGATTCACCCTGTCTACCAATTTTCAGCGCATTTGAAGCAAGTGTCGTAAGATGAGGTGTAGCGTACGCAATGCACACCAAACACCGCAAGTGACGACACTTGCTTCAAAAATTCTGAAAACTGGAAGACAGGGTAAATCGACTACGGGGAACTCGAATTTTGAGTTTTTAACTTGATAGAATCACGTTAAACTCTGCTTTCAAGGTTTAACTTGATTTTTTTACAGGTTGGATGCGAAAAGTGCTTCCAAAACCGGCGGAAACTATTTCGACATGTCAGACAACCTAATTGCAGTGTTAAATGAAGCTTTTATGATAAAAACTGATAGTAAAAATTCATTCAAAGAGTAGAAGTGGTTGACATTACATAAGGAGGGACTACTGTAGCTGTCCGATGGCACTTTTTGAATAAACCTCTGATAGCATTGCGATAAGGAGATATGATCAAAAAGTTGGGAATCGGGTCGATAGCAGGATAGAGAGCCACGAGCAACGAGATGCTCGAGGTGAAGATACCAAATCCATTGTCAGTGAGCACAAAGAGCATGCTGAGCCCGACGGAGCCATGGAGGCAGACGACTGGGATGAGAGTTTGGATGGTGAGGGCGTAGAAGAGTTGGGACTGGAGGGTGTGGTGTTGGGTGGAGGTGATGGTCATCAGGTGGCTGATGCGGGTGTAGCATTTGTAGCCGAAGAAGATGATGACGGCGAGGGAGAGCGTCTGGAAAAGGGTGATTAGTTAATTAGTTAACTAGTTAATTAGTTAATTAGTTAATTAGTTAATTATCTAGATGGTTAATTAGTTAATTATCTAATTAGGTAATTAGGTAATTATCTAATTAGTTAAGTAGCTAATCAAATTAATTGGAAAATCAAAATATGTAGCCTAGTTAGCTGATTAGTTAGTGCAATACTCTTTATTTGACTAATTAGTGGTAAATTATTTTTTGTTAAATAGTTAATTAGTTAATTAGTTAATTAGTTAATTAGCTAATTAGCTAATCAAACCAATTATCAAGCTGATAGTTAACTGATCTACCAAATCAATCAGCACATATACCAACGGTATCATTGAACCTGTTAACAAACTGCCCAATTAGCTGATTAATTACCTAATTAACTATTCATTAATTAGTTAATTGCATCAATTAACTATCTAATTAACTATTTTGATGATTAGCTGGATCTGCTACCAGCGTATTACATAACAGTATCAAGCAAATCTAACGACTAACTAATTAACTATTTGTCTGATTAACTAGTTAGCTGACTAATTAATCAATATGCTGACTAATTACCTAATTAACTTTCCTCACTAATTAGTTAATTGCCTAATTAACTCACCACATTCACAGCAATGCACCCAAATCCAGCCACCGACCTCCAGTACACCCTCCTCCCACCATCCACCCCCACCTTCCCGTACAAAAACGCCCCCGCATATGTGAAATTCTCCATGTCCATCCCGAAACTCTCCTTGAAATCGTCTCTCGCATAACTCAACGTCTCCTCATTTTCAATCGAAAAAACAGTGGGAAACGTCATCCAAAGGCCTCCATTTATAATGGGGAACAACGACCAGATTCCAATTTTCCACGAGTCGAAAGTGGCGAGCACCTTTTTGAAAGTGCTCACCACCAGGTAGCGATAGATGAAGTGCACCATGTAAATGGCCAACGAGGCTCCGTAGAACCACCAGTACACCGCCATCAGGAGACGTGGACTAGTATTGGAAGTGCTGATGAGGACGAGCAGGGAGGTGCCGAACGAGTGGTGGACGACTTGGCAGTGGTACTCGAGCACCGAGTAGAGCATTTCGAACACTGATATGAATGTCATCAGTTGTTTGTAGACGCCCAGCGATTTTGGGGAGAATTTGGCGATGAGGTAGATTAGAAGGAGGTTGAAAAATAGGGAAAGTATCATGTTGTAGAAATAGGAAACTATTACGAGTTTATGAATTTCGCCGGTGGATATCATCAGGATTGGAATAATAATATTGCTCTGTTTTCGAAAACTTACTTCAGAATACCCCTCCTCCCCCAGGAGATTATAATAAGAACTTACAACACCCCATTCTCCCAACCCACCCTGAAAAACTGTAAAAAGTCGACGCGTGGTCCGAAGATATCGAGGAGGCTGTGCGTGGGTGACAACTCACAAGCGCTGTCCGGCCACTGCACCTCGCGGCGGCTTTTGTCTGCTGCCTCATCGGCCCTGAACCGTCCACCGCTCCTTATGCGCCCGGCACCGCGCCACTCTTCCGACGGGCGGCCCCTGGCGACGCAGCGCTTGGCACGGACGCTCGGTCGACGTTGCCGCCCGACACGCACAGGACTCCTCCTCTCACTCCATCCGACACACGTCTACCGCCAAGCAGCTGGCTCACAGGCGCCCGCCACGACGCCCGGTGGTTTTGCAAAAATTGCGAGGGTTGATGTTAGTGGGGGGGAGGAAGCGGACGAGGAGGGGGAAGAAAAGAAGGGGGAGACGGGGAACAGGGAGAGAGAACGTGAAAGAAAGCGGCATCAAGTTTCCGCGTGATCTACCCCCAAAACCTGCCACGTGGCGTACCTGGACTCAATCCACAGATCCAGTTGGAACATCAGTTCTCAGTGTGTCCCGCCAGCAACTAGTAGTTTCAAAGTGATAGTAAGTGCCAAACCATTCCTCGAAACTCCACTTCGTTTCCAGTTTCCGAGAATAAATGATCGCCTTTTTCGCGACCATCATCCCACTCGTCACATCACTCCCATTGCTGCTCGGCTGCGCCAAGAAGGAGCCACCACCACCACCCGTGAAGAAATCGTATGCACCACCTTGCTCTTATGTGAGTGCTCCATGAGAGAGACACGGAGCAATTGATTTCAGCACCCTCCGAGAGACGCGATTCCGCTGAAAAAGGAGGAGCCGCCGAAGGTCACACAGACGCCGGCTCAGTCGGATCGCGAGCAGCAGAAGAAGGAGTGAGCAGACAATGAAGCTACTTGTACTCGTTGTTTCTTTTTATAAATGAACAACATTGATTATGTCATGTCTTATCCAACTCCACCGATTGCCTCCATATTCCAGAAATGCCCATCAGCTGCATTGCTTCTGAAGCAAACGCACAGTTTTAATAAAACCCAACATCACCAACTTTTCCTCATCGCTCTCTTATAATCCTTGATCAAAAACATATTGGGCAATGGATCCAAAACCGGGTAAATCGTAATAGAAACTGTCAATATTCTACCATAAACTTCTTTCGCGGCATTGAAAAGGGGGAAGGTGAAGCAGATGGCTCCAGGAATGTGCATTAGGATCAGAGGGATGAAAGTTTGGAGAATGAGGGCGTAGAGTAATTGGGATTGGAGGTTTTTGAATCGCTCCGATTTTTGGGAAGTCTGGAGTGCTCCATTGATAATGTTGTAGGATTTGATGCCGAAGAAGAACATGGTGGAGATCGAGGTGGTCTGTACACTTTTTGCGAGACGCAGGTTGACAGACAGTCTGCGTCTCTCTCTCTCTCTCTCTCTCTCTCTCTCTCTCTCTCTCTCTCTCTCTCTCTCTCTCTCTCTCTCTCTCTCTCGCTCTCTACTTTTCAAAAACTCACAATAATAACGACGAACAATAGCATTCCAATCAGCGCTTTCCAATTCATAACCTCTTCTCCATTCCGATTAACTGGATACAGGTAAACCCCCACATAAGCAATGCTCTCAATGCTCACACCATATTGTTCCATTATTTCGGGTCTGAACCGAGTGAGAGAGTACACCTTTCTGAGAGACGCAGACCGGCAGAGAGTCTGCGTCTCTACTCTCTCACCCGAGACACGATGGAGCGCATTTGCACCGGAAGAGGACCGACCTCAATGCGTTATCCAATAAGGTGTCGGGTGAGAAAAACCACCAAGCAATGACCGTCCAGACCAGCCCGAAAATCAAAGGAATTGTCAGCCAGAGTGTGATATTCTGCCATGTTTTTGTGATGTACTTCGTGTGCCTGAATAGCATTACACCGTAAATCAGGTCAAAAGGGTTCAGAGGATCTCGCCACGAAATCACACAGCTGATTGATTGTTACCGTACCCCACAACCACAAGATAGCGATACACAAAATGCACTGCAAAAATGGCCAGCGAGGTTCCATAGCAAGCACAATAGGCTACTGTAACTGGGTTACGGTAGACGTATAGGACCCACAATTCATCCCGAGAATTGACCATATTGGAAATAGAGATTTGTTTCCATTGATTATCACTATAAACGCAGAGTTGTTAGTGTACATGTCCTAAAAATTCGAATTTGGCGCCGAAACTTTTACTTTCTGTCCACCCAAGATGAGAACGCGCTCCACCGAGAGAGAGAGAGAGAGAGAGAGAGAGAGAGAGAGAGAGAGAGAGAGAGAGAGAGAGAGAGTAGAGACGCAGACTCTCTCTCTCTCTCTCTCTCGACCGAGCGCACTATAACATACCGTTGAAGCCGCCAAATCCAACAATTCGTAGACAAGTTCGAATAAACAGATGAAGATCATCAGGTACTTATAAGTACCTAATGATTTCGGCGAGTGGTTCACAACGAGACTGATGAGGATCGAGTTGGTGGAACACGCGAGGAATGCTGATGTTCGATAAGCAGAGTGTTGGAACGAATCCCATTCGGTTTGGAGCATCTCGGATGGAATGACGAGACAAGACCGAGGAGAGCTTTATTTTGTACCGGAAATTGGACAACGAATAACAGGAACTAGGAAGTGTTCACAAGTAGCTTCATTGTCTGCTCACTCCTTCTTCTCCTGCTGCTCACGATCCGACTGGGCCGGCGTCTGTGTGACCTTCGGCGGCTCCTCCTTTTTCAGCGGAATCGCGTCTCTCGGAGGGTGCTGAAATCAATCGATTACACCCGAGCTCACAAGGAGCACTCACATAAGAGCCACAGGGCGGTGCATACGATTTCTTCACTGGTGGTGGTGGTGGCTCCTTCTTGGTGCAGCTGAGCAGCAATGGGAGTGATGTGACGAGTGGGATGATGGTCGCGAAAAAGGCGATCATTTATTCTCGGAAACTGGAAATGGGCGAAGTTTCGAGGAATGGTTTGGCACTTACTATCACTTTGAAACTACTAGTTGCTGGCGATAACACACTGAGAACTGATGTTCCAACTGGATCTGTGGATTGAGTCCAGGTTTGCCACGTGGCAGGTTTTGGGGGTAGATCACGCGGAAATACGAACTCTCTCCCTGTTCCCCCTTCTCCCTTCAACCTCTCCCCCTCCTCTCCGCTTCCTCCCCCACTAACATCAACCCTCGCAATTTTTGCCAAACCACCGGGCGTCGTGGCGGGCGCCTGTGAGCCAGCTGCTTGGCGGTAGACGTGTGTCGGATGGAGTGAGAGGAGGAGTCCTGTGCGTGTCGGGCAGCAACGTCGACCGAGCGTCCGTGCCAAGCGCTGCGTCGCCAGGGGCCGCCCGTCGGAAGAGTGGCGTGGTGCCGGGCGCATAAGGAGCGGTGGACGGTTCAGGGCCGATGAGGCAGCAGACAAAAGCCGCCGCGCGGTGCAGTGGCCGGACAGCGCTTGTGAGTTGTCACCCACGCACAGCCTCCTCGATATCTTCAGACCACTCGTCGTTTTTTTGGAGTTTTTTTTTGAGAATTGTGTTTTGTTGATTGTAAGTTCTTATTACAATCTCCTGGGAAGCTATTCTGAAGTAAGTTTGCGAAAACAGAGCAAGGTTTTTTGTTTGAAGAGTGTTCTGAAGAGCTGATTTCTTACAGTTCTCGAGATTTTTGGATGTTTTCGCTTGTCGCCCTTCACAATCAGATTTTTCATTGAAAAAGAACCCACATTTTTATAAAGACATCAATTTTATAATACAAATAACTCCTACAATCAAGCAATAGGCAAATGATAAGCGGTCGATGACCTCTGCTCCATCGCACCATTCCCCTTCTTCGCCCTCACACCAAAACACCCCACCACCATCTCCACCACCGCACTCCGATAGCACTTGACCACGAAAACAGTAGGTAATGGATCTAAAACGGGGTACAACGCCACTGTGACACTAAAAACTCTAGCGAAAACTTGCTGGCCAAATTGAAAAAAGTCATTAAAAAGACGCAGGATGCGGGGAGATGCATGAGGACGAAGGGGATGATGGCCTGGATGACGAGGGAGTTGAGCAGTTGGAGCTGGTTGGTTCGGTATCGATGAGAGTTGGGGGAGGTGAGCACGAGTTGGTTCATTATTTGGTAGGACCGCATTGCGAAGTAGAATATTGTGGAGATTGAGGCGAACTGCAACTTTAATATGGTTATTGTCGGCGCAAAAAAAAGAGTGCAGCGGGAGGGGTCTGCAAATGCGCTCCATTGGACTTCGAGACTTTTTTCGAGTTTTTCCAGCTTGTGTTATAAAATAAATGACGGAAATTGGTTAAAAATAGTCAGTTAATGCCTACAGATTTATATTCGTGCCAAAAAATGCGAAAAACTCAAGATAAAAGCATCGATTTTCCCATTTTGTGCAAGTTGGCGCCAGTTACTGCGCAGACACCGTGCACTCATTTTTGCGCCGACAATAATTGGGCCTAATTGGGTAATTAGAAGGTAATTAGTCAAGTATACCTTCTAATTACCCCTTAATTACCCCCTAATCACCCCCTAACTCACAATCATCATCGTCAACACTGTCATTCCCACAATTGGCACCCAATCGATCACATTCTCCGTTGGATAATAATTCGGACCAATATAAACCACCTCATCCAATCCAACTGACTGATTTCGAAGGAAATTATCGCTGAAAACCATCCAAAAATAGGATAAATCTCAAGAATTTCCAGATTTTCACTAACAGCAACAACTTATCAGTATATTGATTCCCTTTCAGTGTGAAAGCTGTAATTGTCATCCAAATTAGACTGAAAAATATGGGAGAAGCGATCCAGATGAGTAGTTTTGGTGAGGAGAAGGATTTGAGGAGGTGCGATCTGGAAATTTATTGATTAATTATCGATTTTTCCTTAGTTAATTAATTACCCCTTCACCGCCAAATAGCGATACACGAAATTGATGCAAAAAATGGCCATGGAGCAGCCGAGCATTCCACAAAACACCAAATCGATCCAATAAAGACATTTTATCGATACAAACGTCTTGTTCGAATCCAAAACCAACATAAAACTGGATTTGACGGTATAAAGATCCGGCGAAACGAGCACATCCAGCAGAGCATAAACGAGCTCGAAGACGGAGATATAAATCAATAAATACTTGTAAGCTCCCAGGGATTTTGGAGATTTATACATTATCAGTAAGGTGAGCGGAAAGTGGATGAGAAAGGCGAGAATCGCACAGCCTTTTTGTACTTTTGGAAGGTAAATCTCGAGTTTTTCCATTCTTTGAGCTCTGAAGCTGAAAAATAAAATAGTGTTTTTCAGTGGAATAATTAGATCTAATACCTGTTTTCGCGTTTTATACTCTCCTGGGGGCTCACTCTAGACACATGTGCTCATTTTTTCCTTATGAATGCATAGATGATTGAGTTATTCACAGAAAAAGTGATCAAACTCGCGTGAAATGAGAAAATGGTGACAAATCGAGCTTTTGGGAATCAGAAATCAGAAAATCATTGGAAAAACATGAATTATCACAAAATCCATCATTAAAATTTATCATCACATTAAAAAACCACATTGAAAATACTTTGTGACGAGCTCCGTGAGCTCTAAACATATTTAAAATCATCAGTTGTCGAGCGTGTTGAGTCTGACGAGACGCTCCAGGAGAATCGACTTCAGCGACTCGTTGACCTCGTGGTACGACTCGGATTTGCTCAGGAATGACATGTCGTCAAGGCATTTGAAGCTCGACAGGCAGGAGTTCTGGAAAAAATGCGAAAATTATTGATTTTTAGTGAAAATTGGGAGAAAAAAGGCCGAAAATTGAGAAAAAAGTGAAAAATTTTCGAAATTTTTTAAGGGGGGACTAGGTGGATTTCTAGGCCATGTCGATTTACGAGCTCCCGTGTAGTCCGAGAGGACGATTTTTGGGATTTGCGCCAAAATTTTTGATTTTTTCGCCCAAAAACCCAAATTTTTTCTAGATTTTCTGCTGGAAATTGAATTTTCCCTTAAAAATCAATATTTTCAACCCACCAAAAGCGCGTCCAATCGATATCTCTCCGCCAAAATCAACTTTCTCGTCATCGTCACCTTCTTGGTTTTGAGCAGAAAATCCTCGCACTTGACGACGACTTCATCGGCCAAAAAGCGATCGGCGAGCTCGAGAATCGGCTCGACAGTGAGCTCGGTGATCGGGGTGCGAGTAGGGTGGATCACGTCCAGGAAATCGATGAATGCGGCGTGACTCACCTGGAAAACTGGTGGAAGTTGAGGAAAAGCTGGTTTTTCGCTGATTTTTTGAAGAAAAACAGTAAAAACTGGGCGAAAATCACACAAAAATTGAGTTTTTCTTCGAAAATCAAACAAAAATCATTAAAATTTCAAAAAAATCAATAAAATCCATACATCATGCAAAACCACCACAGATTGCCGCTTCTCGTTGAAATTCGAAAAGAACAACGCCTTGAAAAAGTCCGAGTAAATGCCCAAATGGTGCTTATTGATATGCACCCGCTTCCCCTCGACCTCCAGAATCCCATTCGTAAACGTCGGATCCCTCATCGAGTAATCGAACATCTTCCGCTTCCGCACACCCGCCACCTTGCACTCGTCGACCTCCACCCGCACCTCGAGCACGTCGTCGAACTCGTCGACACCCTCGAACACGCCCGCCACGTGGTTGCTCGCCTGACTGAACTCGGCGCACAGACGCTTCGCGAACTGCCACCGATTGCGCAGAAACAGCGTGATTTGCGCCGAGCACGACCAGATTGTGCTCGCGTTGCTCTCGTTGCACCCGAGCCGATAGTGCAGAAGATTGTCGTCGCTTTTCCAGATTTTTAAGGTCCTGGAGTTTTTTTAAAGATTTTTTTTGAACAAAATAATTTTTTGTCGATTCTAAGCACTTACCATGGCATTCCTTGATACTTTTCTTGTACGGAATACGAGGAGAGAAAGTTCTTCGAATTTTCCACACGAATTTCGAGCATTTTCGGTGGGAAAATTGCAGAAAACCGCTGAAAACCCCTGAAAAATCCTGGAAAAATTCGCAAAAAATGTGGAAAAACGTGGAAAACGTCAATTCGTGGCGAGACCCAGTGAGGAAAGAGTGTGTACCTTTAAAAACTACAGTAATTTTAATGATTTTTCTTGATTTTTAAATGTTTTTTTCTGAAAAAAAAAGACCATTTTTATTGCAATTTCGGACCATAAAAACCAATTTATCGACAAAAAATCAATAAAAAAAATCAACTCTGCTTCGAAACAATGCCCCCAAACTGCACCGACGGATAAACTCTCGACTCTTCCTCCTTTTTCCAACACAAAACCTTCAGAATCGCTTTCCGATACGGACTAATAATGAAAAAACTGGGAAACGCATCGATCGCTGGGTAAATCGCCACACAAATCGACGCCAAGGCACTGTAACGTCCTTGTCCCGCGTTGAAAAGTACGAAAATGCACAGGACCGTCACAGGGCACACCAATAAAATCAGTGGGATGAGGGTCTGGATGACCAGGGAGTAGAATAGTTGGCTCTGCAGCTGTCGAGCTCGGTTAGAAGCCGTTGATGAGGTGTTGGTGAGGTTTTTGATGCGCGAGTAGGTTTTGAATCCGAAGAAGAGGATCAGGGAGAGGGTGAGTGACTGGAATAGTGGTTAATTGGTTAATTAGATGGTAATTGAGTAGTAAAATGGCCATTGTGGTGGCTGGAGGACGAGAAGGATGAAAATCTAGGTCAGCAGTGATCGATAATTTCCAATTTTTATCGATTTTTTTTTGCTTTTCTTTGAATTTGACGGTTTTTTAAAATTTTTTCCGACAAAATTAGCACTTATTTCCAGTTCTCCTCAAAATCTCAAAAAACCCGCCAAATTCAATGAAAAGTTCAAAAAATCGATAAAAATTGGAAATTAACGCTCACTAATGGCCTAGCTTTTCAACCTCCTTGTCCCCCAGCCACCACGCAATGACAACGACTTTTCGTTGCGAGACCCTATGCGCCTTTAAACTAACTCAAATCTTACCACACTAGAACTCATCGACATCATCCCCACGAATCCTTGCACATGCGGTACTATCCCATCCTTTCCAAACTTTTCATACAAATAAAATCCAACGTATTCAAAGTCCTCGACATTCTCGCTCGCTGTAACATTCAATGGCTCCTTCAACATCTCCGTGATCTCTTTACTCGGACCACACAAGTAGAATCCAATGAGCATCCAAACTGCTCCATTCAGCAGCGGTATCATCAACCAGAAAATCAATTGCCACGAGTTGAAAGAGCCCAACAGTTTGTGAGTGCTCACCACCAAGTACCGATAGACGAAATGAATGGCAAAAAGAGCAAGAGATGCTCCGAAAAAGCCCCAGTACAAGTGGTGGAGGAATGTGCTCTTGCTCCAGGAGCCTCTCACCAGGACAACCGCAATCGATTGGTGGGCGTAGTGCATTGGTTGGAGCATCGCGTCGAGCCAAGAGTACAAAATTTCGAAGATTGAGATCAGCATCATAAGGTGTTTATATGCACCAAGGTTGGGTGGCGACTTGGTGAGAATCAGGGTGGTAAGTAGGGTGTTGGAAAGGGTGGAGAGAATAGTGGTGAAGTAGTAGATGGTGCGGAGGTTCATGGTGATCATCGGGGTAGTCTCTGGGATTCTGATAATGAGTTGAGGATGGGTGAGCACTAGTATAATCTCAAGGGTTTACTGGGTATAATTTATGTGCTCAAAAAAAATAGTGGGTGTCTGGAAGAAAAGCGATAATCAAGGTGACGCCATGGCTATTGTAATGTGACAGTGGCTCTGGTGAACATCCCTGAAAAATGAGATCACTACTGACCCATTTCTGGTCCCTTTCACTTACCTGATATAGCCTGCCGATAAGGACTAATGATGAAAAAACTTGGCAATGGATCGATAACTGGGTACAAGGCAATTGTGATAGACACAATTGCAGTGAACTGTCCCCAACCATGATCCAACAGCGAGCAGATCATCATGAAGTTCACGGGAGTATGAAGTAACACTATTGGGATAAAAGTTTGGAAGACAAGAGCGTAGAAGAGCTGCGATTGCAGAGCTTGAAAATATGTGGAAGCGGTGGAGGAGATGTTCACGAGATTCGCCACTTCAAAGTAGCACTTGAACCCGAACAAGGTGATGATGAAGAAGGAGCAGCTCTGAAAAGTAGGATGCATGGCGCTATCTTTGGTGACCTACCACACTAACTCCAAGAATACTCATCGCCATCAACGCCTCCATGTTCCATGTCTTCTCCCCGTTTTCTAATATTCGCTGAATAATCACTCCGAGATATATAAAATCGTCGATATCATCTCCAAAACTCTCCATGATATCTTCGCGAATTGATTCGGTGACCTCTCGAGTCGGCTGACACAACAGATAACCAGTCAACGCCCACAAAACACCAGTGGTTACTGGAATCGAGAGCCAGATGATGATTTTCCATGAAGAAAAACTTTTGATAAGTGGGTTCATGCTCAGCACAAGGTATCTGTATATAAATTGAACTGCGAAAATTGCCATGGATGCTCCGAAAAACGCCCAGTAAATGGAGTTGAGTAGGAGGAGAGCGTCGGGCGAGAGAGTTTTGTCAGTGGTGTTCACCATCACCACAGAGGTGGATTGGTAGGTGTAGTGGATCTGGAGGATATGGATTGTCAGTGATTCCACGGGGTCGCCGCGGGAACACCGTCGCAAATGCACTCTATTGCACAAGGCCTAAAAACTCAAAATCCCATGAAAATCAATGCTTTTTCGATGTTTTTGTCATCAAACCGTTAAACTCCGTATCGCCACTCACAGTTGAGTCGATACGCAGCGAATTGCGGCCTTGTGCTTTGCGAATTGAAGGAATTGCGGAAGTTGGCACGGTGCCAGGTTTTTGCCGATGTTCCCCCTGCGACCCCGTGTGATTCTGAAAGAGAGAGAGAGAAGGACGAGGAAAAGTGAAAAAGTTGGCGGCAGTTCAAGATTTTTAATGATTTTTGTTAAAATATGCTGATTTTCAGTATTTTTGACAGAAAAATCATGAAAATTGAAATAAAAAAACGAAAAATCGAGAAAAATCACAAAAATTGTCAAAATTTTGAAAATCTCATCTCAAAAAAAGTCGCAACGACGCTCCGAAATTCCGGTGCTCGTTGTTTAGCCACTTGATTTTCAACGACTTTCTTTCGATTTTTGAATTTTTTCTTTCGATTTTTTGACGAAACTGACGAAACTGACCTAATTTTCAAACGAATTCCTCGTCCACATCCTCCCTAACTAGTAGAACTCACCGGTACAAGTGTTCCTGCCAAAATCGAAAAACAAATCTCGAACATCGAAATGAACACCATCAGAAACTTGTAGACGCCCAGTGATTTTGGCGACTTGGTGAAGATTAACAAGATCAAAAAAGCGTTGAATAGAATTGACATAATGGTGAGCAGTTTGTCGGAGAAACGGAGCATTTTGTGGATGCGCGCGTCGATGGGCATTGTTGTATAGTATAGGGGAGAATAGTGTTAGGTGATGGTGATGGGCGGGTCTATGGGTCCAGAGGGATGATTATAATGATAAATCAGTGATGTGTCCAGAGATCTGGTGGGGATCATACAACAGAAGACTTTGCCACTGAGATGGTGGGGATTGGCGGAGTGGTGTGAGTTTTCGAGAATCGGCAGCTAAACAGGGTGAAGATTTCTGCAAGTTTTGAAGTTCACGACCAAAAAGTTCAACTAAAATGGGAAGTGACATTCGAAATAGCTGACATTTTCCTAGTTCTAATTCCGACAAAATCATCATCTTCTCTCACCTCTCACACACTTCCAATACGGCGACACGATGAAAAAGTAGGGAATCGGATCCACCACGGGGAACAAGGCGATCGCCATCGACTCCAACACACCATACTTTCCCAAGCTCAACCCGAGAATGGAGCAAATGAAGCTGATGCCGCTTGGCAGGTGCAAGAATAGCACCGGGATGAGGATCTGGATGACAAGGGCGATGAAGTACTGCTTCTGAAGTCTCTGGAAGGAGGAGGAGTGAAGCGATGTGGGGTGTGTGTTGCTGATCCGGTGGTAGGTGAGGATGCCGGAGAGGAGGACGACGAGCAGGGAGGTGGTCTGCAATGTTGAGCTTGCTATTTTGAATAGGCTAATTGTGAAGGAGATGAGGGACGGGATGATGAATTTGCTCTGGTTGATCTGGTTTTTTGGCCATGGGGGGTCTCAAGGGAATCGTTGCGGAAGTGCTTGAAAAGTGTGATAATAGGTGTAGTTAGGTCTCGCAGCGAAAACAAATTTTGAATTTGGCGCCGAAAAGGTTACTCTCCGTCGATGCAAACGCGCTCCATCTCGGATGAGAGAGTACACAGCTCGGTGAGACGCAGACTGTCTGCCAACCTGCGTCTCGCCGAAACATTCTCTCGTTTGAAGAGCGATGGGGCGCAATTGCATAGGGTAAAACCGAAAGTAGGTACCGAGGTGTCTGCAAAAGCGCTCTACTGTACCCGAACTTTTCAAGCAAAAAGTCCGTAGTAAAATATCGTTACGGTACAGTAGAGCGCGTTTGCTGACGACCTTGTACCTAACTATAAGTTTACAAGGGAACGACCTGATGAGCCCCTGGAGTTTGAGTTTTTGAAGTGACCTATATCATTCGAAAGCCCTTGTTTCGACGAGTTCAGAACTGTATTCCATTTTTCCCACTGAGATCTGTGAGCCGAGATATGGAGCGCTGAAGTTTGAACCTATCTGCATTCAGTACTCAACTTTAGAGCTCCATATCTCAGCTTGCAGAGCTCGGAGGGAAAAATTAAACATAGTTCTAAACTTGTCGAAACTAGGGATTTTGAATGATGAAACTCATCAGACCATTCCCTTGTCAGCAAAAATTCCAAGGCAATCTTTCAAACTCACCACAGTCGCCGTCATCACCACCAACGCCCAAACCGACTTGTGATGCCACACCATCCTCCCTCCATCCCATCGATACAGCCAAATGCCCAAGTACACGAAATTCTCGATGCTCTCCCCGAACGTGCTCTCCACATCAGCCCTCACAAACTCTGTCATCTCATGACTCGCCGGCGATAAATAGAGCCCAATCGCACTCCACAAAACGCCGATTGCCAGTGGCCAAAAAACGGCGAGAAGAGCTGTGAGCTTCTTGTATCGAAACGGGAGGCTCGAGTTGATGGTGAGAAGATAGCGGTAGACAAAGTTGACGGAGAAGATTGCAAGGGTGGCGCCAAAGAACGCCCAGTACACGGAATTGAGGAACGTCATCAGGCCATCGCCAATGACGTGGCTCTTCCGAATGAGCACCGCGGAGCAGCACTGATAGGAGTAGTGAATTGGCTCCAGGAAAGTTATCAGTACAGAGAAACCCATTTCGAAGAGCGATGTCCCCGCGAGCATGTGGCGAAGGGTGCCGAAATATGGTGGGGAGCGGGTGGAGACGAGGATTATCAGGAGGGTGTTGAAGGTGGCGGATAGGGTGGCCGAGAGGGTGGAGGTGAAGGAGAACTGCATGGTGAATGAAATGAGGGCTCGCGGAGCAGGAGGGAGTGCTAATGAGGACTCCCAGGAGGGGGAGAGGGAGAGAGGGAGCAGAGAGTATGCTTGTTGAGCTTTAATCAGAGCCAAATTATAAGAGGTGAAGTTTTATACATTATAAAATAGTAGTTCCAACTGTCGAACTTCTCTGATCTCCCTTTCCAAATGTGAGCATACCTGGAACATTACAAGAACTTTCCAAATTCACCATGCACCTACCAACAATAGCCTTCCTATAAGGAGCAATAAGTATAAAATTAGGCAACGGATCCACTGCAGGATACAACGCCGTCGAAAAGCTCATGACAAAGGCGAAAACTGTCATCTTCGAATTGAAAATCATGCACCCCACGACAAAAGTCGCTGGGATGTGCATGAGCAACGCCGGAATCAAGGTTTGCATGACAAGAGCGTAGAAAAGTTGGGTCTGAAGGCTTCGGAAACTGGGCGACATGGCGACGTGGTCCAGGGTGGTGGTGATGTGGATGTAGCACTTGGTGCCGAAGAATAGGATGAGGTTGAAGGAGATTATCTGGAAAAGTGGGATTGTGGGGAAGAGAATGGGGGATGGGAATGCAAGATGGTCAGGAGGATGATCCTGAGAATGTAGAATTAGAATGAGAATGCTCCAAAATGACGATGATAATCTCACAATGCAAAATGCTAATGAAAATGCTTCAAAATGATCATGATAATGCTAAAAATGCTCATGAAATTGTAAGAATCTTCCTTATATTTAAAATTGGGATGGGGTTTGTGTCTGGGTGTGTGTATGTGTGGGTAGACAATTCTGTGCGCATCGGCCCACTCATCGCGAGCCCGGATGGGTGTCCGCCGCAGCAAAATCGTTTCTTCGGCTAGCAGATCAAAGTGTCCTACGGTAGATCGAAAGAAAAAATACGCAGCAGGGCTGCGCG
Organism: Caenorhabditis imperialis; assembly: GCA_963572205.1. NCBI lineage: Eukaryota > Metazoa > Nematoda > Chromadorea > Rhabditida > Rhabditidae > Caenorhabditis > Caenorhabditis imperialis. The sequence goes on along the minus strand of OY751542.1, from coordinate 2,149,713 downwards.
AGCAGGCTTGTGATCATGAGAATAAAAATGATCAATTTTCAGCATTCTTCAGTCATTAAAATGCTCCAAAATGCTTAAAATAGATCATGAGAATACAAAATGCACAATGATCATTCGAATGCTTCAAAATGATATAATGATAATCCTCAAAACTCAGACGTAATCAGCAGACATTAAATTAGGAATAATCATTATACATAGTGACCAATTTCAGACATTATTTAGTCATGATAATGCTCCAAAATGCTTCAAAATGATCATTTGAATGCTATAGAATGATCATGAAAATGTGAGAATGTGTGATGCTAATGAGAATGCACAATGCAAAATGCATAATGCAGAATGCAGAATGATCATTCGAATGCTTTAAAATGATATAATGATAATGCTCAATGCTTAATGCAAAATGATCAGCAAACTTTAATTAAACTTGCATTATCTTGACCAACTTGAAGCATTCTTTAGTAATCATAATGCTCCAAAATGGTTCAAAATGCTCCAAATTGATCAATACAATTAATAATGATAAGGACACTTCGATGTACAGATTGTCTGAACATTTTACGATCATAAATGTGCTCTAATTAGAATGCTCCAAAACAACCAATTTTCTCATAAAATACTCACCACAGACACAACGAGCACACTGACGGCCATAAACGACTCCCAATGAAACATCACACCGCCATCCTCATCCACCTCATACACATAGAACCCAGCATACTCGAAATCCTCCAATTTCTTTCCAAAACTCTCGAAAAAGTTCTCCTCGATAATCAGATCCATCTCCCGGTCCCTTTTACAGTACACATGGACAATGGAGATCCAGAATATAAAGTTGAAGAGTGGAATCAGAATCCAGAAGACGATTCGCCAGGAGTTGAAACTTTTGAGGAGGGGGTGGGTGCTCAGGACCAAGTAGCGGTAGATAAAGTGGACGACGAAGATTGCGATGGAGGCTCCGAAGAAGCCAAAGTAGAAGGTGATGAGCCACCGGACGACGTGTCGATTTACGGGCTTATCGGTGGCGTCTGCGGTTATCAGGAGGATCGTGCGGTAGGAGTAGTGCGTCTGAAAGGGGGCGTGGCTTATTGGCTCATTTTCAGGGGGTTGTAGGGTGTTTCCAAGTTGGTTCTTGGTATCATTCGACGCAGAATTTTATGCTAAACATTTTGTCAGTGCTTTGTTTTTCATGAAAATTGAGTTGAAAAAAGTTATGAGCTTTTAAATTAGATCTAGTTTTCGGGCGGATAAAGGGGTAGTGGGTTAATTTTAAAAATTTTAATTGTATTGATATGTACTATCATTCGACGCAGAATTTTATGCTGAGAAATTCTCTAGTACTTCATTTTTCATAAAAATCGATTTCAAGAGAGTTACGCGCCTTTAAATTAGATCTAGTTTTCGGCCGGAGGACTTACAGAAAGAGGTGATGTGTTTTCTCGAAAAGTATTGTTTTGTATTGATATTTAGTATCAATCAACGCAGAATTTGATGCTAAACAATTCTTCAGTATTTTAATTTTTATGAAAATTGAGTTCAAGAGAGTTATGAGCCTTGAAAGTGGAAGCTACGCCCACTTTTGGGTACCTTTACTTTGAGAGCCCATAACTTGCTTGAAACTCATTTTCATGGAAAACATCAGCTGAATAAATTTTTTGTCGTAAAATTCTGCATCGATTGGTATTAAAAAATCAATAAAATCAATACTTTTAGAAACAGCAATACCCCCTCCCCCACCAACCAAAAAAGTCGATTTACTTTAAACGCTCATAACTCCCTTCAACTCAATTTTCATAAAACATCAAGTACTACAATCTTGCTCAGCATAAAATTTTGCGTCTAATGATACCAATAACACTAATGAATGATACTTACAACTTTCAAAACGCCATCCAACACGGAATAAACCATCTCGAACACCGAAATAAACACCATAAGATGCTTGTAGACACCCAATTTTTTGGGAGATTTCGTGAGCACCAAGTAGATCAAAAAGACATTGTAGATCAGAGCAATAAGGCAGAAGATATTGTGAGAGAAATGAAGGAATTGGTGGATTATGGAGCTCTCCGTGGAGCTCACTACCATTTTCAACTGGGAAATAGGGAAAGGAATGGAAGTATTGTAGTGGTTTCGTTAGATAAGGTAATTTCCGGTAGATAAGGATAAACAGAATGACAATGACTTTTTGTTCGATTCTGAGAATTCGTCACTAAACTACAACGTCTTTCTTATTTTTTATTTTTCTTTTTCTAGTTAGAAAATTTATAGTCTGTGCGTTATATTACTCACTTTTTATTCTTTAAAAAACACAAAAAAACGTAAGAAAAACAAGAAAAACCAAAAAAATCGCAAAAAAACCGAAAAATCCCAGTGGCGATCGAACTCGGGTCGTTAGACTGGTAGCGGCGCCTCTACCCCACTGAGCCATAAAGAAAATTGCTTCAAATAGGTCATTAGGAATATCATTAGATTCCAATTTCCATGAGGAATCTGAAACTGTTAAAAGAATTGTAAAAAGTTAAGGGAGTCTTGAGTTATCTTCAAAAAACTAAAATTTTATGAAAAGCCTCGAAAAACCAGTAGAGAATCCTGAAAAAGCTGACAGCACAAGCCAAAACATTTATTAACATCATTTATAATGGAATATTATCAAAATCAACACAAAAACCAAAATTTTCCCACCCGGGATCGAACCCAGGTCGTTAGATTGATAGTGGCGCCTCTACTCCACTGAGCCATGAAGGAAATTGCTCCAAATAGGTCATTATGGGTATCATTCAATCCAGAAATTTATGAGGAATCAGAATATGTAATCAGAAATTCAAAAAGTTGATGGAGTTTCGAGTTATCTCCCAATAACTGAAAACATTGCGAAAAATGATGAAAAACAGACTAAAAAGCTGAAAGAACAAGTTCAAATTGACATTATCAACCATAAAAAGTAAATACACATCAAAAACAACACAAAAAACCAAAATGTTTCCACCCGGGATCGAACCCGGACCTTCAGATTGGCAGCGGCGCCTCTACCCAACTGCGCCATATCACAAATCCCCTCTAAATTCATGATTATTGATATCATTCAGTTCAGAATTTCATAAAATCTTTATTATAACATGTTTTAGTCATCATTTCCCGATAGACATCTCCCGGAAATTGTCAAACTCTCATCGTCATCTGCTTCAAGTCGTCTTGTCGCGGACTGATCGTAGATCGCCGACCGAAACACTCGAAGATCTCTGAAAACACGTCTAGTTCATGAAGAGGAGCCGGCAAAAAAAATTGGGAGGAGAGGGGGATTGAACCAGGGTGATAGGATTCATAGTGGAGGCGGTACCCAGTTGCGCCATAGGTAAAATTTTGAAATTGCATTGTTATGGGTATCAATCAACGGGGAATTTTATGAGGAGCATGAAAATGGTAATGGAAATGCAAAAATTTGTAAGGTGTAAGAGTTATTTATGGAAAATTGAGAATTATCGTTGATTTTTACGGAAAACCCGGGAAAAAAACTAGAAAAACCCAAAAAAACCATCAAAAAGGATGTAAAAGCACTTTGTAAGCCATAAGATTCTAAAAACAAACTAAACGGACTTGAACCAGGCTCTTTAGATCACCAGCGCCCTTACCCAACTGCACCACACCCTTCCTCACTCCAAATCCACCATATTCACAATATAATCGATTGAATGTTAATGTTATTTATATCATTCACAAGCTCTTGCTTTGACGAGTTCAAAACTATGTTTGATTTTTCCCACGGAGCTCTGTGAGCCGAGATATGGAGCTCCGAAGTTGAGTACTCAATTCAAATCGATCAAAAGTTCGGAGCTCTATATCTCAGCTCACGGAGCTCGGAGGGAAAAATGAAATAGAGTTTTGAAATTGTCAAACCAAGGGCTTTTGAATGATATAGGTCACTCCGAGAAACTTCAACTCTGGGGACTTATTATATCATTTCTTTGTGTCTCACCTAAAACCGCTTTCCGATAAGGTCCAATGATAAAAAAGTTGGGCAGCGGATCAATAACAGGATAAAGAGCAATTGTCACCGAAGCAATTGCACATAAAGATCCCAAACTTTTATCCAAAAAAGCAGCGGTGCAAATCACACCAATCGGAATTTGTAAAAGTACCGCAGGCACCAAAGTCTCACAAACCAACGCATAAAATAGTTGCTTCTGAAGATCCTGAGACGCTGAAGACGTCGAGGTAAGCTTCGCCAAGTTGCTTATAAGTCGATAACACTTTGTGCCAAATATTAGAATAATTGAAAGGGTAATGCTATCAGTTAGAGCAATGATAAAAGAGCCAATGCTTCCGAGCAAATGGAGCTGGAAAAAGCCATCCAAAGCAGTTCCAAACTGATAAGGGAAGATTGCCAAGAAAGTGTACTCATCGATCGACTCATTGAAATGTTGCTCAAAATCCAGGCGGACAAAATCGATGGGCTCTTTTTCATGGCCACACAAATAGTAGCCCGTCAACGCCCACCCGACGCCCATTAAAAGGGGCGGGGCCAACAAGAACTTGTAGTTGAATCGCCTGAGCAATGAAGACTTACTGATAACCAAATAGCGGTAGATAAAATGAACTGCGAAATTTGCAATCGAGGCGCCAAAAAAGCCCCAATACATGGCCAACAACACAATCGTACCAGGCCCCGAAAAATAGGTATCCGAAATTTTGACCATGGAAAGGCCAATAGTCCGGAAAGAGTAGTGAATCGGCATGCACAAATGGTCGATCAGGGTGTAGAAGAGCTCGAAGAGGGCGACGGACACCATGAGGTACTTGTAGACGCCCATCTGGGGTGGAGACTTGGTGAGAATTATGAGGATCAGGGAGAGATTGAGCAGCATTGCGATAGGGGTGGAGGTTATGTGGATGAGGTTGACGAGTTGGAGCATTTTTGGTGGGAGATTGAAGGAAAATGAATGGGGATTGGAAAAACAAGAAAATTTGGGGGGTAGACACCGGCACGGTGACCCAAACGGAATGTGCAATAGAACAATTTTCGCTACCAATCAGCGAAAAAAATGGGCGGTCCAATTTGTAATGATGCGGCACGCTCGTTCGCAAAGCTTTCTTCATCAGAGCGCAGCGCGCGGCACAAATTTTCGCAGCAGTGCGGCATGGGCAAAAATTTGAAAATTGCAGCTGTATCTGCTTTTTCTATGCGCAAAACGTGATTAATTAAAGAAAATACATGATAGAAATCAGAAACCAATCATGTTCGACAAAGTTGTAACAAAAAATTGTGAAGCACTAGCCTGGTCACTGCTAAAAAGGCGACGGCCGAACAAATTTTTCAGGCCGTATTGGTTTTCGTGGTTTTTGATACTCTTAAACCACTATTTTGGTTTAATCCAGCACAAGAGAGGCTTACAAAGAGTTTTCAAACCCACACAAACAATTGCAAAAAAATCGCCGAGCAATTTCTTAAGAAAACTCCAAAAAACTGAAAATTACGCTCGGCCATGGTCTTCTAGCAGCTCGCAATATACTTTAAACCACTTTTTGAGAGTTACCCGACTATTTACGAAATTCAATTGTATAAATCTATCTGTACAAAAAATTTAAAGAAAATCGCTGAGAAACTTTTCGAGAAAACACCCAAAAACTGGTGATGGCCTAGCATTTCGTTCGGCCATCATATTTTGAGAGGCTCGCTAGGTACCAAGAACCACTTTTTACGGTTTGTAATTTTTATGGTATGTTTGTCATTAAATTCTCCATCGATAGAAAAAGTTTAAAAAAAAATCGCCGAGAAACTTTTTGAGAAAACGGCCAAAAACTGAGAATGGCCTAGGATTTCATTCGGCCCTCCAACTTTGAGCGTCCTGCTAGGTGTCAAGAACCACTTTTTACGACACATCCTTTTCACTGTATGTTTGAAATCAAATTGTCTATCCCTAGAAAAAGTTTTAAAAAAATCGCCGAGAAACTTTTCGAGAAAATAGCCAAAAACATGGGATGGCCTAGGATTTCGTTCGGCCCTCCAACTTCCAGCGGTTCGCTAGGTGTGAAGAACCACTTTTTACAGTCTGTCTTTTTCATTGTAGGTTTTAAATTGCATTCTCTATCCAAAGAAAAAGTTTCAAAAAAATCGCTGAGAAAGTTTTTGAGATAATTGACGAAAACGATGATGGCCTAGAATTGTGCCACGGCGGCCGAAGTGTTGCCGGCCCCCATCGCGTTTGGGTCACCGTGACCGGAAATAAGAGGGTTGCTCATTACTCATCGCCTGATTTATGTTCCTTATACTTATTTTTCCTATTTTTTCTTATCAGAACCTCATCTGTCATGATTTTCATTATCATTTTCAAATTCTCCATTGAATTCCCTATCTAACGATCCCAATTTCACCTATTTTTTCACATTTTCAACTTTTCAAAACGAGTTGGAACCCTAAAATTTTGAAAAAAAAAATTTCTCGATTTCCGATCGATATTTATATCAATCGATAGAGAATTTTATCCTGATCAAAACACTCTCTTGCTATTTCACCTGAAAATTTCATTAAAAGGATGAAAACCCAAGTTAAAGATCTACACAGCAAGACAGTGTGGAAAGAGAGAGACGCAGACATTCCCTCCATTTTTTTCAGCCTTTCCCCATTTCCGAAAGGCCACGAACATGTACTCACCTGCGGCCCCGGTCCATCCCGGTCGCGTAGTGTAGTGGTTATCACGTCTGTCTTACACACAGAAGGTCGGCGGTTCGATCCCGCCCGTGGCCAGCAGGTTTTTGTTGCAAGCGGATAAGAGAGTAACTCGAAAAGAAGTCCTAATTATACCCTCGCGGAGCACATGTTGTTGGTATCTCGTTTCCAAGGTGATTATCAGTGCGTGGGCTCAAGGTTATGCTTTATTTCAAAATCAGTTTCTAATGCTAAAATCAAGCGTTTTTTGTAGTTTGTAGTGGAAAATTCACAAAAAAAACAACAATTTGCTCATATTTTAAGCCTTTTTCTGTCATTTTTTCTCTAAAACTCTTTTCTCTCGTGTCTCTGCACTCTCCACTGCGAGAGAGCATCTTTTCCCTTTTCCTATTGAATTTTCCCCTTCACTTTTTTGATTTTCTGGCTCCCATGGATCGATATCGCTAGTCCCACCTCATTCTTGTATATTATTCTGGATTTCTTCTCCATTTTCTTCCTTTATTACTCTGAAAATGTGAGTTTTTCACTATTTGCGATACCATGCGGCGTCGCGATGTCGCTCGCGGCAGAAAATTGACGCGCGGTGTCGCGCGGATGCAATTTCCGAGTAAAAATGATATTTTCAGTTGAAAAATCTCGAAAATCAATCGAAAAATTGATGAAAATAAGATGATGTCACATCAAACTCCTATCACAATCACACAACCCCAGCTCAATCATACCAATGATTCAATGCAATTTTTGTGAACTCGAACTTGATTGGATTCAACTGGTAGTTGACTTTGGATATCATGGAGCGTCCTCATGCGACAAATCGTGATGCCTAACAAAAGAAGAAAATAAAAAAAGAATAAACTTTTCATCAGATTCCAAATGCATTTGATAATTTTAATAAAGAAAGTTTTTTCGTCGAAATTCTGTTCTAAAAAAGTCAAAAGTGACTGCAAATTTATAAGCAAACTGTGGAGAATGTTGAATGGAATTGGAGTTCAAGGCGATAAATAAAATGGATAAAATAATTGATGAGATTCACTTGCGCTCCTTGGCGAACGAGTCTTCCGGATGGCCTTCCATGCTGGAAAATTTCAGATTATTGATTTTTTTCAGCTTTTGGCTTATTTTGGATCGATTTTTGCGGGTTTTTCGATGTATTTTTCATAGGAACGGCAAAAAATGCGTTTTGAAGATATTTTATCGTAAAATTAGAACAAAATATCTTCAATCATGTTCAAAACGTAATTTTTGCCGTATCTATGAAAAATACATCGAAAATCCCGTGAAAATTAAGACAAAAACGGCTCAAGGAGTCACTTTTTTGGAAAATCGAACCAAAAACAGCTCCAGGAGCCACTTATCAGCAAAAATCGAGCGAGAAACAGCTCCAGGAGCCGATTTTTAGAAAAACTGAGCCAAAAACAGCTCCAGGAGCAACTTTTCAGAAAATTCAAGCCAAAACGAGCCAAAAACAGCTTCATGAGCCACTTTTTTAAAAAAAATCGAGTCAAAAACAACACTAGGAGCTATTTTTCAGGAAAAACTGAGCCAAAAACAGCTCCAGGAGCAACTTTTCAGAAAATTCAAGCCAAAACGAGCCAAAAACAGCTTCATGAGCCACTTTTTTAAAAAAATCGAGTCAAAAACAACACTAGGAGCTATTTTTCAGGAAAAATTGAGCCAAAATCAGCTCCAGGAGCAACTTTTCAGAAAATTCAAGCCAAAACGAGCCAAAATCAACTCCAGGAGCCACTTTTCAGAAGCGCACTCACAAATCCTGAAGGAAGAGCCGCTGACGAACGTAATTGTCCTCGAGCTTCACGTACTGGCGCGGCTCCAACTGAAAATCGAGCGACTGGAAGTTCTCCAGAATGCGCTTCTCGTTCGTCGACTTTGGAATCACGCCCATGCCCCTCTCCAGCGCGTAGCGGAGCAGAATCTGCGCGGGCGTCCGTTTGCACGCCTCCGCCACCGCGATCACATTATTATCCTCCAACTCGGAACGCGCGGGCGCCCACTCGAGCTTCTTGCCGCTCGGCAGAGTGAAGTTGACGCGTCCCGGCGAGCCGAGCGTCGCGTACGACGTCACCACGATGCGATTCAGCATGCAGAAGATGACGTGCTCGTGTTGCGGAAAGTAGAGGTGCGCCTCGACTTGCGAGTTGTGCACCGGCACGAGCCGGAGAGAAAGCGCACGCGCGATCTGCGAGTTGCTCCAGTTGGAGACGCCGACCGAGCGGGAGAGGCCGGCGCGGTAGACCTCGTCGAACTGACGCCAGATCTCCTCGACCGGGCTGTGAATCTGCGCCGACATGTCCTCGTTGAACGCCGTTGGCACGTGGGCGAGATACAGGTCGACGTAATCGAGCTGCAGCTTCTTGAGCGAGCTGCGCAGCGCTTCTTCCAGCTTCCCCGGAGCAATCTCGTTCGTCCAGGCCTGCAACAATTGAGAATATACTGTTCGGTCCACGGACGAGTCGGCGCGTTGGCGGGGCGGCGAAATTTTCGAATTTCGAATATTTTTTCGTCGTTTTTATCGATTTTATGGTTTTTTCATGATTTTTGATGATTTTTCGTTCAAATAAGTGTTTTCAGACACGATAAGATCCATTTTCTAAACTATTTCTAACAATTTTCCACAAAATGCTCACTTTTTCCATGAAAAACTGGGTGTTTCGCTGAAAATTACGAAAGCTCGGAATACTTCGGTATTTCTCAATGCTTTTCTTTATTTTTCAATTCGTTCCTCTTCTTGATCGATCTAGAAGGCTATTTTCCATTGATAATCGCTGAATTTATCGGAAATTTCGGAAATTTTGCAATAAATTCAGCGATTATCAATGGAAAATAGCTTTCTAGATAGACCTAGAATAGAAAATAATTGAAAAATGAAGAAAATAATTGAGAAATACCGAAATATTCCGAGTTTAAGACATTTTTAGCGAAAACCCCAGTTTTTCATGGAAAAAGTGAGGATTTTGTTGAAAATTAATGTAAGATTGTTCAGAAAATGAATCTTATCATGTCGGAAAATACTAATTTGTACGAAAAATTATCAAAAATCATGAAAAAACGATGAAACTCGATAAAAACGACGAAAAAAAAAATTGAAACTAAAAAATTTCGCCTTCCCGCCAACGCCCGACTCGTCCGTAGAGCGAATTTGAATTTCGTTAATGAGAAAATAGTAATCGAGCCGCAACCTTGGTGGTAATAAAGAGCTGCTCGCGCGTGACGAGTCCCTCCTCGATGGCCTCCTTGATGGCGTCGCCGATCGCCTCCTCGTTCTGATAGACGGAGGCGGTGTCGATCAGCCGGTAGCCGGTCTTGATGGCGAACTTCACGGCCGCCTTCGCCTCGGCGGGACTCGATTGCCACGTGCCGAGACCCAGCGCCGGCATCAGACGACCGTTCGACAGGCGCAGATTCGGATTTTCGGTGGTCATCGTGGTGGGGGGAAGAGCTGGAAATGTTGAGGTTTTTTGAGAAAATAAAGCATTTTCATATTTTTGCTTTTAAAATTTGAAAAAATTCAAAGAAAATGTGAGAAAAGTAAAGAAAAACAACAGAAATTCGAAATTTTGCGCGCTGGAATTCAAAGGCGCATGGAAAATTTGCAATAAGGGTCTCGTCACGATTAGGTTTTGTAATTTAGTTTTCAAATGTTTTCCTGCTTTTTCAGCCTTTTTCAGCCCTCTTCAGCTTTGAGTGGGCCTAAAAAATGAATTGTGTTCAGATTTTCTCCTCCGAATTCTTAGTAAGTGTGATGGAAAAGAGGAGTGTCCAGAATTCAGTACTCAGTTATGTTTTAACAAGACTCCTGCGACTGCGAAAAAGTGAATAAACAGTCAGTATGCGCTAATATTCTATTGGTGAGTTGGCTGTGCACAGAGCTTCTCGAAAATCGATACTTTCAGCTATATTTACAATGTTCGTGTCTGTGGTTCATCTGCTGCCGGACCTGCATGCTGCATTCCGATTGCACGTGAAAGAGATCGGCAGGCAAAAACGACGACTTCCGGAGCGATTGTTCTAGTTTTTCGTCATTCTTTTAATAAAAATTGAATGCAAATTGTTCGGCAGTGCTTTTGAATTCCACACCCATAATAAATGTCTCGTGGGATTTGGAAACCAAGAGCAAAACTGATAATTATTGCTCTTGAATCAGAATTTTGGGTGAAGTTGGTGATCTGCTCGGGTACTTGAAAAAAAAAGAAACGCGTTTCAGTGTATGAAAATGTTTTCAATTTTCAGCGCACGCAGCGGAAGTTTTTCACGCCTGAAAAAAAAAAATGAAAAAAGTTGCAAAAATCCACGTGGCACCCTGCCCTTTTCCGGGCGGCCCCTCCGACAAGGTGCGGTGGGGGAGAGGAGTCTCCACAATTCAGTACTCAGTTCTGTTTTAACAAGAGTCCTGCGATTTCGAAGAAGAGAATAAAAAAAGATATGCGTTGGAAATCCATCGGTGAGTTGGCTCGTCGAAAAACCTCTCAACGTTCAACACTTTCAGCCATCTTCGCACTTCTCGTGTCCCTGGTTCATCTGCTGCCGCACGTGCACCAACGTCGAGCCGCCGGTGAGGAGAGAGTGCTCCGCGAGTCACAACATCCCGTTTCAGGCAGCCATGACACTTCCATCGGAAGACTGAAGACGGTCGCCAGACTGAGCACTGGCATCTATCTGACGCGGGAGCTCATCAAGGGGGACCATGTTGACGAGATCGTTTCGGAACTGCTGAAGATGGGCGATGCGAAGGCGTCGGATGTGGTGGCGATGAACGAGGCGGACATTCTGAATGCGGTCAACTCGATGAAGGACATGCAGATAAAGACTTCAAGCGGTGTGGATATGATCGAGAATAAGTTGAAGGTGTTAGCGGAGACGCAAGAAAATGTGAAGAGTGTCGCCGACGTGGCTGTGTGGAATGGAAAGGCGGCGTTCGAGAGTGCGGTGAATGGGATCAAGGACAACTTCGCGCCCGTCAAAGCTTTCATGGGATTCAAAACAAAGGCCAATGAATGGGAGTTGTACATTCAAAAAGTCATCGACAAGGATCCCAGCGCCATTTCAAGTAACGTTGACGATTTGAAAACTGCCACCAAAGACATAATTGACCACATCAATGCGATGTCTCAGGACAGTGTCAAATTCTCCTCGACCGGCACAGCAGTGGAGAGTTTCTCGCAACCCGCCGGCACCGCTGCCCTTGTTAAACAAATTCAATTGCTTTCCAGCTCTTGGAACACCGTCGACGTTGCAGATTTCGAAGACAATGCAAAGGCACTTTTCACAGTTGGGACGAGCTTGCGTCCGATTCTGAGCCAACTCCGAACTATCGAGACCATTCAGAGACTGCGGACTCCTGGCAGTGGTTCGAGGGGACTCGTGCACACGGATGGAATGTTCCAGGGATCCGAAGACTTGACGGCCTTGGCGAGCGACTTCAACGATCCGTGGTTGAGTGGAATCAGCAACTCGAGCACTCACTTGGAGAAGGCGATGACCGGCCTGAAGACGTTGAGCTTTCCGATGAAGGACTACTCGAATCGGGTTGGCGTGCCGACGGAGGTTCAGTTGGCGACGATCCGGTCGTTGATCGAGAAGGTGGAGTTGGTGGTGAAGGCGTCGGAGAAGCCACAGGAGACACTCTCCGCAGCAGCGACAGCTCGGGATTGTGATAAGGACAATGGAATACCGAGGGGGTTCGATAAAGTCCTTGCTGTCGCGGATCTCACGAAGAAATTGGACCAACAGCTGGCCTATCTGAAAATGTCACTTCAGAGAATGTCGGAAGTCATCCAGCAGAAGAACGTTGTCAGTCTGCTCCAGAGTGTCCACGACAAGTGCAAACAGATGACGGACATGACAGATCTGAAGAACGTGATCAAGAACGAGTTCGACGGGGACAAGCTGCGGAATCCGCTGAAGAACCTTGCCAACAACAACAACATCGACGGAAGTGTTCTGACGACGACTGCTCAGAGCATCGCTGCCAACCTCCAAGACGTCGCCGTCTTCTACACCGACATGGCCAACTTCAAGAAGATCTTCAACTGCGCCAAGCCCATCCAGCACCTGGACCTCGTCGGGAAGGCTGTCTCGGCCATCCAATCGGCGAGATCTCCACCTGGAACTCTGTTTGCCGACTCCGCCCCCATCATCCAGAAGGTGACAGGAGCCAATAGTGAGTTGAGGAGTGTGCAGAGTGTAGCGAACGGATTGAAAGGGAAGAAGAGCAAAGAGTCGGATGCTCTTGACTTGCTCACTGACCCACAATCCACGTCGGCGACCATCGGGAAAGCAGTTCACGCAGTGGTGATGGCGGATGAGGCGGAGCAGAAGACGTCGGAGATGGGAAAAGTGATCGACCACTTGGATTCGATCGGTGCGGATCTGTCACAAGCAGTTGGGCTGTCTCCTGAAGACGTCCTGAATCTCCAGAAGCTCGTCAACCTCAAGAACAAGTTCGAAGTGCTGAAGGGGGCGCTGTCCACGTGGAAGAGCACAGTGTCAGCGGAGCAGTTTGGACAGCTCGGAGACGGCTCGAAGTTCACGACGCCCACGAAGCAGCTCCAAGGTGTTCAGGCGGATCTCGCGCCACTGATCCGTTCGTTGGAGAAACTGATCGCCGCTGCTCCCAACTCTCCGAACCTCGTGCTTCTGAAGGACTCGCTGAAGAGCCTCGCCACGTTGCACCTCGACTTCTCCACGTACACCTCTTCGCTGGACGCCGCCGCCGACTCACTGGCCGGCTTGGAGACGTTCTTCGCCTCGTTCGCCCAACAGAACTTCGCGCCCGATGCTCCCACTGTCGCCCCGCCCACACAGAGAAGGAACGACGGGAAGGGGAACGTCGGAGACGGTTCGAACGCGGTGAGCGGAAAGAAGGAGAGTGCGACGACGGAGAATGACACGTCGTGAGATTACCCTTCAATCACTTTTCCATTCAATTTCTGTTTTTCAGAATTGTCGTACTTGGAGTCGGAGGAGGTGTGGTCGTCATTGTTCTCGCCACCACAGGATTTTTCGTGTGGCTCTGCTGCTGGAAGAAGAAGAAGGCGCCAGCGGATGACAAGGATGACGATGATGAGAAGGACACGGAGAAAAAGGAGAAGGAGGAAATAGAAAGGATGAAGGCGGACAAGGAGAATGAGCGGAAGGAGAAGGAAGAAGCTGTGAAGAAGCAGAAGGATCTGGAGGAGCGGATGGCCAAGGAGAAGAAAGAAGCGGATAGGAAAATTGAAGAAGCGGACAAGAAGAGGGAAGAAGCGGAGAAAGGAAAGAAGGAGGCGGAAGAGAAGGAGCAAAAGGAGAGGAAAGAGAAGGAAGCGGTGAAGAACGACCTTGATGCGGAGGTGAAGAAGAACGCGGACCTGGCGGTGAAGATGCTCGTCGACCAGTACAAGAAAACGGAAGTGTCGAAAAAGGTCAAGTCGAAAGAAGCACCGCCAGTCGCCATGAAGCCAGTGACCCCGACGGAAAAATCGATGATGGTGGACAAAACGCAGGATTCGAGCCGTGAGTTCTCTTGTGCTCCTCCTCACCGTCTCACTTTCATTTATTTTGCAGGCATAAGCAAGACCACCGTGCCCATGAACGTCCTCATCGCCTCCATCACGTGTCTGTGGGATACGATGCTCAACACGAACGCGGAGTCGCCCGATCTGCACCCGTACTACGAAGCCATGTGCATCAGCGCGATGTGCATCGCCGAAGAGAACCAGCCGACGGCCCACGAGAAGAGGCTCTTCAACAAGCACGCGACCAAGATCAGGTATCGCCGCGTGTTTCCTCCCATAAAACGCACACACTTTTCAGAGCCGACGTGAGGATTCTCATGGTGTCGCGAGTGTTGCTCGCGAACTGGCAAGGCGAGCCGGACGACGACTTCATCCACTTCAGTCGAGTGCGCTTCTCCAACGGACTGCGCTTCCTCGCCGGACAATCGCCGCAGGAGGCGAACGCGAAGCTGAGAATGGCGGACACGATGATGCGGACCTGGCACATGATCCGTCAGGAGCGGCCCGGAACCATTGTGATGTTCGGCAAGATGACCGTGGACAAGGATGTGCTCTGTGCTCCGTACTTCCCGGAAGACGTCAACCAGGTGATGGGATTAGACGGCGTCGTCATCAGGTGCACGTCGCGAGTCGAGGAGCGCAAAGGAGAGGTCATCGTTCGCAAACTGCACGTCCAATTCACGAAGCACAAGACGGACTGCGAGCTGACACACTACCAGTACGTGGCGTGGAATGAAAAAGTTTGCCCACTCGATACGAGCACGATGATCTGGCTGCTGAAACAAGTGAACCGCGAGGAGCAGCAGGTCGTCGTGCACTGCCCGGACGGCGTCAGCGCCACTGGAATCTTTTGCTGTGAGTATTGGGAAACAATTTACCGGAAAATGTACAAGTTTCAGACATTGAGATGGCGGTGCAACATATGGTGGAAGACGAGCAGCTCAACTTCATGCAAGTGCTCCTCATGCTCCGTCAACGTCGTTTCGGCGCCATCCGTGTGAGCGCTCAGCTGGAGTTTGCCGTTCTCGCATCTCTGGACTACGCAGCCGATGTGAGCACGTGAAATTTTAACAATGAACATTGTGCTCTTTCAGAAAAGAGATCTGCCGGAAGAACCGAAGACGAGAATGGACTGCTTCCACGAGGCGTACCGTGTTTGCAGTGAGATGAGAGCCACGAAGAGAGCCGGACTCCTTGCTTTTGTCGACAACGTTAAAAAGCGTGCACCGCAGGTCCGAGTGCGCCCAGAAGACAGCATCAAGGCCGCCAAAAAACGCTATGGACTGCCCGTCGACATGTGAACTGTGAACTATTGATTTTGAAAACGGGTTTCGTAGAAATAAGTTTATTAGATTCCCCTGATTTTCGGCGAAGCTTTTTGATCTGAAATTTCTTGAGGCTCTGTCAGAGAGTACGGGTGTTTTCAATAAAACACATTGAATTTGGGGTTGGGTATAGTTTTATTCAGATTACAAAATTATTACAATTAAAGTGTTAATTATAGTAAAAACAGAGAGATCGAAGCAGTTGTGGACCCGAGAAGACTGCCAGAAGACCCGAAGAGAAGACGTGATGAGAAAGAGACCTAAAGAATAGTTAGATGCCCCCGGAACCCGTACCCACTTCTAATAAAAAAGAACCCTTTAACATTGAACATACCCGAATGCCACTTCCGAAAAACGGACGTCTTGCGAGGAAGAGTAGTCTGAAGTCCTTTCGACACTCACCTGTGGTTGCTCCATTTGCTGCACTGGCTCCACTGGCTCCACTGCAGGCTGCTCTACTGGCGCTTGTCCCACCTTGAACCAGTGGCTCAGGTCGTCGGCGTCCTCGTCGCTGACCTCCACCACTGGCACCTGGGGCACCCGGGGAATCTCAACTACCTGCACCACTTGTGGAACCACTTGCACCATAGGCTGCTCCATAACCACTGGTTCCTGCTCAATCAGCTGCACCTCCGGCTCTTCCACCACCTGCTCCACAGGCTGAGCCACTGACTCCTGCACGACTTGTGTCTCTTTCTGTCCCAAGGCCACAGTCATCATGTCCTGGAATTCCTCCTCGCTCGTCTCATCGATCTCCCTCCTCCTCTTGTTCCTTCCCTCCGATCCTTCCCCACTCCGCTTCCTCGCTCCTCCCTTCTTCACTCTCGCCGCCAACATCTTGTCTTTCATCTCTCTGAAGACTGGAGAGAATCGCGCGGTGACAGCGATGAACTTCTGGTTGGAGAAGTGTGTCCTCGATTGGCACACCGGCCTCTCCGTCTCCACCACATATACCACCGGCTCGTACATGCACTTCGAGTCAACGAGTGCATGTGTTCCATCCACTTCCTCCCTCTTGTTGGTCACTTTCAGCCAACTGAAGTCCACTCCGTGCTCCATCCAGTAGGCTCCGAGCTGGGCACCGTCCTTGTGCTCCAGTGAGAAGGGGAAATCTTCCTTGGGGAACATTGTTTGTGGCACGAACTTGCCCAAGTCGGTACGGTACTTGTACCTGCAATTTAAATTCTCATCAATCAGAAGAAGTCACCCGAATAAACTCACATGAACTCATCTTTTTTGTTCAGAACCAGCGTGGGAGTGTAGAGCACGTCGGCTCTCATTCCACTGACTTCATAGGAGAGGCACGGGAGCATGAGCTGGCCCTTCTTGGCGAGCATCATTTCCGGAACCACCTCCGCTCCGTTTACTCTCTCCCAGTCGGCCGAATTGGCAATGGTGATCTGGATCATTTCCATAGTGATAATTGAGTGATTTCTGGAAGAAAATGGATTGGAAATGGAAATGAGAAGGGTTATAAGAAGGAATGAGTGGAGCTAATGATTCTTAAGCTAGAAAAATGTTGACTAGACTTCCAGATTTCTTGTGCTCACTACTAAATCTTATTGTAATCTAGGGACTAAAAAAGAGAGAGAAAGAAGAGACGACTGCTCGGGACGGAGTCAGAATGAATGAATGATCTTGCGACGAATGGTACGGTGGGTGGAGCCATGGTGGTGGGGGCGGGACTCACCGTCGACTGGAACACATCTCCACGCCAGCTGCAACTCTTCGATGGTGTGAATAGGGCGCATGCCGGCACCATCTTCTCCTTGCCGGATTTCAGGGGACACGACAGTTCACGCATGGGAGACAGGTGCCATGGTGGCGGATTGGTGGGAAGTGAAGGGCGCTGTGGGAAATGGAAGAGTCTGAAGATGAATTTAGATCGGAATCGGTAAGGGAACACTCTCTGAAACGCATTTGAATCAGTAAAAATAGCTAATGGAATAGACTGAAAATGAAGATAAAAACGAAAAACCATCTGAAACATGAAAAAACAAACACAGTTTGTTTCTACAATTTCTTCATAAATTGTTCAAAATATATCTGCACATTCATTTTTGGCCATTTCGATACATTTGAACAGTTTTTGAAGACAATGTTGAATGTGGAAACAAACTGCTATGATATTCAGATTCAGAAAATGATTACAAAGTGGAAGACTTTTTACCGTTTCGATTTATTTATCGATTTATACCATCATTTACGAGAAAGTTAGTGTAAAATGTAAATTTTCACATGCATTTCTGGGCAACACTCTGAAAAGTCTCCCGCACATCAGTGTCCGATTTCCAAACCAACTTTTCCGTCTGAATACGATTTTCTGGGTACCATTTTTGAAAAAACTTCAAAAGCTTTACATTCCAGTCTTATGTGCTCTTTTTCTAAATTTACGTAACATAAATAGAAGGCCACCCCAGAATTTCGAGTTTTTAACGTTTTCTTGCAAAATGGCAAATCGAGACTTAAAAGTTCGGATTCAGCAGGAAAAATGAGCTAGGTTGAAAAGAATTTAGGCCGATCCAACTGAAATTGGGGGAATTTTGAGCCGAATTTCAAAAAAGTTGCGAAATCGCCGAATACCGAGCTGGGATAGAGGTTTTTCGATTTAGTTTCAAATTATAACGAATGAGTAATTTGAAACTGACAAATTGATATCGAATTTGAATTATTCTGACAATTTTGGATTCTGTTATTCTTCAATTTCTCATGGACCTTGTTTGAATTAGTGATAATTCTAGAGTCTGATCATTTTTAAACTTTCTTGGCTTCCAATGACCATATTCATAACTGGAAAGATGTTTAAACGAATTCTTCATCATATTCTGACCCAGTGAGTACAATAACCATGAAAAATTGTCGAAATTTTTGACTTTGAACTCATCTTTGATCATTTCGCACTAAACGTGGGGGTTTCTTTATGAAAAGTGAGGTACTGTCGCTGAAACAAACTGTAAATCATGGAAAAACACTCTGAGCAGCAGGATAAGTTCATTTCACAAAATTTGAACTCGTGTCTGAGCACTTCTGGAGCTACAAAAGTGCTCTGAACCGTTCCAGACCTACATGAAAGTTTAGCTTTTCAAAAATTGAGCGGTTTTAGTCGGGGGATGATTAAGATCACCTAATTAATTGCCAATTTTGTATATTCCCAAATCGTCAAAAATGACAAAAATGAGTGTCAGAAGTTATCATGTTCACTGCTCCATCGTTTGAAATGATAAAAACAGCCAAACGAAGTTTGATACGCATACTTTTTCCTTACCTAATTGATTGAAAATTGAAAATAAGTTCCTAATTTAAGAAAGTCAAGCAGAGAACGTTCTTGTGGGGGACGGGACTATTATATGTTGCAGCAGTATCAGTTTTTTTTAATTCAACAGCTTGATCTGAATTTCAGTGTTTCTAACTAACTTTAGTTGATGAATTCAAGTTTTTGGATTTTGTTCCACAATTCTGCAGGAAAATTTCGCAATCTCCTCAAATTTAGACTTCCAGTCCAGATACATAACATTTTTGATCAATTTAGCTATTTTTACTGATTCAACTGCGTTTCAGAGAGTGTTCCCTTACCGATTCCGATCTACATTCATTTTCAGACTCTTCCATTTCCCACAGCTCCCTCCACTTCCCACCAATCCGCCACCATGGCACCTGTCTCCCATGCGTGAACTGTCGTGTCCCCTGTCCCGAGCAGTCGTCTCTTCTTTTTCTCTCTTTTTTAGTCCCTAGATTACAGCTAGATTTGGTAGTGAGCACAAGAAATCTGGTAGTCTAGTCAACATTTTCCTAGCTTAAGAATTATTAGCTCCACTCATTCCTTCTCATAACCCTTCTCATCTCCATTTCCAACCCATTTTCTTCCAGAAATCACTCAATTTTCACCATGGAAATGATCCAGATCACCATTGCCAACTCGGCCGACTGGGAGAGGGTTAACGGAGCGGAGGTAGTCCCGGAAATGATGCTCGCCAAGAAGGGCCAGCTCATGGTGCCGTCCCTCTCCTATGGAGTTAGTGGGATGAGAGCCGACGTGCTCTACACACCCACGCTGGTGCTCAACAGGAAAGATGAGTTCATGTGAGTTTATTCGGGTGAATTGTTAAGATTTATGAGCATTGAAATTGCAGGTACAAATACCGTACCGACTTGGGCAAATTCGTGCCACAAACAATGTTCCCCAAGGAAGATTATTCATTCAGTCTCGAGCACAAGGACGGAGCCCAGCTCGGAGCTCACTGGATGAAGCACGGAGTTGACTTCAGCTGGGTGAAAGTGACCAACAAGAGGGAGGAGATCGATGGAACACACGCACTCGTTGACTCGAGATGCATGTACGAGCCGGTGGTATATGTGGTCGAGACGGAGAGGCCGGCGTGCCAAGCGTGGACACACTTCTCCAACCAGAAGTTCATCGCAGTCACCGCGCGATTCTCGCCAGTCTTCAGACAGATGAAAGACGAGATGCTGGCGGCGAGAGTGAAGAAGGGAGGAGCGAGGAAGCGGAGTGGGGAAGGATCGGAGGGAAGAAGCAAGAGGAGGAGGGAGATCGATGAGACGAGCGAGGAGGAATTCCAGGACATGATGACTGTGGCCTTGGGACAGAAAGAGGGGCAAGTCGTGCAGGAGTCAGTGGCTCAGCCTGTGGAGCAGGTGGTGGAAGAGCCGGAGGTGCAGCTGATTGAGCAGGAACCAGTGGTTATGGAGCAGCCTATGGTGCAAGTGGTCCCACAAGTGGTGCAGGCAGTTGTGACTCCCCGGGTGCCCCAGGTGCCAGTGGTGGAGGTCAGCGACGAGGACGCCGACGACCTGAGCTACTGGTTCAAGGTGGGACAAGCGCCAGTAGAGCAGCCTGCAGTGGAGCCAGTGGAGCCAGTGGAGCCAGTGCACCAAATGGAGCAACCACAGGTGAGTGTCGAAAGCAGTTCAGGGTACTCTTCCCAACAGGACGTCCGTTTTTCGGAAGTGGCATTCGGGTATGTTCAATGTTAAGGGGTTCATTTTATTAGGATTGGGTGCGGGTTCCGGGGCATCTAACCATTCTTTAGGTATCTTTCTCATCACGTCTTCTTTTCGGGTCTTCTGGCGGTCTTCTCGGGTCCACAACTGCTTCGATCTCTCTGTGTTTTTACTATAATTAACACTTTAATTGTAATACTTTTGAATCTGAATAAAACTATACCCAACCCCAAATTCAATGTGTATTTGGTTCAAAAAAGATATTCAAATGGAATGCAATTCTTCATTTTCATCAGAAAGTTCAGCTCTTTCAGTTCTTCCAGCTCATTCCGATCCGAGACCCTGTCCAAAAAAAATTAGGCTGAGAAGGTAGAAGAGTGAGTTGGAAGTTGCACGTGGCAAACATTGAGAAGGGCATAAGCCATGTGTACTATGAGATAACTCCTGATGAAAAGTTTATCAACTGATAGCTTTTTACTATCATAAAAACTCGAGATATTCCACAAAACTTTGCTCCATTACAACCCTTTTATTGAAAACGGGAGCCACATCATACAAAGAGCACCACATTAAAACACTTTATTCTTTTAAAATCCAAAGATCATCGAGTACCGAACCAACCATGGAGCCTCCCCGAGCACATTGCACCTGAAAACTCTCAATGTCTTCTTGCTCATTTGTCAAGAGCAACTCACACAGCATATCCTCTATCCCTTTATCATCATTTCGATGAGACTGAGAACTGTTTTTCGAGCAACAGATACTGAAATAGAAGAGTTAGAAGTTCTGAAAAAGATCGAGAAACTCACAGAAAACAATGTAGAATCGTAATTTTTAATTACTGATCAGCTTGGTGGAAGAGGAGAAGCGGGTAATAAATCGAGGAGCGAGGGGCAGACTGAGTTGGACGGTGCCACGTGGCATTTGGAGGAGAACTAGGGAGAGGTCAGAGAGGTCAGAGAGGTTAGGGTGCCACGTGGCAAAGTGTTGGGTTTTTTGAAGAGGAGGGGAAATTGAGAATGTTCTCGAACGTTTTGGATTCAAATTTCAGAGAGACTTCAAAGCTTCATATCTCGGCTTTCAGGCATTGATGGAAAAATCTGAAAACAGAATTGAAATCCTTGAAACAAGAGCTTTCGAATGATATATGATTCGAAAGGGTCTAATTTATCAGTGGACCCACATCGCAGATGCTCTTCATGATAGTGCTCTTTTTGTGCTCTTCCCATATTTTTTCGTTCAATGAATACCCAATCTTAACTTCCAAATTTTTTTTCCAGTTTCAACGCCTTGTTAACTGTCTATGAAAACTTGATCAAATTCAGTATACCCATTATTATACTTCCCCCATTTCGTTGACATTCTGCATACAATTCGAATGCAATTTACCATGAGAAAAAACCGCATTTTTCATTGGTTTATCACCCCGAAACGATAACCTCCTGGCACCGAGCAGCACCTCTCCACATTTGTTTACATTACAATATCATAGTGTCGTATTTCCATGGCCCCGCCCACTGTGCTCTAATTGTACCCTTTATTTGGTGGCTCATGGAGCACATGAGCTCCTCTTGCTCTTTCCGATGCTCCATTTGTTTACACCCCCTCTGACACCCTAATTATACCCCATATCTGGTGGCTCGCGAAGCACATGCTCGTTGCCTAGGTGATTTTGGGTGCTCATTTCAAATATAGAGCATTCACACCATTATTTCCATTATTGTGCTCTTTTTCGCGCTGATTTTTCTCATTTTAATCTACTTTTCTTTCAGGACTCGCTGATGTAGGTCACGAACTTTTTGGAGCCGCTGTGCAGCTCATCCCATTATTATTCTGAAGTTATCAGTTCAAGTGCGCTCCATTGCACTCCCCCTGTTTTTGGGCGCGAAATTTGAAAATCCTGGAGGAATTTTCGATGTTTGTGGGTCAAGTGGAAATGGATAGTGAGCATTTCTGATGGATTTCTCATTGAAACAAGTCACAATTAGGTTAGTATAAAGAATTCGAGAGCAGTAAATGCGCTCTATTGAGAACTGGAAGAGAGAGATAGACGCAGACAGTTAGACAGGAGAGTTCTCGCGATTCTCAATGGAGCGCATTCGCATTCACTTTGAAAGCTAATGTTACTGTTACAGGAAAACAACTGCTACTTGGCAGTCATGTACAAGCAGTTATCGCACTCGGCAGAACGAGAGAGAAAAGAGGATGAAGTGGGTATTCTGATGAAACAACCAGGATTAACTTCCAATTTACAGGTTGATACAATTTCGTCACCAAACTCACCGTTATTAGAAACATTTTTAAAAATGCAATAAATTTATTGATAAAGAGAATTCAATGATAGACAGGGAAACTGAGATCAAGGGGTACTAAACTACAGGATTGGATTGATAATAAAAAAAAGAAGAAGAACAATTGATTAAAATCCAAAAATGTCTCCCTCGGATCGTCGTTTCAAGTCTTTTCTCGACTTCCTGCACCCCGTCGACTTTCTTCTCGGGGCAGACGGCTCTCCGAGCTCCGTCTTTTTCGTGGGCGTGGTCGGGAGTGGCTCCGGGAAGAGCACGACGGGGGTGCCGACACTGCGGGCTCTCCGTGGGGTGCGGTGGAGGCGGCGGGGAGTGGAGGGAGTTGGAGACGTCTTCTGTGGGCTCGGAAAGAGCACTCGCGGCTTCTTGGTGCGGCTCCTTTTCGGGGTGACGTCTCCAGTGGTGCTCTGGAGTCTCACTGGGCGGAGGGGAGCATTGGGGGTGAGCTCCTTCGGGGCGGTCTTGGTGGGAGTGGTGAAGGCGGACATTGTTGAGTTGGTGAGTTCTGAAAAAGCATTGATTGATAGAGAAGCTTGAAGTTGATAAAGTGAGAAGCTTGTACGAAAGGGAGGGAGAGAAAAAATGAGAGAGACGCAGTGAAAAGGGGAGACGCAGAGAAGCGAGAGTGATCGGAGTGGAGACGATGGAACTACCCCATGATCTTCAAATACCGAAGCACCCAAAAATCTCATCTTCTTCCTTATTTGAAAATATCAGAAAGTACTGTTTCAAATTATCGATAAGCCTTGGACATTAATAATACGCCAGTGATCGAATCTTTATGACTGCTAAAGGAACAAATTATTTGTATTTGTCCGTGTATCTATGTGGCTCATAGGAATCAGCCCAATTTTCGGTTACGGCCCTTATTTGATACCGCGATAAAGCCCGTTTAAACTAGACGTTGATAGCTTTAATTTGAAGTGTACTCTACCAGAAAAAAACCGGCTAATGACTACTTTCTGGAAAAGCATGAGAGTTCAAAACTACAAAAGAGAGAAGCACTGGCTCTATAACTATCAATGAATTGCCTGGATTGAGAGCTTTCGAATGCACTAGACTAGAAGACGTTACGATGAGTTTGAGGAAGGTTGGGAGGCATTGAAAGTTATGGCGCGAAAAGTGGGTGCGGTGCGGTTGCGTCGCGTATTGGGAGAGAGAGAGAGGAGACGCAGGGAAGCGAGAGGGACCAGAGCCGTGGAAGAGCACTGTTCACAGATGGCGCCAAGACATCAAATGAGCAGATAAGGATGCTAATTATATTTTGATGATACTAGGCACTAACTAGGGAATGTTCCCGACGTAAGTTGGCTTTTCAGAACGAGATTGGTATCATTCGAAAGGTCTTTTTGTAAGGATTTCAAAACTGTTTTCCATTTTTGCTAAATGACACTTTGAGCCGAGATATGGAGGGCAAAAGGTTGAACTAGTGCATTTTTATCCCGACGTCGCTTTCGGAATTGTGTCAGCGTACACACTATGAACCTTTGAGCCACATCATTTTGAAGCATTTTCTACAATCTGAACAATGTTTTCTGTTCGGGGAAATGCTTTAAATGGGTCAATACTGATACACTTTTGGACTTGTTTTATTTTTACGCGCAACTTTGAAGCTCCATATCTCGGTCCAAAGTGTCATTTAGCAAAAATGGAAAAGTTTTGAAATCCTCACAAAAAGACCTTTCGAATGATACTAATCTTGTTCTGAAAAGCCAATTTACGTCGGGAACATTCCCTAGTAAGCACTACTAGAATCTACTGCGCATCAGAAAAAGGGATGTGCAAAAAAGAGCAGCAAAACTAGTCCCCATAACGAAAATGAGCAGAAAGGAGAAGAATGGAGTGAAGACAGACGAGCAGTCGGGCGGAGAGGAGGACGACTGAATGAGGGGAACACTTACAGTCGGGGAGAACGGTATCCGGGGGGCGGGGCTTGGGGAGCAAGGGGGCGTGGTCTCTAATTGGACAGGATCCGGATCGATAAGATAAGGATGGAAATAGTTTTGGACGGAAAATGGCACTGTTATCTTATCAGAATACAATGGATTTGGAACAAGTGGGAAGAACAACGGGTAATTTTGAGCCATTTTGAGTCTAAATACGGATGAGAAAGTTAATGGAGATCAGTGATAAGCAATAATCATGAAAGAAAAGTGTCAAATTACCCTAAAAAGACCCGATGAGCAAATGTCTATAATAAGGAGGAATGAGAAGATGAAGAGTGAGCAAGCAGACGGACCGATTTACAGCCCTCTTTCAATCGACTAAAAGATGAAAGGAGTGGAGCCGCTCGTCTCTCTAATTAGGAAAAAGAGCCCGTCCCGTTGATAAGTAAGTATAGTAAACTTATCAAAATCTATGATAAAGAGAAGTGAAAATAAGGAGGAATGAGAGGATGACCAGACAGGGGGCGTTTCAGCAGTCAATGTTCTTAGCACCTTCTGAAACTGGAAGGGAGCCATTAGACCGTTCCAGTTATTACTAATTAGTGAGCAGCTCCAAAATCGGATCGACTATAAAAATGAGTACCCTAGAAACTTTTCCACTTCCTCCTGATTCCCAATGTCAAACTACTAACTTTTTATAGTTAGAGTTAAAATAAGTGTGCTCTATAATTAGAGCCCTCTTCTTCTTCTTCTTCTTCTTCTTGTCCCAGACAAGATCAATTAACAAGAGGTGTGACACATCAAAACAAGAATAAGCAGGAATGTGGAGACTTGCAAAAGAGGCAGCTGGTGTTACCTGGAGGGAAGGGTCATCTGTCTGGAAATGGAATGGATATAACTAAAGACAAGGAAAGAGAAGAGCTAAACTTGAAAGAGACGAGGGAACTAGATCTAGAACTGAGAGGAAGGGGATGGTTAGATAAGACAAAAAAGTCAGAAAATCAATACTATTAACTTATCAAATCACACTCATAGCTCAAAGTGCAGTTATCAGATGAGCTAACACCAAATCCTTGTCATATTCTTATTTTCTTTTTTCCAATTGTTATCAAGTATCGCATTTATAGACTCTCAAAAAACAGATGTTTATTAGAATCACAAAATTCTGAAGTTAATATACACTGATCATGAAACAGTATCTTTTTCTGAATAGGAAAAAGATACAAAAGCTATCCTTTTGATAATAATTCATCATTTTCAAGTCTTTCCAGTTCTTCCTAACTCATAAGTAGGATGTTATTCATTATCTTTTGTACCTAAACCTAATGAAGTTCACTA
This sequence comes from Caenorhabditis imperialis, assembly GCA_963572205.1. NCBI lineage: Eukaryota > Metazoa > Nematoda > Chromadorea > Rhabditida > Rhabditidae > Caenorhabditis > Caenorhabditis imperialis. The sequence goes on along the minus strand of OY751542.1, from coordinate 2,123,712 downwards.
TGAAAAACCACAAGATCTTTATTGAAAAGCTTACCGCGCCTTCCCCACTATCCATCAAATTACAAACAACTGTCTTCTACCTCTTCTAGACAAGTCCAATTAATTAGACAAGAGGTGTGATTGACACATCACATCAAAAAAGGAGCAATGTGAAGATGTCGGGACCACTTTGGATGAAAGGCAGGTGGTGTGAAGACCAGCTGCAATTATCTGGAAATAGATGGAGTGAAGAAAGAGTTCAAGATTCTAGTGAAAGTATTGCTTAAAACTATACTGTTTCATGTTCAGTGTATATTAACTTCCGAATTTTGTGTGATGCTAGTAATCGGGCCATTTTCTTGGGTCTATAGATGAGATACTTGATAATAATTGGAAGAAGGAAGATAAGAATATGACAAGAATCTGATGAAATCTCATCTGATGAGTGCTTTTTGAGCTATTAGTGTGATTTGATAAGATAGTACATTTTTGGACGTTCTTATCTTAACCATCCCCTTCCTCTCATTTCTAGATCTAGTTCCCTCGTCTCTTTCAAGTTTAACTCTTCTTTATTGCCTTCAGTTGGCTCAATTCCATCCATTCTCAGACAGATCCAAGTGACCCTTCCCTCCAGGTAACACCAGCTGCCTCTTTTGCAAGTCTCCACATTCCTCTTTATTCTTGTTTTGATGTGTCACACCTCTTGTTTCGGTTAATTGGGCTTGTCTGGAACTAGAAGAAGAAGAAGAAAAGGGCTCTAATTATAGTTCACTAACTATAGATAAAGATAAGAAGTAAGTCGTTTGTCAGAGGGAATCTGTAGGAAGTTCACTTCATGGACAAGTTTCTAGGGTACTCAATTCTATAGTCAATCTGATTTTAGAGCTTCCCACTAATTAGTAATCACAGGAACGGTCTAATGGTTCCCTTCCAGTTTCAGAAGGTGCTAAGAACATTGACTGCTGAAACGCCACCTGCCTGTTCATCCTCTCATTCCTCCTTATTATGACTTTCACTTCTCTTTTTCATAGATTTTGATAAGTTTACTATACTTACTTATCAACGGGACGGGCTCTTTTTCCTAATTAGAGAGACTAGCGGCTCCACTCCTTTCATCTTTTAGTCGGCTGAAAGAAGGCTGTAAATCGGTCCGTCTGCTTGCTCACTCTCCATCTTCTCATTCATCCTTATTATAGACAATTGCTCATCGGCTCTTTTTAGGTTAACTGGATACTTTTCTTTTATGATTATTGCTCATCACTGATATCCATTAACTTTCTCATCCGTAATTAGACTCAAAATGGCTCAAAATGATCCATTTTTTCTTCCCACTTGTTCCAAATCTAGTGTATTCTGATAAGATAACAGTGCTATTTTCGGTCCAAAACTATTTCCATTCTTATCTTATCAATCCGGATCCTGTCCAATTAGAGACCACGCCCCCTTGCTCCCTAAGCCCCGCCCCCGGACACCCTTCTCCCCGACTGTAAGTGTTCTCCTCATTCAGTCGTCCTCCTCTCCTCCCCACTCATCGTCTGTCTTCACTCCATTCTTCTCCTTTTTGCTCATTTTCGCTTTGGGGAATAGTTCTGCTGCTCTTTTTCGCACATCCCTTTTTTTAATGCGCAGTAGATTCTAGTAGTGTTTAGTGCCTAGTATCATCAAACTAGTATTAGCATCCTTATCTGCTCCTTTAATGTCTTGTCGCGATCTGTGAACAATGCCCTTCTACTGATCTGATCCCTCTCGCTTTCCTGCGTCTCCTCTCTCTCGCTACAGTTACACGATGCGACCGCGCCGCAACCACTTCTCGCTCCATAACTTTCAATGCCTCACAACTCTCCTCAAACTAACCGTAACGTCTTCTAGTCTAGTGCATTCGATAGCTCTCAATCCAGACAATTCACTGATAGTTGTAGAACCAAAGTTTCTTTCTTTTGTAGTTTTGAAGTTCCATTGTTTACAAGCTCTCCACTTTATCAAATTCAAGCTTCTCTATCAATCAATACTTTGTTCAGAACTCACCAACTCAATTATGTCCGCCTTCACCACCCCCACCAAGACCGCCCCGAAGGAGCTCACCCCCAATGCTCCTCTCCGCCCAGTGAGAATCCAGAGCGCCACTGGAGACGTCACCCCGAAAAGGAGCCGCACCAAGAAGCCGCGAGTGCTCTTTCCGAGCCCACAGAAGACGTCTCCAACTCCCTCCACTCCCCGCCGCCTCCACCGCACCCCACGGAGAGCCCGCAGTGTCGGCACCCCCGTCGTGCTCTTCCCGGAGCCACTCCCGACCACGCCCACGAAAAAGACGGAGCTCGGGGAGCCGTCTGCCCCGAGAAGAAAGTCGACGGGGTGCAGGAAGTCGAGAAAAGACTTGAAACGACGATCCGAGGGAGATATTTTTGGATTTTAATTTTGTGTGCTCTTTTTTATGTTCTCTTTTTTATTGTCAAATCACTCCTGTAGTTTAGTACCCCTTCTCGATCTCAATTTTTCCTTGTCATTTGTTTTCATCATTGAATTCTCTTTATCAATAAATTTATTGCATTTATAAAAATGTTTCTAATATCGGCGAGTTTGGAAACTGGAAAAAATTGGAAATTGAGATTGGGTATTTATTGAAAGAAAAGTTATGAATGGGAAGAGCACAAAAAGAGCACTATCATGAAGAGCATCTGCGATGTGGGTCCACTGTTAAGTTAGACCCTTTCGAATTATATATCATTCAAAAGCTCTTGTTTCAAGGATTTCAATTCTGTTTTCAAATCTTTCCATCGACGTCTGAGAGCAGAGATATGAAGCTTTGAAGTCTCTCTGAAACTTGAATCCAAAACGTTCGAGAACATTCTCAATTTCCCCTCCCCTTTAAAAAGCCAACATTTTGCCACGTGGCACCCTAACCTCTCTGACCTCTCTGACCTCTCTGACCTCTCTCCTCCAAATGCCACGTGGCACCGTCCAACTCAGTCTGCCCCTCGCTCCTCGATTTATTACCCGCTTCTCCTCTTCCACCAAGCATATCAGTAATTAAAAATTACGATTCTACATTGTTTTCTGTGAGTTTCTCGACCTTTTTCAGAACTTCTAACTCTTCTATTTCAGTATCTGTTGCTCGAAAAACAGTTCTCAGTCTCATCGAAATGATGATAAAGGGATAGAGGATATGCTGTGTGAGTTGCTCTTGACAAATGAGCAAGAAGACATTGAGAGTTTTCAGGTGCAAGGTGCTCGGGGAGGCTCCATGGTTGGTTCGGTACTCGATGATCTTTGGATTTTAAAAGAATAAAGTGTTTTAATGTGGTGCTCCTTGTATGATGTGGCTCCACAGTTGAATAAAAAAAGACTATTTTTATATTTTTATTAAAAAATCAATAATTATCATCTATCTTTTCGTGGAAGATCGCGGAGGCCGGCCTTCTCGTCATCCGCCACTTGCTCATATTCCAGACTGCTGAAAAATGTGGTTTTTTGTCGTGAAAATTGAGATTTTTTAAATTTTCCGTCAAATTTCTTCCTTTTTATCACTTTTTGAGTGAAAGTATTGATTTTTCATTGAAAATTCGTTGAAAATCCAAGAAAATCCAAGTTTTCGATGGAAATTAACAATTTTTTTTTGGAAAAATCGATAAACTCACTTTTCACGCTTTCTCCATCGACTTGAGATCCACAGTTTCCACTTTTCTTAATCTGGAAAGAAATGCAATTGTTTGGGATGCTGTAAATATTCAAGACTCACCGTGCGATCTCAGACTGCAAGGTGGAAGATCCTTGTTTGTTTGCTCCAATTGCAGAGCAGGAGCATCCTTGAACCTGAAAAATTTTGCGAATTTTGAGTGAAATTATTGATTTTCAGTTGAAATTTTGCAATTTTCATGTCAAATGTGGACTTGGCGAGTCATAAAACTAAATTTTTCATTGAAAATTCGTTGAAAATCCAAGAAAATCCAAGTTTTCGATGGAAATTAACAATTTTTTTTTTGGAAAAATCGATAAAACTCACTTTTTGATCCTCTTTTGCAGCTCGCTTTGCTTCATTATCACCATTTTCTGTAAATATTTTTTGGTTTTTAAATTGAATAAAACTCACTTTTAAATTGAGTCTGTCCGAACATTTTGTTTCTTTTTGTCCAGTTCTCTGCAGAGCTCTGAAAAAATCAATGTTTTTTTCGAAAAAAACCACTAAAACTCACTTTTTGATCCTTTTCACTTTTAAAGTCACTTTCGGCTTGATCACTTTCGAGTCTTCCCGCTTCAGTTTTCTGAAAAAAATCAATATTTTTCGAAAAAAAATACTACTAAAACTCACTTTTTAGGTTCAGAATAATAAAAAATCTAGAAAACTTGCAGAATAATACAAGTTTGAGGTGAAATAACCTGAAAATTAGTGGATTTTCAACTGGAATTGAGAAAAAATTGAAGAAAATCAGTGGAAAAGGAGTAAAAAATGACGAAAATTGAATTTCCTGGCCCTAAAAGTGTGCATTTCGAAATTGTCCAACAGAGCGCACTTTCCACTGGCACCACTCCTCCCTCTCTCGTCGAGGAGGGTGCAGAGAGATAGAAGATTGGAAAAATTGATTGAAAAATGCTCAAAAAGGATGAAAATCTTCATTTTTTCCAAAATTTTCTTATAAATGGATCAATAATTTATAGTTTTCGGTTTCAATTTCACTAATAAATGAAGTTTTTCTTTTAAAATTATCAATTTGTTGTGAAAAACCTGAAAAAAAATGCTTTTTTTTCCTTTTTTCGGGCTCTTTTTTGCTTTTGACAGCCAGAAATTTCAAAATTTCAGTTTCGCGCTCAACTTTTAAAGGCACATACTCTTGCACCGCCCATCGGGTCTCTCCACGAACCCTAAAACGGTCAAATTTTCTCGAATTTTCTTCATTTTTCGTCGCTTTTTCCCAATTTTTCGATCGATTTTTCTCAAATTTTCTCACTTTTAAAATCAAAATTTAATCCAAAAAATTTTGCAGCTTCAATTAGACCTAATAATCCCTGATCATGGAGCAAATCCTTCACTACCAGGAACTCGTAAGAAGCAGATAATTTTGTCAGTCCTAAAAACAAAACTATTTCAGATTCTCAAGGTTGCCGAGAATCAATCGAGTCTTCTCATGCAACAGAATCACTTCATCGCTCAACAAAAACACTTTATTGATGTAAGAAACGCAAATTCTTCCCAAATTTTACCGTTTTCAAGTTTTTCAGCTGATGCTTGTTCGTGGCCAGGCGGCTTTGATGCCGTTCCCGGCGAATAATGTTCAGCAGCAGCCATCTACGCCAGCGATCACGGATAAGGAAGCAGTGAGCCAGAGCTCTGAGCAAGCGGCTCCACGAGAGGAACCTCCGGCGACTCCAGCGACTCCAGCGCCTCGAGCGGAAAGTGTGGCTCCGCCAGCTCTGGCAGCTTCTGGAGACTTCCGTGCAGCGACGCCAGAGACTCCGAGAGATCCGCCAAAGACTCCCTTCAAAGCACCGGTCTCCAGAAGACGAATCTTGGCCCCGAGTCCAGAAGTCAGTGACAACGACGACATATCGGAAATCCGAGCCGACAGTCCAGGCTCGGAGTACTCGATGATGAGCCGTCTTTCCTCAATCGATTCTCTTTTCTCTGCTTCAACGGCGACTCGAAAAGTAAGTGTCAGAAAACGAAAACTTTGATAAATTTTCTAATTTCTAAAGTTTCAGTGCTCGAAATGCAACCAGAAGTTCCAGTCGCCCCGCATCCTCAAATCCCACGAGTCGCAATGCACGAAGAGGTCCAAAAGAAGTTAATCTAATCATGTTTCATATATATCGTGTGCCATTCCATTGTAAAATGAATTCGCGTCGAGAGAGCCTTTATCCGAATGAAAAGAGAGCAATGATTCGGTTCAATTTGAAAACCTTTTTCAGACTCTTTCAGAACGATATATGCTTCAACATTTGATGAACCTTATCTACGTGGAACCCTGAAAAAATTCCCTGAGCTCTTAACGTGAAACCCTGACCCCGACCCTTCCCGAAACTTCCTAGTCCCTCCCCCACTCTCCTCAAACCTTCACTTTTCGATTTATTCCCCACTAATGGCAGCTTCCTCATCCTGAATGTTCGAACGTCATCAGATCTACATTGTTTTCTGTGAGTTTCAAAATCAGGGAATCTGAAAAGAAAACATCATTTCAGTTTCTGTTGCTCAGTATAGTCAGTTGGTATTGGCAAGTGAGAAGTGGATTCTCAAGTAGAAGACGTCAAGGATTGGAAGACGAAAAAGAACTTGATTTGTATTTGTATAGAGGAATAAAGAGAATTTTTGAGTTTTGAAGTGTTATTTTTTCCAAAAAGTTAATATAATTGAAGAACATGTCGTTCTGCTTCTTTCCTGACTTTATCAGACATCCTTGCTGCATCTCGTCGTTGGCTTGTTTTTTTCCAAAAATTTCCTATTCGATCTTGAGATTCATTTTTGGAAATTTGGGCGAAATTTTAATTTTATGACCATGGAGCTTACTATATATCATTTTAAAGCCCTTTTCACGCTGATTCTGAATATATCAACAGTTTTTTCAAATTCATCCAAAAAGTGGGTCAAAATACACTCCGAAAATTCAGAAATCAAAGGTCAGTTGGCATTCCAACCTTTTATCCCCCTTCACAGAGGGATCTCAAACCGAACTGCAGTCCGGAATGATAACTTCAATTCAAAGGTCAGTTGGCATTCCAACCTTTTATCCCCCTTCACAGAGGGATCTCATTCCGAACTGCAGTCCGGAATGATAACTTCATATCAAAGGTCAGTTGGCATTCCAACCTTTTATCCCCCTTCACAGAGGGATCTCATTCCGAACTGCAGTCCGGAATGATAACTTCATATCAAAGGTCAGTTGGCATTCCAACCTTTTATCCCCCTTCACAGAGGGATCTCAAACCGAACTGCAGTCCGGAATGATAACTTCAATTCAAAGGTCAGTTGGCATTCCAACCTTTTATCCCCCTTCACAGAGGGATCTCATTCCGAACTGCAGTCCGGAATGATAACTTCATATCAAAGGTCAGTTGGCATTCCAACCTTTTATCCCCCTTCACAGAGGGATCTCATTCCGAACTGCAGTCCGGAATGATAACTTCATATCAAAGGTCAGTTGGCATTCCAACCTTTTATCCCCCTTCACAGAGGGATCTCAAACCGAACTGCAGTCCGGAATGATAACTTCATATCAAAGGTCAGTTGGCATTCCAACCTTTTATCCCCCTTCACAGAGGGATCTCATTCCGAACTGCAGTCCGGAATGATAACTTCATATCAAAGGTCAGTTGGCATTCCAACCTTTTATCCCCCTTCACAGAGGGATCTCAAACCGAACTGCAGTCCGGAATGATAACTTCATATCAAAGGTCAGTTGGCATTCCAACCTTTTATCCCCCTTCACAGAGGGATCTCAAACCGAACTGCAGTCCGGAATGATAACTTCATATCAAAGGTCAGTTGGCATTCCAACCTTTTATCCCCCTTCACAGAGGGATCTCATTCCGAACTGCAGTCCGGAATGATAACTTCATATCAAAGGTCAGTTGGCATTCCAACCTTTTATCCCCCTTCACAGAGGGATCTCAAACCGAACTGCAGTCCGGAATGATAACTTCATATCAAAGGTCAGTTGGCATTCCAACCTTTTATCCCCCTTCACAGAGGGATCTCATTCCGAACTGCAGTCCGGAATGATAACTTCATATCAAAGGTCAGTTGGCATTCCAACCTTTTATCCCCCTTCACAGAGGGATCTCATTCCGAACTGCAGTCCGGAATGATAACTTCATATCAAAGGTCAGTTGGCATTCCAACCTTTTATCCCCCTTCACAGAGGGATCTCATTCCGAACTGCAGTCCGGAATGATAACTTCATATCAAAGGTCAGTTGGCATTCCAACCTTTTATCCCCCTTCACAGAGGGATCTCATTCCGAACTGCAGTCCGGAATGATAACTTCAATTCAAAGGTCAGTTGGCATTCCAACCTTTTATCCCCCTTCACAGAGGGATCTCATTCCGAACTGCAGTCCGGAATGATAACTTCATATCAAAGGTCAGTTGGCATTCCAACCTTTTATCCCCCTTCACAGAGGGATCTCAAACCGAACTGCAGTCCGGAATGATAACTTCATATCAAAGGTCAGTTGGCATTCCAACCTTTTATCCCCCTTCACAGAGGGATCTCAAACCGAACTGCAGTCCGGAATGATAACTTCATATCAAAGGTCAGTTGGCATTCCAACCTTTTATCCCCCTTCACAGAAGGATCTCAAACCGAACTGCAGTCCGGAATGATAACTTCATATCAAAGGTCAGTTGGCATTCCAACCTTTTATCCCCCTTCACAGAGGGATCTCATTCCGAACTGCAGTCCGGAATGATAACTTCATATCAAAGGTCAGTTGGCATTCCAACCTTTTATCCCCCTTCACAGAGGGATCTCATTCCGAACTGCAGTCCGGAATGATAACTTCATATCAAAGGTCAGTTGGCATTCCAACCTTTTATCCCCCTTCACAGAGGGATCTCATTCCGAACTGCAGTCCGGAATGATAACTTCATATCAAAGGTCAGTTGGCATTCCAACCTTTTATCCCCCTTCACAGAGGGATCTCATTCCGAACTGCAGTCCGGAATGATAACTTCATATCAAAGGTCAGTTGGCATTCCAACCTTTTATCCCCCTTCACAGAAGGATCTCAAACCGAACTGCAGTCCGGAATGATAACTTCAATTCAAAGGTCAGTTGGCATTCCAACCTTTTATCCCCCTTCACAGAGGGATCTCAAACCGAACTGCAGTCCGGAATGATAACTTCATATCAAAGGTCAGTTGGCATTCCAACCTTTTATCCCCCTTCACAGAGGGATCTCATTCCGAACTGCAGTCCGGAATGATAACTTCATATCAAAGGTCAGTTGGCATTCCAACCTTTTATCCCCCTTCACAGAGGGATCTCATTCCGAACTGCAGTCCGGAATGATAACTTCATATCAAAGGTCAGTTGGCATTCCAACCTTTTATCCCCCTTCACAGAGGGATCTCATTCCGAACTGCAGTCCGGAATGATAACTTCATATCAAAGGTCAGTTGGCATTCCAACCTTTTATCCCCCTTCACAGAGGGATCTCATTCCGAACTGCAGTCCGGAATGATAACTTCATATCAAAGGTCAGTTGGCATTCCAACCTTTTATCCCCCTTCACAGAAGGATCTCAAACCGAACTGCAGTCCGGAATGATAACTTCAATTCAAAGGTCAGTTGGCATTCCAACCTTTTATCCCCCTTCACAGAGGGATCTCATACCGAACTGCAGTCCGGAATGATAACTTCATATCAAAGGTCAGTTGGCATTCCAACCTTTTATCCCCCTTCACAGAGGGATCTCATTCCGAACTGCAGTCCGGAATGATAACTTCATATCAAAGGTCAGTTGGCATTCCAACCTTTTATCCCCCTTCACAGAGGGATCTCATTCCGAACTGCAGTCCGGAATGATAACTTCATATCAAAGGTCAGTTGGCATTCCAACCTTTTATCCCCCTTCACAGAGGGATCTCATTCCGAACTGCAGTCCGGAATGATAACTTCATATCAAAGGTCAGTTGGCATTCCAACCTTTTATCCCCCTTCACAGAGGGATCTCATTCCGAACTGCAGTCCGGAATGATAACTTCATATCAAAGGTCAGTTGGCATTCCAACCTTTTATCCCCCTTCACAGAGGGATCTCAAACCGAACTGCAGTCCGGAATGATAACTTCATATCAAAGGTCAGTTGGCATTCCAACCTTTTATCCCCCTTCACAGAGGGATCTCATTCCGAACTGCAGTCCGGAATGATAACTTCATATCAAAGGTCAGTTGGCATTCCAACCTTTTATCCCCCTTCACAGAGGGATCTCATTCCGAACTGCAGTCCGGAATGATAACTTCATATCAAAGGTCAGTTGGCATTCCAACCTTTTATCCCCCTTCACAGAGGGATCTCATTCCGAACTGCAGTCCGGAATGATAACTTCATATCAAAGGTCAGTTGGCATTCCAACCTTTTATCCCCCTTCACAGAGGGATCTCATTCCGAACTGCAGTCCGGAATGATAACTTCATATCAAAGGTCAGTTGGCATTCCAACCTTTTATCCCCCTTCACAGAGGGATCTCAAACCGAACTGCAGTCCGGAATGATAACTTCATATCAAAGGTCAGTTGGCATTCCAACCTTTTATCCCCCTTCACAGAGGGATCTCAAACCGAACTGCAGTCCGGAATGATAACTTCATATCAAAGGTCAGTTGGCATTCCAACCTTTTATCCCCCTTCACAGAGGGATCTCAAACCGAACTGCAGTCCGGAATGATAACTTCATATCAAAGGTCAGTTGGCATTCCAACCTTTTATCCCCCTTCACAGAGGGATCTCAAACCGAACTGCAGTCCGGAATGATAACTTCATATCAAAGGTCAGTTGGCATTCCAACCTTTTATCCCCCTTCACAGAAGGATCTCAAACCGAACTGCAGTCCGGAATGATAACTTCATATCAAAGGTCAGTTGGCATTCCAACCTTTTATCCCCCTTCACAGAGGGATCTCATTCCGAACTGCAGTCCGGAATGATAACTTCATATCAAAGGTCAGTTGGCATTCCAACCTTTTATCCCCCTTCACAGAAGGATCTCAAACCGAACTGCAGTCCGGAATGATAACTTCATATCAAAGGTCAGTTGGCATTCCAACCTTTTATCCCCCTTCACAGAGGGATCTCATTCCGAACTGCAGTCCGGAATGATAACTTCATATCAAAGGTCAGTTGGCATTCCAACCTTTTATCCCCCTTCACAGAGGGATCTCATTCCGAACTGCAGTCCGGAATGATAACTTCATATCAAAGGTCAGTTGGCATTCCAACCTTTTATCCCCCTTCACAGAGGGATCTCATTCCGAACTGCAGTCCGGAATGATAACTTCATATCAAAGGTCAGTTGGCATTCCAACCTTTTATCCCCCTTCACAGAGGGATCTCATTCCGAACTGCAGTCCGGAATGATAACTTCATATCAAAGGTCAGTTGGCATTCCAACCTTTTATCCCCCTTCACAGAGGGATCTCAAACCGAACTGCAGTCCGGAATGATAACTTCATATCAAAGGTCAGTTGGCATTCCAACCTTTTATCCCCCTTCACAGAGGGATCTCAAACCGAACTGCAGTCCGGAATGATAACTTCAATTCAAAGGTCAGTTGGCATTCCAACCTTTTATCCCCCTTCACAGAGGGATCTCATTCCGAACTGCAGTCCGGAATGATAACTTCATATCAAAGGTCAGTTGGCATTCCAACCTTTTATCCCCCTTCACAGAGGGATCTCAAACCGAACTGCAGTCCGGAATGATAACTTCATATCAAAGGTCAGTTGGCATTCCAACCTTTTATCCCCCTTCACAGAGGGATCTCATTCCGAACTGCAGTCCGGAATGATAACTTCATATCAAAGGTCAGTTGGCATTCCAACCTTTTATCCCCCTTCACAGAGGGATCTCATTCCGAACTGCAGTCCGGAATGATAACTTCATATCAAAGGTCAGTTGGCATTCCAACCTTTTATCCCCCTTCACAGAGGGATCTCAAACCGAACTGCAGTCCGGAATGATAACTTCATATCAAAGGTCAGTTGGCATTCCAACCTTTTATCCCCCTTCACAGAAGGATCTCAAACCGAACTGCAGTCCGGAATGATAACTTCATATCAAAGGTCAGTTGGCATTCCAACCTTTTATCCCCCTTCACAGAGGGATCTCATTCCGAACTGCAGTCCGGAATGATAACTTCATATCAAAGGTCAGTTGGCATTCCAACCTTTTATCCCCCTTCACAGAGGGATCTCATTCCGAACTGCAGTCCGGAATGATAACTTCATATCAAAGGTCAGTTGGCATTCCAACCTTTTATCCCCCTTCACAGAGGGATCTCATTCCGAACTGCAGTCCGGAATGATAACTTCATATCAAAGGTCAGTTGGCATTCCAACCTTTTATCCCCCTTCACAGAGGGATCTCATTCCGAACTGCAGTCCGGAATGATAACTTCATATCAAAGGTCAGTTGGCATTCCAACCTTTTATCCCCCTTCACAGAGGGATCTCATTCCGAACTGCAGTCCGGAATGATAACTTCATATCAAAGGTCAGTTGGCATTCCAACCTTTTATCCCCCTTCACAGAGGGATCTCATTCCGAACTGCAGTCCGGAATGATAACTTCATATCAAAGGTCAGTTGGCATTCCAACCTTTTATCCCCCTTCACAGAGGGATCTCATTCCGAACTGCAGTCCGGAATGATAACTTCATATCAAAGGTCAGTTGGCATTCCAACCTTTTATCCCCCTTCACAGAGAGATCTCATTCCGGACTGCAGTCCGGAATGATAACTTCATATCAAAGGTCAGTTGGCATTCCAACCTTTTATCCCCCTTCACAGAGGGATCTCATTCCGAACTGCAGTCCGGAATGATAACTTCATATCAAAGGTCAGTTGGCATTCCAACCTTTTATCCCCCTTCACAGAGGGATCTCATTCCGAACTGCAGTCCGGAATGATAACTTCATATCAAAGGTCAGTTGGCATTCCAACCTTTTATCCCCCTTCACAGAGAGATCTCATTCCGGACTGCAGTCCGGAATGATAACTTCATATCAAAGGTCAGTTGGCATTCCAACCTTTTATCCCCCTTCACAGAGAGATCTCATTCCGGACTGCAGTCCGGAATGATAACTTCATATCAAAGGTCAGTTGGCATTCCAACCTTTTATCCCCCTTCACAGAGGGATCTCAAACCGAACTGCAGTCCGGAATGATAACTTCATATCAAAGGTCAGTTGGCATTCCAACCTTTTATCCCCCTTCACAGAGGGATCTCATTCCGGACTGCAGTCCGGAATGATAACTTCATATCAAAGGTCAGTTGGCATTCCAACCTTTTATCCCCCTTCACAGAGGGATCTCATTCCGGACTGCAGTCCGGAATGATAACTTCATATCAAAGGTCAGTTGGCATTCCAACCTTTTATCCCCCTTCACAGAGAGATCTCATTCCGGACTGCAGTCCGGAATGATAACTTCATATCAAAGGTCAGTTGGCATTCCAACCTTTTATCCCCCTTCACAGAGAGATCTCATTCCGGACTGCAGTCCGGAATGATAACTTCATATCAAAGGTCAGTTGGCATTCCAACCTTTTATCCCCCTTCACAGAGGGATCTCAAACCGAACTGCAGTCCGGAATGATAACTTCATATCAAAGGTCAGTTGGCATTCCAACCTTTTATCCCCCTTCACAGAGAGATCTCATTCCGGACTGCAGTCCGGAATGATAACTTCAACTCAAAGGTCAGTTGGCATTCCAATCGTATCCCTCCTTTGGCCTGCAACAAAACGAAATGTAACGGATCACGAAAAAGGGAAAAACGGAGAAGTAAAAAAGAGTCACCGTTCACCAGGAGGTAAAGTGTGATGAATGAGCCAACTAGAAAATTTGGGGGGGGGGGGGGGGGGGGGGTGATTAGATGGATGTGAAGATGAAGAAAAATCAATAATATATGTTACAAGCCACGCCCCTTTTTGAGTCAGCGTGGGAAAAAGTGCGAGTATTGATTGATGGAGAGAGTGAGAGGCAGAGAGACGCAGAGAAAGAAAGAGGGACCTCGACTAGTATGAAACGCCCCTTACATGAGAGGTCAAATGGATTCAACTTTGAAAACTACTCAATTTTTATCGGAACGACACTGAAGAATGCTCGAGGAACAATTGAATACATTTTAGAAGTCGAAAAGTTTGGAAAAAGGAAAAAAATTAAGTAAAAAAAGTCACCGTTCACCAAGAGGTAAAATGAGATGAATGAGCCAATTGGAAGACTGGGTATTGATCAGAGCGATGTGACGATGGAGAAAAATCAATATATGTTACAAGCCACGCCCCTTTTTATGACGTAGGGGGTATTGATTCCTCCTTTTCCTCACAAAAAGGGGCGGGGCTTGTAACATACACGATAAAATTTAATGAATTGAAAGTGAAATACATTTATTTAGTCATAGAAAAAGAAACAAGACACATTTTGAAGAAGAGTAGGCGAGTTGCTAGAACACTTCTGAAACTATAAAATGAGCAAGAGTCAAAGAGCATCAGTTCCTTACCAAAAGACCTCAACAAACTCATCCACCTCCATCGGCTGCTCATTCTCAATCTCGGCGATGAGCTCTCTCTGGAGGTTCATGAGCACTCGCAGACCGGATCGCTTCGAGAGCAAGTAGAGCAGCTTGTAGTGGCTCTTCCACTTGGATTTCTTGGGCTTCGGGTAGATGGCCGAGTAGGGGAAGTCGATGCTCACTTTCTCACGGAACACGGGCTCCAGCCGCGAGCGCATGTCCGGGTGGTTCTCCGCGAACTCGAGCAGCTCTTTTCCGGTCAACTGACGGAACACAATCTCGCGATGCTCCTCGGAGCCCTGAGGCACTGGAGGGAGCACTGGCTTTGGTACCTCGATGTAGCCCTCCTTTTTCTCGAGAGCCTCGATTCGATCGATGAGCTGGATGGCGAGGTATCCGAACTCTTCGTCGTGCTGATACGCCCTCACGATGGTCTTCACTTCGCACTCTTGCCAGACATCTAGAGGCACATCCTTCAGATCCAGCAGCTCCAGAATGGCCATTTTGACGCAGGAGCCTTCAGCCACACTGCTCACGAACATGTTCACTCGCCGCTTGTAGCAAATGGGGCGATTGATTGGGTGCATGCTGAAGAGAGCTTGTAGCTCCGCCCACAATTGCTCTTTTTGGAAATGGTTTTTTGGAAACTGCTCATTGATATGAGAGCTACAAGTTGTTAGTTGAACACTTTTCATGAAATTCAAAGAGAACCGAGATATTTGCTGATTTCGGGAGGGCTTCCTTGAAAATGAAAAAATCGTGTTTCGAAAAATCGAAAAATCAAAGTTGCTGTTGATTTTCATAAAAAGTTACTAACTAGCAATTTGTAGCTCTGATATCAATGATCATTTCCTGAAAATTCCAGACAAAAACAGCAATTGTGGGCGGAGTTATCACTATTTGAATACTCCTCACTGTATCCGAAGAAGTGGATCTTTCATAACTTTGCCCACAATTGCTCTTTTTGCATGAAATTTTCTGGAATTGCTCATTGATATGAGAGCTACAAATTATTAGTTGAACACTTATCATGAAAATGAATATGAGCAAAGATATATTGACTTTTCGAAAAGTTGCTCAAATTTTTCATTTTCAAGAAAACCCATTGATTGAAAAGATGAAGATAACTTTCTTAGTTTTGATTTTCATAAAACTTGTTCAACTAACAATTTATAGCTCTAGTATCAATGATCATCTCCTGAAAATTTCAGATAAATTGAGCAATTGTGGGCGGAGTTATCACTGTTTGAGCACATCTCACTGTTCCCGAAAATGTGGAGTTATCGTGTCATATTTGATCTCTCATAACTCCGCCCACAATTGCTCAAATTGTCTGAAATTTTTAGAAGTTGCTCAATGTCACTAGAGCTTCAAATTGTTAGTTGATTACTTTTTATGAAAATCAATATGAGCAAAGATATATTGATTTTTCAAAAAGTTGCTCAAATTTTCTAAATTTCAAAATACTCTTCTGATTGTAAGAAACTGAAAATAACTTTCTCAATTTCAATTTTCATAAAAAGTGTTCAACTAACAAATTGTAGCTCTGATATCAATGATCATTTCCTGAATTCCAGACAAAAAGAGCAACTATGGGCGGAGTTATCACTATTCGAATATTCCTCATTGCTCCCGGGAAGATGGAGGTTCATAACTCTGCCCACAAATGCTCAATTCGTCTGAAATTTTGAGGATTTGATCATTAATATGAGAGCTACAAATTGTTAGTTAAATACTTTTCATGAAATCCAATTTGAGCCAAGAAATATTGATTTTTCAAAAAGTTGCTCAATTTCTCCATTTTCAAAACACCCTTCTGAATGTAAGAAACTGAAAATAACTTGCTCATTTTAAATTTTCATGAAAAGTTTTCAACTAACAATTTGTAGCTCTAGTATCAATGATCATCTGCTAAAAATTTCAGACAAATTGAGCAATTATGGGCGGAGTTATCACTATTCGATTATTCCTCATTGCTCCCGGGAAGATGGAGGTTCATAACTCTGCCCACAAATGCTCAATTCGTCTGAAATTTTGAGGATTTGCTTATTGATATGAGAGCTACAAATTGTTAGTTGATTACTTTTTATGGAAATCAATATGAACAAAGATATATTGATTTTTCTGAAAATGACAAATTTTTATTTTAATTTTCGATTTCCGGTGCTTATGCGAAACTCAAAATAACTTGCTCATTTTAAATTTTCATAAAAAGTTCCCAACTAACAATTTATAGCTCTAGTATCAAAGAGCACTTTCCAAAAAGCCATATCCAATTTGAGCAATTGTGGGCGGAGTTATGATGTTCCTTTCCCTGGCGATTCCAGTTGACTCACTTCAAAGCGCCTTGTCTTTGTGGTGGTGTTCGTGGTGGAAACCAGAAGTGATTTGGAGATTTGGAGATTATGAGTTGGCAATATTCATCTGCTCCAATCATTGCCACGTACATGTCAGTTCACGAGATTTGAATTTTTTTGAATTTTTGAATTTTTTTTTTGAATTTTTGTAGTTTTTGCTGGTCACGTTTCCACGTTTTTATCTGCTGTGAGCACGAAGATATGAGCACTTTGAAACTGTAATTTTTAGTTTTCATCAACATGTTTTTGCTATGATTCTTGTGAGCCAAAAGAGCAGAAACCTCTGACGTCATTGCGGTGCTCACCTTTCTCCGTCTCTGCCCTCTTGCTCTTTTTCCGAGCTCGGCGAGCCCGGCTCTCCTCATTCTTGCTCTTTTTGGCCGCCTGCGGTGGCCTCGCCCTCCCTATTCGTATTATTCTGAACTTTTTCTTCGACATTTTCGACAAAAACCTGATTTTTCAATGAAAAGGTAACAAAACATAAAGTTTCCAGATAATTTTAACTTTTTCTTTTTCAGAATTTCAATCTGAAATTCCGGTCAACGATGTGAATATGATGTGGTCCAAGCCAACAAAACCGTCCTCTTCACATGAAGAATTTGAATAATTTTTTTGATTTTTTGATATAAATAAAGTGTTTTAATGGAAATATAATTGTTCAGGGGAAAAGGAGGAAAATGGAAATGGGGAGAGGAGAGGGAGAGAGAGAAGGGAGGGAGTAGACGCAGACAGGTAGACACTCTGCGTCTCTAACCTTTTCGTGTGTCTGCTGGTGAGAGTGAGAGACGCAGACAATCTAATTATCT
The DNA here is from genome assembly GCA_963572205.1 of Caenorhabditis imperialis. NCBI lineage: Eukaryota > Metazoa > Nematoda > Chromadorea > Rhabditida > Rhabditidae > Caenorhabditis > Caenorhabditis imperialis. The sequence goes on along the minus strand of OY751542.1, from coordinate 2,106,355 downwards.
GCGTCTCTGTCTATAACAGCTTGTCTTTCTTTCTCTATCTGCGTCTATCTCTGACTGCCGGTCTCTCTTTCTATAGGTGCCTGCGTCTCTATCAAACCGTCTATATCTCTTCCATCTGTATGCGTCTCTATCTAACTGTCTATCTCTTTTTCTCTAATCGTCTGTGTCTCTATCTAACCCTTTGTTTCGCTGTCTAGCTGTCTGCGTCTGTATCTAACTATATGTCTTTCTTTCTCTGACTGTCCGCGTCTGTATCTACCTGTCGGTCTCTCTTTCTCGAACACCCTGCGTCTCTATCTCTAACAGCCTGCCTTTCTTTCTCTAGCTGTCTGCGTCAGTATCTAACTATATGTCTTCCTTTCTCTAGCTGTCTGCGTCTATCTCTGACTGCTGGTCTCTCATTCTCTAGCTGTCTGCGTCTCTTCTCTCCTTCTCCCTGAAGCGATGAAAATACCCCATGCAGGTGAGAGACGCAGAGTGTCTGCGTGTCTGTGTCTCTCCCTCTCCCTCTCTCTCTCTCTCTCTCTCTCTCTCTCTCTTTCTCTCTCTCTCCCTCTTCCCTTCAATCCAAAGCTAACCTTAATCCGGAAGCCATTGGAAAGCGGATTTGGAGCATCTCCCCCGATGCTCCTCACCACCTCACTTCCCTTCACTTATAATCTATTCCCCTCTCATCCAGTATCGAAAATGAGCCAACTCGTCGCATTCGTCAATGACCATCATGAGTATTTCACTGGATTTTTGGCCATTTTTACGGTTTTGGTGGGTTTTTAAAGGGATTTTAAATGGACACAAGCCTGCTCGCGCAGCCTTGCTGCGTATTTTTCGTTTTGATCTACCGTAGGAAACTTTGATCTGCTAGTAAACCGAGGAAACGATTTTTCTGCGGCGGACACCCATCCGGGCTCGCGATAAATGCGCACAGAATTGTCTACCCACACATACACACACCCAGACACAAACCCCATCCCAATTTTAAATATAAGAAAGATAGTGTTGATTTCAGGCCGGCGCTGTAATAGTGGTGGTTATAAATTCGATCTTTCAAAACCAGAAAAAATATGAGAAAGAGGCGGAGAAAATGGCAAAGATTTGTAGGAAAGGTAATTAGACTAATTAGACTAATTAATCAAGCTAATCATCTATTCTTAGAACCCCAAGAAGAGAAAGAGCAAGAAAAAGAGCAAGAAAAAGAGCAAGAAGAGCACCATGAGCCAAGCCTTTCGGACATGGACATTTTCAACACCAAACTCGGAAAACTCCACGGAAAATTAGCGACGGCGAGACTGAAAGCGGAGAGCAAAAAGATAGAAGAGCACATGAGCCAAGAGCAACTGGATAAGGTTGGGCTCTTTTCCTTTAACCAAAAAAAGGATAATTCTTGATTTACAATTATAGGAAGCTCTCGCCAAGAACCAGCAAATGGAGTCGATAATGAAGCTGATGATGGCGGATCAGGAGAAGTTCGGCATGAGTGGGGAGGATATTCAGGAGCAGATGAATTTGTACAAGTTTTGAGATTATTCCATACTGATGATGAATAAAATTGCTCATTTTATAATACTTTTATTGATTCAAAGACAGTTCAGTTGTGATAGGGAGGTCCTTGGAGCTTGAAGCCTTGCCACCTGAAAGTGCTCTTAGTCTTGCTCATTCTAATTCTCACTCACTCTATTCATGACTTTCAAAACCATTCCAGCTTTTCGCTGAAAGTGAAGAATGATTACGGAGCAACAGATGCTGAAATCAAATCTCAATTTGAAAAAAGGAAAATGAGCTAAAAAAAAACTCACAGAAAACAATGTAAACGCAGAAACCCTTTCATTATTTTTTCGATGAGAAGCTATTGTCGAGTAATAAATTGAGAAGTGAGGGGGGCAGAGAGAGGAGGAGGAGGAGAGAAGGTGAGTTGGAAGTTGCCACGTGGCAATTGACATTTAGAAGTTCACTGGTTCACAGGTCACGTTAACTAAAAGCTCCAACTCATCACTATGACAATGTGGAAGACCGAGGTCTGCAAATGCGCTCCATTGGACTTGGACACTTTTTCGAGTTTTTCCAGCTTGTGTTACACGGAAATTGGTTAAAAATAGTCAATTTATGCCTACAGATTTTATATTCGAGGCAAAAAATGCGAAAAACCCAAGATTTTCCCATTTTGTGCAAGTTGGCGTCAGTTACTGCACAAAATTTGAAAATCGATGCTATTTTCTAGGGTTTTTCGCATTTTTTGCCTCGAATATAAAATCTGTAGGCATTAATTGACTAATTTTAACCAATTTTCGTCATTTATTCTTTATCACAAGCTGGAAAAACTCGAAAAAGCGTCGCAGTCCAATGGAGCGCATTTGCAGACCCCCCCCCCCAGCGGAAATTCTCGAGACCTCTCCAAAATCAATCAATAAAACCGTCCATTTATTTCACTTCACAATACAAAAACCATACAAGGACATGTAACTTTTTCCGCGATCTGCTTTTCTCGTTTCGATTGCTTTGTTGCTCGCTGAAAAAACAAACTCAAATCAACTCGTTGCTCATTGCAACTTACTTGTCAGTGGGACACACTGATAATAAGTTATCAGGTGATGGGTGGGAAGAAGAGCAGCTTGAGCATTTTGTTGGATGAGGTTCTTGGAGGTTTGGAGCAGCGAAGAGCAAGGAAAAAGCGAGAACTGATTGATCTGGGCGGGTTTGGACTCCACGTGGACATAGGAGTGACCTGCCACGTGGCAAGGTCAAAATGAAAGGTTAACTTGAAAATAGAGAAAACTGAAATCAATACGAGAAATTCCTTCTCTTCTCTTCACTTCGTTTTCCACAAAAACTCTTCCAACTAATGGTAAATACTCCATCTCGAGCTCAACTAATTTCTTTTTTCAGCACGAAATGCTCTTCGCCCCGCCCATCACCTGACACCAACTCGACCTGCTTCCGTGTGCTCTCGCTTTTGCTCTTTCAAAAATTTTCATCTGGACCTTTAATTTTTTGTAATTGATTGAATAAAGGTTTCAAATTCCCGACAAATCGTGTCATTTTTGGTGAAATTATTGATTTTTCTTCATTTTTTTTTCGAAATTTTTGCCCATTTTTACGATAATTTTTGATATTTTTATCAGTTTTTTCATGCTTCTGATCCAATGGAAGAGAAAACAGACGAGGTGAAAATTCTAGGCCAGCTCGATCGATGATTTTTCAATTTTTGTCGATTTTTTGAGATTTTCTTCCATTTTTCTTCAATTTTTGATGATTTTTTCTGATTTTTCAACGAAATCGACCATTTTCTTCTATCCTGAGCACGTTTTTCCAATTTTTGAGCAAAAAACCCTGAAAAATCATCAAATTTGAAGAAAAACAAAGAAAAATGAGAAAAATTGAAGAAAAACGGGAAGAATCGAAAATTTGAAAACGCAAATTGTGATGGCCTAGGATTTGCAGCTTTTTCTAGTCCCCCTAGTCCCTCTAGACCACATCGCATAAATTTGACAGAAAATCGATCAAAAAATCAATAAAATTTCACATTTTTTCCAAAAGTACGCAATTTGTCGTGGGTGTGTCTTTGGCAATTCAAAATTCTGCAAATTTTATTATTATCGTTGTCTGACTTGTTGCACGTTGCGGTGGGCGGGGCAGTGGGCGGAGCTAAAATATCTCGTAGCGAAATAGATCAAAAATTGTAGATCAATTTCTGTTTTTCACCATTTTTTCGCGCTTTTTGTCAGATTTTTCGGAATTTCACAAATGAAATCCATGCTTTTAATTTTTAGAAGCATGAAAATGATGAAAAAAGTGAGGAGATTGGTGAAAAACAGAAATTGATCTACAATTTTTGATCTATTTCGCTACGAGATATTTTAGCTCCGCCCACTGCCCCGCCCACCGCAACGTGCAACAAGTCAGACAACGATAATATGCGTTCAAAAAATCCTGTCAGTCGTCCGCAACGACACTCCGCTGATTCCGCCTAGTGCGCGTTGTTTAGCCAGCTGATTTTCAAAAAAATTGTATCAAAAATCAACTGGCTAAGCAATGTGACCTACTATGCCGGGTTATTGAGCTCCGGTGATACCGCATACTGCACTACACTAGGCGGAATCAGCGGAGCATCGTTGCGGGCGACTGACAGGATTTTTTGAACGCATAATACTGAAAATGAGCAAATTTGAGCCGATTTGAGCTATTTTGACAAAATCTGATCTTTTTCCAGAATAATCACTTCAATTACCGTTCTGTTCATCAATGAAAATTTAACTTTTTTTTTACTTTTTCCGTAATAAATTTGATGAATGAGATAAATTGTCCACGAGAAGTACATAGAATTTGTCAATGACCAATCACAATCTGACCCCTTTCCCCCTGTCTGTCACCCTCTTGCACCCTCTCCCCCACCATCCTTCACCTACGAGCCCACACCAATAATGAGCGTCCCTAGCCTATTCAGCGCGTGTTGTAAGACGGTCGCACAGTGCATTAGAAATGGTGAGAGCTTCTCAATTTTTGTTTTTTCACAACTATCCAATTCAGAAAAATTCACCGAGGTGGACATCGAGTTCCCGCCCAAAATCGGTCAACTCATATTCGACGAACTAAAACTGGGAAAACGCCGTTTTCGAAACGTCGACGTTGCTCTTTCCATTGCTCACCAGCTCAAAGTCACTCGGCTCGACTTCAGAGAGAGGAATGGAGTCAGTGTGGAAGACAAAGCTTTTCTCTCCCAGCAGGAGCATCTAGAGGTGTTGGAGCTAGGAGCAATCGATCGAGATCCGATGTTGGATCAGGATGATATTGGCTCGGCGACTGTAGAGCAAGATGAGAAAAAGTTCATGGAGGCACTCAATGAATGTCTAGCGGAAGGGTCGAGGAGTCGGATGCGCCATTTTGGTGTGGAGACTGGCGGGTTGAATCCGGCGAGAATCGTTATGGAGGTATCGATTTTCTTCTTTTTTTTTGGATGAGAGGGGGTGAGAGACGGAGAGAGTGCGACAGATGGTCCCTAGACAGTGCAGAGGGGGAACGTTATCTCGTTGATAGTTCTTGATTAGATCGAGTAAAAAATTCCCCCCTATTGAACGATTTCAAACACAAAAAACTTTGGAAAACTCTTGAAAAATTCAAAAATTCTTCAAAGTCCGGTAGAGCGCGTTTGCTGACCGCCTCTGCCGGCTTCAATTTTCTGCTTTTTCATCACCAAATTCTCTCCCGATATTATCCATTTCTGACGAGATGCCAGTTGAGTTCAAATCGCTGCGGCGGGTCTCGCGGCGCCAAAAAGTGAGACAGCGCGGCGATGCGAGAGAGTCGAGAAAAACAGAGATTAAAGGAACTTGAGGTTTGCTGCGAGACCCACCGCAGCGATTTGAACTCAACTGGCTTCTCGTCAGAAATGCATAATAGTTCCTTGATCTAATTACAAACCTCCTTTTCAGATCACCCGAATTCTACCCCACCTCACTTCGCTCAACTTGAACAACTGCTCTCTGAGCCCCGACGATTTCACTCTCATCCGCACCACCTACCCGCAACTCACAATGCTCGGATTCTGCATGGACCGAAACTTTGACATTCGAGGAATCTCGAGTCTCACCCAATTGGAACACCTTTCCATTGGATGCTCCGTTTTGCTGGAGAGCCAAGGAGTTTTCGAACTGCTCGAGATGGGCAGTCTTCAAAGTCTCGACGTCTCCATTAAAGATTACTCGCGAAGAAATCCATTATTTGATGAACTGGTCAGATTGATGACAGCTGATTCTTTTCGAGGTCTTCGATTTCTCGATTTGAGCGGGAGTTGGATAACGAGAGAGGTCCATGAGGAAATCGCGGGGAAGATTCCGAGCCTTCAGCAGGTTGTGCTTATCAATACCCCTATGCGATTCATGGATCCCAGTTTGACTTTTCCGATTCCACGCATTCTAAACTGCGCTGACCTTGAGTTATTCATGAAGTCACTGGATTACATGAAAGGGAAAGATCATCACATTGTGCAAATGATCTGCAAACTGGGAGATACCGAAGATCATCCGATTTACGAGTCGAATGACATAAAACTGAGGAACAGTCTCGTCAGAAGAATTTGCGATCTTCTCCCCGATATCGAACTGTCTCACTACCACCGCGCCTGCTTTCAAATCTCCGCCTCCGAGGTGCTCAGGAACTTGCTCTCAAGCTTGCACATTCGTGGGCTCACGGAGCTCGAATTGAAGAAACTCGATGAGGTGTACGACCTTCGAAAGTATCCGAACACGTTCTGGCTTTTTGCCGAGACTTACTGGAGTCTGATGCGTGACTTTTGCTTGTTCGGAATCTTCGAGCAAAAGAGCACGCACTCGGTGACGGATAGAGCCATCGGGGAGTTGTCTCGTCCTAACGATCCGCGAGTCACCTCCGCCATATTCCAATTCTTCCATCGACTTTGCAAGAGCTACAGGGAGATCTATCTATCACTGATCCGACGGTTACGAGAGAAGGCAAAAGAATCTATGGAGTTTAGCAACAACTACACAGAGAAGGGGTACGATCGGGATATGCTACTCTTTTCGACATCTGACTCGATAAAAACCGCCGAGATGCGACTTTTGAAGGCGGTGATTTTGAAAGTGACAGAGCAGCCTTCTTTCACATGGCTCGAAGAAAAAAGAGTCGTTGCTTATTTGTTGTGAGTTCCTGTTACTATTAGATCTAGTACTTATTCAATCGGAATCCCTTTTCAGAGATTGCTCTCAAGCGACAAGACTACATCGGCTCGGCCACTACGCCTTCTCTGTTCTCTTGATTCTCCAAAAGTACAAAGAATTCCAGGACCCGTTTCATACTTCCAAGTTCAATAAACTGAAAGCTAAAAGGCCGCTGAGAGCGAAATTCGTGATAGAAATGAACGAAAACGTTGCGGAGCTGATGCAATATGTGCAACCTGATAGGACGCATTTTTCAATTGTCTAATTTTTGTCGTTGCGAGACCCAACTACGTGTCGATTTACGGGACTGAACGGAGTGGTTTTAGCGATAATAATGAATAAAGATTTCTGAATTGAAGTGTTGTTTTTTATGGAAACAGCGAAAAATTGCTGAAAAAGCCTGGAAAAACGAAAAAGCAATGTAAAATCCAAATCGTGGCGAGACCTAACCTACAAGTTTGTCCTGTCCCTTTAAAAGTCAACAGTAAAAATTGAAAGTTTTCAATTTTTTATTTTTTTTCTATAATTTTTGGAGATTTTCTGCCGATTTTCAAGTTTTTTGCTCATTTACACACAGAATTTCCAGATTTTCTAATGAAAAAGTTTCTGGAAATGTTGGAAAAAACGTTTAAATTCAAAAAATCGCTGAAAATCCATCAGAATACTTTCGAAAATTGGAAGAATTTTTTGTTTTTTGCCCAATTTGCACAAAATTTCCAAATCCAACAAACAAAGAATGAATGATTCAGATTTTATCCTAATCATCATAATTAATTATCATTATCAATACAATTTTCCATTCAAAATGCATCCGAATCTGGCGGCGCCCAGTGTATCAGCTCCATTTCCTCCGGATGATCGATAATGTCCCACACGATATTCGCGTCCAACGGCTTCCTTTTCTTCACTTCGTCGAATTCCAGGCTCTGTCGGCGATCGGCGAATTTATGGTGATACTGGAGGGTCCAGAGGATGGCGAAGGCGTAGTGACCGAGAAGGGTTAGGGTGCCCGGCGTGATGTAGGATCTGGAAAGGGGTGATATGGATTTGGTAGAGGTTTTCGTGTTAGATCGAGTAAATTCGTAATTAGATCTATTTTCCAACTAGATCTAGTTCGCAATGTGAAAATGTCTATTTCTCTGTTTTTTGCATCCGAAATTGTGTGTGATCGGGGCTGGAGGACGAGTATTGGAAATCTAGGCCAGCTGTGATTGTTATTTTCAATTTTTCCAGATTTTCTTCAGTTTTTCGACAATTTTGATGATTTTTCATGACTTTTCGGCCATTTTCATCATTTTGTTCGCAGAATATGATGAAAAATACCGAAAAACCTTTGAAATCAACAAATTTGTGAAAGAACTAGAGGAAAATCGATAAAAATTAAAAATTAGTGGATACAGCTGGCCTAGCTTTTCAATCTCGGTCACCAGCCACAATAGCACGCTATTGGATGTAGAAAAACAGAGAAATCGGAATTTTCCCATTAGAAACTAGATCTAGTTAACAAATCGATCTAATTTCGAATTTACTCGATCTAACACGAAAACCTCAACCTGAAAACTAACAACAAATGAGCAACCACGTTGCTGGCACAAAACGATCGAATCTCCGGCATCTGTCGCATATTCAACACGACCAACTTTAAAATCTTCAAATGAGCCAATCGAACTCTCACATTAGTCGGTGGCAAGTTCAACCGGAAGAAGAACTTTTCCACCAAATTGAACTTCGTGTAATTCCGACAAAAATCATTCGACTCGATAGCCACGCCTCTCACATACGAAAGAAATCGTGTGTATTCCAGTGGATAGTACTGATATCCAGCTTGGAAAAAGTCGAGCACATAGTCGACTGCTCTCGGTTGAATATCCGCATTTGCCAGCGATCTGATAGCTTCTTTCACTAATTTCGGATCGGCACACTCGAGAAACGTCCTTCTCACACAAAGATCTCTCATCATTCTCCAGAAGACGTGATGGATGTCTGTGTTCCGACAGAATTCATTAGGAAATCCGTCCTTGAAAGTGAAGTAGATCGAGCACACCGCTTTCACCTCGCGGGCAGTAGGGAAAAAGTGATAAGAGATAAGCAAGTTAATCGCTTGAAAAGAGACGAGCCAAATTGAAATGTCGCATTTGGAGCCGGCTCCCGAGTCAATGAGCATTTCGCAGATATCTCTGATAAATGCATTCTTGAGTTTTACATCGCGAAGCTCCAAAGTTGCGTATTGTGTGCTCCGCATCACGTCCTGGAACATTATCCGAATCCGATTCTCTTTTCCACGCAAAAAGTGGAATGATTCGTGGAGCAATTGAAAGTTGGCGCAGTTCAGCACTTTTGGCGCCGAGCTGCTCAGATCCTCGAATGCCAAAGGTGTTGCCAGGAGCACAATAACTCGAAGACTCTCAAGAGCCTTCAAAACTTTCTGATATTTCCTCAACGTCACCATATTCCCACTCAAATCCAAAACCTCCAAATTTGAAAGCGATCCTGGTTTCAAAAACCTTAAAATTTCCTCGAATAATCGAGTATCTCTATTATTCTCGTCAGATAAATCCAGCACTCGTAGCGACGTCATCTGGCAGAGCTCCTCGAGCCCATGACAGCTCTCAAGGCGAGCACAGCCGATGGAAAGGTGCTCCAGATGACGGAGCTTGGAAATGCCTTGCACGTTGAACTGGCGGTGCATGTAGATGTCGAGTTGGGTGAGATTCGGGTAGTTTTTGTAGATTGCGATGAGGTCGAAGATATTGATTAGTGAGTCGTGTAGGTTTAATGAGGTTAGGTTGGGGAACATGCGGTAGAGCTGGAAAAATTGGATTTTTATTGATTTTTGACGGAAAATCATGAAAAATCTGTCACAATTTAAGAAAAAAACGTGATTTTCTCACTTTTGGCACAAAATTAGTCGTCGATTCTCCAGTCGACAATCCCAAATGCCTTAGCGTTTTTCTCGATCGCTCACTGATACATTTCTTCAGTTCATCGATGTATTCCTGAGAATCTGTAAAAATTATCCAATTCCTGATCTAATTGTGCTCAATCCGAGCTCACCTAGCTCACGGCCTGAAAAATGTCGAAAAGGACCGAGCTCCAAACTCACAAGATGCTCCTGCTTCGATAAAAACAGAATGTCGTCGTGACTGACGCCGTTCCGCTTCCCTAGTACCAGTTTCGTGAGCAAGAGCTTCTGTGAGATCGAAAGAGCCCTCGCTTCACCACCAAATCCGAACTTTTTAACATCGAGCTCTTTGAGCACCTGCTCGCTGATTTTTGACGAGAATTTGATGTCGATGTTGTTGAATTTTCCTGGAATGCAAAATGTATTGATTTTTTTGATTTTTCCAAAGTTCAGAGAAAGAGAGCTCACCATTTCTCATGCATTGTGCCACTTTTTTACTGGAAAGAATGTAGAGGGTGGGGACGGACATTGGGAATGGGAAGAAATCAATATTTTGAAAAAATTGAGAAAAACAAAAAGAGCGGGAAAATTTTAAAGGGAGGTCACCAGTACTGGTTTGAAATTTGGCGCCAATTTCAATTTTGCATGGTTTTTCTCACTTTTTTTGGTTTTTTTCTTGATTTTTACCATTTTTAGCTGGAAAACCTTGGAAATCTGTGGAAGAATTTCTGGAAAATTGAAAAAATCTATGGTTTTTATAAAAATTTTCGATATTTTTCAAATTTGAGCGTGGAGGTTCGGAAATTTCAATTTTCTTCCGTTTTTTGATAATTTTTCGATGACTTTTCTGGAAAATATGATGAAAAATCCTGGAAAAGGTATAAAGTTACCATTTTTCCTAGAAAAACCCTTAAAATCAAGAATAATCCGAAAAATCGCCAAAAATCAACATTCAAAGAAGTTTTGCTGGCCTAGATTTCCATCCTTCACATTTTCCTAGCCCCCCAGCATCAGATTCACTTTTTCCACAAAAAACTCAATTTATTTCGTACCTTCAGCGTGACCCACGTCATGAACCGCCCGTCCCGCCCACTGACCTGTGACGTGGCAAAGTCGATGTGGAAAAACTGCCATACTTCCAAATCAGTCTTGAAAGTTAAACTTTCAAATGAAAAAATCAAAAGACACGAAGAAAGATGCGTCGAAGGGCGCGCTCAACCGTCGCAAGGGCAAGTCGGTAAGCTTTACTGAATACTGAAAAAAAAACTCTAAAATTGCTCATCCTTCAGACCGGCGTCCCATTCGTCGCCTCGGATGGGTTCGCGCCGCCCGAGTTCCTCGACTACTTGTCGCGCACCGCCAAGAACCGCGAGCAGATATTCGACGGTGTGAAGGCGTGCAACAAGTTCTCGCCGGAGATGCTGCCCAAGTCGGGACCGCCCGCCCACCGCCACGTGGTGCCGTTCTTCCCCGGCCGCCGCGTCGTCGTCGGCGAGGAGTTCTTCCCGGCAGAATACGTGAAGCTCGAACTCAACGAGTACATGATCTGCCAGGCGCTCACCAAGGACAACTACGAGCTGCTGTGGAAGGCGGTCGTGCTCGACCAAACTCGTCTCATCGTGTGCCTCACCACCGACGAGGAAATGACGACGGGCGACGATGTGAAGAAGTGCTACAAGTACTTCCCCTCCGAGCCGGGACAATCGATCACCGTCACCCATCCGAAGGGAAAGATGACGGTGGCGTTCAAGTCGAAGGAGATGACGAGCTTCGGCACGTTCAAGTATCATCTGGAGTGCAGTGATGAGTTGGAGAAGGGCGAGATGGAGTCGGACCTGCCAAGTGCTCCGAAAGCCCGCCAACTCGCCATCCACCATATCGCCAACTGGACTGGTGTCCGTCCGGATGCTGGAAATCCGCTCGAGCAGGCTGAAACTCTCGCCAAATTCTTCGAGGAGGTCAATAGAACCGAGATGGAGGTATTTTTTAGAAAGGCTTTGGGAATTTTCTAGAAATACTGATATTTTCAACGTCGCTGATTCCTGACTCTGAATCTGAAGTGAGAATTTCTGTAATTGACCTCATTTTTGAGAAAATATGTGTAAAAAAACCGTTTTCAGTACTATTTCCGGAAATAGTACTGAAAACGGCTTTGACTCATCTTTTCTCAAAAATCAGGTCAATTACAGAAATGCTGACTTCAGATTCAGAATCAGAATCAGAAATCAGCGACGTCGAAAATATCAGTTTGACCGAATTTCTGGGAAATTCTCAAACTCGAAAAAAAAAACCGAAAAATCAATACAATCTAGATTCTCCGCAAAAGCTTGGAGACGCGCGTCCCGCCGGTGATCATCCAGTCGATGAACGGACTCAACCGCGCCGGCACCGCCTGGAGCATCATGATGCTCCTCAAGGATGTGGAGAAGCGCGAGTGCTTCGACCTCATCGACATTATCAAGAAGCTCCAGAAGTGATCCCCTCCTCTACTCCACTCTTCCTAAGTATTTCATTTGAAGAGCGCGTGCCGGATGCCTCTCGACGTACTTCTCGTTCACCCTGTGCATCGCCGTCGGCCTCTACGTGGCGATTCACACCAAGTGGTGCGAGAAGGACTGCCAGGCGGCTCTCCAGGATCTCATCGCCAAGTTCCCGGACAGAAAACTCGACGAGTACGGCCTTCCGGTGCTCTAAATATCGTGTCTATTTTTTTTATTGAAAAATGAAGTTTTTGGGTGGAATATCGTGTGATTTTTGTTCAAGCACTGCAATTCTCACAAATTTTAACGTTTTCCAATTTTTGTTCGATTTTCAAAAATTTCCGTGTTTTTTTCACAAAAAATCGTTTGAGGACCCTCCAGAACTGGAAACGATTCAAATATGCACTCTGAATTCATTGAAGCAGCTTTATTTTCGAGAATACACTATACAAGTTAGAAAAGGAAAAGAGAAATGAGCAGAAGAGGAGAAGCGGCAATGATGGAGGACGATGAGTCGGTTTTTGCAGCATCTGAAGCTTCAGACGACGTCTCGTTGTTGCTCTCCTGTTCTCTCCGTCGAGCCTTTTCCAATTCGTGTTCTTTTTGCATTCTTGACATATAACTGTCCAACGTTTCATCATCAGGTTGAGAGTTGGTTCCACGGCCTTCGATGTCGGTGATAAAAATGCCATCTTCACACGCATAAGGCACAAAAGCAACATGAGTCTTCCCGGGAGCGTATAAAAAAGTGTCAGAAATGTCCTGAGCTTGGTGACTGCGCTTACTGTACACTTCGTATTTGTCATCAATCTGCAAGAGTTTTCCATTTGTCTCATCGCAAATTCCAGGGAGCCGATCTTTGAGAATCTCTTCAAGAGCATAGTCGTACTTCTGAAAGGTAAACAGCTGACGATTCGATTTCGGGAGGTGACTTACAATCACTTTCATGTTTTTAATGCCATGCTTTTTAGCGTACTTGTGTCTCTTAAAGTTAAATTCTCTACAGATGTTTTCTGGTGTAGCATTATCCCGACACTCGATGAAGCAAACTGAAGACATCCCATTAAACATGTCGTTGTCTGGAAACAGCTCACCGAGCAGAGACAGCATCAGGGTGATGAGCACGATGGGCTTGTGGAAGAGCATGCCGGCGGATCAGCGAAAACGCAAACTGATTGAACAGCGAGAGAGTTTCGAGGGCACGTTTCGTTTCCGTGGTCCAGTTCACGCGAAATGACATCTTTATTGTCGGCGCAAAAAGTGGAGCGGGAGGGGGTCTGCAAATGCGCTCCATTGGACTTGGACTCTTTTTTCGAGTTTTTCCAGCTTGTGTTATAAATTAAATGACGGAAATTGGTTAAAAATAGTCAATTAATGTCTACAGATTTATATTCGAGGCAAAAAATACAAAAACCCCAAGATAAAAGCATCGATTTTCCCATTTTGTGCAAGGTGGCGCCAGTTCCTGCGCAGACACCGTGGACTCTGTTTTTTGCGCCGATAATATATCAAACTATGCAGAATGTCTTGCTGAACAAGTTTGTAGTACTTCATTTTTCATGAAAACCTTGTTTGAGCGAGTTATGGCTTTGATCTACCCTGGTAAATTGCTTATAACTCGCTTAAAATTAGTTTTCATGAAAAATAAAGTACTTTGCTCAGCGTAAAATTCTGCGTCGAATGGTATATAAATCTTCATACAACAGAGCAGTTTGAGTGGTTCATCGGATCTCGACGCGAAAACTACAGTAACTTGTTAATTATCTGAATTCTCCCGCGCTCCTTTAAATTCTACAGTACCAAACCTCCCCGCGTTCCAATTTCGCAACACTCGATGGCTTCCAAATCAGAAAACAGTCACAATGCAAACAGTCATCCGGTGCCTTTTGGCGGTTCCCTCGCCAACAAATACGTCCTTCATTCATGCAAATGCGCTCGTCAAACAACAGTTTTATGATTGGCGGGAGGGGGAGGTGTTAAGACGCTCCTAATCGGGGTAATCAAATGGACACACACACATAAAAAGTGTGGGGTTTTCTGGAATTTTCAGAATATTTCAAAAAATCGATATTTTCCCAACACACACTCCGATCCATCTATCCCTCTCCTCTCCCCTCCCCCCCTCCACATCCACCGCGCTCCTGTACGCCCTCCCGACCCGCCGAAATCGTCAGCAGCGTGGCGCCACAGGTAAACCGCGGACGACGCACATCGGACCCATTTGTCAGTCGCGCGTGGAACTAATAGGAGTCTTATGTGCTCCCGAAGTGCGCGCATAATGCGTCCACCGCGCCCGAGATGAGCGGACCGAAAAATGAAAAAATGTGCGGGGGGATGGACGCATATGGTGTCCATCCGCGACCCATGCCCCACCCATATCCGTCCCATGTGCGATCCTTGTTTTTTGTCCCGAACTTTACCACTGTGCCATCCGTGCGCGTGCGCGGACGAGTGTGAAACGCGAAGACATCTCTGCTGTGTCGGCGGCGGCCGACGTGAGGGGCGTAAGCGTTATGTCAGTGATGAGATATGACTGAAAGTTGAATGCGATGCACATCGCATCAATGTGAAAGGGTTTAGGATGACAAACTAAGTTGGAATAATCAGTGATAATGTCCGGATTCATTACACCGAAGCTAGAACAATTAAAAAGAGGTGAATAACCTATCAGATTGGTGCATTTATTTTGGCGAAGGTTAATTTTTTTCGTAGCTAGTGACACTGAATGCGTCCAGCCTGACCTTCAAACTCTAATATTGTCAAAATAATCGAATTGCGGAAAAGTGTGCATACACCGATTGTGGGCGTGGCCAAATCTGGGAGGCGGGGCCAAAGGCCAAAATTATTTGCAAAGTGCGGCACCAGTTTGCATTTTTTTTGTTGTTTTTTTGGAAAGTTCGATTTTAGGTGGTTTCCGTTAATCATACTTATACTATAATTTGCTTTGTTAGTCTGTATGTTCGTGTGTTCGTTTGTTCGTTTGTTAGTTTGTCCGGGGTCAATTCTGTCCGCACTTTTTGAAATTGACGGAAAATTTGTAGCGAACAAAACTCGAACCAGAGACCTTTTGAACGATAATCGAACACGTTACCGGATAGACTATCCATGCAACGATTTACACTTGAAAATTTCAGATAGTCATTGCAGAGGGGCTTTACTTATTTCTCTCTTCCATTTTTCTATTTCATTTCTTTTAGGTAGAGACGAAGAGAATGTAGAAATGAGAGGAAATGAGAAACAATTAAGAGAGAGGGGGAGTGAAAAAATGAGAGATGCAGACACACAGAGAAACGTAGAGATAGAGAGAAGATGATGGAGAAAGGGAGAAAAGGAGAGGTAGATAGTAGACGCAGAGAGTTAGAAAAACTCAACGAGAGAGACAAGAGATTAGTAGTAAACACAGAGAGATAAAGAGAAAGCCAACAAGAGATGGAAGACAGATTCGCAGCAGACGCAGAGTGAGACAGATAACAGAAGAAAAGAAACTGATAGTAGACGTAGAGATATAGTGAGAAAGATAGCGAACGTATCGAGCGAGAGAAAGAGTGATAAATTGGGCAAGACAGACACAGAGAGAAAAGAGAGAGAGAGAGAGAGAGAGAGAGAGAGAGAGAGAGAGAGAGAGAGAGAGAGAGAGAGAGAGAGAGAGAGAGAGAGAGAGAGAGAGAAGATATGGAGAGAGGGAATTAGAGATAAAGAGATAGAGATACAAAGAGAAGGAGAGAGAAAGAGAGAAAAAGAGAAAGAGACAGAAAGAGAGAGTCCCTCATGAACTATCAGTTATAAAACAGACGAAAATACTGTTTTTCAATGGAACATTATATTTTCTAAGTTTCTCTTTGGTATTACAACAGATATAATTGTGTTATGCCGATATAATTTAGTTTAACCATGAAATTACTAAATTTTTAAGCAATTTCTTTTCAATTTCTGATATCCCCAAGAGCCAAACACAAAACAAGGCAAAACGCAGCCGCAGGCTGCGTAGCCCAGATCTGTGGAGGCGGCGATAGCCGCCGGAGCAGTCTGGTTTTTTCATAATTTCCTTTCATTTTCTTTCATTCTGACAAAAAACACACATGAAAATAAATAAAAAATTGATAAAAAGAATGAAATTTTGATAAAAATGATGACAAAAATTATTAGGCATTTCTGACGAGAAGCCAGTTGAGTTCAAATCGCTGCGGTGGGTCTCGAAGCGAACCTCAAGTTCCTTTAATCTCTGTTTTTCTCGACTCTCTCGCATCGCCGCGCTGTCTCACTTTTTTGGCGCCGCGAGACCAGCCTCAGCAATTTGAACTCAACTGGCATCTCGTCAGAAATGGATAATATGTGCGGCGAGGTTGCAGCAAACTGGTGCCGCACTTTGCAAATAATTTTGGCCTTTGGCCCCGCCTCCCAGATTTGGCCACGCCCACAATCGGTGTATGCACACTTTTCCGCAATTCGATTATTTTGACAATAGAGAACATAATTTTTTTGGTTTATTATTCCAACGCTAGAACAACAATGATGGGCAACGTCATCTCGAATCTGTTTTGCTTTTTCAAAACGAGATAATATGGATGTTTTAAATCTGTGGCTTGTCAAACTTCTGGCATTTTGCTCGACTATCTTAGCAACGCTGTTACCACAATTAGGAACGTGGAGCAACTATATCTTACAAGGAAACTACTTGAAGAAGCGGGTTGAACTTTTTACCAAATTTATACCCCAGGTAGAAGAGCACTCGCTGAGCAAGAACCTGAAATAAAATTCTGCTGATTTTTAATGCAGCTTCTTGATCAGAAAAATAGTATTAGTTCGGTAAAAAGTTCAACTCGCTTCTTCAAGTAATTCCCTTGTAAGATGTAGTTGCTCCACATTCCCAAATTGATATAGTTCACACAGCAGAAAAAGGAGTCGAAAATTTTCTTTACAGTTTCTGCTTCTAGCTGTGTGAATTTGATCATGAAGATATTAACGCTATTTTCGGGGCCGTGGCTTCTTCTAAACACATCGAAACCCATGGATATCACTGTGGAAGTCACCAAAAAAATAAAGTACAAGTGTTTGGGAAGCGGTGGACGCATATAGGATGAAACTTCCTTTCTCATCCGGATTTCCCCCACGGTGCATCCTATATGCGTCACGCGCGATCCACAAACGCGGCCGCAAGACAGGGATCCACAAATGATCCACGCGCGATCCTCAAAAATCACCACCGACGCCGCAGAAACTCCAAAATCCCGATATGCGCGCATATAGGGTCCTATGTGCATCCAAAAGGCAATATGCGTCCATATGGACGCATCGTGCGTCGTCCGCGGTTTACCTGTGGCAGTGGAAGCGTGCTGGGCCCATAACCCAGAGGTCGGTGGATCGAAACCACTCGCTGCTAGAACTGTTTTGCCACCAAAAAAACATATTTTCCAGCTGTTAATCTGTTTGACCCTGCCACGTGTCACTTCTATTTGCTCTTGAAGCATGCGAGAGAAGAGGTGCAGAGAAAAAAACAGTACACGGGCGAATTTACAGGATGGAAAACGGGGAGGGGAGGCTTGTTTGCTCTCCCGGGGTACCATGCAGTACTGATAAGAGAGAGGGAGAGGGCGAGAGACGCAGAGAAATATGTATTTCATATTTTATCATATTGGGGCGACGAAGGCGGTGGGAGTGAGTCAGCAGAAACTTTACTTTTTTGGAAGAAAGAGGTGGTGCGGTGACGCGCGGTGTCGCGCGACGCCGCGCGACGTCGCAGGTGGCATTTACGCGATTTTAGTGGATTTTCAGCGATTTTCGGTGATTTTTTGATGATTTTTGATGAAAATTTCACTGTTTCTTTCTGTTTTTCCAGTTTCCAAGTGGAAAATTATCATTTTACCAACAAAAAGTCTAAAAAATCAGTTTTTCCACCCGATTTTACGATTTTCTCCCGAAAAAAGCCAACTATTTTTAGATTTATCACTGATTTTTTCCATTTTCGCTTTTCCATATCAATTTTGCCTCCAGTTTCCACTTTCCCCACTTTTTTCGATAAAATTTACTATCAACAGAAAATTATCGCACGCGGGGGCGGGCCAAATAGGCTCCGCCTCGAAAACTGCAACGACGCGCACTTCGACGCAAGTGCCGCACAGAAGTCATCGAATTATTTAATTTTTCTTCGTCGTTTTTTTTATTTTCATTGTTTTTTCATGATTTTTGATGGTTTTTCTTACTTTTTCTTTTAAATAAGTGTTTTCCGACACGATTAAATCCATTTTCTGAACTTTTTTCAAAAATTTCCGACAAAATTCTCACTTTTTCCATGAAAAACTACATTTTTCGTCAAAAATGACGAAAACTCGAAATATTTCAGTTTTTCTAATTTCTTTTCTTTATTTTTCGATTTGTTTCTATTCTAGATCCATCTAGAAGGCTATTTTCCATTAAGAACCGCTGAATTGTTCATAAATTTTCAGATTTCGGCATAAATCGATCAATTCGGCGCGGATTCATCTGAAACTATCGACGATGAAGCTACAAGAACAAGCAAATGATAAATTGTTTTGAATATCACTATTTTATTGCAAAATAAAAACATTTCTGAAGATTTATGTGAGATTTGACGTAATCCGGCGATCTTCGTAGTCGTTTAGCCTTCCATTGGTCCGAAATCTGAAAATTTGCGATTGATTCATCGATTATCAATGAAAAATAGCCTTCTAGGTCGATCTAGAAGAGAAGCGAACCAAAAAATAAAGAAAATAAATTAGAAAAACTGAAATATTTCGAGTTTTCGTCATTTTTGACGAAAAATGTAGTTTTTCATGGAAAAAGTGAGAATTTCGTCGGAAATTGTTAAAAATCGTTCAGAAAATTGATCTTGTCGTGTCGGAAAACACTTATTCGAAAGAAAAAGTAAGAAAAATCATCAAAAATCATGAAAAAACAATGAAAATCAAAAAAACGACGAAAAAAAATTAAATAATTCGATGACTTCTGTGCGGCACTTGCGTCGAAGTGCGCGTCGTTGCAGTTTTCGAGGCGGAGCCTATTTGGCCCGCCCCCGCGTGCGATAATTTTCTGTTGATAGTAACTAAAATCTGAAAAAAAAGAAAAATTGCAATTTTTCCCGTTTCAAGGTCATCATGTAAACTCTTGAAATTATAAATTGTTCAATTTCTCAAAGTTCAACTTTTTCACGAGAATCACACAGAATTTGGTTGTGATGGAAGAGAAAAAGCTAGGCCACGAGGACAAAATCCAAAATTTTGAAGGTTTTTTACTGATTTTTGGATTTTTTCTCACTCTAAACTGTAAAAATGACATAAAACTTTGATT
Organism: Caenorhabditis imperialis; assembly: GCA_963572205.1. Taxonomy (NCBI): domain Eukaryota; kingdom Metazoa; phylum Nematoda; class Chromadorea; order Rhabditida; family Rhabditidae; genus Caenorhabditis; species Caenorhabditis imperialis. Next base: position 2,087,000 of record OY751542.1, on the reverse strand, counting down.
TTTCGCAAAATTTCATCAAAAAAATGACAAATTAACAGAGAAAAATCGATTTTCAAGCCATGGAAGAGAAAAAGCTAGGCCACGGCCCTCCGATTGGTTCAAACTGCTGTTTTTTTGTAGTTCTCGAGGACAAAACGTCTTTTCCAGCGAGTTTTTTATTAATTTTGACCGGAAAATTCAATTTTTCCAGTGAAAAACGCAATGATGCAAATGCGCCCCACCGACAAACCGAACCGTACAGTGTCCTGACCGTTCCCATTTTTGCATAGATTCCTCTCTATGCAAACAACACATTCAATCATAAAAGCACCTCTCTCTCTTCCCCTTTCCACCCTTCTAAATATCACTTTTTTGTTGGTTTCCGACGACCGCTTTCTGTATCATCATGCCTTTTTTCCCCATTTTCTTACATTTTTTTTTGATGTTTGAGTCATATTTTGTTGTTGGAGATGGGGTGGATTTACGGGAGGTTGGTGGGGATTTACAGAGAGTAGTTTAGTTTGGGGGTAGATTTACGGAGAGTAGTTTAGTTTGGGGGTAGATTTACGGAGGTGATGTGGATTTACGGAGCCTGCTGTAGTTTGGGGTGGATTTACGAAGCTCTGGTGTGGATTTACGGAGAGTGGTGTAAATTTACGAGGCTCTCGTTTAGATTTACGAGAATTACTGTATTTTGGGGTAGATTTACGCAGTTTTTGTGGATTTACAAGCTATTTCGTAGATTTACGGGATATTTTGTAGATTTACCAGTTTTTTTTGTAGATTTACTCATCGATTATTGTAATTTTCATCAAATTTCACCTGTAAACTTGTGAAATTGCTGATTTTCATACAGTTTTTTATCAGTATTTGTCGAGTTCACCCTGGTGAGTCACTTTTGGCCTCATTTCCGATGTAAACGATGTTTTTTCCCTTATCTTTTTGACATATTTTCAGTTTTTAAAGAAGAGAATTGAGTCATTTTATGAAAATTTGAGAAAAAATGAGTAAAATTGAACTTTTTGAGGAAAAAATTAAAAATTTTGAAAAAATACGAAAAAATTTGAAAACTAAAAAAAAATGCAAAAATTTCAAATTCCAATCAAATTTTTCAACCTCCACCCCCCCCCCCCCCCCCCCCCCCCATTTCTTATACGCACTCCCCACCACCGCTCGCCATCACAGGTAAACCGGGGAAGGTGAAAAGAGAACGAAAAGAGGGCGCCGGAAAAGTGTGGTAACGGAACCGCAAAATGGTGAGACGCGAGTGGAAAGTGGATCACTTTTGAGAAAAGTTAGTGAAGTGAAGCCGCGCGTAGCTGGAAAGAAAGTGGAAAGTGAGTCGGGAATGAGTGAGACGAGAGTGGAACGAGGTCCTGAAAGTTCCACTCGCGTCTCACCATTTTGCGGTTCCGTTCCGACACTTTTCCGGCTAAATCGCCCTCTTTTCGTTCTCTTTTCACCTTCCCCGGTTTACCTGTGATCGCGTCGGTGGCGCAGTGGCAGCGCGCTCGTGTTCGAATCCAACCATTTTGGGTTCGACTCCTCTCCCTCTCCATTCTCTTCTTTCGCTCCCACAAATTGAGGAAGATGACTCACCGATTTGGAGCCGGTGCTCCATGACTCATCGTGTATATTTTTTCATCCACCCTTTTCCTGTCCTCTCACTGTGTACACACCAGAGAGCCAAGGTTGTAGGTAAATATATGCGCGTATGCATATTCTTATCACACTTCACTCTTTCCATCGTCTCTTGATGTTTTCGACGTGATCGTTTCCGGTTTTCTTCAATTTCTCAAAGATTTTTCGATTCAATATTGTCCACGAGAAGTACAAAACTCGACCCTTCTGACCAATGGGGGCCGTGGCCTTGCTTTTCCTCTTCCATCATGTTTTTGCTCGTTTTTTTCTGGATTTTCATGGGTTTTCTTGGTTTTTTTTCGAACTTTAATTGAATATTAGATCATAAATTGTGTAGTTCTTGTGGATTCTGATAATTTTTCAAAAAAAAAAATTCAAAGTTTCTTTTAAAAAGTTCAATTTCTAGCCGATCATTTTCTCACAAGTCGCACTTATATATTTCCAAGATTCAAAACAAAAAATATCGAATTTCTGAAGCCCCGCCCCTTTTTCTGTGTACACTTTCAACATGTTTACCCAATTGGTCATACCTGCGGTGTCTGCGAGCGGAAATATCAAACGATGGCATTTTGGCTCTTTGAGCCCTCGTAACTCCGCCCATTTTTGAGATTTTGCGATGAAATTTTGAGGAGATGTACATTGATAAAAGATCTATAAGTTATTAGTTGAACACTTTTCATGAAAATTTAAGATGAGAGAGATATGGGAAGTTTTTTGAAAAGTACCAAAAAATTTTGAAAAAAATTTGTCTTGGAAAAAAATCAATAAATATCTCGTTTGTTTTTGATTTTCATAAAAAGTGTCTAACAAACAAAATGTAGCAATGATGGTGATGAAAAACTCCAGAAAGTTTGAGCCAAAAAGAGCAAAAAGGGGCGGAGTTATGAGAGAAATGGGGAAGGGTATGGTGTAGATTTACGGGAGGGGCTGTTTTTAGTGATTTTTCGAGTTTTTCGTGTTTTCTTGAGCTTTTTTGTGGATTTCTTAGTTTCCGAGCAATGTTCAGTTGCTCTTTTTCTCATTTCTCATCCTTTGCCACCAAAAATTCACCAATATTTACCTACTTTTCTCTTTTTCTCTAACCCCCTCTCCCTCTCTCTCTATCTCCTACTCGCCGAAATTTTACGACTTTTTCCGACCCTTTTCCGAAACCCGAATTTGATTAATTTTTCATTTATTGATGACTCTTCCATTATAATACAACAATTACAGCTCAATGAGCTCGTCTCGGCTCGCCCTCCTGGCGGCCTTCCTCATGGGCCTCATCCCACTGGAGGCGCAAATTCAGCAGGCCAACTCGGCCAACATCAATCAGAATATCGGACAGCAAGATGCTGGAACGCTTTTTTCTGGAACTGGAAACAATTTGTACTATGGTGTGAACTTGGTGCCATTCGGTCCGGAGGTCGGCGATCAGGAAGTCAATCCGGGGTTGCTGACGGCTGGACAGACGATCGATTTGCACATGTATTTTCCGTTTTATGGTGGATTGTACAATTACTCGACGGTGGGTGTGCGCTCTGTTGAGAAAAGGTGTCTGCGTCTATAGTGAATGGGGTGTCTCTAGGTTTCTAGCTGTCTGGGTCTATAGAGAAATGGGTGTCTCTAGCTGTCTAGATGTCTAGGTGTCTGCGTCTATAGTGAAGGTAGCGTCTCTAGATCTCTAGATGTCTAGTTGTCTGCGTCTATCAGTAAAGCGGTGTCTCTAGGTTTCTAGCAGTCTGCGTCTATTAGGAGAAGCGTTCTTTTGTTGTCTAGCTGTCTAGCTCTCTGCGTCTACTGTGAGAGGACGATCTCTAGGTCTCTAGGTGCTTAGTTGTCTGCGTCTATTGCGAAAGAAGCATCTCTCGGTTTCTAGATGTCTAGTTCTCTGCGTCTATTATGAGAAGAAAATCTCTAGATCTCTAGGTGTCTGCGTCTATAATGAAAAGAGCATCTCTAGGAATCTAAATATCTGCGTCTTTACTTAAATTGCATCACTGATTGCTTTACTGTCTAGATATCTGCGCCTCTACTGAAAGTCGCATCTCTAACTTTCCAAAACTTTCTCTGTCTGCGTCTCTCCCTAAAACCTAAAGTTCCCTGTCTCAATGTCTGCGCCTACTCTGAAAACCTGTTCTTTAACTGCCTCTCTATCTGCGTCTATACCTAAATAGACCTTTCTAACGTCCCTTTCTCTGCGTCTACTCTCCTAGACCCATCCCTCACTAGACGCCGAAAAACCACTCATGAAATTACCACTGTTCCAACTAGTGCATATTCAACTCATTATCATTTTCAAATTGCAGCTCTCCGTAAACGGCTACATTGGCTTCGCCACAGTGCTCGACCAGGGACCCACTCTCAATGTGGGACCTGATATGACCGACTGGCCACGTCACGAGGATCCAGCCATGATCGCACCGTATCTTTGCAAGCAACAGGTACTCAACTCCAAAAAACTCCTAGTCCTCAAGAAATCGATTGATTTTCAGATCCCCCAAAACCTGAACCCAGGCATGCGCTCGGGTGTGTTCTACCGTCTCATGATGCGCCAATCACTCTTCGGCCGCCAATCCGGCTCGAACACCAACCTCGGCCAGGCCACCTACCAATCGTCGTTCTTCGGGCAGTCCGCCTCGCAAGCCTGCCCGGGAACGCCTGATTCGTATGTGCGATGCGATTCGCAAGCTGATTATTTCCTGGAGGACATGCAACGGTGGCTGATCGAGGGTGTGGCTGGTGCGGCTGCGTTCAGGGCGGATGCCGCGTTGGTGGTGACTTGGTACAACACGGCTAGTGCCATTTCGGGACGGTCCGATATCGATGCGGGACAGTTGGCCACGTATCAGGCGATTTGGTTGACGGATAGGGTGAGTAGGGGATTTAGGTGTCTGCGTCTATTGTCAAATGGGTGTCTCTAGTGCGGGAGAGAGGGAGTAGACGCAGAAAGTAGCGATCTAGCTGTCTGCGTCTACTACCGATGCAGTTTGTCTAGTGTCTCTAGCTGTCTGGGTCTACTTCCTAGCAGCCGTATCTCGCTCTCTTTTACAATCTGCGTATATTGTCACTGCAGTGTCTCTAACGTCTCTAGTGTCTCTAGCTGTCTGCGTCTACTATAAAACGGGAATCTCTAGTGAGGAGAAGAGAGAGAGAGACTAGACGCAGAGTTCTCTAGCTGTCTGCGTCTACTCTCTAGCAGCTATCTCTACCTCTTCATCTCTTACAACCTGTGTCTATTGTAAATGCAGTGTGTCTAATGTCTCTAGCTATCTGCTCTACTCTTTAACTCGTGTTTTTCATCCAGTTATGATAAGAGAGTCGGATAGTTAGAGAAAGAGAGACTAGCTTATTGAGTAGACGCAGAGAAACACTCTCTATCTCTGCATCTCTGCGTCTACTCTCTACCTCCCCTCTTTCTCCCTTTCTCTCTCTCCCTCACCCTATCTTCCCCTGACTATACAGTCCACATTTCTCCATGTTGTCGAACTGAAGACCATCTTGAATTTTATCAGCCCCCATTTCCCCCTTCCCCTTATCACAGCCGTAAATACACACGTCTCATGACGCTTAACTCGCCATATTAACACACATTTCGAAAAGGGGTCTTTGGAAATAAGGAGCACACCAAAGCAAATGAGCAAATTTCAGACGGCCCGCCTCTCGTACGTCATCCTCAACTATGACCGGCTTGGATTCGATGCGGCGGATTTCCGCATGAACTCGCGATCCGGAAGATGTCAGGCGCTTTTCAATGGCGGAAATCATACTGGATTGGTGCCGGTGGATCCCACGCAGGATTTTAAGAACACCCCGAAAGTGCTCGCGCAAAGATCCGGAGTTCCTCAGATGGTGAGAGGAAGGTACATGTTTAGAGTGGATGACGTGGTACGACCAGCTGGATGCAGTAACAAGACTGGAGGAACTTGTGAGTTGACTTGGGAGCAATGGGAGGGGAAAGAGTTTGGGTAGAAGATTTGATGATAGTTTGGGTAGACATCGTGAAAACAGATAAAAAATGACTAACTAGAGAATGTTTCACATATGGCCTGGCAGAACGAGATTGGTATCATTCGAAAGGTCTTTTTGTGAGGATTTCAAAACTGGTTTTCATTTTTGCTGAATGACACTTTGAGCCGAGATATGAAGGGTTAGGTGTCAATTAGCAAAAATGGAGAACAGTTTTGAAATCCTCACAAAATGACCTTTCGAATGATACCTACCTCGTTCCAAAAAGCCAACGTACCCCGGGAACATTCAATCTCAAATTCTCCATTTCCACCAACCTCCACACCAATCCACCATGTTCCAGACCCCATGCTCATCTACCCGAACATCGTGAACATGCTCGGCGAGATGACCGTCGACGTCAACGCAATCTGCCTGGATCGCTCGCAAACCTACATTCTCATGATCGAACAACGTCAAACCGCCACATGCACTGTCCTCACGTCCGCCATCGCCCGTTGCAACCTGCCCAAGATCTACGACTGGGGCACCAAGACCGTCTACTTCCAGCCGCAGTCCGGAGGCGCTAATGATGAGAAGGCCTTCGTCGGATACATTTATTTTGTCCCCCCGACCCTGGATCCAATGAGATTGGATATTGGAAATGTCTACGATTGGTTCAAGAATCCTCTACCGTATACTACGATGCCATTGGTGTGGTATCCAAGAAACTTCACGAACCCGGAGATTAGTCAGCACATGGATCAAGTGAGAATTGGAGATGATACTATCTATAGCACACAGCTCGGATTGTATGTCATTGCCTACAGGGAGTATAAGGATGATAATGTGAGCTTTAACATGTTTTGTTATCTGGAGAAGTTTATACCCTCTTTCCTTTTTCTTAGATCAAAAAATTCCGCCCGGAACACCGTGTGATCTGCCGTCTAGCCACCTACTCCAATCGCAACACCTACGAATACCGTTGGAAACCACAAGAAGAACGCATCAACCTCTACCAGGTCGAGCAGTGGTACATGAACGACTGGGAGCGGCAAAACGAACTCTATCAGTATCGCTTCGGCTACCTGAAACTAGCCCCACTGAAGACCAACCAAGAGCAAAACCCACAAAACCTGCTCTCCGGCCTTGTCTCCGCCCCGATCTCGCTTCACTTCTTGTGGACCTCCAACAACCCCAAGTTCTCCACAACGACCTACTCCAACACTGACGAGGCGGCGCGCACAGAGTACGTGAAGAAGAAGTCGTTGGAGATGTGCCACGACTGGTACGACGAGGACGGCGCCCAGTGGAACTTCATCCGGGACACCGAGACGAATTCGAGTTGTCCGTGTATTGAACGGCAGGCGATTGCCGATATCGGGAGGTTCATGCCGCATCCGAGGTGCTCACAGGCGTTCCGTGATATCACTTGTACCACGTCGATTGGCTCGAGGAATTGTTATATGAGCTCGCAGAATGTGATGACGACGTATGCGGGAGATGGAAGGACGTATACTTCCGAGAATACTGCGTGAGTGATAGTTTGTCTGCGTCTACTCTCTCGAATGCCTTTCGCTATGCTTCTAGTGCCAGAAATGTCAGTTAGAGAGTAGACACAGAAAGGAAGAGACAGCTAGAGAAGTCTGCATATACGATAGAGAGAGGGGGTATAGAGAGTAGACGCAGACAACGAGTGCTCTAGCTATCTGCGTCTATTGCAAATGTAGACTCTCTAGTACATCTGGTGAGTCTCTAGCTGTCTCTAGCTGTCTGTGTATATCGCATATGCAGTGTCTCTAGTGTCTCTAGCTGTCTGCGCCTACTCTCTAGCAAACATCTCTAACTTGAGCGTAACCTAAGCCTACCCTATCTCAAGTCTAAAATAAGCCTAACCTAACCCTACCTAACCCTGACTTTCTCTACCCACCCCTTCCATCCTTCCCTAACCCCTCCTTCTTTCCAGCCGCTTCCCAACCCACTACGGCCAAGTGTGCTGCTACGACGACCAAGGTCACCTGATGCAAACCTCCTACCAACCGGTCATCAAAGTCACCCCCGACGTCCCCTACAACCCGGGCTTCCCAATGCGCGCCTACGAGTTCGGCACCACACCCTACATGGGACAGTACGAAGTGCCCGGCCTCTCCGCCTTCCACAACGACTACATGCCCTACTTCCTCTGCTGCAAGTTCGCCGACTTCCGCTGCCAGATGTTCTACTGGCGACGTCCCTCATCTGGATGTCAGGAATACCAGCCGCCAGCTTATGGAGAGGTTATGGGAGCCGGAACATTTAACACGATCGATAACGACAAGTTCATCTTCAATGAACCTGGAGTATATAACGCGTTGTATATCCCGAAAACCCTGGCGACGCCGGAGGTGAAGGTGCAGATTCGGATGGAGAGGTACCCGAACAGAAGGGTCGACTTCAGTTTGCTGGGCAGATACATGTCGCAGCAGGATCTAGTGCAACCGACAAATGCAACAGTGGTCACTGGAGTGGTACTAGAGGCTACTGGAACTGATCGAGTACATGTTCTCTCGAGAAAGGATACGAGAAGGTTTAGATACAGGACGTCGATCATTGTCGGAAACATTTTGAGATATTTCGACACGATGAGGATTCAGAGGTTCAAGGGTGAGTACTTTTTGAAAGGGGGCGCGATTGCATTTTCTCGATTTCTGAAGAGATGGCAAATCGTTGCGGCGGGGTGAAGATCCTTTAATCTCTGCTTCTCTTGACTCTCTCGCACCGCCGTGCTATTTCACTTTTTCGAGACTCGCCGCAGCAAATTGAACTCGAATTTTTCGATTTGGCTTGGAATTTTTACGCTTTTCGGTATGATAAAGCAGCAATATGTTCCCATAACTTTGTGCAGAATATAATGGCGCATCTTTTGACATCAACAATCAGCGATAAAAATCGATGAGTTGATACAGAATTTCCATTCAAAAAAAGAGAAGAAGCTCCTCTAGAAAATCGATAAAACTCCAAAATCTTCCAGGAGTAATGGTGTATGTGAACAACGTGGAGCGCGGCCAGCCAGAAATCTACGTGGTCCTCGAAGAAGCCCAAATCGGAATCCGTGTCCGAGAATCCTATGCGATCGATATCGACAGACTCTCCGAATACCAAGAGTCGATGGGAATCCTCAACGTGGCGCTCTCAGTGGCTCCGCAGTACGGCGTCCGACCCGATGGCGACAAGACCCGTGAGCAGGAGCTCCGACAGCGATACAATTTGCCACGTGTCAGCGGAGTGTTCCGTCCGTTCCCCGATCAGTCGTCGGGAAGTTATCTGCAAACGTTGACATTGAATGATGTGAACTCGGAGACGATTCGGCAACAGATTATTAATCAATGTGAGTGGAAATTTGAAATTGAAATGGGGAGGGGCCGTGGAAGAGGAAAAGCTAGGCCAGCAGCTTGGTTTTTGAATTTTTTTTTGAAAAAAATGGGTTTTTGTTAGTTTTTCTTCAATTTTGATGTTTTTTCGTGATTTTTTGGGTAAAAAAGTTGAAAATAGAGGGAAATTGTCAATTTTATAGAGCAAATCGAAAAAATGTGTTGATGATTATGGTAAAAACGGGAAAAATCGCTAAAAATAGCAAATTCCAATGAAATCTACCAGAATTTTGCGTAAATTTTGTCAATTTTGAAGAAAAAATGGGAAAAATCACCGAAAACGATAAAGTTTGTATAAAAATCAATAAAAATGCCAGAGAATAGCTAATTTCAATGAAAACTACCAAAAAAAACCTCGAAAAATCAATAATTTTGACGAAATCACCAAAAAAAAATCCCAAAAAACACATGAAAATCGTACAAAATCTGACCAGCCAAAAAAATCGATAATCATGATTGCCTAACTTCCACACTTCCCCTTTTTTCTCTTCCACCACCTTCCATCGCAACAGCAAACTCAAAAAACAACCAAAAACGATTCCAGACCGCGTGCAAGGCTCCGGCGAGCCGGGCTCCGACCAGAACATCAACAACCAGGGCAACAACTACGGCATGCCGACGGAGAACATGTTCACCACGTCGCGCGACGAGGACAAGAAATTCGAAGTGTTCCCGGAGGCCTACATGAAGAGTGGACCCATCTACAAAACGGCGCCGAAATACGAAACAGGACCGTATAGATTCTACCCGATCACTGGACAAGTGATGAACCAACGTCTTCAGACGTGTAGGGATATGCAGCAGGCGAATACAAGTTAGTAACTTCGGAAGAGTTTATGTGAATTCTGAATTTCAGTCAACATGCAACCACTTCAATCGCAACTCACTGCCGACTACGGTCACACGCAGTGCCCGGACAACCCGTCGGCGGTGATCCAGGATTGCGGAGACTCGGTGCCGTGCCTCTACGACTACTCGATTCTGAATGCGAAGCTGTTGGGATTGAATGTGAAGAATGAGTGGAATATCTTTACATCGGATCGGTTTGATGCTAGTCGACAGTGTGAGTAGTTTGAGGCTAGGGGGTTGAGTAAAGTAGAGGTTCGAGTTGAGTTTGATGACTTTGGTAGTTTGGGGTGAAGGAATGTGGTTAGGTGATAGTTAGGTATGGTTAGAAATGGTTGGGTAGAGGTTGATCAGGTGATTAGAGTTAAGGATAGGCTTTGAGCTTGTGAAGAGGTTTAAGGTTACAATTAGGTAGAGGATAAGAATATTTAGGTGGTAGAAGCAAAGACTAGACTTCTAACTTGAGTTAAGCCTGACTTTAAGTAAGGTTTGGTTAGAAATGGTAGGGTAGAGGTTGATCAGGTGATAGGTTTTAAACTTGTGAAGAGGTTTAAGGTTACAATTAGGTTGAGGTTCAGAAGAGGTAGTTGATTTAAGTAGATCCTAGGCTTCGAACTGTAGTTTAGGTGAAATTTGAGTCGAATCTCTGTGATATTGTGCTCTATTGCACTATGAGTAAGAGAGTACACGATCGAGTGAGACGCAGACTGTCTGATGATCTGCGTATCGCTGGATCATGCACTCTTTCTCTTTCATCCGTGTCGCGATGGAGCGCAATATCATAGGGGGTAGATAGATAGTAGTTTTGGGTTAAGAAAAAGCCAGTCCTCAAGGCCTTGCATGATCCTAACCTTTAGGCTCAACATGACCCTTATCTTTAGACCTAACACACCTTACTGTCATTCTCTCTAACCCTTTCTCCATTTCCAGACAACAGCTGTGGAGTGATCAACATCGAGTACCCGGAATACCTCATGAAGACCTCCTCCATGTCCTCCGCCTACATGCAAGGCGACGTCGCCCGCTTCGAATGCTTCCAATCCCATTGGATCAAGGGAGTCCACGAATACAAGTGCGGTCTGATCGTCGACAGAAATCGTCCGCAAGACTACCGCTTCGAGTGGAACAAGGGCGAGCAGCCGTGGTGTCGATCGCGCGAAAAGGAGAACTTTTTGATCTGGCTCTCCGCGATCGCCGGCTTCCTTGGTATCATCGTGGTGATCATTGTGCTCTTCTTGTGCTGCTGGATTGTGAAGCAGAAGAAGCGGCAGGAGGCGGACGCGCAGCGACGAGCCAATGGGCTGGATGGAATGAGCAGGAGCTCGTCGAGCCAGCGCGGCGGAAAGAAGTATCCGATCATGGAGTCGGAGCCGTTGAACGAGAAGCGGTTTGATGCGGACACCTATCGGGATGATGATTTTTATCCGCCAGCGAGGTAAAAATTGGGGGAGGGGGAGGGGGGTCGATCCAAAAACCCTCGGAGCGAGAATGGAGGGGGTTAGCCACTGAGCCACCGGGTGCGCCGAGAGAAGAGGGGTCAGGGTGCGTATACGAAAGCGGGGTAAAGCCGGTTCAATTTCAGACCAGGAGAAACGCAGATCGAGTGATTTTGGTGAGATTGAATGATGTGTGACTAATTGCATCCTTTAGCTCCGCCCCTTTATACTTTTCTCATTATGATAATTTTTATCATTTTCAGAGAGGGACAATACGCTCAAGCCCAAGATCTTCATGGATTCAAGACTTCTGTATAATTTTTTTAAAAACCCTACTCAAAATATTCATGGTCTCATCTCAAAATTTTTTTTTAGATTTTTCAAAAAAATTAACTCGCTGCCACCCCCACCCTTTTTACTGTGATGTCGTAAATTATTGATTTTCTATGGATTTTTATTGATTTCTGAACTTTTTTGGGTGTTATTCCCGCTTCTGATGAATTATGTTTTATAATAAAACGTTGATATTTGGAAATAACACCATAATTATATGTGCTCCGCGAGCTCTCCAATGCTCCAAGCTGCTTGCTCAAAATGCTCCGCGTCTTGCTCTTTCTATCGATTTTTCACAAAACCATTTGTCAATGTGAATTCTCAACGACTTCTACCACTATTATCAACTCTGCCTTCAATTTCCCTTCCAATTGCACATTGCTCATTGGCAGATTCAGAATCGATGGGTCTTCTGAAGTCACTGACACTCAACTCTCCCAGTTATTCGCCAATATTCAGCAAATAGAAGGCGTTGTTCAAATTTGGAACTCTGATTTGCAAACCGCACAGTTTTTGGGCGGTTTGAAGCGAATTACTGGAGATGCTTATGGTAGGGCTCTTGCTCAGTGAGCACATTGTTTTCTTGTTGTGATATTTATATCAAGCAATAGAGAATTTCATGCTGAACAAGTTTACAGTACTTTACTTTTCATGAAAATTTGGTTTAAGCGAGTTATAGACTGAAAAGTGGTATTTAGATCAAAAAAGTGGCATGTCTTGGAGAGCTCATAACTTGCTCCAAAATGATTTTTGTGGAATAAAAGTTGTATATTCTTGTTCAGCATGAAATTTTGCGTCGATTGATATACAGTAACCCGAACTTTAAAAGGACATGGGTACTTAAAATCAAAAATTTTTGAAAATTTAAAATTTTTTAAATAAAGGTTTTGAATTCATTTTTCAAGACTTTGAGCTGAAATTTTCACACCTTCTAGAAAATGCTCTTACCAATGAGCCCACTAATTTTCAGCTCAAAAACTCAAAAAATTCCAGACAAGACGCTCTCAATCCTCAACAACACCCAGCTCGCCACCATCAACCTCACCTCCCTGGAATTCGCCGACGGCAAAGTGGAAATCCGCCAAAACCCCCACCTCACCATCACCAATTGCACACCCCTCCACCAAGCCTACTTCACCCGACGCACCATCGACAATTTGGAATGTGGGTGTGAGCTCACGGAGCCATTCGAATGGCCGTTCGGACCGGCGTTCCCAGATGGGTGTGAGGTGGTGTACGGGGATTTGGTGATAGGGAATCCTGCGCCAAAGTTGGACGTGTTGTATGAGAAGTTGGAGAGGGTGAAGAGGATTTATGGAATGGTGCAGGTGGACTCGAATCTGGAGACGTTGGGGTTTCTGCAGAATTTGGAGGACGTGGAATCAGGTGAGGATTGAATGCAATAGATATGACGACAAGTTGCGGAGTTGTTAGAGTCCGCAATTTGTCGTGAGATATGTTATAGAGTCGGGTGAGGATTTTGATAGGGAAAAGACAGAAAAGACAAGTTGCGGAGTTGTTGGAGTCCGCAAATTGTCGTGAGCTTTTTGAAAAGGATGCAGCATATATGACGACAATTCAGTTGTGTCAATTGAGTCCGCAATTTCTCGTCAAATATGTCGGAGAGTTGGTTGAAAAGGATGGAAGAGAAAATTCACGGTCATGATCATAGATAGAACTGGTGCAGCTTATATGACGACAAGTTGCAGAGTTGCAAAATGTAACGAAGTCCGCAATTAGTCCGCAATTTGTCGTCAGGTATGTGGCTTGTGTTGTTGAATGGTGGCCGAGGATTTTCTCTTCCACAAAGGGGAGAGAACACAGGATCTGGTGAGACGCAGACTCTCTGACAGTCTGCGTCTCTAACCAAATTGTGATCTCTCGTTCTCTGGTTTCTCTGCGTCTCTCTCTCTCTCTCTCTCTCTCTCCCTCTCCATTGTCAATAGAGCGCACTTCCAGACTCCGACTCCGAGTTCACCCTAAACATCCGCGGCCCCTACCTCGGCCGCCTTGATCTCATCCACCTCCGATCTGTGAAATCCCGAAATCCCGACGCCAAAATCAGGGTGGGAGGACAATCGACATGCTTGGATCCGGAATTTGTACGAATGATTGTCAAGTCGCCATTTCAGAGGGTGGATTTGGCGAGGTTCTTTTGTGGTGTGGAGTGTGAGTTGGCGAATAGTGGGGGAATTAAGAATCCGGAACTTTTGAAATGAAAAATGAGCTTAGCTCCGCCCACAATTGCTCTTTCGGGATGAAACTTTCTAAAGTTACTAATCAATATTAGAGCTACAAATTATCAGTTGACAAGTTTTTATGAAAATCAAAATTGAGCGAGAAATTCGGCATTTTCAAAATTTTACCCTATATTTTGTAGTTTTTGCTCTAGCTCCGCCTACTTTTGCTCTTTTTGACTCAAATTTTCAGGAGTTACTGATCAGTATCAGAGCTACAAATTGTTAGTTCAACACTTTTATTGGAAATCAAAACGAAACGAGATATTTCAGTTTTCGTTTGCAAGAGACCATCTAGAAAACTTCCAATATCTTGCTCATTTCTAATTTTCATAAAAAGTGATCAACTAACAATTTGTAGCTCTGATACTAATACACACTTTACAAGACACGCCTCCCAAAAAGAGCAACTCTGAACAAAGTTATAACGTTGCAGACATCAACAACCCCTCCTACTACTGCACGGGACCCATTCTGAATGTTCCGGAACGGTGTACTCGCTACATCGGAGACATCCGCTACCTGAACTCCAATCCCATGTTCACCTACACCCTCATCGAAGAGTTCAAGGATTTCACCAAGTTTCCAGCGAAAGACATGAGGAAAATCGAGCAGTTTGAGATGATCTTCGGGTCACTTTTCATCGAGGGAACTGCCATTTCAAATTTTTCACTTCCAAATCTTCTGGAGATTTACACGATGGATGAAACCGCTATCAGTATGAAGGGCAACTATTTCTTGAAGAGCGTCGAGTTTGCAAAACTTGAAGTTGTGCAGGGAGTTCTTGATTTTTATAAGAATGTGAATATGACAATAAGTTCTGATTGGTGTGAGAAGATGGAGAATCTGACGTGGAGGAGTAGTTTGAGTATAATGGAGCAGTTGCAGTGTTAATGAAGATATTGTTAATTCCATTTGTTCCTTTATTATTTACAAAATAAAACAGATATCAAAACTTGTACAGATTCATCTGCTCCTGAATGTCCTCCCTGCTCATTCCGAACTTGTCCTTATTCTTCATCATCAGCTTCACTATATCCTCCATCTGCTCCGCGTTCACCCGATTCTCCTACAAACTCCATGTTTCAACCTTCTCAGTAGAGCGCACTTACATATTCGATCTCCTCCTGACTCATCGCCTCCTTCCATTTCCTCGTCTCGGCCGTCAGCTGAGCCGTCGCAAGTTTGCCATGAAGCTTTCCGATTTTGAGGTCCGCGTCGGGCTCGGCGCTGCTCTCCTCGTGGATCGTGCTCTCGTCCTCACTGTCTGTTTCCGATTCCGAGGAGGAATCGGATTCGGCTTCTGGGTCGATGACTGGAAAAGAGTTTTTGTTGAAGCTAGACCACACATGGTGAAAACTAGGAGCTTTGTACTAGTTAGACCACCTGTACTGAAAACTAGGTGGTCTAAGATATAGCCGTTCAACATCTTTTGGTTTCAAAATCTACTTCCTAGTCAGAAAATGCGATTTTGTTAATGCTAGACCACCCACGACGAAAACTAAAACTGATAAACAAGACCTCCCATACTATCGCACTGCTTGTAAACAACGAGACGTTTTTGAGACCTCCAATACTGAAAACCATCGAAATTGAAGATCGAACTACCAGAAACCAAACTATTTGTAAAATTTTGACCACTCAGATCGAAAACTAGTTCAGTATTTGTGTTGACACCAGACCACCCAGTCAGAAAACTGATTTATTCTTTGAATTAGACCACCCATATCGCGAACTACCCAGCATTTTGTTGGAACTAGACCACCCACTATGAAAACAAGACCATTTTCTCTAATTTATATTAGACCACCCAAGAAGTAAATAGTGGAACCCACCCATACTGACCACATTTTTGAGACCTCCCATACTGTAAACCAGGAGACTATCAAAACCTAGACCATTTGAAAAAGTTAGGCCATCCACTAGACCACCCACTATGAAAACCCCCCTTCAAACTTGTTCAAATGGACCACCCATACCGCTAACTCTCAGACCACCCATCCAGCAAACCACCAAAAACCCCGGCCACACTTGCAAAACCTCGGCCACCACCCCTCACCTCTCGCATCGATTTTCTCCACCTCGACGACAATCTCCTCGGGTTTTTCGATTTCCAAGTCAGCCATGAACTGTCTCGAAAGGTACAGCATCATAATTCCAGACTGAAATTATTGATTTTTTCAGCTAATTTTAAAAAATTAGAACATTTAGAGAAAAATTGAAAAACTAACGATGAGCGTTAAGAAGCCGGCGAGATTGAACGGCATTCCGGTCCATTCTTCGATGAAATCCATCTCTAAACGATTAAAAATTCAGAATTTTTCGAAAAAATTCAAGAAAAGCCGAATGAAAACTGATGAAAACCGATGAAAACTCGTTGAATATGCATATTCTGACGGGAGAAGACCGAGAGAGCATGACGACGAGAGAGCGCAGAGAAAAAGAGCACGTGCTCAACGGCTTCTGCTGCTCGGAAAGGGATTAGAGATTATCGATAAACTGATAGCCGGTGAGAGTGCAGTGGAGCGAGATTGCATACTGAAGAGGGAAAATTGAAAAAAAAAAGAAAAGTAGCATTCATTCAAGTTATCATTGAGTTCTCTTTGACTCCGCCCATGTGCTCACATTTGTGCTCCGCTAATGTTGCTCGGAATCCATGTCCTGAAAGCATAAAAGTTATAAAAAAAAAAAGAAAAAGAGCTCACTTTTTAATCGGAAGTGTTTTTATAATTTTATCAGCGGCGAGCAGAAGAGGGAACATGAAGACAAAGGAATAAAATAAAATCGACTTTTGTTCTCCACGTGGACGAAAAAGTGGGCGGAGCTTGACATTCCACGTGGAGTACAAATGCTGTGCTTTTCGCCCCGCCCATCACTGAAAAGTCGACAACGGAAGCAAGTGAATATTACTCTATTTTTGTGTGAATAAAGAGGAATTTTATAAAGTTTTTAACAAAAAGATAAAAATTAACAAAAAAAGGAACAAAAAGAAGTGTCAAAGTTGTCCGAGACAGCCGAAAGCGAGGAGGACGTTGCGACGGGTGAAGTGGAGTCCGATGACTGGCGCCTTCTTCGTCGGGTACCTTCCGATGTTGAAGTGTCTTCTGAATCTCTCTCTTATATTCATTTCTCCCTCCCGATACTCACGAGACGTCGTAGTCGAACGGAGACGTGACGAGCGTGTCGAGTGAGAAGACGTGCACCGAGTCGGAGCCGTAGGAGACGGCGAACACGCCGCCGTCCCTCGAGAACGAGATGTGTCCCTTGGTGGCCGAGATGCCGGTGGAGTCACCACCGACGATGCGCTGCTCGCCGAGCTCCCACACGACGAGGTTGCCGACGAGGTCCAACGCGACGAGGTACCTGCCGCACGGCGAGAACTTGACGGCCACGACGGGCGCCTTGTGCTCGCCGAGCCAACGCACGCGGTGCCCGGTGAGCACGTCCCAGATGTGCACGTGGCGGTCGTCGGAGCCGCCCGCCACGTAGTTGCAGTTGGGGTGGTAGTCGATGCAGGTGACGTCTCCGTGCGCGTCGACGAACATTCGCAGCGGGTGCATGCGGTCGGTGGACCAGACGCACGCGGTGCGGTCGGCGGACGCCGTCGCGAAGTAGAAGCCGCGCTCGGCGAACTGCGCGTGCCAGACGACAGAAGGCGTGCGGTGGAGGAGCACGTTGCGCTGCGTCTCCACACTCCACAGACGCACGGTGCGGTCGGTGGAGGCGGAGAGCAGAAGACGTCGGTCGGGCGACACGTTCACCGACACCACCGAGCCGCCGTGTCCGGCGAGCCGCGCGCTCTTCTGCGAGCCGCGCTCGAACATTCGCGACTGCACGTTGCTCGCCGTCTCGATGTCGATCATCTCGAGAGAGCGCACGTCGCGCACCTTCCGCAGCCGACGCTTCGGGTCGAGCGCGTTGAGCACAATCGACGAGTCGCTGAGCCCGATGGCGAGCAGGCTCGAGTCGTCCGAGAAGTGGCACGACGACACGCCGACGGGCGCGTTCATCGTCGTGTACATGCAGATGGAGACGGGCGAGCGGGCACTGATCACGTGCATTTTGGAGACGTCGCGGAGCCAGTTGAGCCGGTCCTCTCGGAGATGCTCGTTGAGTGGAGGCAGAGGGATGCGGTCGGCTGGAGGGCAGTGCTGAAAGAGCAATTGCTCCATAAATTGAGAATCCACTCACAGTGAGCCTGCGCTCCTTCTGCTCTTTGCCACGGAACTTCCTCTTCTCGATGCACTGCATCACCTCGTCCTTCACCACCGCGTACATCATCCGCTGCCTCCTCTTGCCCTCAAAGTGGTCGAACTCGAGTGCCACGTGCACCGGCTCACTGCTCGCCGTCATCTTCGACTCGAGCCGAATCCACGCGTGTCGGTAGACGCCCGGCTCGTTGAGCTCGTCCGCCTCTGAGACTCGATGTGCGCCACGTCTTCTGCTCACTCACCGATGTGGAACGCCTTCAGTCGGGTGTGGAACACGTCGAGCTGCTCCTCGCGGATCAGTCCGCCCACTTTGATCATCGATCGGCCGCCCTCCGTCTTCACTTCGAACAGCGGCGGCTGTCGGTGGAAGGCGTTGATCGTCCTGCCCGCGTGCTCGCACTCCGACTCGTTCCAGCTGATCGTGTCGCCGAAACTCAACGAATTCTCCTTTTTCTCCCTGAATTTATTTATTTTCTTCATTCTTTTATGAAATCCCTGGAAATTCCCCCACTTATTCTCCTCTTTCGCCTCCAAATTGACAATTTCCAGTTCTTTCACTTCCGACGACTCAAATGCCTTGCTCAACACTCCATAAACTTTTGGTTTTGTGAAATCGAATTCCTGAAAATTCAGAATTCCTCAAATAAATCTTTTTATTCTCACATTCTCCGATTTGAAGAGCAACACGAGATTCCTCTGCGCCGATCCGTTTTCCAACTTTGAGATGACGATGCCTTTGTAATCGAACTTTTTCGCAGATTCCGTGGCATTCATATTCTCATCCGACATTTTTATTCAAAAAAAATATGGAAAAAGTTGAAAATTTGAAGAGATTTCGAAATTTTCGCGAAAAGCGTCGAAGTGAAGTTTGAATTCTACTGTAGAAGTTTAAAGGGACTTGGCAGATTTGCATAGAAGGTCTCGCCGCGATTCAAGGATCACTGATCTTCTTTTTAGATTTTACACCCGTAAAGCCCAAAAAATTATAAATTGGCACTGTTTTATCACTAATTATCCAAAAACGGAATAGAATTAATTAAAAAACACACTGAAAATAGACAGAAAATAATCAATAATCACAGAAAAATCAATAATCTTTTGTGACAATCAGAAGAAGAAAAAAAGTAGACGTAGAAGGAGAAGGAACGGATTCGAATGAATGAATAGAATGGAGAATTCCCGTAATCGAGTGTTTTTCATAGAAAAGGGGGCGGAGCCAAGTGCACCGGCACATTTTGAGCATTCTCTCTGGAGGTTCTCAGGCATAAAAGAGCACAAAAAGGGGGCGTGGTCTAGTGAGAGTAGATCTCGTTGAGCCGCACACAGCTCGGCAGGGGCATCCGTTCCGCCTCTCGCATCAGCTGCTCGTTGCGGTGCCAACGCGCGTTGTAGATCTTCGTTTCTTCTGCAAAAATGGGAGGGTTACTGTAGTTCTGGTGTGGATTTACAGGGGGATGGGGGTACTGTAGTAGTGAGGATGGTCTCGAAGGGATCGGGTTACTGTAGACGGTTAGTTTTAGACTAGATTGTGTCGATTTACGGGTGGAAAGGATTACTGTAGTTCAGTGAATCATAGTTTACTGTACCAGAGTGTAGATTTAAGGGGAAATAGGATTACTGTAATCAACCGGACTCTAGATTACTGTATTTAGTGTAGATTTACTGGTATCATTGTAGATTTACGGGGAAATAAGATTACTGTAATTAACCGGACTCTAGATTACTGTATTTAGTGTAGATTTACGGGAATGGTTGTAGATTTACGGCAGGATTACTGTACTCACTCAAATTCTGCTCCTTGTAACAGTTCATCCGTAAATTCTGAATGTAGTCGTCCTCGACCTGTTGCTCGACCTGTCGGATGCGTCCCCGATAGCTCTGCTCAAAGTCCGCTTTCACGAAGTATGGAACTCGCAGGTCCGCACTTTGTCGTTTGATCGTGTACTTTCTGCAAGTGTCTGCGTCTATGATCTCTCGCTCAGTGTGTCTGCGTCTCTAACCAAGAGGTGTTCTCTCTCTCTCTCTCCTCTCAACTCACGAGGTCTGATGAAGTGAATACGCGGGCTCTCCGACCATAATCTGCGCCAACAGTCCGATGACCATAATGGCGAGCAGCGGGAGCAGCTGGAGCAGTGGTCCGTACGGGCTCTGCTGCTCGTAGTGGTTGTAGTGCTGCTGTTGGGCGAAACGGGCACGACGACGCACTTGTTCCGACGGGAAGCCGCCTCCGAAGAACATGTTGAAGATCTCTTCCGGTGTGAAGTCCGCTGAAAGATGTGAGGATGTTGAGGGGTACTGTAGTGCGTGAGAGGAGCGTGTTTTGTAATGGGTTGACGCTCTATAGTATAGTTTATGCGTTGTAGTGCGTGAGAGGAGCGTATAGTGATGAGATTGATTGTAGTGCGTTGTTCAGATGGTAATGAAGCGTGTTTGATACAGTAATGCGTTCAAAACACGCTCCACAGCTAATTGTGCGTACAGGAGCGTGTTTAGAAGAGCGTTGACGCACTACCATACTCTTTTCAAGTTATCTACACTGTAGTGCGTCCAAAACACGCTCTTCATCTGACTGTGCGTAGATGTGCGTGTTTTTGACGCACTACCGCACTCTTTATAAGCGATTCTCATTGTAGTGCGTCCAAAAAACGCTCTTCATCTGACTGTGCTCAAGGAAGCGTGTTATTGACCCACTACCGTACTCTTTTTTGTTCGATCTTTATTTTAGTGCGTTCAATACACGCTCTATAACTTCTTGTGCGTAGATATGCGTGTTTTGCAAAGCGTTGACGCACTACCGCACTCTTTATAAGCGATTCTTATTGTAGTGCGTCCAAAACACGCTCCACAACCTATTTCGCACCAGTGAAGCGGGTTTTAAGTTAACTGCTTTTTTTCATATTGTAGTGCGTCAAAACACGCTCTTTTCCAGTGAAAAACCAGCTCACCTTCAAATCCATGTGCATAATCGTGCTCGAAGAACGTTCCGCGACCACCACCATGACCTCGTCGACTGCTCGGAGCACTTCCATTCGCCGCCTCCGCACCAAACTGATCGTACTGACGTCGTTTGTCCGCATCCGACAGCACCGCGTACGCATTTCCCAGGGCTGCAAGTGCGCTCCATTGACAACAACTGGTAACTCTTTATGTACCTTTAAAGGCCTCCGTGGCATGCGGAGCCCTGCACTTGTCCGGATGCAATTTGAGTGCCATTTTGCGGTACTCTTTGCGGATGTCGTCGTCCGACGCCTTCTTGTCCACCTTCAGAATCTCGTAGTAGTCCTTGCAGTGGCGGATTCGTTCCACCAGCTCTTTTTGCTACAAAATCGCATTAATATGGCCTAGAAATTCAGAATACTCACCTCGGCGGTATAATCAACGCCAAGTTTCGGGGTCCGTGAGGCAGAACGCGGTTTCGGAGGCGGGGCCGCAGTTTTTCCTGTGAAAATTGAAAATTTGGGATAGATGGCCTAGGAAATGGTGAAAAAGTTAAGCCAGCAGTTGAAAAATAGCTTGTTTTAGTGAAAATTTGTGAAAAAACTGGAATTTTAGGCCTTGGAAAAGTAAAAATCTCGATCATGGCCTAGTTTTTCCTCTTCCAGGTGCGATCCCTATGCCATCAAGCATAAAACTACTGGGAAACGGCGATGGCCTAGTTTTCAGGTGCAAAACCTAGGCCGTCTACTATAAAACATTGCAATTTTCAGCTGTGGCCTAGCTTTCCCTCTTCCAGATGCAAAATCTAGGTTATTTAACTCAAAAACTATGTAATTTCATCCCTGGGCTAGCTTTTTCTCTTCCAGGTACGAAATCTAGGTCATGAAGCAGAAAACCACTGGAAAACGACAATGGCCTAGCTTTCAGGTGCGAAACCTAGGTCATCTACCAGGAAACTTTTCATTTTTTAACTGTGGCCTAGCTTTTTCTTTTTCAAGTACGTAATCTAGGCCATTTGACTCAAAAAACTATTTAATTTTATCCATGGCCTAGCTTTTCCTCTTCCAGATGCAAAACTTAGGCCATCTACCAGGGATCTTTGCATTTTTCAGCTGGCCTAGCTTTTTTTCTTTCAAATGAAAAAAACTAGGTCGTTTAACTCAAAAAACTGTGTAATTTCATTCCTGGCCTAGCTTTTCCTCTTCCACCTTCCTACCATTCTTCTTCTCCGGACTTCTGGCCTTCCGATTCCTCAAATTCGGCTCTTCGTAATGATCATCATGGGCGTAACTGCGCTCTTCAGAAGCGCGCGACGACGACGATTGAGAAGACGACGACGACGTCATTTCATCGATTTTTTTCGTCAAAACTGGAAAAAACATTGACTTTTGCACTTTCCTCGTCTCATTTTACAAGAAACTAGTCTGTTTTCGTTCGGAAACCTTCGCACAAGACGTTTTTTTAGTGTAACAATTTGACCAACTGGTCACTACTATCTCTGCGTCTCTTTTCTCTACTAATTGGATTTCAGCGTTGTATCTTTGAAAATTAAAAAAAATCGATACAGTTTTTTGGGAAATTTAGAAATTATTGATTTTCCGGACTTACAATCAACGTTCTGCGTCGGATCCAACTTTTTCGCCTTCAACAACATTCGTCGGGCTTTGTCGGGGTCGCCAGCCTGGAAAAAATGATAAATTTATTGATTTTCATCAAAAAAATTGAGAAATTTGATAAAAACTCACTTTAATAGCCTCACGAGCTTTATCCATACATAACAGCGACTCGCTTCGATTTGCGTCTGCCGTCATCTTTTGTTGGATGGATTTGGATCACCTGGAAGAGTTTCATTGATTTTTTTAATAGGAAAATATAGAAAACCCTTTGAAAAAGGGAAGAAAATGGTGAGAAACGAAGAAAAAAATGAAAAAAATCGTGGAAAATTAGGTAAATGTACTGTAGCTTTTAAAGGCGCACAAGAAAAATTGTAATTGGGTCTCGAAACGACTTGTGGAATTGGGATTTTTATTGAATTTTTAACAGTTTTCATCTGTATTTTTCGGAATATTTCTTGCATTTTGGGCTCAAAAAATTCAAAAATTTGTATAAAATTATTATTTTTCAGTATAAAAGCCTACCAATAATGCAAAACTTGAAATTTAACGAACAATCTCAGATTTCAACAGACATTTTCAATGCGACGTCAGTTATGGCTACAACTTCTAGATTTTTCTCTCGACCACATGCAAAAAATCAGCAAAAAAACTGCAAAGTCGTCACAAAAAACCAGAATCGTTCCAAAAAGCTCCAATAAAAATAAATCTCGAAATAATGAGCGCTTCAGTGAGAGGTGGGCACGAATGGATATTTGTCTGTGCAGAGAAAAAGCGAGGAGAGAGTGTGCGGAAGGGAGAGACGCAGAGGTCGAGTAGCCAGGCTAGCCGACGTCGAGATGGAGGGGGAGAGTGACGAACTTTTAGTTATTGATCGTGGCCAGTGGCGAGGTTTGCAGTAGAGCGCGTTTGCGCTGGATCCTGGGTTTTGGAAAAAATTAGGATTTTTGTTTTTTTTTGTCTTTTTTTTTTGAAGAAATCAGATTTTTTTTGCTTTTTTTTGCAGTTTTAACAGAAAAAAACTTCTAGCTTATTTGGTTTTTTTTCCGAAACTTTCTATAAAAATTTGCATATTTTTCTTCTTTTTTTTCCTATTTTTTGCACGAAAAATCGCTCCAAAAATCAAAAAAAAAATTCCAAAAAAGCTTCAGTTTTTAAAGGAACATGACCGAAATCTTCTTTTCGTTGTGAGACCCTTCCAATTTTGTCATGCGCCTTTAAACCACTACAGTAACCCGACCTCGATTTGCGTCATTTTTTCCAATTTTTTTTCGGAATTTCCACAAAATTTGTTTTTTCAGGAAAAGATGAAGAGGATCTGGAACAAAGTCGGATCCGGTGTCAAAAATGCCAACTATCTCAAGAAATCTGTCGAAAAAGTGGCAGAAATTGAGAAAGGAGAAGCCAAGGTATCATTTTCTTTCGTTTTCATGATTCCCAAACTAATTTTTCTATTATTTTCAGGTAGTTCCTCCGAAATATCCAACAGAACGGAGCCGGGAGGTCAGCGATGAGGTGAAGAGAGAGTTGGCGACGAAAAATGAGCATTTGGTGGAGAATATGAACAAAATGAGCATCACATCGACGGATCCGGTGGAGAGGTGGACGTCGACGAAGTGAGCAACTTTTTCAGCAAAAAATGGGAGAATTCTGGTTTTCAGAGACCTTCCCACTCGAGAATCCGAGTTCCTTCATCGAAATGACCCGGTTTGGGAATACGGGTTCTATGAGCCGGCGGTAGAGCGAATTCCCAAGGATAAATTGATGTTCCGAGAGGCGTTGGAGGTGAATTCACAAAAAAATGGGAAAAAAAACCGAAGAAAACGGCGATTTTCCACAAAAGTCCGCAATTTGTCGTCAAGTGTGTAGGCACCGCGCTGCGGACTTTTGAAAGCTACAGTACCCATTTTAATAATTTTTGGCCTAAAATTCGCCATTTTTCACGAGTTTATCAACGCAAATCAGGAAAAAAAAACACAAAAAAATAAAATTTTCTTCAGTATCTTCGAACCCGCCAGGAACTTCTCTCCGACTCCAATTCTCCCGCTCAAAAGTAGGTTTTTCTGCCCCAAAAAATCAATAAAACACAGTTTATTGCTCCCATAATACACAAAAAAAAATCAATTTGGGAACTATAGAGAGCATTTTTTGGATCATCGCATCGTCTTCAAGTCGCTTTCTGATAACACGCTGTCAGGTGATGGGCGGGGCGAAGAGCATCATCACGGAAGGACTGAAAGACAAAAGCTTTTAGGGAAATGTAAAAATTTCCACTTACTTTGAAGGTTCTGAGTTGAGAGGCTGCTCCGCGGTGAGAGAAAAAGTCGAACTGATGTGGTTCTTATGATTTTTCTTTCATTTTGACGTGGAATTTGGGATGCCACGTGGAAAATTGAATTGCCACGTCATCTGGAGCATTCTCCGCCCATTTTTGCAGTTTTTTTTGTTGAAAAAGCATGATTTCAATTCTTTTCCGCTACAAAACACATCAAACTCGACGACAAATTGCAGAAACAATAAAAAACCAACAATTAAAATAATTTTTCAACTCTTTATTCACTTTACAATAAAAAATAACTCTATCAGTGCGCGAGAGCACTTATTGTTTTTTGGTTCATCGCTTTTTCAATTTCGGCCTCTGAAACGAGAAAAATATTGGTTATGTGGCACTCGAGTCTTTCTTACCCTTCGGTGGAACACACTGGTAAGCGGCTATCAGGTGATGGGCGGGGCGAAGAGCAGACGGAGCATTTTGTTGGAGAGATTGTTCGGAGGAGTTGAGAGAACGAGAACTAATTGATTTCGTCGATTTTAGCCTCCACGTTGACATTGAAAAAGGGCGGAGCTTGCGGTAGTGCACTAGGGGGTCACGTGTTTAAAAATATGTTTTTTTTCTTTGAATTAGCGGCAAAACTGTGCTTCATTTATCATGAAAATCCAATTTGAGCAAGTTATAAGCACCGAAAGTGTTTCGAGCCAGGTGATTTGGGTTATTGATCTCCAAAATTTCAATTCTGTGAGTTATGGGCTCTTTCGGCTGTAGTTTGAGCCCGTAACTCACTGAATTAAAATTTTGAAGAGCAAGAACTCAAATCACCTGCCTCAAGGCACTTTTACAGCTTATAACTTGCTCAAATTGGATTTTCTATGAAAAATAAGTACTAAATCGGAGATCGTGATGAAATTCTCCAACTATTTTTTCAAATTCCTACAAATTTAACGAAAATTGCAGAAAACAAGCAGCTGAACAGCTCTCGAGCCACGTGGTCACTTCTCGAGTGAATCCAGAGATTCTCGATGACATTTACGAGTATTTCCGGCCGTTTGAGAGAAAGGATAAGCAGAAAGTGCGCTCCAATAATGATTTCCCATAAAAATCCCTAATTTTCATTCAGGTGGTCAACAAACACGCTCTAGCGCAACTCCAAGATCATTTGCAAGGACACTCGGATGAGAGAATGATTTTGGATGAGGCCAAGGTAAGGAATTATTGATTTTTATTTGTTTTTTATTGATTTTTTCCAGGATGTTGGCAAGAAGATCCGTCAGATCAGTGAAAACGCCAAATTTTTGGATGAATATCAGAGAGTGAGTGGTTTTCGAAAATATGTAAATTTCAGTGATTATCCCCGAAAAACAGGAAGAATGTGACAAATTTAGGCCAAAATATTAAAAAGTCCGCAATTTATCGTCAAGTGTGCATACACCACACTGCGGACTTTTGAAATCTACAGTACCCCTTTGTCTCAACTTTTGAGTTTTCGAGCCGATTTTCAGTGAAATTTCTTGTTTTTCGAGGTTTTTTTCGCAGTTTTTACAGCATTTTCTTAAAGAATATCAACTTTTTTTTTCAATGAATTAAACTCGAAAATGCATATTTTCAGCTGGAAGACGAGGAAAAAACAAAAGTCCGTGAAGCGATCGCTCAACTGCGACAGGAAGAGCACGATCGGCTCAATAAACGGCTCGACGAAATTGGAGAAATGGAGAAAAGTGCGAAGGAAGCGTTGAAAAAGGCTCAGGAGCAGAAGAATGAGAAAAACTAATTAATTTTTCTTGATTTTTTTGTATTTTTAGGTGAAATTTAGTTTTTTTTTTCTGTATTTTAGAAATTTTTTTATTTTTGTTCCTTTTTTGTTGTAGTTTTCTCAGTTTTTATTTTTATTTTTTTAGCCTACGGGTTCAGATTTCATAAAATTTCATTGATTTTCAGTATAAATTTAGGAATTTTCAGGATTTTCCTCGGATTTTATCGATTTTTTATTTTTATTTTTGAACGTCTTTTGCCCAATTCAGGTCGAAATGAGCTTTCAGATGAAGCGAGTAGTCGTGGGAATGTCTGGAGGCGTTGACAGTGCGGTTTCAGCGTTTTTGTTGAAAAACCGAGGATTCGATGTGATTGGAGTGCATATGGTGGGAAAAAAATACTAAAAATGGCGGATTTTCGAGATTTTTTCGTTGAATTTTGATAATTTTTGAGTTAAAATTGGGAATTTTCAGGTTTTTTTTTTCTAATTTTCATTTTTTTTCTTGAAGATCAACTGGGATGCTCAGGAGGAAGGAGCTTCTCATTGTCCACGATCTAAAGATGAGGCGGATGCGAGAAATGTCTGTGGAAAATTGAATATTCCATTTCATACTGTCAATTTTGTCAAAGAATACTGGAATGATGTGTTTCTGTGGGTAAAATGCCAAAAATTCGCTGAAACTGGCGAAAAAAAACCAAAAATCCATCAAGAAAATGAAAAATACCGTAGTCCAATTTAAAGGCGCATTGTAAAATCATAGATTTTGATGCATGCGCCTTTAAACTTTAGTACGGTAGTCTGCCCGAAATTTCTCAATTTTCTGGATTTTTCCACAATTTCCAGACGATTTCTGGAAAACTACAAACGCGGTCGAACAACAGTCCCGGATATCGATTGCAATAGCTCGATTAAATTCGAAGTTTTCCATAAAATTGCGCGGGAAAAGTTTTCCGCCGATTTCATCGCCACCGGACATTACGCGACGACGAGTTTCGGTGATTTTCAGCAGAATCGAGACGATAATGAAGGTTTTTTCACGAAAATCTGAAAATTTGTCATTCTTCTCGTTTAGAAATTCGATTATTCTCGGGTCGAGATCCTCTCAAAGATCAAACGTTTTTCCTGTGCACAGTGAGCCAGGAGCAGCTCAAACGAGCCATTTTTCCATTGGGATCGTTAGAAAAATCGGAAGTGAAGCGGATCGCCGAGGAGCAGGGCTTTCATACGGTTGCAGCGAAGCCGGAGGTAATTTGTCGTCAAATCCTGCGCAGAGTGTGCAAACACCGCGCTCTGATCTCTGCGAACTTTTGGACTCTACCGTAATCCGACACCATTTTTCAGAGCATGGGCATCTGTTTCGTCGGGAAAAAGCGAAAATTCTCAGAGTTTCTCGACGAATACATTGAGCCCAAGCCGGGAAAAATCATCTCAAAGAGCTCTGGTGAGACAATTGGAGCTCATCGTGGAATCCATCACTTCACAATCGGAAAACGAATAAATGGGCGGGATTTGGACAAAAACAGTCATTTCGGGTGGTTCGTCGTGGGAATCGACGCAGATTCAGGAGATATTTGGGCGGTAATAAAAGAAAAAAAGGGCGTGTCCTGATAAAAAGCTTTCAGTGCGAGGGCTCACACCATCCGGCTCTTTATGCGACCCAGTTCATGATTGATGCTCCACAATGGATTCCACGTGGCGATCTGTTAGGTATCCGTGGAAATTGAGCCAAAATCAAAATTTTTGCTTCAGGAACCCTTGAAAGCTCTGAAATTCTGTGCCGAATTCAGAGAACGCATCCTCCAATCGCTTGTCAGATAGAAAAAATCGATAATTGCTTATCGATTTCTCCAAAAATCCCATTGAGAGCCACTGCTCCGGGGCAGGTTGGAAAATTTTTCGAAAATTTGGAAAAAATCGATATTTCAGATGTGCGTCTTCTACACGACTCGCGGAGAATGTCTCGGTGGCGGGGAAATTTTAAAAATTCAAAAAACATTGTGATTTCAATAAATAATTCATTCTTTTTAATCAATAATAAAATAGTTCACTTTTTCTCCGAAATGGTGGGCTGCGTCTTCTCGACATTCAGCTCCTTGGGCGGCTCCACCGGCTTCGCCGTTTTCGTCGATGTGCCGACGGCGGGTGGCTTCGTAGATGCACTAACGGCGGGGGGCTTCGTAGATGCACTAACGGCGGGGGGCTTCGTGGTATGCTCCACCGACTTGGAGTCAGAGCTCAGCCCCAGCTCCTCCCACGACGGGTAGATATCCCGGTCCTTGCGCGGCGGCCGATCAACACACGGAAAACGCTCGCGCAGTCCTTTCGTGAACTCGAGCATCTTCTCCTTCTCGTTCAGCTCCTCCTTCAGCTCGAGCAGCTCATTGATTTCAGTTTGGCTCGGCCTGTTCTTCTTCATCGTCTTCGTCGTTTTCATCGTCAACGCCTTCGACGTCGACTTTTGATTCTCCTCCTCCGCCGGCGTCGTCGCAGTTCCTTCGGCTCTGGCGAGCAGCACTTTGTACAGGTTGTTCAGTGTTTTGTACATCTTCAACCCTTCTTCATCGAGTTTTCGACCCTGGAAATTGGTGCACTTTTTTGGAGCATTTTTGGAGCCCAACTCACGTCGAGAGCATAGTCAATGGTGAGGAGGGTGGCGAAGATGAGCTGAAGGCGCGTCTGGATGAGTCCGTAACGCTTCTTACGGAGCATCGACAGGAGGTGGCTGATGTTCACGTTTTCCGTTCTCAGCTGGTTGCGAGCGGCCATGGCGACTGAAACATTTGCATTTTTCAGTATTCCTATTGATTAGGAACAATTCTTTCAACTGACACTTCTCACAAAAATGCGTTTTAAGCGAGTTTTGAGCTCGTTTTTCAAAACTCCGCCCACTTCTGGTTTTTCGAGTGTAACTCGCTCAAAACTCATTTTCATGTGAATCGTCAGTTGAATACCTTCAAATTCTGCGTCGATTCGTTCAAAAAAAAAAACTCACAACACATAACACCAGTACGTCCCAGTCCGGTGGCGCAGTGCACGCCGATGGGCTCCGCCGACTGATCCACCTTCTTCAACAACTTGACGAACGGCTCGGTGGTGGCGGGTGCTCCGTGCTCGGGAAGGGTGACGTAGTGGTGGACTTCGTAGATGCGAACATCTTCCGCTCTGAACTTATCGATTTTTTCTCTTTTTTCTAATTTTTGTGAGTTTTTCTACGAAAGTGGTTGAAAATTCCAGTCCCTCCAACTCACGTTCCATTAACACTATAGTACAACACTTCGATGGTGTAGTTGTCAATATCGCCATCCTTCTGAATCGCTTTGGTGGTGACCTCCATGCCTGCCAGTTTCAAGATCCCTCCCTCCTTCGTGGAAAAGTACTCGGCGCACTCATCGTCTCCCGGCTCTGCAAATGTTCTCTATAGATAATGTGTTGGTCAAATTCGGCAAATTTCGCGGTCAAAAATCGATGGCCGATAAAACTCCAACTTTTCTCTTCCATATCGGTCATTTTGCAGTGAAGCGCGCAGTTCAGTTTTTGTCGACATTTTCATCAAAATTGTATTGATTTTATCATTTTTTCGTCATTTTCGAGCGTTTTTCTGTCAGAATACATGAAGACGTCAGGAAAATCACTAAAAACCAAATTTTTCACTGAAAAATTTTGGAAAAACCGTGCGGCGAGGTTGCAGCAAACTGACGCCGCGCATTGCAAACAATTTTCCTTCAAAAAGAAAACTTACTCGTGTTAAAACTGGAGAGCATGCAAATGTGCTTCACCTTCTGCTTCCGAAAAATATTATACATCGACACGCGCGTTTCCATCTTGTAGTTAGCCGGGGCCAGCGGCGACTGGAACGCAATGATCGGCGTCACGCCCTCCTCCTCGATCAGATTGCCGTGGAAGAAGCCGTCAAGGACGACTGGCGCATGAACGCGTGTCTCCATCACAAGTGGCGCCAGAAAGCGGCAGCAGTCCCGGTGGTCCATGACAAAGTCCATCTTATCCATCGCTTCCTCGTAATGTTGCGCGCCCACGATGATGTCGTCGGAGAGCTTGGCGAAGATGCTCGCCTGCACGTCCTCGTTTGTGTCCAGGTCGATGTCGTTGTTCACCTGTCGCAGTTTGTTGAAAAACACGTTCTCCTTCTTATCGTCGACAGTGACGAGTTGGACCAGCGAGCGCATGAATTCAGTGATTCTGTCCATTGGCACTTGGGACGAGTTGATTTCTGTGAAAAGGAGGGGATAGAAGGAGCAAAACAGCGTTCAACTCACTGGTTTTCCCACCGGGAGCCGGTTTCGATACCACCTTCATCGACTTCTCCTTTTCTTTTCCTTTCAACTGGTACTTATCGATTCCCTCTCTCGCTGTGTTAATTTGCATCGATAAGGTGGGACGTTGTCTCTTCTTCAGCCAGTAGCGGATGCCACCCAACGCGGAGCCAATGAGTGCAACTGCAACCACAATGGAGCAGATGATAATGATAATGATATCCTGCATCGAAAATCTGAAAGGGGTTGGAAGTTAGATGTTGTATATCGATAAAATGAAACGGTGAAAAAACACTCACCCATCTGATTTAGCAGCCATCTTTTCGCTTACTTCTTTCCCGTCAGCCTTGTCGTTTCCAGACACTGCGCCTCTCAAACTCATCTCTCGGTGGAATGCGCTGAGGAAGGCGTCGAGGAGCACCATTGATGCTCCGGCAGAGGTCAACGAAGCTTGGTACGAACCAAAGTCGAGTTGGAGTGGGCTCAGTGTGCTCAGCGAGTTCTTCAGACTTTTCAAATTGGCAATGTTAGGCGAGGCGGGCACTTTCTCGATGAGATGCTCCAGAGCAGTGACCATTGGAGCAAGATCCCCGGAGACTCCGGTGACTTTTGTGGAAGGAGTGAAGATGTTGTCCCCATCGGTCAACTTCTCCAAGAGCACGTTCTTCACAGCCGTGTGCCACGTGGCAATGGAGCTCTCCATCGCGGTGAATTGCGGTTTGCTGTTCACCAGAACTGAGAGAGTCGCTTTGTCGGTCGGATCGAATCCGTTCGGAATCTCCGACGTCACCAGAGCAATATTCTGAATCACAACTTGAACATCCGACCTCCTCCTGAACACCTCGTCCATCGTGACCACAGCCTTCACCGCCTTTCCAATGCTCTCGACGGTCTTCTTCGAGTTTTGGAGCAAATCGAGATCATCCGACTCCTTCGACCTCTTCCCCTTGACACCGTCCAGTGCGAGTTTCAAACTCGTCATTTCCGATTTCGAGGCGACAATCGAGGCGATGATGGTGTTGGCGCGATCGTAGTTGGGCGGGTTGGCCAGGTTCCGGAACTCGTCGAGATTCTTGAAGGCGTCCTCGAGCAGCTCCAAGCTGGCAGTTCCTTTCAACGTCCCAAAGGTGGCGCTGTACCCATCCATACTCTGAAGGAACGTGTCGATGGAAGAGAGTTTCGGTGAAATCTCTCCCGCTTTCGCTTTGATGGCTGCATTGTTACCGGTGGTGGGGAAGGAGTCACGAAGGGCGACGATTTTTGTGTGCAGATCGGAGAACTCCTTGGCCTTCGTCTGCAACGCCATCAGATCCACTCCCGGGTCCTTCGCCTTGGCGCACTCCGTCGTGAGGGCTGTCAGGTTGTCGGAAAGTGTGGTGGTTAGCAGGGTCACGGCTTCCGACACGGCTTTCGTGTGAGGATTGATCAGGTTATCCAGATCGGTAACCAAGCCTTGCACCAATTTCGCCTCATCAAATTTCTGGGGAGCCGAGCCGAGTTGTAGATTGGCGAGATTGTTGAAAGCACCCAGAATTCCAGTCGAGTTGGCAGACATGTCCTTTATCTGCTCTCCCAGTTTTCGAATCCCAGCGAAGATCCGCGAGTCCATCGGATCACTGTTTCCAATTTTCGACTCGAAACTCAACGCGGGCGATTGAATCTTCTTGAGCACTTTGATCCCCTCCTCCAGACTGCTCGACTGCGAAATCTTGTCCATCCACTGATCCTGAACGTCGGCGAAAACTGTCGTGACATCTGCGTGTCCTCCGAAGAGACCATAAGTGTGCACGAGCCGTCGCGAGTTGTCAGAAGAGCTTCGGGAGGTGACCAGAGACTCGATCAAAGAGATCGATAGACTAGTCGAGGAGACTTGAGTGCCGGCGGTGTAGAATAAGGAGAGCATGTTGGAGAGGGCGGTGTACTTGGATTTGTCCACATTTGGTTTCAGCGTTTTCAAGAGCTTTGTACTGTCGATGATTTTGGAAACGACGGAGAACATCTGAGAAGCACTCTCGGAGGCAGAGAATTGAGGGATCGTTGGATTATTCACCAGAGCTAACAGTTCTCCCGTTTTCTTATTCACATTTTTGGCGTACGTCATGACATCACTCGCATCCGCATCTCTCAGTTGAATATACCCCATTTCCCACTCAGTAGCTTTGGCCCTGATCTTCTGACTAATCGATAAGTCGACCCCATCCGTTTTCACCTTGGTGAGCGCAGTGGCGAAGTTGGATTTGGCAGGCCAGCTCTTGAAATCCGCGATCCCCTGCACCTCAGTCTTGATTTT
This sequence comes from Caenorhabditis imperialis, assembly GCA_963572205.1. Classification (NCBI taxonomy): domain Eukaryota; kingdom Metazoa; phylum Nematoda; class Chromadorea; order Rhabditida; family Rhabditidae; genus Caenorhabditis; species Caenorhabditis imperialis. Next base: position 2,053,841 of record OY751542.1, on the reverse strand, counting down.
GGCGAACTGAATCGCATTGTCCTTCGCATCATTGACACTATTGTCCTGGGTTGTCACTGCGCTCTTCAGGTTCTTGAGCCCAGTGATGGCAGCCTCCAGAGCAGTGGTGTCGAGGGCGGCGATCTGGGTGGGCGTGACCGGGTTGATCTTGAGCAGCTCCGACGCCATCTCAGTCGTCTTCGCGGTGCCCGTGATGAGGTCCTGGGTGAGCTGGATGCCCGCGGCGACTCGCGCTACCATCTTCAGACGGTCGATGGATGTGGCGATGGATTCTGGAAGTCAATTTAGAAGTTGGATGAGAAAGGAAGAAGGGAGTGGTCTCACCAGCATCTCTATAAAGACGTCGGACATGCTGATGACTGGCTTTCGATGCTGCTTGCAATAGAGCAAGGAGGGCTGAAGAGGGTTTTTTTTTAGAACAAGAAGAACGAGAAGAAAAAGTTAGCAACTCACCGAAAATTTTCAATAACTTCATCAGCGCTCGAGTTTTTTTTGAAAGCACTCTGATATTGTCGTTGATTTTCACTCTCGGAGGTTTGAGAACTGATTGTTTCTTTTCTCTTCGACCTTTCCTCTGGGATGCCACGTGTAGGGCAGCATGCTTCCACGTGGCAAGTTCCAACTGTCCAATTACACGTGGCCAGAGAACTGCGCAAAGTGTGCAAACACCGCGCTCCGTTCTCTGCAGACTTTTGAGCTCTACCGTAATCCGACACCATTTTTCAGAGCATGGGCATCTGTTTCGTCGGGAAAAAGCGAAAATTCTCAGAGTTTCTCGACGAATACATTGAGCCCAAGCCGGGAAAAATCATCTCAAAGAGCTCTGGTGAGACAATTGGAGCTCATCGTGGAATCCATCACTTCACAATCGGAAAACGAATAAATGGGCGGGATTTGGACAAAAACAGTCATTTCGGATGGTTCGTCGTGGGAATCGACGCAGATTCAGGAGATATTTGGGCGGTAATAAAAGAAAAAAAGGGGCGTGTCCTGATAAAAAGCTTTCAGTGCGAGGGCTCACACCATCCGGCTCTTTATGCGACCCAGTTCATGATTGATGCTCCACAATGGATTCCACGTGGCGATCTGTTAGGTATCCGTGGAAATTGAGCCAAAATCAAAATTTTTGCTTCAGGAACCCTTGAAAGCTCTGAAATTCTGTGCCGAATTCAGAGAACGCATCCTCCGATCGCTTGTCAGATAGAAAAAATCGATAATTGCTTATCGATTTCTCCAAAAATCCCATTGAGAGCCACTGCTCCGGGACAGGTAGAAAAATTTTTGGAGAAAATTTGGAGAAAATCCAAAAATTTTGAAATCCCGCCAACGCGCGCGCCGACTCGTCAGTGGAGCGAATTCGTATCTCGTTCATGGACGAACAGCATTTTGTCATCTTTGGAAGCACACCGTCACGATTGCAAATTGATTCATTTACACCCAAAAACACACAAAGATCAATTTTCAAGATTGTCGACGGTCTCCTCCTTGCTGGGTCCCATTTCGCTGGCCGACCCTCTCAAAGCTCTTTTCGAGTAGTTGTGAAACATGGGATACTTTGCGCGCATCTGCTCATCCTTCTGCTTTTTGTGCTCCATGTACCACTCCAAGTCCTCATCGTTATTGATTTTCTCCGACCGATTCGAGGGGACCGATTTCGTATCGAAAATACCATCACCTTCATTGTATAGAACATTGTACAAGCTAAACAGTTGGTTGTACTGGTTGAGCACATTGCCCTCGAGTTTTCGATTCTGGAAAAAGAGAGCATTTTGGAATTGTCGAATTGCGGCATGAAAATTCATCGAAATCGAATATTTCGATAAAAACCGGATTGCAAGAAAGTGCGCGGCACTTGCGAATAATTTTTGCGTTTGGCTCCGCCCACAATTCTTGTGCAATTCGATCATTTTGATTGTTGTTGCAACTCACCGCGAGGGCGTGGTCAATGATGATGTTGACGCAGAAGGCGAGCTGAAGACTCGTTTCGATGAGACCGGCTCGCTTCTCACGGAGCTCGGTGAGCAGGCTGAACATGTTGAAGTTGCTCTTGGCAAGGGCGCGGCGAGCAACGAGGCAATCTGGAAAAGAGCAAATGAGCAAATGACCACGGGCTTCAGGAGCACTCACAAACAGCGACGCCAGTGGGTCCCACTCCACTCGCACAGTGAATTCCGATCGGCTGCTGAGTTTTCTCCACTTTTTTGAACATGTCGATGAGTGGCGCGGTGATCTTTGGCGCTTTGGTGGGCGGGAAGGTGGTGTAGTGGTGGACGACGAAGTTGCGACTGTCTAGCAGTCTTCAATTTCCAGAGATTTATTTAGTTTTAAAGAGATAACTCACTTCTCCTTCTCGTCAAAGTACTCCACCTTGAGATGGTAGCAGTCAAGACATTCTCCTTTTTCTAACGATGTTGTCGTGGTGGTGACTCGCGGCATTTTGAAGATCTCACCGAGCCTCTGACCAAAGTGCTCTGCGCATTCATCGGCTTGCTCTGAAAAGCTCTGAATTTCTTTCTCTCACCAATGCCCTATTCTTACTCGTGTTGAAATTGGAGAACATCAAAATGTGCTGCACATTCTGCTTCCGCATCACATTCCACATTATCGTCCGTGTGTCCACCTTACCATCTCCACTGGCGATTGGCGATTGGAACGCGAGAAGTGGAGGCCCACCCGGGTACTCGATCATGTTGCCGTGGAAGAAGCCATTGGGAACGCCTTCAGCAATGACCCGTGTCTTCGGTACGAGCCCAATCTTCTCGAATTTCGTGTACTGCTTGTTCTCGTCCACCAACTTCATATGGTTATTCTCCATTCCGCCCGCCAATTCGAGCATCTCTTTGAAGAAGCTGTCGTAAATAGTCTTCGGAGCGCATCCCAACGCGACCTCATCCTCCGCGATTTGCTTCTTCTGCTTCGCCTTCTTCTTCTCAGTTTTGATCTCCACCAGTCTCATCAGTGTGTGAATGAAGTCGACGATGTTCTTCATGGGCACTTTTTCGGGCTTGTTGTCTGCAAGGCAATGTGCTCAGTGATAATGCTCCAAGAGCTCACCTTTAGTCTCCACTGGCACCTGCTTGTCCGTCGCCGCATTCTGTTTCACTCCATCCTTCATGTAAGTATCTCTAGACACGTACAGATCGTTTTTATTTCGGTCTTTCGTTTTTTTATCGGCGCGATCCTTAAGCTTCTTCCGAATGAAAAAGGCAACAGGGGAGAAGATCAGTACAGCTACCGTCGCGCAGCCAGCTACGATGGCAACTATTCCCCACGTCGGAATTCTGAAGGTTTAAACGGAAATTCAATCGAAATTGAAGATTCACTCACCCGCTCGTTGTGCCAGTCATCCCGACATTGGATCCGTCCTCACCCTCATTTGACGTCTTCGACTTCGAACCCATTTTCGAACCGAAAGCAGTGAAAAAGGCGTTAAGCTGAGCGAATGATGCTCCGGCGGTGTCCAAGGGCACACGAGACGAGGCAAAGTCGAGTTGGAGTGTGCTCAGAGTGCTCAGCGAGCTCTTCAGACTTTTCAAATTGGCAATGTTAGGCGAGGCGGGCACCTTCTCGATGAGATGCTCCAGGGCAGTGACCATTGGAGCAAGATCTCCGGAGACTCCGGTGACTTTTGTGGAAGGAGTGAAGATTTTGTCCCCATCGGTCAACTTCTCCAAGAGCACGTCCTTCACAGCCGTGTGCCACGTGGCAATGGAGCTCTCCATCGCGGTGAATTGCGGTTTGCTGTTCACCAGAACTGAGAGAGTCGCTTTGTCGGTCGGATCGAATCCGTTCGGAATCTCCGACGTCACCAGATCAATATTCTGAATCACAACTTGAACATCCGCTCTCCTCCTGAACACCTCGTCCATCGTGACCACAGCCTTCACCGCCTTCCCAATGCTCTCGACGGTCTTCTTCGAGTTTTGGAGCAAGTCGAGAGCATCCGACTCCTTCGACCTCTTCCCCTTGATACCGTCCAGAGCTCTTTTCAAACTCGTCATGTCCGATTTCGATGCACCAATTGACGCGACGACAGTGTTGGCGCGAGCGAAGCTAGACGAGCCCGTCATGTTGCGCAGTTTGTCGACATTCTTCACTGCGTCCCCAATCAATTCCAGATTGGCGATGGCGCTTAACTCTCCAAACGTGATGCTGTAGTCATTCAAACCAGCGAGAAACTGTTGGACGACCGAAGTGTCGATCTCCGCAGCCTTTGCTTTTATCGGAGCCAAGTTGTCGTTTTTGGCGAGTGGTGCTTGCCACGTGTCAATCGCTATTTTCAATCCCTTGAATTCCTGTAGTTTCGTCTTCAAGTCCGTCAACACTGCTCCAGGGTCCTGAGCTTGAGTGCAAAACGACACGAACTGCGTGAGATTCGCTGCCACCGTGGTCTTCAGAAATGTGACAGCATCATCGGCCTCTTTTGCAAATGGATTTATGAGAGCATCCAACTCGTTGATCAGCTTTGCGATTTGCTCTATTGCGTCCAAATTGCTCGGAGGATCCTTGATAGGCGACAGATTGTTCAGAGCCTGAAGAGCAGCGAGTGTCTCCGCAGACTTTGACGAAGTTTCGTGCATACTTCTTACGATTTCGATGATCCCAGTGAATGTGTCCAAGTCGTTTGACTTCAATCTGCCAAATCGGGAATTAAATCTCGTCGAGAATGGGACAAGCTTTCTCAAAACAGCCATTGCTTTCTCAAAATGGCTCGACTTCACAATGGGACTCATCCAATGACTGTTAACGTCCGCGAAGACGAAGTCAATGTCCTTGCAGCCTTCAAAAAGTCCATAAGTATAGTCCAAATTGCGCGAAACCCCCGGAGCAGTGATCCCTCTCACAGTTGACTCCACAACAGCCAACATCGATGCGACTTGATCGACTTGAGCTCCAGCGGTGAAGTACGAGTTGAGCATGTTTCCAATTAGCGCGTTACTCGAAGAGTCGACACTTTTATCAAATTTTGATAACACTTTGGAAGCAGCCAAAAGTTTGTTGACCTTGGAAAACAGCTCGCCAGCGGTTCCAAAGACGGAGAATTTTGGAAACGTGGGATTAGCAGCCTGATTGATCAGATTACTGGTTCTAGTTTTCAACAAGTCCAAATGCGTTTGCAACTGTCCGATTTTACCTGCTCCAAACGCGTTGTTAAAGCTGACACCCAACGCGTTGGCTTCATCCTTGAGCTTCTTCGCAAACGACAGATCTATTCCACTCGTCTTGATGCCGGTGAGAGTACTATCGAACGACGTTTTCTCCGGCCAGTCCTTGAAGTTATTGAGCCCAGTGAGTGCCGCCTTCGTCTCCGCCAAAATCATCGCGTTCTTCTTAGCGCCGAGGTTCAAAGTTGACATGGAAGACATCAGGTTCGTGAGCCCAGTGATAGCAGCCTCCAGAGCAGTGGTGTCGAGGGCGGCGATCTGGGTGGGCGTGACCGGGTTGATCTTGAGCAGCTCCGACGCCATCTCATCCGTCTTCGCGGTGCCCGTGATGAGGTCCTGGGTGAGCTGGATGCCCGCGGCGACTCGCGCTACCATCTTCAGACGGTCGATGGATGTGGCGATGGATTCTGGAAGTCAGTTGGATTGGAATGATGTGATAGAGGCTGAGTGGTCTCACCAGCATCTCTGCGAAGTCGAATCAGTTGATTATCATCTGACGAAGTGACCGTTGTTTGAAGTACAGCAAGAAGAGCTGAAGGATACTCCATTGAGAATGAGACCAACCAAGAAGTTAGAAACTCACCGAAAACTTTAAACAATTCCATCAACGTTAGGATTGTTTCAATCACTCGGATAGTGTTGATGGTTTTCTTTCGTCGTTTTTGATTGAGAACTGATTGGTTTGTGGTAAGCTTGGCATCGGAAGGAAAGGGTCAGCGCAGAGGTCAGTGGGGTGCCACGTGTCACCATCAACATGATACGCTTTTCAAAAGACTATTATCGGCGCAAAAACAAAATGAGTGCAGCGGGAGGGGGTCTGCAAATGCGCTCCATTGGACTCCGGCGCTTTTTTCAAGTTTTTCCAGCTTGTGCTATAAAATAAATAACTGAAATTGATTAAAAATAGTCAATTAATGCCTACAGATTTTATATTCGAGGCAAAACATGCGAAAAACCCTTCCCATTTTGTGCAAGTTGGCGCCAGTTACTGCGCAGACACCGTGCACTCATTTTTTTTGCGCCGACAATAGCTTTGCAGTAGAGTTTTCAGTAACATTTTGAAGAAGATCTCGCTGATAGAGCTTCAGAGTACCATGTATTTGTTTTCAACTACAAACTACAAAGAGCAGGGCTGCGAACTCCGATTCAAACGATTCCAGTGATTCAGACAATCCATGATTCTGCTCACAAAATGAACAAGAAGACGGTTTCAAATTCTGATTTACAGTCCTTTTATTCAATTCAAATACAAAACACACATTTTTACAAGGACGAAAACAAAGGCTTTGCACGCTTCCGATTGTTGAACCTGAAAATCCTTTTTCTATTTTTTTTAATAGTCCATATCCTTACACTTGTCAGTGGAACACACTGATAGCATGCTATCAGGTGATGGGCGGGGCGAAGAGCATCCGGAGCATTTTGTTGGAAGGTGTTCGGAGCAGAAAAAAGCGAGAACTGATTGATTTGAGCGGGTTTGTACTCCACGTGGAAAAATGGTTGACATTCCACGTGGAATATCAAACTCCGCCCACTTTTTTCCACGTGGAGTAAACAATAATAAAGATTGCTCTTTGAGTTGTTCTATCGGCTTGCAAATGCACAAATGCACTAATCTCCGTAAATCTACAACGATTCCCGTAAATCTACACTAAAAACAGTAATCTAGAGTTCGGTTAACTACAGTAATCCAATTTCCCCGTAAATCTACACTGATATCCGTAAATTTACACGAATCTCAATAAATCCACACTGATCTCGGTAAATCTACACTCTGGTACAGTAATCTATGATCCACTGAACTACAGTAATCCTTTCCACCCGTAAATCGACACTATCTAGCCCCAAAACTAACCGTCTACAATAACCCGATCCCTTTGAGACCATCCTCACTACTACAGTACCCCATCCCCCCGTAAATCCACACCAGAACTACAGTAACCCTCCCATTTTTGCAGAAGAAACGAAGATCTACAACGCGCGTTGGCACCGCAACGAGCAGCTGATGCGAGAGGCGGAACGGATGCCCCTGCCGAGCTGTGTGCGGCTCAACGAGATCTACTCTCACTAGACCACGCCCCCTTTTTGTGCTCTTTTATGCCTGAGAACCTCCAGAGAGAATGCTCAAAATGTGCCGGTGCACTTGGCTCCGCCCCCTTTTCTATAAAAACACTCGATTACGGGATGTCTCCATTCTATTCATTCATTCGAATCCGTTCCTTCTCCTTCTACGTCTACTTTTTCTTTTCTTCTGATTGTCACAAAAGATTATTGATTTTTCTGTGATTATTGATTATTTTCTGTCTATTTTCAGTGTGTTTTTTAATTAATTCTATTCCGTTTTTGGATAATTAGTGACAAAACAGTGCCAATTTATAATTTGTTGGGCTTTACGGGTGTGAAATTTGAAGAAAAGATCAAGGATCCTTGAATCGCGGCGAGACCTTCTATGCAAATCTGTCATGTTCCTTTAAACTTCTACAGTAGAATTCAAACTTCACTTCGATTTTTTTTCGCTAAAATTTTGAAATCTCTTCAAATTTTTCAACTTTTTCCATTTTTTTGAATCAAAATGTCGGATGAAAAGATGAATATCACGGAATCTGCGAAAAAGTTCGATTACAAAGGCATCGTCATCTCAAAATTAGAAGAAGGATCGGCGCAGAGGAATCTCGTGTTGCTCTTCAAATCGGAGAATGTGAGAATAAAAAGATTTATTTGAGGAATTCTGAATTTTCAGGAATTCGACGTCACAAAACCAAAAGTTTACGGAGTGTTGAGCAAGGCATTTGAGTCGTCGGAAGTGAAAGAACTGGAAATTATCAATTTGGAGGCGAAAGAGGAGAATAAGTGGGGGAATTTCAAATAATTTCATAAAATAATGAAGAAATTGAAAGAATTCAGAGAGAAAAAGGAGAATTCGTTGAGTTTCGGCGACACGATCAGCTGGAACGAGTCGGAGTGCGAGCACGCGGGCAGGACGATCAACGCCTTCCACCGACAGCCGCCGCTGTTCGAAGTGAAGACGGAGGGCGGCCGATCGATGATCAAAGTGGGCGGACTGATCCGCGAGGAGCAGCTCGACGTGTTCCACACCCGACTGAAGGCGTTCCACATCGGTGAGTGAGCAGAAGACGTGGCGCACATCGAGTCTCAGAGGCGGACGAGCTCAACGAGCCGGGCGTCTACCGACACGCGTGGATTCGGCTCGAGTCGAAGATGACGGCGAGCAGTGAGCCGGTGCACGTGGCACTCGAGTTCGACCACTTTGAGGGCAAGAGGAGGCAGCGGATGATGTACGCGGTGGTGAAGGACGAGGTGATGCAGTGCATCGAGAAGAGGAAGTTCCGTGGGAAAGAGCAGAAGGAGCGCAGGCTCACTGTGAGTCGATTCTCAATTTGTGGAGCAATTGCTCTTTCAGCACTGCCCTCCAGCCGACCGCATCCCTCTGCCTCCACTCAACGAGCATCTCCGAGAGGACCGGCTCAACTGGCTCCGCGACGTCTCCAAAATGCACGTGATCAGTGCCCGCTCGCCCGTCTCCATCTGCATGTACACGACGATGAACGCGCCCGTCGGCGTGTCGTCGTGCCACTTCTCGGACGACTCGAGCCTTCTCGCGATCGGGCTCAGCGACTCGTCGATTGTGCTCAACGCGCTCGACCCGAAGCATCGGCTGCGGAAGGTGCGCGACGTGCGCTCTCTCGAGATGATCGACATCGAGACGGCGAGCAACGTGCAGTCGCGAATGTTCGAGCGCGGCTCGCAGAAGAGCGCGCGGCTCGCCGGACACGGCGGCTCGGTGGTGTCGGTGAACGTGTCGCCCGACCGACGTCTTCTGCTCTCCGCCTCCACCGACCGCACCGTGCGTCTGTAGAGTGTGGAGACGCAGCGCAACGTGCTCCTCCACCGCACGCCTTCTGTCGTCTGGCACGCGCAGTTCGCCGAGCGCGGCTTCTACTTCGCGACGGCGTCCGCCGACCGCACCGCGTGCGTCTGGTCCACCGACCGCATGCACCCGCTGCGAATGTTCGTCGACGCGCACGGAGACGTCACCTGCATCGACTACCACCCCAACTGCAACTACGTGGCGGGCGGCTCCGACGACCGCCACGTGCACATCTGGGACGTGCTCACCGGGCACCGCGTGCGTTGGCTCGGCGAGCACAAGGCGCCCGTCGTGGCCGTCAAGTTCTCGCCGTGCGGCAGGTACCTCGTCGCGTTGGACCTCGTCGGCAACCTCGTCGTGTGGGAGCTCGGCGAGCAGCGCATCGTCGGTGGTGACTCCACCGGCATCTCGGCCACCAAGGGACACATCTCGTTCTCGAGGGACGGCGGCGTGTTCGCCGTCTCCTACGGCTCCGACTCGGTGCACGTCTTCTCACTCGACACGCTCGTCACGTCTCCGTTCGACTACGACGTCTCGTGAGTATCGGCAAGGGGAAGTGAATATATGAGAGATTCAGAAGACACTTCAACATCGGAAGGTACCCGACGAAGAAGGCGCCAGTCATCGGACTCCACTTCACCCGTCGCAACGTCCTCCTCGCTTTCGGCTGTCTCGGACAACTTTGACACCTCTTTTTGTTCCTTTTTTGTTATTTTTTTTGTTAAAAACTTTATGAAATTCCCCTTTATTCATACAAAAATAGAGTAATATTCACTTGCTTCCGTTGTCGACTTTTCAGTGATGGGTGGGGCGAAAAGCACAGCATTTGTACTCCACGTGGAATGTCAAGCTCCGCCCACTTTTTCGTCCACGTGGAGTAGAAAAGTCGATTTTATTTTATTCCTTTGTCTTCATGTTCCCTCTTCTGCTCGCCGCTGATAAAATTATAAAAACACTTCCGATTAAAAAGTGAGCTTTTTCTTTTTTTTTTCAATTTTCCCTTATTTTTAATGACTTTTATGGTTTCAGGACATGGATTCCGAGCAACATTAGCGGAGCACAATTGTGAGCACATGGGCGGAGTCAAAGAGAACTCAATGATAACTTGAATGAATGCTACTTTTCTCTCTTTTTCGTGTTTTCCTCGTTTTTTCGTTCACATTGGCCGAGGTTGAAAAGTTAGGCCATCATCAAAAATTTCTTCAACCTTCATTTACATTCAAATAACACAAAAAGGTTCATGGTTCTGGTTCTGATTATTTTTTTTCTTGATCATCGCTTCTGAGTGCTCGCCTCTGAAAAATATGGAATTGCGTTGCGGTCGCGTCGCGGCACCTACCATTCAGTGGAACACACTGATAGCATGCTATCAGGTGATGGGCGGGGCGAAGAGTATTCGGAGCATTTCGTTGGAGGTGTTCGGAGCAGTGAAGAGTAGAGGAAAAAGCGAGAACTGATTGAGTTGGGCGGGTTTGGACTCCACGTGGACAAATGGTTGACCTGCCACGTGGAATGTCAAACTCCGCCTTTTTTCGTCCACGTGGAGATCCATTTGGAAAGGGGGCGGAGCTTCGATAAACTGCTCACTGCTCACTGCTCACTCATTGACTTGTGTTCCCTGACTTTCTTTTCTATTGTCACAGTTTATGAATAAAACTTGCTTCCCATTGAGCTTATTGTCAAAATAATCGAATTGCGGAAAAGTGTGCACACCGATTGTGGGCGTGGTCAAAGGCGAAAATTATTTGCAAAGTGCGGTACCAGTTTCCATTTTTCAGTGGAAAGTCGGTTTTTAAGGTGGTTTCCGTTAATTTTTTCATAATTCCCTTTCATTTTCTTTCATTCTGACAAAAAAACGCCTGAAAATAAATAAAAAATTGATAAAAGCAATGCAATTTTGATGAAAATGATGACAAAAATTATGTGCGGCGATGTTGCGGCAAACTGGTGCCGCACTTTGCAAAATATAAAATTTTCGCCTTTGGCCCCGCCCACAATCGGTATATGCACACTTTTCCGCCCAGGTGGACACCGCGCCGCACTTTTTTGATATTGGAAATTGAACGATTTCTTGAATTTTTTGTTGCAAAATTGTTGCAAAAATTCGCACGCTCGCATCTTTACTTTTACGTGATGCACTCACCTGCACGGCCCGTTTCGTATCCGACGTGGCAATATAATTCGAGGGAAATTTTATTATTCGCAATTGCAAGCATTCAAGACACCTTCTCCTCCGCTGAAGACGAAAACGAACAATGCGAATCAAAGAGGTTGTCCGTAAGTGAATCAACTCGGTGCTGTTCAAAAAGAAAGTGTTTTTGCAGAGGTGATCGCGTCGATTCTGACAGCCGCCTTCCTCTGCCAACTGCCCGTCCTCGCTCTACAAGATCGCCCTGATCAAGTGCCAAATCGCGTTCCGAGAAACGCCGGTGAGTCGGAAGGGACGTCATCCTCTACTAATCACAATCCTGCTTGCAGATCCCATCGACGTCTCCATCGACCAGCTGAAGACCCTGGCTCGAGTCACTGCCGGCATCCACTTGACACAACTGCTCATCAATGGCACCGACAAGGTCGATGAGATCGCCGCCGAGCTACTGATGACCGAGTCCGTCACGCCCAGCCAGATGATTGACTTTGATGCCACCGAAATGGACGAAGCTATCAATTCGATGGAACGTCTTCAGAAGGAATTCGAGAGCAGTGCAAACGTTAAAAAAGTTGAAGAAAACTGGAAGTCGATGATCAAGGTCAATAAAATGTTGGATGGGATAACAGACTATAAACAGTGGCCGAGTAAGAATGATTTCAAGACGGCGGTGGACAAATGGAAGAATAATGGCGTTAATTTCGCAGTGGCGAAACAGTTGTCCAATGCGATTAACGGATTGAGTACGGACTTTGATCTGCTTGGTGATGATTTGTTATACTATGATACGGCCCAAAGTTACGTCACATCTGTTGTTTCAAAGATCGGACAACTGAAATCGGACACGTTCAAGTTTTCCGACAAAGGAACTGCCACAGAGCTGTCTCACGTTCCCGTCAATATTGTCAATTCTGCCTTAAAGAACAGAAATTTGACAGGAGACTACACAATCGTCGATATCAACGATAGTAAAGATAATATCATACGGTGCGTACTTTCATCTATATGTTATTAGAAAATTCGGATTTATAGGTTCTTGAACGCTGGAGCTACTTTCGGCCAGCTCAAGGCGAAGTTCACATTGATCACAGAGCTGATCAACTCGAGGAAGACGTTCGGAGCTTCCAGACTTCTGAACTACACGACCGGACTGCCGAATGGTTACTCGGACCTCACCTCGCTTTCAGCTGATGTGAACAGTCCGTGGATGGTCGAAATCGCCAACTCCTCCAAGCTGGATTACGCGATCGAAAGTCTGAAGCAACTGAGCACACCGATGGCTGGCTTCACGAATAAAATGACATCAATCGCAAACAAATCAGATTCGGTCTACAAGGTCTTTTCCGAAGTGTCCGATTTTCTGGCGCTCTCTTTGAAGATGGCCGAAGGGACAGCAGCAGTGAACAAACTGAAACACTGTTTTCGACCTGCGGCCCTGACTCCGGACATCGCTGCCGTCACCACCATCGAGACCGCCGCCCAGTTGATCGACGAGACGTTTGACGCCATCAATGCACTCCAAAAGGAAGACGTCGTGACGAAGCTCAACCAGTTGGCAGCCGTCTGCGACAAGGCGAAACTACCGAATGCGAACTTGACTCAACTGAAGGCGGAGGCTGACATTTACAAACCCTTCATCACCTTCTTGAGAGGCATCGGACCGAAACTCGCCGTCAATGTGTCGTCTTTCCAATCGAGTGTAAGTGCCGCAGCAGATGCCGTCGACAAGGTTCAGGCGGTTCTCGACAGCTTGACGGAGTTTCACACTTTCTTCGGATGTGTGAAGATCAACAACCTGGATATGATCACCAACATCATCAGCATGATCGAACGGTATCGTCTGAAGAAAGGCGATACGAATCGCTTCGACCAGACCGTTTCCGCCTCATATGCACTCGCGTCGATGTCATGTGATCTGACCACGATCAAGAGCACAATGGCAGGGCTCAAAGGGAAGGGCACTTCCGAGTCGAAGTTGTTGAATCTGCTGCAAGATCCGAAGAAGACTGTGACGAGCATCACGAAGTCAGTTCAAGCCGTTGTTCTAATGGATGAAGTGATCAAGAAGAAGTCGGACGTGGAGAACGTGATCCAACACCTCGATCTGATCGCTCAGGAGCTCCCGAATAATTTTGATCCGACCGACACCGCTACACTCACTGCTCTCGTCGGATTGAAGGTCGGTGGTATTCAATATTAGCCCCCGAAAAGAATCCTAATATAGCTCCCATCAATCGAATTTTCAATATTAGATGTAATTTTCTCTATGTTTTCAGTTTCTTTCCGTTTCGCGATCAGTTTTTGGATATTAAAATTTCCCCTGCCAATTTTAGGCTTAGTTCGTTGATTGAAACTTGATTTCGGGGGCTAATATTGAATGGGTGGGGGATCAATACTGAACGGATTTATTTTCACTTATTTTCAAGTTTAGATATGACCCCACACATTATAAACCGCCCTGATAAAGTTCCCCACCAGTACTATTAACCATTTCCGAAGAGATGCCAGTTCAGTTCAAGTCGCTGGGTCTCACAGCGGAGGTGAAGATCCTTTAATCTCTTTTTCTCTTGACTCTCTTGCATCGCCGTGCTGTCTCACTTCATCGGCGCTACGAGATTTGAACTCAACTGGCATCTTCTCTGATAGTGAAATGGATAATATTACTGGTGGAGGGCATATGTTGAATGGGTGTGTTCGACTGAAGTACAGTGTGAGAGGCTATTGTTGAAGAACCACTTTCAACTGGTGGGAACATTAGTTGAACACACCTCGTTCATCATATGCAGAGTTGTTTATACCGTGTGGGGTGGGTCGTATCGGGGTGGGGGCTAATATCGAATTACATTCTGAAGGCCTCTTTCCAATCGATGATGGCGTCCCTCGACACGTGGCACTCTGCCGTCAAAGGGAAGACTCTGAAGACGTTGGATGATGCGAAGGGCGTCTTCACACCCGCCAAGTCGGTCACCGGTGTGCAAGGAGACCTCGATGCCATGACGGCGGCTCTCGGTCGACTTGTGCGGACCGTTCCAAACTCTGCGAACAAGCCCGCTCTGGATAATCTGTACGCCTCTCTCCAGACTGCCAACATGCTCCATCTCGACTTTTCCTCGTTCTCCACCGCACTCGCTGACGTGGATCAGTCGATCAACTACCTGAAACAGTTCTTCTCTGGATTGGGAACAATATGAGCTCGAGAACTCGGCCCGGTCGGAACCGCTCTCGGTACTGTTTTGTGTGAATACTGGCAATAAAGTGTATTTATTTGAGCCTTGTTATTGATTACTAAATTGAAGAATTTTTAAGAACCATTAGAGTTTAAAAGTTCATATCTGAGAATTGAACATTCTTCAGCAGTTTCAGACGTCCAATTTTAGGAGCATGCTCTTTTTAAAATTGGTGCGTGGTCGAAATGGTTGTCAAGACTTCTTTTTCCACATATTCATTCGAGACGTTAGTGCAGATGAGCAAAAGTTGTGAGAAAGACTATTTGCTGAGCTCCGTCTCTTTTTTTCTTCCACCACTCAGAACATTTTCTGTCGATTTACATGCAGTAAAGTGAAGCACCCAAAAACCACGAAAATTGATTAGTTTCTGGGATGAACAACCAGAAAAATCATTGAATTTCCATGCGGCCGTTGCTATTACCCATTTCTGACGGAGTGATATTATGCATTTCTGACGAGAATCGAGTTGAGTTTGAATCTCCGCGGCGGGTCTCGCAGCGGACATGAAGCTCCTTTAATCTCTGTTATTCTCGACTCTCTCGCACGGCCGTGTTGTCTCACGTTTTCGGCGCAGCGAGACCCGACGCAGCGATTTGAACTCGACTGGGTTCTCGTCAGAAATGCATAATAGTGTGCCCGAAATTGCAAGTGGGCGTGGCCAAAGATCTTGCGACGAAAACTTTTGTAATTTTCGAATTTTCCTCTTTTCTCTTAAGTACATAATTTTTTCAGTTTTTCCAACTTTGAAAAATTTAAAATTGAAACAAATAATTTTTGAAGTTGAAACTTTCCCAAAAATCGCCATAAAACGAAAAAAAACTGGACCGATTTACAAAATTACGGAATCGTTCGCGGCGAGACCCATGGACACGCCTCCTTGCAATTTCTGTGCGCACTATCACTCCGTCGGAAATGGATAATAGTAAACCCTGCCGCATTGTGCAAGAAGGCGGGCCGTCTGGGAAATTCCATTTGCCACGTGGAACGCGCCCTCCGCAAAATGATGCAATTCCGCGTGATGCACTCACCTGCACCGCCCGTTTCGTATCCGACGTGGCAAGAAGATTCAAGGAAAATTTTATTATTTGAAATCATTCAAGGATAATATAGACGTTTTCTATATCTATTCCTTTACTGAAGAAGAAAGCAAATTGCGACAATGGTAACAAAAAAAGTTATCAGTAAGTGAATCAACTCGGTGCTGTTCAAAAAGAAAGTGTTTTTGCAGAGGTGATCGCGTCGATTCTGACAGCCGCCTTCCTCTGCCAACTGCCCGTCCTCGCTCTACAAGATCGCCCTGATCAAGTGCCAAATCGCGTTCCGAGAAACGCCGGTGAGTCGGAAGGGACGTCATCCTCTACTAATCACAATCCTGCTTGCAGATCCCATCGACGTCTCCATCAACCAGCTGAAGACCCTGGCTCGAGTCACTGCCGGCATCCACTTGACACAACTGCTCATCAATGGTACTGGCAAGGTCGATGAGATCGCCGCCGAGCTACTGATGACCGAGCCCGTCACGCCCACTCAGATCAGCAACTTCACGGCCACTGAGTTGGAGACGGCTATCCATTCGATTAAAAGTCTTCAGGAGGAATTGGGGAGCAGTGCAGGTGTGCAGGCAGTCGAGTCGAACTGGAAGTTGATGATCAAGGTCAATAAAATGTTGGATGGGATAACAGACTATAAACAGTGGCCGAGTAAGAATGATTTCAAGACGGCGATAGACAAATTGAAGAATAATGGTGTTGATTTTGTAAAGGCGAATCAGTTGTCCAGTGAGATTAACGGATTGAGTGTAAACTTTGATCTGCTTGGTGATGATTTGTCATACTATGATATTGTCCAAAGTTCCGTCACATCTATCGTTTCAAAGATCGGACAACTGAAATGGGACATGTTCAAGTTTTCCGACAAAGGAACTGCCACAGAGCTGTCTTACGTTCCCGTCAATATTGCCAATTCTGCCTTAAAGAACAGAAATTTGACAGAAAACTACGCAACCGTCGATATCAACGATAGTAAAGATAATATCATACGGTGCGTACTTTCATCTATATGTTATTAGAAAATTCGGTTTTTTAGGTTCTTGAACGCTGGAGCTACTTTCGGGCAGCTCAAGGCGAAGTTCACATTGATCACAGAGCTGATCAACTCGAGGAAGACGTTCGGAGCTTCCAGACTTCTGAACTACACGACCGGACTGCCGAATGGTTACTCGGACCTCACCTCGCTTTCAGCTGATGTGAACAGTCCGTGGATGGTCGAAATCGCCAACTCCTCCAAGCTGGATTACGCGATCGAAAGTCTGAAGCAACTGAGCACACCGATGGCTGGCTTCACGAATAAAATGACATCAATCGCAAACAAATCAGATTCGGTCTACAAGGTCTTTTCCGAAGTGTCCGATTTTCTGGCGCTCTCTTTGAAGATGGCCGAAGGGACAGCAGCAGTGAACAAACTGAAACACTGTTTTCGACCTGCGGCCCTGACTCCGGACATCGCTGCCGTCACCACCATCGAGACCGCCGCCCAGTTGATCGACGAGACGTTTGACGCCATCAATGCACTCCAAAAGGAAGACGTCGTGACGAAGCTCAACCAGTTGGCAGCCGTCTGCGACAAGGCGAAACTACCGAATGCGAACTTGACTCAACTGAAGGCGGAGGCTGACAAGTACAAACCCTTCATCACCTTCTTGAGAGGCATCGGACCGAAACTCGCCGTCCATGTGTCGTCTTTCCGATCGAGTGTAAGTGCCGCAGCAGATGCCGTCGACAAGGTTCAGGCGGCTCTCGACGGCTTGACGGCGTTTCACACTCTTTTCGGATGTGTGAAGATCAACAACCTGGATGTGATCACCAACACCATCAGCATGATCGAACGGTATCGTCTGAAGAAAGGCGATACGAAACGCTTCGACGAGACCGTGTCCGTATCGAAAGAAATCGCATCGACGTCATCTGATCTGACCACGATCAAGAGCACAATGTCAGGGCTCAAAGGGAAGGGCACTTCCGAGTCGAAGTTGTTGAATCTGCTGAAAGATCCGAAGAAGACTGTGACGAGCATCACGAAGTCAGTTCAAGCCGTTGTTCTAATGGACGAAGTGATCAAGAAGAAGTCGGACGTGGAGAACGTGATCCAACACCTCGATCTGATCGCTCAGGAGCTCCCGAATAATTTTGATCCGACCGACACCGCTACACTCACTGCTCTCGTCGGACTAAATTCCTCTTTCCAATCGATGATGGCGTCCCTCGACACGTGGCACTCTGCCGTCAAAGGGAAGACTCTGAAGACGTTGGATGATGCGAAGGGCGTCTTCACACCCGCCAAGTCGGTCACCGGTGTGCAAGGAGACCTCGATGCCATGACGGCGGCTCTCGGTCGACTTGTGCGGACCGTTCCAAACTCTGCGAACAAGCCCGCTCTGGATAATCTGTACGCCTCTCTCCAGACTGCCAACATGCTCCATCTCGACTTTTCCTCGTTCTCCACCGCACTCGCTGACGTGGATCAGTCGATCAACTACCTGAAACAGTTCTTCTCTGGATTCGCAGCCGCGCCCCACGCCACGGACTCGTCTCGAAATCCACTGAGCAAAGGAGACCGCCAACTGAACGTAACTTTGAATCAAAAATCGGATGGTGGCGGAATAGATAAAACGGTTTATCAAAGTATCATTGGTGGTACAATAGTTGTCTTAGTCGTCTCAGCCGTATTTGCTGGTTGGTGTTATTATTGTCTAAGAAAAAAAAATGCGGAGCTCAAAGAGGAAGTGGAAAGATTGACGAATGAGGCAAACGAACGAGAAGAAGAGAACAACGAGCATGTGCTGAAGGGCGCAGATGAAGGGTTGAGGCTCGTCGAGATGCGCAAAGATTTTGTTCCGCTCTCCATTTCGCCAGCTCCACAGGCTCCGCTCGAGCACGACGAAGCCACAAACGCCGGTGGCACTGCGGAGATCAGCCGTACGTTTTTTTTTCTCTCGCTTTCAATCGATTCATGCCATTTTCTCCAATTTTTCAGTGCTCGCACCTGTGACCTTCTCAATGAAGCGCATCAAGGGATTTCTCGCCAAGTTCCTCAAACTGATGGTAGAAAAAAGGAGCGACGAAAAGGACAAGGAGACTGAGTTGCGTCGAAACAAAATGTGCGATGAAGACGTCATAAATGAGAAAATGAGGTTGACGTACACCATATTCCACAAATACCTCGAGTTCGTGGCGAAGGGCACCGCTGAGAAGAGCGCGGGCGACGGTGCTATCGTGCGAGCGAACGCTCATCTGTCTCGCTACATGATGACTCTAACGCTGAAAACTCGCATCACCGTCACGGGATTCGAGACGGACTTCCTGCACGCCAACGTTGTGCAGTGCGGCAACAGCGGCCTGTCGCTGATCGCACTGCAAGGGCCGCTCGGCTTGACGGGCGAGAAGAAGGGCAAGAGTGAGACATGCGCGCGCACGTGGCAGGCGTTCCGACAGAAGGAGGTGATGGACATTGTCATGCTGTGTCAGTTCCACGAGGGTGAAAATAGTGAGTGTTGTCGGGGCGTCGAAACATTGATTCATTTGTTTTTCACGCAGAGGAACAAAAGTGTGGCAAGTACTTTCCGGAGGAGTTGAACCAACAGATTGAGTTTGACAACGTGAGAGTCAAGTGCATCAAAGTGAAGAAGCTGCTCGGCAAAGACTTGGGAATCCCCAAAGACAAGCAGGTGCACGTCATCTTTCGACGCTTCCACGTCCTCTACGTCAGGTATAGAAGGCTGCGGCAACCAATGAAGAGAGCACGTTTGCAGGGAGCTCACGGCGCGCTACTTCAACCACTACCAACACGTCCAATGGCCCGATCATGGAATTCCGGAGCACAAGGAGCCGCTGCTCTGGCTGCTGCGCAAAGTGGACTGCGTCAAGAACCCGGTCGCCGTTCACTGCTCGGCGGGTATCGGACGCACTGGCGTGTTCGCATGTAAGGGGGGCGGGCTCTATTATTCATTCCCCGGAGCGAGCGACTCTCGCAGCAAGTGAAGTGAGAGAGCACGGCGATGCGGGAGAGTCGAGAAATACAGAGACTAAAGGAACTTGAGGTCCGCTGCGAGACCCACAGCTGCGATTTGAATTCCAGTCGCTGGCCGCGGGGAATGGATAATATTATCGTTGTCAGACTTGTTGCACGCTGCGGTGGGCGGGGCAGTGGGCGGAGCTAAAATATCTCGTAGCGAAATAGATCAAAAATTGTAGATCAATTTCTGTTTTTCACCATTTTTTTGCGCTTTTTCAGCATTTTCATTCTTTTAAAAATTAAAAGCATGGATTTCCTTTGTGAAATTCCGAAAACTCTGACAAACGCGCGAAAAAATGGTGAAAAACAGAAATTGATCTACAATTTTTGATCTATTTCGCTACGAGACATTTTAGCTCCGCCCACTGCCCCGCCCACCGCAACGTGCAGCAAGTCAGACAACGATAATAACACACACAATAACAAAAAATGCTCGTTTCAGTCGTTCTCTACGCCGCGCAGCTCATCAACTCCGGCATTCTGGACAACAATCTGTACGCGCTGCTGCTCGATCTTCGCAGACAGCGTTCCCAGTTGGTGCAGACCGTCGAGCAGCTCGGATTCGCGCTGGAATTGCTCGTCGACTACATGATCAACGTGAGTGCCCGCCGACGGACGTGTCCACCGTTCTTTTGGTTCAGGGAAGAAATGATGAGCTGGACGAGACGGCGAAGTCGAATCACGAACTGCTCAAGCGTTGCTTCGAGCTCATGAGCAAAGAAAATGTGAAGGCAGCAGGCTTTAAGGATATTCTGGAACAGAAGCCGGATATCAAGGTGGACCCGAAGGATGCGGACTGCCGAAAGCTACTGGTAAACTTGGATGAGCTCAATGAGCCGAAGACGTCGGGGACATCGGGGACATCGGGGACGTCGAGCTCGACGACGCCGACAAGCTCTGGAAATGCGAAGGGGAAGAAGGCGAAGAAGGAGAAGGCGAAGAAGGAAAAGCCGAAGAAGGAAACGTCGAAGAATGCGAAAAAGGAAAAGGCGAAGAAAGCGAAGAAAAATAAGTAGACGACAGATGATGCGACTGTATAACGAAAAGCATTGTATTTTTATTTCTCTGAACGCTATTTCGCGTTGTTATTGTAATGCCAGAGTAGTTTTAAATAAAGTCCCGGCGTTTTGCACACAGCAATAATCATGAAATTTAGTTAGACAAAATACAGTGAAAGATGGCACATGAAATATACAGGGTTCAATCGGAAGACGTCTCCGCTGCGATTGCCGCTTCGGGAACCACGATGTTGGCGAATGCGTCGCCGATGAGGTGAGCAGCTCGCTCCAAGGGGACACGAGCAGCAGCTTCCTTCATCGCTGCCGGCAATGCAATGTGGACGATCTGCTCGGCGACCGAGTTGGCAGCTTCCTCTTTTTCCGTCGCTCGTTTTTCTCCAGAAGAGTCTTGTTGCTCGGCGGCCGGAGTGTCCTTTGACATTTTGGAAGGAGGCTCCTCCGAGTCTACTTCCTTTTTCGCCTGCAAAACGAATATTCCTTCATGAAACGTCCATCTCGTTCACCTCCTCGTTAGTTGCTCCATCCGTCGACTGGGAATGCTCTTTTTCCGAGTGCTCCGACGGCTCATTGCGGAGAGTCTCCAGCTGCTCTTCTTCTGTCGACTTTGTTTTCTCAACCGTCGGCTTCAAAATCTCAATCGCTGTTTCGAACGGCATTGATCTGGAATGTTTTGAGTTTGAAAAAATCAGAGGAAAAAACAAAAATTCGAATGAAAAATTAGGCGCGCAGTTCGAGCACGGGAAACTTCGGCCACGGCCTCCAAATTTCAGATTCAAAATTTTCAGATTGAATCGAAAATTCACACTTCTCATTGGTCACAGCTGTGCACAGAGCAAAAAGAGAAACTAGAAAATCAAATTCCAACAAAAAAGGCTTTATTTATCGAGTAAAAGTGTTCATTTGGAGATCCTTGAGATGGCGACACACGGTTTCACGGAGATGAAGACGGAGAGGTGCTAGAAGAAGTTGATGGCCGATACACTGAAACAGGGATTATTATTGATTGGCTTGATCCCATAAACTCACTTTTCCATTTGCTTTTGCTATTCTTAATATTTTTGATATCCTTCTCTTTTTTCAAGGTTTGTCGCGAGGAAGAGAGGAAGCGAGTACTGATGAGTCTTCTCGATTTTCGCCTCCACATCGACAGTGACACGTGGCAACTGAAAGGGTTAGGGTGCCAAGTGGATTTCCGAAATTTGCAGACGAAATTGTTTCTTTTGTACCGCCCAAGCTGTCTTTTTGACATGCTCGAACATTTTATTCTCTGCCACGTGGCACCCTAACCCTTTCAGTTGCCACGTGTCACTGTCGATGTGGAGGCGAAAATCGAGAAAACTCATCAGTACTCGCCTCCTCTCTTCCTCGCGACAAACCTTGAAAAAAGAGAAGGATATCAAAAATATTAAGAATAGCAAAAGCAAATGGAAAAGTGAGTTTATGGGATCAAGCCAATCAATAATAATCCCTGTTTCAGTGTATCGGCCATCAACTTCTTCTAGCACCTCTCCGTCTTCATCTCCAATGTGTCGCCATCTCAAGGATCTCCAAATGAACACTTTTACTCGATAAATAAAGCCTTTTTGGTGGAATTTGATTTTCTAGTTTCTCTTTTTGCTCTTTGACCAATGAGAAGTTTTTGATTCAATCTGAAAATTTTGAATCTGAAATTTGGAGGCCGTGGCCGAGGTTTCGCATGCTCGAACTGCGCGCCTAATTTTTCATTCAATTTTTTTTTTTGCTTTTTCTCTGATTTTTCGAACTCAAAACATTCCAGATCAATGACGTTCGAAACTGCGATTGAGATTTTGAAGCCGACGGTTGAGAAAACAAAGTCGACAGAAGAAGAGGAGCTGGAGATTCTCCGCAATGAGCCGTCGGAGCACTCGAAAAAAGAGCATTCCCAGTCGACGGATGGAGCAACTAACGAGGAGGTGAACGAGATGGACATTTCATGAAGGAATTTCCATTTTGCAGGCGAAACATGAAGTAGACTCGGAGGAGCCTCCTTCCAAAATGTCAAAGGACACTCCGGCCGCCGAGCAACAAGGCTCTTCTGGAGAAAAACGAGCGACGGAAAAAGAGGAAGCTGCCAACTCGGTCGCCGAGCAGATCGTCCACATTGCATTGCCGGCAGCGATGAAGGAAGCTGCTGCTCGTGTCCCCTTGGAGCGAGCTGCTCACCTCATCGGCGACGCATTCGCCAACATCGTGGTTCCCGAAGCGGCAATCGCAGCTGAGACGTCTTCCGATTGAACCCTGTATCTTTCATGTGCCATCTTTCATTGTATTTTGTCTATTTTGTGCACTACTTTTTTATATTCCACGTCATCATTAAAATATTTCTGTGCCACGTGGCACCCTAACCCTCTTCGTTGCCACGTGTCACTGTCGATGTGGAGGCAAACATCGAGAAAACTCATCAGTACTCGCCTCCTCTCTTCCTCGCGACAAACCAGAAAAAGAGAAGGAAATCAAAATTATTAAGAATAGCAAAAGCAAATGGAAAAGTGAGTTTATGGCATGAAGCCAATCAATAATCAATATTTCAGTGTATGGCCCATCAACTCCTTCTAGCACCTCTCCGTCTTCATCTCCAATGTGTCGCCATCTCAAGGATCTCCAAATGAGCTCTTTTACTCGATGAATAAACCTATGTGCCATTCCCTGTGAAATTCTATGAAAAATGGGCGGAGTTTCGGTGTTTCTGTCGAAAAGCCGACCTTGCCACGTCACCGGCCTCCAACTCGATTGCCACGTGGCAACAACTCCGTTGTTTTTTTCCCTGTTCTTTTTCAACCGCCAACATGATCAGCCTGACAGCGACGACAGCTCCGCGAGCCACGAAATTCGGCGCGAAGACGACGAACTCGCGCATCTGGCAGCAGCTCCGCGAGCACAACGCCAACGCGTTCCTGTTGCTCTGTCAGGACTATGAAAGTTGTGAGGAGTGCTCTTTTTTCGGGGGAAAGGGACCTCATGTTCAATGAAATGTTGCAGTCTCCCGCTTCTACCCGCTGAGCATGCGTGACGTCGTCGAGTTTCCGGGCGTCAAGATCACCTGCGAGCAAGTCGAGGTGTTCTGCAACGGGCTCCTCGTCATACGCGATTTCAGCGTCGTTTTCAGGTGGCTTTTTTGGATTTTTTTTTCAATTTTTATGGGAAAATTGCAGCGATGAGCCGAAAGTGTCTCGCCACTGCAAACACTACCACCACAGAGGGTGGCCGAATCACGGGGTGCCCGAGTCCGTGGAGGGCGTGGCCATGATGATGCGAATGCTCCGACGGCACTCGAGCCATGTGATTGTGCACTGCTCCGATGGGAAGGGACGTGCCGGGTGCATCGAGTGTGAGTTTTTCAGTATTATTTAGAAAGGTAGAAAATCAATAAAAATCAATACTTGCAGACATCAGTGAAGCCGTAAACGCTATTCCCACCCAAGAAGCATCGAAAGAAGACATTCTGCGCACAACTCGCGAGAAAATTCCCGGCGCCGTCGACAGCTACTTCCAGATGGCGTTCTCCATCGCCACCGCCATTCGCATTGTGAATCCGGTAACTAAAAATAGAAAAAAACCAAGAAAAATGACAGTTTTCATTGAAGAAAGGACCGATGAGCGAATACGAGCGAGCTCTGCTCTTGTCGTGCGATCCGAAGATGGCGTGGAGGAATGGAGCCAAGAATTGATTACTTTTTATACATGTGAATGACGATTTTTATGTATTTAATGGAATAAAGCACTTTTACTAGCATTTTTTCTCGAAATTTAGATGAAATTCAGTGGAGTAGGAAAAGGGGCGGAGTTTCGCGAACACTCTGCCACGTGGCACCCTAGCCTGTTTCCACGTGGCATTTCATGTCGATGTGGAGGGGAAATTGAGGAAAACCAATCAGTTCTCGATGCCAATGGTGGTAACTTCGATCCCTGCGTTGAAAAAATTCCAAATGAATCGCGATTTTTAAATTATTTTTCTTCGTCGGTGAGTTTGAATTTCAAAAAGTTTTCTAATAATAATGATAATTATAGTGATGTTTCAGGCATTTAAATGAAAACCACAAATTTACAATGTTCACACAACGTCTTCTTTCTTCGATGGATCGTCTTGGCTCCGGGAGCAATCAATGAAATTTTTCTTTGTTTCTGAATAAAGGATTTTGAATGGAACTGAAATATTATCTGTTTCTGAGGAAAAGCCTGTATAAAAAGGAGAGATTCGAGGCGGTGAGAGACGAGAGAGAAAAAAGAGACGCAGACAGCTAGAGTCTATCTTTTTTCAACGAAAAATTCAATATTTTGATCTCCAACAATAATCTAAACAGTTTTGACCAACTTCCCCCTCGAAATTCCAACTCCATCCCCATCCTCCAACTTCCCCCCACTCATTGTTCCCTGACCGTCCCGGATGGCCCCCTTTTGGCTCTTAAAGAGCATTTCCCTATTATTCTGAATCTGTACCACTTTATCCACCGAACTCGAGGATCTAAAATGATAAAAACAAATTGGTGAGTTTGAAAGCGGTAAAAAAGGTAAAAAATCAATAAAACGGTGTGATTTTCAGAAAAAACTGACAATTTTAATGGATCGACAGCGCCTGGGACTCAATGCTCCAGAACTTCTTCCAGTGCATTGAAGGTCATCGAAACGGGAGGCAAAAATGTAACGATGCGCTGGCCTTGTGTCAAGACAATGCACAAATATATGCCATAAATTCAATAAATGGTTTTGAATTTCAATGTTTTTGTTTTTGTTTCCGAGAGAACAACTGTGACTCCAACTGTGATTCGAAGTGGCAAAGAAACGGAATCCTTTTGTTGTGATGACTTCCAGCAAGCTTTCCAAAGTTGAAGTTTTCCCAAAAATCGCCAGAAAAACGCAAAAAACTGGACAATTTTACAAAATTACGGTATCGTTCGCGGCGAGACCCCTGGCCACGCCTCCTTGCAATTTCTGTGCGCACTATCACTCCGCCGGGAATGGATAATAATGAAAACATGAGATTGAAGAAAAAAGATTTATTGATTTTTTATAGAAATTTCGAAAAGAGATCACTTTTCAAAAAAAATAGACCAGAATTTGTGATAATTTGGAGAAAACTGGAAGAGAATACTGACAAGAAGTGGGCGGAGTCAGTGATGATCCCTTGTGCTCATTGTGCTCCCAACTGGGAGTGAGCAAATGAGAGATTTCGATAAAATTTTTAGTAAAATTGAGCTGGAAATTGACTAGAATTGATTAGAATTGATTAGAATTTGAGTTGGAAATTCGAAAAATGATGTAAAAAGTTGAAATTTTGATAAATTTTGTAAAAAAAAATGCCGTTTCAAAACTATGATGAGTTGAAAATTTTTTTAACATTTTGATGATTTTATGAATTTTTGATGTGAAAATTGAATTTTTTCAGGTTTTTTCATCTAAAAAATATCTAAATTATTGAAAATTATTGTCGGCGCAAAAAATGAGTGCATGGTGTCTGCGCAGGAACTGACGCCAACTTGCACAAAATGGGAAAATCGATGCTTTTATCTTGGGTTTTTTGCATTTTTTGACTCGAATATAAAATCTGTAGGTATTAATTGACTATTTTAACCAGTTTCAGGCATTCAATTTATAACACAAGCTGGAAAACTCGAAAAAAGCGTCCAAGTCCAATGGAGCGCATTTGCAGACCCCGCTCCCGCAGCATTCATTTTTTGCGCCGACAATACTAGAAAAATGAAGCAGGTTGATTCAAAACCAGCTCGATTTTTGAATGTTTGTCTTTTTTACTCAATTTTATTGATTTTTTGAGGTTTTTTCGACAAAAATTATGAAAATTGAAGGAAAAACCAAATTTTTTAGAAAGTTTTTTTTTGAATTTTAACAAATTTTGAATTTTTAAAAATACCTTCTTTTTATCTGACCTACTTGTTCCTGGCTCTTGCGTTCAAGAAAAAATTCTTCACGGTCTCCTCAGTGAGTCCCAAATATCCAGCAATCGTCTTCATCTCCTCCATCGATGGCTTCGGATTGCCAACGAACTTCTCGAACAGGTACGACGTCTCAAATGCATTGAAGACGTGGCGGGGTCCCTTCTTCACTCCTTCTTCCTTCTTCTTCTTCGTCTTCTCGATCACCGGAAGCCCAATCATCCGGCAGTAGGCCTCGTGATCCATCTCCCCGACCTTCCGCTGCACGTCTTCTGGCTGTCGACTCCAGTGCTCCATCCTTTGGTACGGCGCCTTTCCGGCCTTCTTCAGGGAGCCCCACGTCTTGTGCTTGAGCAGGTAGTCGCTGACGGTGCCTTGCTCTCGAGCCAGGAGCACTCTTCCGAATGCGGATTGGCTCAGGGTGAGAGCTCGGAGGCGGGCGAGGATGGTGGCGGAGATGCACTGGGTGGTGCTGGTGGCGGGGAGCTCGATGGGGGTGTACTGGGTGATGGGGAGGGTGGGAGAAATGGTGGGAGGGGTGAAGGGAGGGGTGATGAACTGGTGGTGATTGGTGTGAGGAATGGTGTGATGGGTGGAAGTGGGGTAGGGAGAGGGACGAGTGGCAGCCGGGTGGCGGGATTGGTGGCGAGAAGGTCCAGGTTGCTCCCGATGCTCATAGACATTCCCGATGTACTCTTGGTGCTGGAAGTGCTGCTCTTGGGGACTGAGCACATATTGCTGGTGGAGTGGAGCATAGATGGGGTCCAGTTGTCCTTGACAATGAGCTGGAGCATAGTTCATCATTGGCTCCATTTGCTGTTGAGCTGGAGCAGTTTGGAGTGGCTGTTGGAGTTGCCGTTGCACTGGAACTGGCTCCTGAGGCTTCTTGCTAGGAATTGTGAGCAGGCATCTGTAAATTGATAATTATCTGGATGGAGTTAAAATGGAATTTATTGTATTGTGCATCCGCCGTTTCGGAGGGTCGCGAAAAAGAACGACCAACAGTGGAGCGGTAGTTTTTCTCGATTTATTCGTTTTTCATGATTTTTGTGATTTTTTTCACAAAAACAAACATTTATTTATTTTTTGTGCTATTTTTCATCAGTTTTTGCTGAAAAAATCAAGAAAAATCATGAAAATTGATGAAAAACGAAACAAATCGAGAAAAATAAAAATGGTGGCCGCCAGGAGGTGGCCTAACTACCGCTCCACAGTTGGTCGTTCTTTTTCGCGACCCTCCGCGCACGAAACGGCGAATGCACAATATTGGTTTTTTGACTGTATTTTTTTTTCAGAAAAAAGATAGAAACGCATAGTCTTCTGCTAAAATGTTGAAAATATGTTCATCTCTCTATCTGTCCTAGTTCTAGCTTTTCAACTGATCGTAATTTCTAGGTTTTTGGTGTTTTTGACTAGCAATACTCAAGATGCTAAATTTTGAGCAAAAAAAATCAATAGATTCTATCGCTTTTCTATAAAAAATGAGGTCAAACTGTATCTTTAACTAACCCTAACTCATCATCCACTATATCTGTTCCATTCTGACTCTCCTGCACTTCGATTCCGTTGTTGTACTGTTGGTTCTCGTGGATTGTTGGCTGGAGGACCTGCTCACTAAAAGAAGACATTGAAATTGTTCCGATAAAGAAATGGAACTTACACTTGGGGATAGAAGACGTTCTCCTGGTGAAGTGAAGCTGATTTCTGATTCTCAATGGCAATGAGATATTCACTGAAAATAAGTAATCATGGAATCATGGAGTTCTTGTTAAAACTCACCGTTCATAGTAAAATCCATCAACAAGAATCTCTCGTGGAGCATAGAAGTTGTCGTTCATACTGATATGAAGCCTGGAATAAGACTATTAGGGTACAGAATACCAAGGAAACACTAAAAAAGAAGAGAAAATGTCCAGAAGGAGCACACGAATGAATGAATATGGTGTTCCAGTGGGTGGATGGGTGGAGGATGCCACCAACAAAGTGGGCGGGAGGGGACACCTTGTAAAATTGGCACATTGGGTTGTATGGAGTCTCTAATAGGAAGGACACGAAGGAGACAAGAAACAATGGTAGATGGCTGGAATTTATTGAATTTATGAGGGTAATATGGAAACAATCAGGAAGAATAGATGGACTTGGTGAAACAGGGAATGTATTGAAACTGCCTATCAAACACTTGTTATGAGAGATATCGAAACTTTTGATAATTCTCATATTTATTCAGCACAATAATTTTGATCTACTGTATCTGCCTCCCCAATTCTCCACCTAATTCTCTCATTTGACCTCCCCTTCCCCTCCAAATTCCAACTCCTCGATTCCCATCCTCCAACTGCCCCCCACTCATTGTTCCCTGACCGTCCCGGATGGTCCCCTTTTGGCTCTTCAAGAGCATCCCCTTATTATTCTGAACCTTATCAGTATCTTTATGAAAGAAAAGTGAGTTTGAAAGTATTAAATCTTCCATGAAAAAGTGTTATTTTCAGATGAATCCAAGCCTTTTTTCGTTTACCGTGGACGGTTATAATTATGTCACTTCGACTTTTTTTTCATCAGGATTCATGTCGGACGCCTTTTAAAGTGAGCACTCAATTTTCAGCCTTATAATTAAAATAATGGGTTTTTTTCATTTTCAGTGTACTACCCAAACTTCAACCACAAAATTATCAAAATGGAACGGGATTTTCAATGCCAATCTTTCGAATTTTTGATGGAAATTTATGTGTTTTTTCATTGTAATTCATATTAATGTTTGTATGGAAGAAACTGCACAATAAGTTCACAATAAAGTTATTAATCATGATTTTCGAAACATTTTGGAGCATTTTGGAGCATTATATGTGCTCATTGAAAGTCTTTATTCATTCCAAAAACACATCAATTACATCCCGCCTCTCCCCACTGAGAAACGTCCTTGGTGAAGTAGGTCAAATGATCCGAGACGGAGGCAGTGATGAGCAAGCCGTTGGAGCAGTCGTTGGACTCGTCAGCACTCGAGCACACTTTGAAAGATGTTCCGGGGTTCATGGACTCTTTGTAGAAGACCTGGAGGATGGCAAAATTGAAGAAGTGCAAGTGCAAGTGCAAGTGCAAGTGCAAGTGCAAGTGCAAGTACAAGTGCAAGTGCAAGTGCAAGTGCAAGTGCAAGTGCAAGTGCAAGTGCAAGTGCAAGTACCTCCGCTTTGTGATGCTTGTACCCCTCCATTCCCTCATTTGGAATATGAGGGACGACGTCTCGATTGTGAGTTACACGATAAGAGAATGCCATTTGGGCATCATGGGCAACTGCCCAGTCAGTGTTGCCGGTTCTTGGTTGGCCATAGGTGATCAGTTTAACCTGAAAAAAGGAGGAGATTGTGTAGTTCTCGAGGACAAGACAATTTTTTCAAATGCAAAAGTGCAAAAGTGCAAAAGTGCAAGTGCAAGTGCAAGTGCAAAAGTGCAAGTGCAAGTGCAAGTGCAAGTGCAAGTGCAAGTGCAAGTGCAAGTGCAAGTGCAAGTGCAAGTGCAAGTGCAAGTGCAAGTGCAAGTGCAAGTGCAAGTGCAAGTGCAAGTGCAAGTGCAAGTGCAAGTGCAAGTGCAAGTGCAAGTGCAAGTGCAAGTGCAAGTGCAAGTGCAAGTGCAAGTGCAAGTGCAAGTGCAAGTGCAAGTGCAAGTGCAAGTGCAAGTGCAAGTGCAAGTGCAAGTGCAAGTGCAAGTGCAAGTGCAAGTGCAAGTGCAAGTGCAAGTGCAAGTGCAAGTGCAAGTGCAAGTGCAAGTGCAAGTGCAAGTGCAAGTGCAAGTGCAAGTGCAAAAGTGCAAAAGTGCAAAAGTGCAAGTGCAAGTGCAAGTGTAAGTGCAAGTGCAAGTGCGAAAGTGCAAAAGTGCAAGTGCAAGTGCAAAAGTGCAAAAGTGCAAAAGTGCAAAAGTGCAAAAGTGCAAAAGTGCAAGTGCAAAAGAGACTACCTTGTCCCCGCTCTGAATCTTGTTCGCCACAATATAAGAAGCCGCCAATGACGCCATGGCGCCGCCCAACGAGTGCCCGGTGACCCAGATCTCGAAGGTGGGGTACTTGTGGAGCAGCGCGGAGACGTCGTCCTTCATTCCAGATGACCAGATGGTGTTGAAGGCGTCGCCAAAGTACTTGGACACCTTTCCGCCGGCGATCCATGCGGATTGCGATTGGAAAACGGACTTGTCGGCTTCTTCGATGAGTTGCAGGAAACCCTGAGTTCCTCTGAAAATTCCATGTTGTCCGAGAGAAGTACAGCGTCGACCAATCAGGGGAAAGGGGCGGGGCTAAGGGTTTTTGGGCATAACTGAGCTTCGAGGACATTTTTTCGAGATTCCTTCGACAATTTTGTGTAGTTTTTCATGGAGAACACGATAAAATCATTAAATTTAAAAAAATGTGAAGTTTTGGGCGAGAAAATTGAAAAAAGAGGGAAAAAGGGGCGGGGCTTATGCTTAATGCTCCGTTTTAAGAGCTCTCTGGAGCTTTTTTCAAAATTCCTTCGACAATTTTGTGTAGTTTTTTATGGAGAACAAGATAGATTAATCAAAATTGCAAAATTTTGAAGTATAAAGCGTAAAAAACAAGCTAAAAGAGGAAAGGGGCGGGGCCAATGCTAAATGCTCCTTTTTTAGAGCTCCCTGGAGCTTTTTTCAAAATTCCTTCGACAATTTTATGTAGTTTTTTATGGTGAACAAGATTGAATCATCAAAATTTAGAAAAAAATTCAGTTCAAGGCAGAAAATTAGAAAAAAAGAGGACTTGCCTGAAGCTCAACACGATTGCCTTGCTGTCAACGAGCACGCCGGTGTACGCGGAGCAAATGTCGTTTTTCGTAGAGTCACACTTTACGTTGAGCTGACGACGGAGCTGGAAACAGATTTTGAGCAAATTTTTGAAAATTGAAAAATTTTTCGAAAAAATTTTTTTTTTTGAAATTTTTCGAAAAAAAATTTTTTTTCAAAAATTTTTTCCTCAATTTTTTTTTCTTTTTTTTCCCAAATTTTTTACCATCTTCTCCATTTTTCTTGCTCTTTTCCATTATATATCCCCTTACCTGAGCATTTTTTCCAAACTTCGCAGTCAAACACTGCTGCGGATTCGACGAGTAGGCGGCGGCCGCCAGTGGGAAGAATGTGTTGCGGGCGGTATTGTCGTCGTAACTGGCGAATGCTGCAATTTCATGATTTTTAGACAAAAAATTTGAGTTCTTCGTGAAATTTTGACTAGGAAAAGTCTGAATTTGATCGATTTTGAGGAAGGGTGAGGAGTTTTGAAGGGGTTGGGCTCAATTTGAGCTCATTTTGAGCAGTTTTTGTCGATTTTTGAGGAGATAGACTTGATTTGAAGGGTTTTCAGTGTAAAATTTGAATTTTTCAGGTAATTCTGGCCTAGAAAAGTTGAAAATTGAAGAGTTTTAAATCCTAAATTTTTAAAATTCCATAATTTTCCCCTGTTGCTCCAAAGGCAAAATTTTCGAATATTTTTCAAATTTTCAAAATCTTTCAATATTCATATCATTCGACGCAGAATTTTACGCTGAGCAAAGTTTCAGTACTTCACTTTCCACTAAAACCTTGTTTAAAGAAGTTATGAGCTCTGAAAGTGACAATAACCACTGAAAACTGCAACTTTGAGAGCTCATAACTTGCTCAAACCTGATTTTCATGAAAAGTGAAGTACTGAAGTCGGGCTCAGCGTAAAATTTTGCGTCGATTGGTATACATATCGTTATATTTTTGAAAAATTTTGAAAATTGAAAATTTCCGGAAATTTTGAAAATTTTTAAAAAATTTTTAAAAAATCAAAAAAAATTCAAAATTTCTGAAATTTACACTTTTCTAGACCGGAATCACCTGAAAAATTCGAATGTTACACTAAAAACCCTGTATACCCAGTCAAAACTCTAGAAAATTGACAAAAAAAACCGGTAATTTTTGTAATTTTCAGCATAATTTCCAATTTTCTCCAATTTTCTCTTTTATTCCCAATTAAAACTTACCAACCGGATCCAAAATCACTCTCGCATCAGTCTGAATCAGGAAAAATGCAGAAATCACAGAAAAAACACCGAAAAATTGTGATAACGACCACATTTTTGAGCAGTGACCGACGGAAAATGGAAGGTATCGGTGAGTTTTATGCCATTTTTTTATGATTTTTTTATTATATTAATTGTGATAAGAGGTATCACGGAACTAGAAAGACATGTGGAAAAGAAAAACTGAAAAAGGGAGATGAAAAAGTTTCCAGTTTCCATATCCGATGAAATTTCATACTGTGTGCAAGTAATTTGAATGTAACTCAAAAACTAAAAGCTCAATCTGGATTTCAATAACATATTCAAAATCCTCATAAAATTTGGCTTAATTTGATACTCATATCGAATAATGTTCAAAAATTGACCTCCATGGCCTAGTGGGTAATGGAGATGACTTTGGATCAGAAGGTCGGGGGTTCGAGTCCGGGTGCTAGCCATTAGTTTTTGCAGGTTTGATTTGATAAGAGACAGTTGTTTTTAGGATGAAAAGTTGAAAAAAAGGAGATTTGAAATTTGGAAAAAAAAATTTTTCAAAAAAAAATTTTTTTTTTTTTTCAATTTTTTTTCAAAATTTTTCCACCTGATTTCAATCTCTATTTAACCTCCAAAACCTACCAGATAACATCTTCTGACCTTCCTCTCCTCGATTTTTCACTCTTTTCTTCATTCTCCCTATTTCAACCCCCTCAAAATGTCCGAATTCCCAGCGGATCCCTATTCTTTGGCTCAAAAGTCACAAAAATGGCTCTATCAGGATCATATTATCATTCCAACACTATCAGCTCTTCTGCAAAAAGAGCTCACTGATAAGAAAGTGTTGGATATTGGATGTGGAAATGGTAAGTTTTTAAAATTGTGATTTTTGTACTTTTTTATCGGGAATGTTGGAATATTTTTGGTGTAACTGATAGATAACTGTTTCCTTATCAATATATCAAAAAACTAGAAAATTCCATCGAAAACCCGAATTTTGGTGCAATTTTTAAAGTTCCAATGTCTGCGTCTCTCTTTTTGCACACTGTCTCACCCTCCTTCACTTTAACCCCGGTTTTCACCCTTTAAAAGTCAGTTTCAAACAGAGTGGCAAGAGACTTTTTTGTTCAACTTGAAATTTGCTATCGATTGATATAAATATCAATAGGATTGCTGAATTCCTGAAAGTTAGGTTTTTCGAAAAAAAAAATTGAAAAAATTGAAAATTTTTCAAAAAAAAAATTTTTTTTCTCTATTTTTTCTAACTTTTACTTTATTTAATAGATCATCATTTAAACATGAACTCCTGTAAAAATGAGCTCAATCCGATCAAAACCATTGATTTTCTGCGCATTTTAAAGTCCACTGTCTGCGTCTCTCTTTTTACACACTGTCTCACCCTCCTTTGCTTCAAACCCCTTTTTCACCCCTTAAAAGTTAGTTTCAGATAAAATGTTAAGAGACTTTTTTATTCAACATAAAATTTGCTATCGATTGATATAAATATCGATTGATTTAGAACATTTTTATTTTTTCGAAAATTTCACCAATTTCCAGGTCACAACAGCGCAACATTTCTCAAATGGGGAGCCTCAAAAGTAGTCGGATTTGACAATTCCCTCGAGATGATCAATCAGTGTATTGCTCATCCTAAAATGGAATTCCACCATTTGGACGTCACCAATTTCCACCTGGGCCAAAAATTCCACGTGGCAACTGCAGTCTTTGTGCTCCAATATGTGCACCAAAAAGAGGAGCTCAAAAGAGCCATCGAGCACATTTATGCTCACCTCGAAGTGGGCGGAGTCTTCATCGGGTTGATTCCAAATGGAAGTGAGCACGTGAATGCTCCGAAAAACGCCGGCGAGCTGCTCGGAGCTTGTATTGAGAAGAGGGGAGAGCCGTATGTGGATGGAGAGCTTGTGACTGCTAATTTTTATGATGGAAAAGGTAGGTTTCATGTTTTGGAAGTGGAAAAAATGAGAAAAATCTAGAAAAAACCACAAAAAACGACAAAAATTCGCGAAAATTCGCTGATTGGTGGCCTAGGTTTCGCAAAATTAGTGTTTTTTGCATTTTTCTACCTTTAAATTGATTATTTTTTTAATTTATTTTTATAGGGTTGTAGAGAATTAAAAACTCTACAATCTGGTCAAAGAAAATGTTACAAAACCTCAATTTTAAGCGGAGAAAACTTGAAAAATGCAAAACCTAGGCCATCATTTTTGGTGTAGTTCTTTTGGACAATTTTAGCCATTTCTGAGCTATTTTTCTTGTCAAAACGTTGATAAATACTGAATTTCAACAAAAATTATAGAAAAAACCAAAAAATATGGCTGATTGTCTAAAAGAAGTACACAAAAAGTGCTGGAGGAAATGGTGGCCTAGCTTCTGCAAATCTCAGTTTTTTGTAGCTTTAAAGTGGGTTTTTCTGGAATTTTAAAAAATTAATTTGTAGAGAATTAAATTCTCTACAAACTGGTCAAAGTAAATTTTCATAAAAGTTTGAAAAAATTGAGAAAAAATCGATAAAAAGTGAAAAGTGCAAAAGTTAGGCCACCAACCCACCATTGAGCAATTTTTATTGATTTTTTCTGAGTTTTTCGGCAAAATTCGGCGTTTTATTAATTTTTTTGAGATTTACCACTAGAAACTGTAAAAAAAATGGAAATTTTGAAAAAAAAAATCTGAAAAAATGTGAAAAAAATTTCAAAAAAAAAAAAAATTTTTTTTCCAATTTTTAAAAAATTTCCAGAAATCAAATGCACCTCCACCATGGCTCTCCACTCCAATGAGTTCTATGAGAAGTGCTTAAAAGAGGCGGGATTTCAAAAAGTCGAATGGATGGCGCCAGTGATCAGCGATTATGGGCGGGAGTTGTTGGGCGACGAGTTTTGTCACCAATTTTTGCACCCAAAATCGGCGGATGTGGTGTTCAGATGCACCAAGTGATGGGATTATGATGATAATTGATAAATTGAAAAATATGGAAGTTTTGAAAAAAAAATTGTTTTTTTTTTTTTTTGAATTTTTTTTCCAAAATTTTTTTTTTCACATTTTTTTCCAGTTCCAAAGTTTATTTTTCATAATTATCATACTTATTATAATTACACCCTTATTATCACCAATCAATAAGAAAATAAATAAAATTTTTCACAGTAAAATTTTTCACAGATGCCTTCAACTGACAGCGACTTTTTACAACTTTTATTTAGATTGTGTCTTGTTTTTCCCATTTTTACCCCTTTAAAGTCATTTTCAGATAAAGCTTCAAGAGACTTTTTTGTTCAGCATTAAATTTGCTATCGATTGATATAAATATCGATTGAATTCCAGAAATTTTGAATTTTAAAAAATTTTCCAAAAAAAAAATTTTTTTTCAAATTTGAAACCGTTTTTTCACCCCTTAAAAGTCAAATTCAATAGGAGCTCAAAGAGACTTTTTTGTTTAGCATAAAATTTGCTATCGATTGATACTAAAATCAATTGATTTTGGGAAAATTTGATTTTGGGAAAATTTGATTTTTTGAAAATTTCGAAAAAAAAATTTTTTTTTCAAAATTGAAATCTATTTTTCATCCCTTAAAAGTCAAATTCAACTAGTGCTCCAATAGAGTTTTCTGTTCAGCTTAAAATTTGCTATCGATTGATATAAATATCGATTGATTTCCAGAAGATTGATTTTTTCAAAAATTTCCAAAAAAAAATTTTTTTTTCAAATTTGAAATCGGTTTTTCACCTCTTAAAAGTCAAATTCAGGTAAAGTGTCAAGAGACTTTTCTGATCAAATTCAAATTCTCTATCCATTGATATAAAAACCAACACCCTTCTGTCAACACCACCTTTCCCACCCACTCTTTCCCTTTCTGACTCACAGTACCCCATTTACATTTGCACTTTTTGTGCTCTTTGTGCAGTCCACGTCACCATTCTCTTTTTGAATGGCGCGGCGTGGGTGAAGGGTGTTATGGTGGAAAAAGGACAATATGGGTGAAGGTGACCCACTTTTTTGCGAACAAAGGACCGTGTGTCATCCAGGTGTTTTTTTTTGGTGGCGCCGGGTGTGTGTGTGTTTTATGGGATTTGCGGCGCGATGGGAAATGGATTTGTGGATGGGAATCAGGATGGGGATCCGGAAAAATGAAGGAAAATTGGGGAAAAATGGTAGAATTTGAAGTTGTGTAGTTCTCGTGGACAAGTTGAAACTTGAATTTGAATTTTTGAATGGTAACTAGTAGAAAAACTTGAATTTCATGATAGAAATTGAGAAAATCTGGAAAAATCGGGAAAAAATCTGAAAAAATCTGGAAAAAATGGAGGAAAAATGGAGGAAAAGGTAGAATTTGAATTCGTGTACTTCTCGTGGACAAGTTGAAACTTGAATTTGAATTTTTCAGATGGTAACTTGTAGAAAAATTTGGATTTTATAATAAATATCACGAAACTCTAAAAAAAAATCTGAAAAAATTTTGAAAAAATCTGAAAAAAATGGGCAAATTTGGAGGGAATTGGTAGAATTTGAAGTCGTGTACTTCTCGTGGACAAGTGGGAACTTTAATTTGAATTTTTTGGATGGCAACTTGTAGAAAAACTTGAATTTAATAATCAATACCACGAAAATCTGGAAAAAACCTGAAAAAAACCTGAAAAAATCTGGAAAAAACTCGAAAAATGAAGGAAAATGCTGGAAAATGGTAGGATTTGAATTCGTGTACTTCTCGTGGACAAGTAGAAACTTTTCTTTTTTCAACTTGTAGAAAAACATGGATTTCGTGATAGAAATCAAGAAAATCTGAAAAAAAATCTGGAAAAATGAAGGAAAATTGGGGAAAATGGTTGGATTTGAAGTGGTGTACTTCTCGTGGACAATCCCATATTGAAGTTCTAATTTTCACTACTGATTGTACTAATTCTGTACAAAAATCATGAATTTCTTAATAAAAACTAAAAAAAATCTGGAAAAAATCAATAAAATGAACGATTTTTTTGACCAAAAGAAAAAGGAAGGATACCAGATGATAGCCTGGGATTTGTATTTTACAATTTTCCAGGCTTCAAATTAAATTTTTCTGAAAACTGTTTTGACCATTTTGTGGAGCTTGAAATTCTCTACAAAACTGTATAATTTTCAAAGTCAGACGATATCCAGAACATTTGGAAAAATTGAATAAAAATGAGAACAAAGAGATGGTGGCCTAGGTTTTGCAAATACCAATTTTTCTAGCTTCAAATTTGGATTTTCTTATTTTTGCTTTTACCATCTTGTAAAGTTTTAAATTCTCTACAAAACTGTCCAAACAGAATTTCATAATAGCCCTTGAAAATGTCGATAAAATTTGAAAAGTACATTTGGGTTGCAAAAACTAGGCCATCAGGAAAATGTCGGGTTTGCAGATAGATTTTTCAAAATTTTCTCTGACAGTTTTGTAGAGCTTTAAATTCTCTACAAAATGGTCAAAACAAAATTTCAAAATATCCCCTGAAAAGCTGTAAAAAATTCAAATGAAAATTACAGATGTGAAAGTTAGGCTACCAGTCCACCAATCAGCAACTTGCAGTTGGGAAAATCGGCATTTTTCATGTTTCTTATTGGATTTACCCTTTGAAAATCATGCGTCTGAACAGTTTATTAAACTAACAGATTACTGTACCTACAGTAAAATTTCAAATAATAAAAAAGAATGCGTTTCCTTTGGATAACATCCTGATAAACGATTCGAAATCTCTTCTTCAGTTTCGTCTCGATTTCAGAATGTGATCCTCAGACCGCGAGAACTGTACCTTTAAGGATTACTGTAGCTTTTCAAATCGAACGAATAAAAGTGCACTTTCTCCCCCAATTTCCCCTCTTTTATACCCCCCGAAAACGAGAGAGCATCTGGCCCATGGAGACGCAGAGAAAGTGGGCGTGGCGCCACGACGGCTAGGCCACGCCCACTTTTTATTATAAAAAGCAAGGACACAGATTGGAGGTGGCAGCGAAATTGGGGGGTACACGAAAAGCAGGGAGGAGGAATTATGGGGAGAAGGTTGAAGGATACGAAGTGACAAATTGCATGGGGTACGGTAGATTTATGGGGGGAGGGACTAGGTTTTGCAGATGGGGGAATGTTAGGCCATGGTGATTTTGGATAGGTGACCGATGTTTTGAAGAGGGGGAAAGTTAGGCCATCACAAATTAGGATAGACGGCCTAGAAAATGAGAGTTAGGCCATCATAATTTGGATAGATGGCTTAGGTTTGGCAAAGGGGAAAGTTAGGCCATCACAAAGTTTGATAGGTGACCGAGGTTTTGAAA
This sequence comes from Caenorhabditis imperialis, assembly GCA_963572205.1. NCBI lineage: Eukaryota > Metazoa > Nematoda > Chromadorea > Rhabditida > Rhabditidae > Caenorhabditis > Caenorhabditis imperialis. The sequence continues at coordinate 2,015,107 of OY751542.1, read as the reverse complement.
AAGGGAGAAAGTAGGCCATGGTGATTTTCGATAGGTGGCCTAGGATTTGCAGATGGGAGAAAGTTAGGCCATGGTGATTTTGGTTAGGTGGCCTAGAAAAGTAAGTTAGGCCATCAGTACAAACATGGTCATTTTGGATAGGTGGCCTAGGTTTTGCAACTGGGAAAGTTAGTTCATCCCGATTTGTTGATACGTGGCCTAGGTTTCGCAAGGGGGATAAGTTAGGCCATGATGATTTTTAGATAGATGGCCGAGGTTTTGCAAGGTGGAAAGTGAGGCCATGGTGATTTTGGATAGGTGGCCTAGGTTTTGCAGCTGGGAAAGTTAGGCCATGGTAGTTTTGGATAAGTGGTCTAGCTTTTGCAAGTGCGAAAGTTAGACCATGCATAATTTTCAACAGGTGGCCTAATTTTTGCAGCTGAAAAAGTTAGGCCATCGCAATTTTTCAACAAATGGCCTAGATTTCCCAGTTAGGCCACCAACCCCCTTTTCCATTTGAAATCCCATCAATTTTTTACCACTTTCATGGCCTAACTTTTTTAGTTCGGCCATATTACTCCATTTTCAACCGACTTTTACTGATGGCCTAACTTTTGCAAAAGTTAGGCCACCTAAATCACAAAAAAAACAACGAAAATCGAGTATTTATTTAATCTTGGCGGTTCATTTCTTGATTCGGCTTCACTTGTAATCTCTATTATAAGCTTCAGAATCCATCTGGTAATTCAGAATCACGCTTCCATCGTACAAATCCGTCGGAATTGCCTGAAAACAGTGAAAATGAGCAAAAAGAGCATTAAAAGAGCAAAAACTCACTTTCAATTGATGGTATCTTATTCATCTCGTTGTCCAGTTGGCAGAAAAGACGAAGAAAAGAGTTGGAACTGATTTGCTGGCTTTTCAGATGCGAAACTTTGTTGGAAAGGTCAGGTCACGTGGCAATATTGATTTTTTCACGGGTTTTCCTGATTTTTCCCCGGTTTTCTCTAGTTTTTCATGAAAATTTTCGATTTTTCATTAATTTTTCGATGTTTTTCAGCTTTTTTCACCCTAAAACACCCAAATTTCAAAATTCTCCACCAACCCGCTCGAAAAACCCGGGAAAAACCGTGCGGCACACTTGCAATTCCGCGACCACGCCCACTTTTCCGCGCCGCAAACGCCGTCGAATTTTTGATTTTTCCGCGCCGTTTTTCGATCCTTTTTCGTCGCTTTTTCATCGGATTTTTAGCGTTTTTTATTGATTTTTCGATGGGAATTTGAAAAAATTAGTAATTTCCTTCAAAATTGACTCGATTTCAGGTGAAAAAAGAGTAAAATTCGCGAGAAATGGGCAGAAAGAAGAAGAAGGTGGATAAGCCATGGTGTTGGTGGGTTTTTATTGATTTTGAGTGATTTTCCACGGAGATTCTGAATTTTTCATTGATTTTTTAGGTATTGCAACCGAGAATTCGACGACGAGAAGATTTTAATTCAACATCAGAAGGCGAAACACTTCAAATGTCATATATGTCACAAAAAATTGTTCAGCGGCCCGGGATTATCGATTCACTGCATGCAGGTGAGCAAATTATATTAATTTTTGTAAAAAACAGTGAAAAATTGCAAAAATTCCACCAAAAATCAATAATTTCACCCATTTTCACTCAGAAAATTCAAATTTTCACGGTTTTTCCCAAAAATCGATAATTTGCAGGTGCACAAGGAAACAATCGATAAAATCCCGGCGGCGGTGCATGGTCGTGACAATATCCATGTGGAAATATATGGAATGCAAGGAATTCCGGCGGGAGCCTATCGAGGAGGTAGAATATCGATTTTTCCAGAGATTTTCAGATGGAAATTGGGATTTTTATCAGGGAAAATGATGTTTTGGAGGGGTTTTGATGATTTCAGATGGTTTTTACTGGAAAATGGGGATTTTCAGGGAATTGTTCATGATTTTTGCAATTTTTATGGTGAAAATGCAGATTTTTCACAGTTTTTGACGACGTCGCATCGATTTTTAGCTGAAAAGCGCTATTTTTGAGATTTTCTCGAAGATTTCGACGTCGGAGCATTGATTTTCTAGAATTTTTACTAGATTTTATAGTTTTTCAGGAGAATGATAGATTTTTTACTTATTTTAACGTCAGAGCATCAAAGTTTAGCTGAAAATTTGCATTTTTCGACAGTTTTCAGTGAAAAATCATATTTTTTTTAAAGAATTTTGACGAAATTCGCGATAAAACTAGGGAAAATGCTATAATTTCATTAAATTTCATCAGAAATTGCACAAACTTTGACAATTTTCTACTGAAACCTACATTTTTCACTATTTTTGTCGTCGACGCTTCGATTTTCAGCTGAAAATTTGCTATTTTTTACAGTTTTACTTCTAATTTTATGATTTTTACGATAAAAACCAATCATTCATTCGATTTTCACTTATAAATGCAAATGTCCTATCGGTTTCAGCAGCCGACGACGAGCCAGACGAGAAGAGGTCCCGCCACGACGGTCCGATACCTCCGATGCCGGCGGGAATGCCCTTCCCGCCACAGCACTTCCCTCCGTTCCCTGGAATGCCTCCTATGCCTAATGGTACTGAATTCAACGCTGAAATTACAGATTTAAGAAGGGTCTTGGCAAGAAAAACGTATTTTAGAGTGATTTTCAGGGGAATTGGTCGAAATTAATAGGTTTATTGGGTTTTTTTTGTTCAAAATGGCTCTTTTAATGTGAAAATTCATGAAAAACTCGGGTTTTTCGTTAATTTCTCATCAAAAAGACCGAAAAATGTCGAAAATTGCACAGTTTAAACTGATTTCCATGTTCAAAACTTGCAATTTTCTTCATTTTTAGTCCAAAGTATGTAATTTTTTGTAATTGTTCATCAAAAGTGATGAAAAGTTACGAAAACTGCAGATTTTGAATGTAGAAATCAATAAAAAGCAGGTTTTTACTGATTTCTATACTCAAAACTTGCAATTTCAACCATTTTTCGGTTATTTTCCAGTATTTTCGTTAAAAATCCACAAAAATAACGGGAAAACCAAGATTTTCATGATTTTTCACCCAAAAACCCCATTTTCCACCATAAATCCACATAAATTCACCCAAATCAACTTTTTTTTAAAAGAAAATCCACAAAAATAACGGAAACAACAAGATTTTCATCTATTTTCACCCAAAAAATCCTCAAAAACCCAATTTTCTACCAAAAAAATCACCCAAATCAACCTTTTTATGTGTAAAATTAACAAAATATCCAGAAAATTTGAGATTTTCATCATTTTTCACTCAAAAATATTCAAAAACCCCATTTCCCACCATAAAAACACCCAATTTTCAGGTCCACCGCCACCCGCCATGGGCTACGGAATGCCACCAATGCCGCCACCAATGATGCCGGGTGCCTACCCACCACCACCATCGCACTTCAATCCGCCAGCCCCTGGAGTCTATATGCCACCACCCGGAATGCCGGGAGCCTATCCGCCGCCAAGAATGCCGCCAAGAAGTCGATTCGATCAGGGCGAAGGACAGTGGCCGGGACCGCCAATGGGTGGACCGCCAATGGGTGGACCCATGGCGGGAAGACCAAGGACGCCGCCATTTGAAAATGGACATGGTGAGAGAGTTGGCGAAGGGTGCAATGGTGCACTGATGGTGAAATTGATAGAAATAATGGAAAAATTATGCTTTTTATCAGAAAAATCCATTGAAAAAGGAATGAACAGCGCCCTAATGATAAAATTTATGAAAAAATGGGAAAATTGGGGTTTTTCAGTGAAAAATTCATTGAAAACCCAGTGAAAATGCAGATTTTCATGTAAATCGAGTTGAAAATTCGAATTTTTAGCGAAAAATCTTTACTATTACTAACGGATGAATTCTGTGTATCTGTCCGTGTATCTGAGTAGCGGACCCTGGAGAAGTCCCTAGAAATAGGAATGAGCCCAATTTTCGGTTACGGCCCTTATTTGGTGCCGCGATGATGCCCGTCCAAACTAGAAGTTGATAGCTTTAATTTGAAGGGTACTTTACCTGAAAATTTCTGAAAATGGCCCTGCGCGGGGGCCCAAAACCGCGTGCACATGTACGCACCTGCGCTGCCTTTTTCAAGTGTGTCGGGGTGGTCCCGGCGGTTACGCGTGCGGACGGTGTGCAGAGGGTCAGGGGTTCGATTCTTTCCGAGGCAAAACTTTTTTGCTTTTATTGGGAAAGTGTACTGGGACATTTAGGCCAGTTCCCGGTCCCATAAGAAGCCAGCCGAAGAGCTGCGCTAGCAGCTCGACCGGCTGGTTCATCCAAAACCCAGAAAAACTATTTTTAAGTGATTTTTAGCTATTGCAAATGCGCTCCATTGATAAAATCTAGTAAAATCCTGATTTCTAACAGTTTTCAATGAGTTTTGCTGAAAAATTTAGCTCGAATGAGCATTTTTCATGAGGTTTATCGATTTTAACGCAATTTTATGTGAAAAACACACTTTTTAGCCATTTTTGCCGATTTTTATCATTAGAGCGCACTTTCTTAACTTTAAAACTAATTTTTATCATTAGAGCGCATTTTCTTCCCATTGAATTTCTCAAAATCGATCAAAGACTCGATTTTCACCGATTTTAACCTATTTTAGCATTAGAGCGCACTTTCCCTTCCCCAAAACCAGTTTTTCCTCCATTTCCACCAACCATTTTCATTCTGAATTCAATCGGAACTAATTCCAGACTCTCAAGGCTCGGGATACGGAAGAGAGGATGGATATCATCATGGAAACAGTCACGGAGCAGGTGGATATGAGGATCAGTTCAGAGAAGCGCCTTCTGGAGGCAATCGGTTCGAAGCGCCCGTTAAGCACGAGTTGGAGGTTCGTATCCAGGAAAATTGGCTATGGATATGAAAAGAATGGAGGAAATTGAGTCGAAAATGCTCAAATTATGACTATTTTCACAATTTTAGCACACAAAAGGCCGATTTTAAAGATCTGACTTGAGAGGGACTAGAAAAATGTTGGTTGTTAAAGTTAGGCCAGCTTCAGTTGAAAATTGGTTCTTTTTTCAAATTTCACACGGTTTTTTGTATAATTTTGATTATATTTTCCAATTACCGATGAAAAATACTTCAAAAACTGACAAAAAGTAGGGTTGAAATCATTTTTGGCCTTAAATAATCTTCAAAAAACACTGAATTTGGAAGAAAATGAACATTTTGATATGGTTTTTCCCAAATTTTCCAGCTTTTTGTACAATTTTGATTATTATTCTCAATTTTCGACAGAAAATAATTCAAAATTGACAAAAATGAGGGTTTCGATCCTTTATAGCCTCAAATCTTGAGCTAACTTTTCTAATGAAAAATAGTTGAAAAATTGGCAAAAAGTTATGAGTTAGTACAGTTTTTGAAGGTAAAATCGTGAAAAGTCATGAAATTTGAAGAAAAATCAAAGAAATTCAAATAAAAAACAGAACAATCTCACGTTGGCCTAACTTTTTCACCATTTTTCTAGTCCCCCACCTTTAAAAATCAGCAGAATCTATTGAATTCCTGAAATTCTGATCTTCCGGAGCCCTGAGCCAACTTTCCAGCAAAAATTGTGGAAAAATTAGCAAAAACGAAGGTTTCGAAACATTTTAAGCAGAAAAAATCATGAATTTTAAAGAAAAATTGAAGAAATTCGAATAAAAACTGCGAATTCTCGAGCTGGCCTAACGTTTTCACCATTTTTCTAGTCCCTCTCGACCAGATCGCCCTAATTTGATTCAATTTCAAAACTTCTGAGCTCCCGGAGCCCCGAGACAACTTTTCTAATGAAAAATAGTTGAAAAATTAGTGCAGGGTGAAGGTTTTGAGTCAATTTTGTCGAAAAACTCATAAAAAACACTAAATTTGGAAGAAAATTGAATCAAAAACTTGAAAATTCACTAGCTGACCTTACTTATTCACCATTTTCCTAGTCCCTCCGCCCTAAAAAATGAAAATCTGAGCTCCCGGAGCCCTGAGCCAACTCCAAATTTGCAGCCCGAACAAAAGCCGGCGATCGTCGCAGCAGCAGCGGCGGCAGCGGCCGTCGCCTCGAAATTGGGCTCACGGACTCGAATTGTGCATCCGGAAGACCACTCGCTGTCACTGGAGGAACGACGAGTCAAGATGATGTTCGAGAAGAGGACCACGCATTCTTACCACTGACGACGTCTTCTTTTTCCCCAATTCTTCTAATATGCCCCGCCCCTTTTCCCCCTTTTCCCCTCCTTTCTCTCACTTTCGCCGTGCTGAGATTTCTGAATTTCTGAATAATATTTTACGTTTTTTTTGCTCTTTTTGAGCCCAAATTTTGATGATTTTCGATGGAAAATCAGAAAATCGTTTGAAAAACTGAATTTTTATTTATTTCCCTCCACTTTTTTCGCTTATTTATCATCTCTTTTCACACTTTTTTTCCAAATATTTTCGATTTCAAGAGAATAAATTCTCTTTGGGATTCAGAATCAGAAGGCCACGCCCCCTTTTGGAGCATTTTAGAATAAGCTCAAACTCCTTTATTCAGAAAAAACAAGAAAAATTAGACTGAGCAAGACGATCCATATTGAAGAAAGAAGACGTTGTGTGAACTTTGTGAATTTGTGGTTTTATTGAAATGCCTGAAACATCATTATAATTATCATTATTTAAAAAAAAAGAAAACTTTAAAAAATTCAAACTCACTAACCAAAAAAAATTCTAAAAATCGCGATTCATTTGGAATTTTTCAACGCAGGGATCGAAGTTACCACCATTGGCATCGAGAACTGATTGGTTTTCCTCAACTTACCCTCCACATCGACATGAAAATGCCACGTGGAAAAAAGGCTAGGGTGCCACGTGGCAGTAGGGATTATTGATTTTTTTTGCGAAATTTTTTTTTGGTTTTTTTCTGAAATTTTTTTGTATTTTTTTTTTTGGTTTTTCTCTGAATTTTTGCAATTTTTTTATTTTTTTTTGCAGTTTTTTTTTCGATTTTTCGTATTTTTTTTTCAATTTTTTTCGCAGTTTTCTTTATTTTAAAATTTTTTAAACATTTTGTAATTTTTTGCATTTTTTTAAAATTTTAAAATTTTTAAAAAATTTTGTATTTTTTTTTAATTTTTTGTATTTTCAGCAGTTTTTTTTGTAATTTTTTACACTTTTTCAGCAATTTTAAAAATCGAAAAAAACAATTTTTTTAGTTTTTACAAAAATCCATAAAAATTCCAAAAAAAAAAAACAAAATTACTGTAAATTTCGTTTTGAGACCCACCTGAAATCAATCAATAATATCGATTTTCGAAATTTAAAAGTTTTTTCTCTTTTTTTTTCTCATTTTCTGGGCTTTTGGAGCTTCTTTTTTCACCGAAAATGCATTTATTTATTTTTGATTAAAATTCGAATAAATTGAAAAAAATTCACATTAGATCACAGAAAAAAGGAGAAAAAATGCCATTAAAAATGATAGGAAAGAGGAAGGAAAAATTATGCGATAAAAAATTAAGTTTTTTTGGAAAACATTAAAAATCGAATAGAAAAAGAAAAAGGAGAACCCGGAGAAAAAAATCAGAAAAATTGGAAAAAAAAAAGTTTTTTTTTCAATTTTTCTGAAAAGCTCCAAAAAACTAATTTCAAAAAATTAAATTAAAATACAGAAAAAAAGAGCACCACAACCAATGAAAAATCGAAAAAAAAAGAAAATTGAGAGAAAATCACTAAGAAAAATTCTAATTTTGTGAATAAAAAAATTCGAGAAAAATTGGAAAAAAATAATGGAAAAAAATACAAAAAATAGGGAAAATTCGAGTAAAAATGACATGCAATAGACAATAAATAGAGGATTATTTTTTTTGGATTTTTGGAAAATTTAAAAAAAATGGATTTTTTTTGAATTTCTGGATAAAATTAGAGATTTTTGGGTGGGAAAATTAGCAAATTTTTTAAAATCAAAATAGTGATTTTTGGTGGATTTTTTCAATTTTTTGAATTTTTGAAAAATCGTGAAAAAATTCAAGAAAAATTTAATTTTTGAGAAAAAAAATGAAATTTTTTCGATAATAAAAAAATAGAAAAAAAATTCAAAAAATCGCTGAAAAACCAAATTTTCCATTCAGAAAATAATTTTAAAAAATTAGAAAAAATTGAAAAATGTTGAAAATTCAAAAAATCAATTTTTAAATGAAAAATCGTCAAAAATCATGAAAAAAAAATCCCGAAATAATCCATAAAATCGCCAAAAATTGAATTTTTAATTTTCAAAAATTCACCAAAAATCCAACGAAAATTCCAAAAAATCACCAAAAATTTCCTAAAATCTCTTTAAAAATCCAAAAAAAAATTATCAAAAATTCACCGAAAATCCACAAAAAATCCATCAAAAATTCCAAAAAATCCAATAAAAATTCTAATCCTCATCGACAAAAGAGATGGTTCCAGCATTCTTCATGTACCGTTTGTACCTTTTGTACCTTCCCGACTGTGCCATTTTCTCTTGATCCGCTGCGTCCCTTTCCGCTTTCCACGTGGCACACTTCGATTTCACCCAACATTCCTTCTCGAACATGTCGTCAATATCAGAGTCAGTGAAGCGCTGGAAATAGGGGAAAAAGTTATGAAAAAGTGGAGGATAAAGGGGAAAAAATTGAAAAATTATGAAATTTTGATGATTTTTTCATAAAAAAGGCTTCAAATTGTGGGTTCAAAAAATTGAAAATTTGATCGAAAATTTGGAATATTTAGAATTGATGATTTTGATAAATTTTGAGCTCAAAATATCGAAAATTGATGGAAAAATTGGAATTTTATTCAACTTTTCTCGAATTTTTAACGATTTTATTTTTTTTTTGATAAATTTTGAGCTCAAAATTTTGCAAAATTTCATGGAAAATTTGCTATTTTAATCAAAATTTTTCGAATTTTTAATGATTTTATCTATTTTTTTTGATAAATTTTGAGCTCAAAAAGTTGAAAAATGTACATTTTTTCGGTTTTTTCATGATTTTTATGGAATTTTCAGATGAAGATTCGAAAAAAAACTATTCAATTTTGATAAATTTTGAGCTCAAAAAGTTGTAAAAATTGTGAAAAAAAAACATTTTTTCGGTTTTTTTGATGATATTTTTTGAATTAAAAAATTTTTTACAAAAATGCTATATTTTCAAAAATTTTTGAGCTCAAAAAGTTCAAAATTACGTTAAAATTCACAAAAAATCACAAAAATTGCCATATTTCATCATTTTTCTATATAAAAAGTTCAATTTTTTCAATTCCTCTCATTTTTCCCAAAATCAAAACCTAACCTGATCAAACTCCTGACTTCCCAATCCCATATATTTTCTGATGAGATACATCTTTGCATCCTCATCCAGTTCCTCTTTTTTAATCGAAAATCTCCAATACCAAAGTGCGCTCCATTGCAAATATCGGAAAATTGTCACAGGAAGGGCTACAGTATGCCACGCCAGGGTGTCGTAAATCGATTCTTTTTTGTAGCCGCCACTGTAAATTACTGTACTTTAAAGGGACATAATGATATCGGAAAGGAGATTACTGTACTTCAAAGGAGCATGAAATTACTGTAGTTTAAAGGAGCATCAGGTTACTGTTATTGAAAAAGGAATAGGTGTACTGTACTTTAAAGGAACATCATTGTCTTTGTGAAGAGATTACTGTACTTTAAAGGAGCATTATCATCTTCGAGAAGAGATTACTGTACTTTAAAAGATCATATGATTACTGTACTTTAAAACATCATAATCGATTTGGAGAATAGATTACTGTACTTCAAAAAAGCATGAGCTTACTGTAATTTAAAGGCACGAAGGAATACTGTACTTCGGAAGTGGATAGGATTACTGTACTTTAAAGGAGCATCAATCCTAATCATTTTTTTGCAAAGCGCGGCATTATTTTATGCATTTTCATGGTAATTTTTACAGTTTTTTTCGGCGATTTTCTCAATTTTTCGCCTTAAAAATGAGAAATTTCGATGAAAATTGTGAAAATCATGAGAAAAATTTGAAAAATTGACAATTTTCTCACTTTTCAGTAAAAATTTCCCACTTTTTCATGCGAAAATCAATAAAATCTTCATAAGACCGTGCCGCACATTGCAAAAAGTGGGCGTGGCCACTCACGTGACATCCAAATTCTCAATGATGATATTCCTGATGACCTGCTCGTTATCAGTTCCTTTCGTTTTCTTCAACTTTCCGTTTCTATCCATTTCCAACAACTGCAAAAAGGATTACTGTACTTTTCAAGAGATTACTGTACTCATTAAAAGGAGCATAGGATTACTGTACTTTAAAGGTGCTACCGTACCCCTCTATCGATTCCATCCTTTATCGCCATATTTCTGAACTTTCCGACTCCTGTTGCGTATTCGATCGCCTCCGCGAATTTGTGCTTTGCCGAGAGGTACTGTAAGTGGAAAATTGATTACTGTAGGTTGGGGAGATGGTGTTTGCGGACTAGGCATTGTATTTGACGACAATTTGGTTTTTTGATAGAAAATCTGTATTTTTCGAGTGAAATTGATTACTGTAGGTTGAGAGGATGGTGTTTGCGGACTAGGCACCGTATTTGACGACAATTTGGTTTTTTATTGAAAAATTGCTATTTTGGGTGCGAAAATAGAATTTTTCGAGTGAAATGGATTACTGTAGATTGAGAAGATGGTGTTTGCGGACTAGGCATCGTATTTGACGACAATTTGGATTTTTAATTGAAATATTGCGATTTTGGGTGTGAAAATCGAACTTTTTGAGTGAAATGGATTACTGTAGCTTGAGAAGGTGGTGTTTGCGGACTTAACACCGAATTGGACGAAAATTTTTACTTTTTGAGGTTTTTTTTGTCAATTTTCGGAGTCAAAATCTAAGAAAAAGCTTATTTTTTACTGAAAAACCATCATTTTTCACATTTTTCAATTTCTAAATCGATAAAAATCTAATTTCCAATACACCCCGACGACAAATTGCAGACTTTTGCCTACCTGGAAGAGAGAAATAAGAAGAATAGTGCCAACGATGACAATTCGTCCATCGACTTTCGGTGCCGCTCGGAGACGATAATACTGATAATAATTGTAGAACCTGGAAGAAAGCGGGTAACTGTAGGTTGGTGATTGCGGACTTTGCATAGAAAATGACGACAAATCCGGTTTTTCATGGTTTTTGGGTGATTTTTGGGTGAAAATTGTTGATTTTCAGGTATTTTTGATGTAAAAATGCAGAAAATTGGACATTTCTGTAGTTAGAAAGGATTACTGTAGGTTGGAAAGGCGGTGTTTGCGGACTCAACATCAAATTAGACGCCAAACTCGGTTTCTGTTGATTTTTTCGATGAAAAATTGTGTTTTTCAGCGAGAAAAACTAATTTTTACAGATAAAAAGGATTACTGTAGGTTGGAAAGGTGGTGTTTGCGGACTTGGCATTAAATTTGACGACAATTCGGAATTTTTATGGTTTTTGGGTGATTTTTGGTGGGGAAACTGATTTTTCGCATGTTTTTTGATGATTTTCATGTAAAAACCTAGAATTTTACTGATTTGCGATCAAATTTCACACTTTTGAGTCAATTTTCACTATTTTAACTCAAATTTTCGATTTTAAAAGCAATTTCCGCACATATTTCTCTCGTTTTCACATATTTTTCACATTTTCCCTATAAATTTCATTCTTACCTCTGATCCGGATGATCCAAATAATAATCATAGGTAGTTCTCGCTTCATCATCCTTCAGTGTCTCATAGGCAGTGGCAATCACTCGGAATCTCTCTTCCGCCAATGTTTTCTCCTCCTAAACCACCAAAAGTACAGTAATCCTTCGCGGCGAGACCCATTTCTCACCTTACTCTTCACCCTATCCGGATGGTGTTTTCGCGCCAATGCTCGATACGCCTTCGCCAATTTTTGCTTGTCAAATTCCTCTCGATTCACTTCCAGAACTGCAAAAATCGATATTTTTTATCAAAATTTCAAATTTCCCGCCTTTTTTGACCCACCATCATAGCAATTTTCCATTCCACAGTACAATTCTGGCGCGAAACCGACCGCGTTTGAATTTTTGACAAAAAATGTCAAAAATACCAGGGAAAATAGTGCAATAGAGCGCATTTTGCACCTGAAAAGGGAATTTTAACAACATTTTGAGGAAAAATCACAAAAAAAATCAATAAAAAGACATGAAAACCGTGAAATCGCATCGGTTTGAACGGGAAAACACTGAAAAATCCCGGCAAATCGGGGTAAAGCAAACAAATTTATCCGTTTTGACATTTTTTCCTGGAGATAAATAAAGACCAGTCTTATTAAAATAAAGGGGGCGGAGCGACATGCAATTTTACAGAAAAATCGTGGAAAATGGGCAATTTTTAGGGTAAAAAGATCAAAAATCAATAATTTAATGAAAAAAATTGCAGAATTTAATCATCCTCATCATCGGATTTCTTCGAGTTCTTCTCCTCCTCCTCGTCCATTTTTTTCGCGTATTTTTCAAATTCCTGATGGTAAAAATCGTTGTCGCACTGGAGGAAAGTGACGAGGACGATGCGTTCGAACTGCAAATTTTTTTGTTTTGGGAAAATTTGAAAAAAATTGGAAAAAATCGGAAAAAAACTGAAAAAATCAAAAAATTTTCACTTTCCACTCGGAGTACACGACGGGGGACTTAGGCTAGCGGTGGCGGAATTCTAGTCCCCCGTTTTGTAGTCCTCGTGGAAAATGGAAATTTTTTCGAATTTTTGGTTTTTTTCGTCGGTTTTTGATCGATTCTTTTAGATTTTATTGGTTTTTTCGAGAGTTTTGGGTGAAAAATACTGAAAAATTGAATTTTTTACATAAAAATCTTGAAAAACCACGAAAAATCATGGAAAAGGGGGAAAAATAGGAAAAATCAATAACTTACATGATCATCGTCCTCCAGGTAGTCAATCAAGAATTCGGTGACTGATTTTGCGGCGGATTCGTTCGGATACCCATAAACTCCTGTGGAAATGCAGCAGAATGCCTAGAAATTCGGAAATTTTTACATTTTTGAGAAAAAATGCATTTTTTCACGAAAAACTCGAAAATTTCAAGTTTTTATCCATTTTTTTTAGTGAAAACTTGCAATTTTCAACTTAAAAATCAATTTTTCTGACTCACAATCGATTTGAGCCCATGCTCCTGAGCCATTTTCAGCGAATTCTCATAACAGGCCACCAAACTAGCTTCCTTCTCCTCGGTAACGGAGCCATAGACCTGTGGCCCGACGGTATGAATGATATCTAAAAGAAAATCGATATTTTATTGATTTTCAGTAATTTTCTCACTTTTAATGTGCTCCATTTGACATCCAGAAGTGATGACGGCGTCGCCGACTCCACAACCGCCGAATTTCGACGTTTCGGCTCTCAGTTCACGGGCTCCGGCGGCTCGGTGAATGGCTCCGTCGACTCCGCCTCCTGAGCACTTTTTTAAATTTTTTATCATAAAAAATCAATAAAATTTTAAAAATTTCCTACCTCCCGCCAATCTGCTGTTCGCCGCATTCACGATCGCATCGATTTCGAGTTTTGTGATATCCCCGTTCCAGATGCTCACTCGATCTAACACCTTCTTGGCCACTTTCCCTGGAAAAATCAATTTTTAATGGATAAATTCTATTTTTTATGATTTTTGCTTTTTTTCATGTTTTTTGCTCAACTTACACTTTTGGAACAGTGTTGGAACCTCGGAAAGCGTCCAGATTGTCATTTTTCGCTGAAAAATCGATAAAATTCGATGTAAAATGATGGATTTTAGGCCGGGGGATTATGAAAATTGAAAAAATGAAAGTTGGCAGTAGTTGTCCGAGAGGACTACAAAGCGCGCGGACTAGAAATCCGTTGGGGTTTCTCTTCCATCTCAAGAATTTTCGCGAAAAAATTCCAATTTTTTCATGTTTTTCATCCGATTTTTCATAATTTTCCTGGATTTTCACTCAATTTTTTTTGGTTTTCACTAGAAAAATCATGAAAAAATCAATAAACTCATTAAAAATCCAAATTTCTTCAGGAAAATGCCAGAAACCAAGGTAACCGGTGAGGATCAGGCCCAACTCAACAAGTTCGCCCGTTCCTATCAAGTTCAGACCCAATTGAAGGTTTTTATTCAATTTTTCACTAATTTTGTGATAAAAAGACTTGAAATTCACGAATTTTCACTTGAAAATCAAAGAAAATGTCGATTTTCAGGCGGATATCAAGGAAGCGAAGACGGCCGTCGAGAATATCAACGAGGCGAGCGACGAAATTCTTCTGCTGGACGATGAGGACGCCGCCTCGATTCCATGCCGCATTGGAAGCTGTTTTGTGCATTTTAACACGGTAAATAGGAAAAATTGTGCTTTTTTCAGGTTTTCGAAGGGAAAATGACTAAAATTAGTGGGAATTAAGTGAAAAATGGAGAAAAATCGATAAATCCACCGAAAATATGGAAAAATGACGGATTTTCAGTGATTTCCGGAAAAAATGCCGCAAAATCGACATTTTTCCTTGAAAAATCTCGTTTTCAATGGATTTTTTAGTAAATATAGTGGTTTTTCTCTAAAAATCGATATTTTTCAGTCAATTTTCTAGAAAAAATTAAGTTTTTTGGTTGAAAATCGATTAAAGCCGATAAATTTGGCGATTTTCAGCGTTTTAAAGTCGAAAATCATCAAAATCGAAGGAAAATAGCTTGAAACTTATGATTTTTGATAAAAAATCACATTTTTCGACTGAAAATTCAATAAAATTAGAAATTTTCAATGTTTTCGACTCAAAAATGATTGAAATCTGTTGAAAATCATCATTTTTCATCGAAAATCACTTGAAAAGCTGTTTTTTCATGAAAAATTCCTACTTTTCACCCAAAAATTTGAATTTTTCCAGAAAAAATTCAAATTTCTTAATAAAACCCTATTTTCCACCTAAAAACAACAATTTTTCAATCGAAACTGCCAATTTTCTTCAAATTTTCCTATATTCTCTCAAAAACCCCTATTTTCCTTCCAAAATCCCCTTTTTTGCAGGACAGTCTGAACGAGCACCTCGAGGTGAAGAAGGCGGCCGCCGAGAAGACGTTGGTGGAGAAGACAGCCGAGTTGGAGGCGATCACCAGCGAAATGGAGAAGATCAAGTCGCACCTGTACTCCAAGTTCGGCGATCAGATCAATCTCGACGCTGAGGAATAAATTTTCCTATTGGCAATTTTGATATTTTCACAGCTTTTTCATTGTTTTCCATATAAAATCTCATTTTTTTTCTACAGCTTTCTATAAAAATTGCAGTTTTGCACATTTTTCTTATCAATCTTGTAAATGGCACCATATTTAGAGCGATCGGAACACTGATGGGAAGGTTTTTGTTCATTTTTCGGGAAATTTTCAATTTTTTCCTGAAAAATTGTAAATCCCGATTTTTTTCGATTTTTCCCACATCCCACGCAATTTTACACACTCTCCAGACGCATTCTTATCATTTTTAATCTCTTTTTTATCAAACATTTTATTTATAGGGTACATTGTAGTGTTTTTAGGCCAGAATTTTGTTTTTCCTCCGATTTTTCGATAAAAACACAAGTTTTCAGTGAGAATTGTTGATTTTTGGGTTGAAAAATCGATATTTTTACCTGAAAATCAATAAAAATGCTGAAAATTTTGAGAAAAATTGAGAAAATTGAAGAATTTTTTCGAAAAATTGAAAAATAATTCAAAATTTCGAAATTCGCTCCCGCTAAACAATATGCACTGTTCGACCGGAGCGTCGTTGTAGGTTTCAAAATTTTCAGAAAAAGTTCAAAATATCAATTTTTATCGATTTTTCTCAAATTTTCCGAATTTCCCATTGTTTTCCATTGAAATTGGCAACATTTTCTCAATTTCCTAGCCCTTTTTTCTCTAAATCTCTCGCGAAATTGTCATCATTTCGGCCGTTTTTCACCTTTTTTGTTTGCACTTTTCTTTTCTTTCGATAAATTGAAAGAAAGGCGTTATAAATAGGAACGATAGTGCCAATTTTCCGGTTGAAATCTGTTTCTTTTTTTCGGGGTGGAAATGTTGGTTTTCGGGGATTTTTTTTTCAATTTCAAAGATCAATTTATCAATGTTACAATGATCATTGTTCAATTTCTCACTGATAACAAATGTTTTCCTGCAAAATATGTGAGAAAAAAGCGTTTTAATTGACTTTTTCATTGATTTTGGGTGAAATTCCAGAAAATTCGTATTCAACATTTGAATTCCCGCCAAAAGAACCCGCTAAACTGCAAGCGGTCCGTTATTTTAGAGCATCGTTGGAGTGAAAATTTTTTTTTTTTTTTTTGAAAAATTGAATTTTCACTGGATTTTCTGCAAATTTTCTGGGATTTTCTGTGAAATTTGCAAGATTTCAATCTCCGATAGACATCTGAACCCGAAAATGCCCGAAAATTCGGAGGATTTTCACAGATTTTCACAATTTTCCATAAATTTTCACCAAATAATGGAATTTGTAGATTTTTATAGGAAAACCATTGGAAAATACTGTTTTTCTTCAATTTTTCCGGCTCTAAATTTTACCTAAAATCACCCAAAAACACCTATTTTCTCAAATTTCCACTGAAAAATTCAAATTACTGGTCAAAGTCCATCGTTTCGAATTTCTCATCATTTCCGTCGAGTTCAGAAAGAGAAAAAGTGTTATTTGACATGGTTACACACAAATTGTCATCCTTCTTTGTATTTTTGTGGTGTTTCGACCCGACCGACCACTTTTTTCTCACTTTTTTCACTTTTTCTCTGTGTCTTACTAGCAAAAACAGCTGAGGAGTTGTTTACTATGGCGGAAAATTCAATTTTTCTCCATTTTTCCCATAAAAAACGTAAAAAATTTAAAAAAAAAGTGATTTTTGTCATGAAAAGCCCAATATTACGTTGTTGGCTACAATAACTACACATTTCCCTCGAAAATGAGGGTTTTCCGAGATTAAGTCACAATTTTTTGTGCCCGAACACAATTTGTCACGAAAAAGTGTTTGATGATAGAAAACCTTCATTTTCCTCATTTTTGGCCAATTTATAGGTTTTTTGTAGTAAAACCAGTTTTCACATTATTTTGAGTGAAAAAAGAGGCAAAAAACAACATTAGTGTTGATTTTATTGACTTTCGCAAGTAGATCTAGAAATATTGCAGTTTCTTTGTTATTTTACAGGGGAAATGGGAATTTTTACTGTTTTCAGTGCATTTTATTATATTTTCAGTTGAAAATTCAATATTTTTCATTATGAATACATAAAAGTTGAATAAAACTAAAAGAAAATGAAAAATCAGGAAAAAATCTTCCGGAAAATACTCAAAAAATTCAAAAGAAAAATTTGAATTTCCGCCAAAAGAACCCGCTAAACTGTAAGCGGTGCGTTATTTTGGAGCATCGTTGGAGATTTCAAAATTTTTGAATTTTCAGTGAAAAAATTGATTTTTTGTTCGATTTTTTCTGATTTTTCAGTGTTTTTTTTATGAAAAATGCATGTTTTTCGTGTTAAAAAAGCTAAAAATTATTGATTTTCACTTGAAAATGACAGTTTTCTATCATTTTTTCACCCAAAATTGAAAAAAAAACACAATTTTTCCCAATTTCTTCCAATTTTCCCCAATTTTTTTACTGTTTTCTGTCAAATTTTCAGTTGAAAACACTTCAATTAACAACCAAAATTCAGAATCGACGATGACCGATGAATGTAGACGTCATTCGTGTTCGGCGCCACTGTCGAAGGACCTCGTCGAGTGTCTCCGCGAGTCAATGCAACGGGATCTGAAATTCGAGACTCCCTACGTTTTTGTGGTGTTTGGAGCATCGGTGAGCAAGTTTTGGGCTCGAAAATGAGGGTTTTAGGGGGGGGGGGAAATAGTGGATTTTCGAGTTTTTGGGTCGATTTTTGCAATTTTTTGAGCATTTTTCATCGATTTTTAGTGAATTTGAGCGAAAAATAACCGGAAAATTATGGAAAATCGTCAAAAAATAAGAAAAAACTGAAAAAAATTGAAAAAATAGGGAAAAAATTTGAAAATTCGACGAAAAACCACCTGACTAAACAACGAGCGGTGCGTTATTTCGGAGCATCGTTGGAATTTTTTTTTTTTTTTTGAAAAATTTGGTTTTTAGTGATTTTTCACCGATTTTTCTTCATTTTCGATGGTTTTTTCACTAATTTTAATAGTTTTTCTCCACTTTTCAGTAAAAAAAATATCATTTTTCAATCAAAATTTCTCAAAAAATACCAATTTCCACCCAAAAACCACCAATTTTCAGGGAGACTTGGCGAAAAAGAAGATATACCCGACGCTGTGGTGGCTGTTCCGTGACAATCTCCTCCCAGTGAATATCAAGTTCATTGGATACGCGAGGTCCGATCTGACAGTCTGCAAACTTCGCGAATCGTTCGAGAAGTTCTGCAAAGTTCGCGAGTCGGAAAAGTCGACGTTTGATGAGTTTATCAAGCATTGCTCCTATATTCAGGTAATAATTTGGGAAAAATCAATGAAATTAGAGGTTTTATAGTAAAAAAATGATAAATATCAAAAAAATTTGAACTTTTACCAGGAAAATTCTTAGAAAACATTGGAAATACACTATTTTTTATGAAAAATTTGTAAAATAGAAAACATTTGAGATTTTAAAGTAAAAAATAGCGAAAATTGAGGAAATTAGCGATTTTTCGACGAATTTGAGGAAAATTTTGATACTTTGTCATAAAAAACTTGTAAAATCATGAAAATTCTATGTTTTTCAGTGAAAATCATCGAAAAAAGGAAAATTTTTCAAATTTATCTAAAAAATCATTAAAAAAAAACAGTAAAATTTGACAATTTTACCATAAAAAACCTGTAAAAACAAGAAAATTCAATGTTTTTCAGTGAAAATTGACAGAAAAATAGCAAATTTTGCGTTTTTCCTGCCAAAATTGATTAAAACATTGAAAATTCACTGTCTTTCAATGAAAACCTCGAAAATTGACGAAAATTGTGATTTTTCATAAATTTTCAGTATAAAATTGTGAAATTCTCTTGTTTTATAGCTAAAATTGACGAAATACTGCCGTTTTCATTGATTTTCAGTCAAAATTGCTGGAAAATTAGCGAATTTTAACATTTTTGAATGAAAATCTATGAAAAAAACATCGAAATTTTGATATTTCACTCTGAAAATCAACGAAAAATGAACAAAATACACTGAAAACTATCAATTTTCTAGTTTTTCTATGATTTTCCCCATTTTTTCTCATTTTTCTTCCAATTTTCAAACATTTCTCTCGTTTTTCCTTAATTTTTCCCATTTTCCATTCTTCCAGGGCAAATACGACACTTCTGATGGATTCAAACGTCTTCAGTCCTATATTGGAGACTTCCAGAAGGAGAGTCATGGACGTAAGTCGGTTTATACGATTTTTATACGAATTACAGTTTTGTACTTCTCGTGGACAAGATATTTGACTAAAAATGATGAAAATATGCTGATAAATGATGTTTTCTATGGAAAATCACAAAAAAAACATGAAAAATCATGAAAAATGGGTGGAAATCAGTGAAAATTGATAGTATTGTCCTCGAGAACTACAAATCGATATTCAGAAGCCGTGAACCGCCTATACTACCTGGCTCTTCCACCATCTGTCTTCAACGTGGTTTCGACGGAGCTCAAGGAGAATTGTATGGATAACGGCGACTCGTGGACCCGCGTCATCATTGAGAAGCCGTTCGGACACGATCTGAAGTCGTCGTGCGAGCTGTCGAACCATTTGGCCAAGTTGTTCAAGGAGGATCAGATTTATAGAATTGATCATTATTTGGGAAAGGAGATGGTCCAGAATTTGATGGTTATGAGGTGAATATTAGGAAGAATGTGGGAAAGCAGCAAAAGATACTGTAATTTACATTTTTCTTGGATTTTTGATGATTTTGATGATTTTTACGTGAAAAACTAGTTTTTTGTAGTTTGTAGTTGAGAGTAGTTGGTTTCTACGTGAAAAACTGGTTTTTTTGTAGTTTGTATTGAAAAAAAGCTTGAAATTGAGCCGAAAATGCGGATTTTTCAATATCAGCTGATCAAAAGTTGAATTTTTCACCAAATTTATACCTAGAGCTCTCTGAGCACATTCATGGAATCAAATAATGCAGAATGCTTCTGAAAATCGAGATGTGGAACTTTTAAGTACAAAATAATAGTGAAAAATTACCTTTCGAGCATTTTTCATCATTATTTTGAACGTAAACAAGCCTGCTCGCGCAGCCTTGCTGCGTATGTTTTCTTTTGATCTACCGTTGGAAATTTTGATCTGCTAGTCAACCGAAGAAACGATTTTGCTGCGGCGGACACCTATCCGGGCTCGCGATGAGTGGGCCGATGCGCACAGAATTGTCTACCCACACATACACACACCCAGACACAAACCCCATCCCAATTTTAAATATAAGGAAGATGACCGGGTCATTTATCATTATGACCCACATCTCGATTTCATGAATGTGCTCAGAGAGCTCTAGGTATAAATTTGGTAAAAAGTGCAACTTTTAATCAGCTGATATTGAAAAATTCGCATTTTCAACTGATTTTCAAGTTGTTTTCAATACAAACTACAAAAAACTAGCATTTCACGTAAAAACCAACTACTCTCAACTACAAACTACAAAAAACTAGCTTATGTATAGTTTGTATTTAAAAAAGCTCGAAAATCAGAAAAAAAAACAAATTTTTATTATCAAAGACACGCCCCTTTATCATATTCCATCAGATTCGGAAACCGTATCCTGGCTCCATCCTGGAACCGTGACCACATTGCATCAGTGATGATCTCCTTCAAAGAAGATTTTGGAACTGGAGGACGAGCTGGATACTTTGATACGGCCGGAATCATTCGGGATGTGATGCAGAATCATCTCATGCAGATTCTCACTCTTGTAGCCATGGAGAAACCCGCTTCTTTGAATGCGGAGGATATTCGAGATGAGAAGGTGAAGGTTCTGAAGGCGACGAAGGTCGTGGAGATGAAGGACGTTGTTGTCGGACAATATGTCTCGAATTCCGAGTGCAAACGTGAGTGGGAACTGAAAAATGATGAAAAGTTCAGATTTGGTATATAAAATGATAATAGAATGAGCATCTGGTGCATTTTTAGCATAATAATGAGTATAGAATGCTTAAAAATTCTCATTTGCCATTCTCAATGACATTTGCATTATTAAAATGACTGAAAATGATGATTTCAAGCATTTTGCCATAAACATTGATAATAGAATGATGATCTAGAGCATTTATCACACGAAAATGCCGAAAAAATTATCGAAAATGCACATTGAGCACTCTCTATGACATTTATGACCTTTACATTATAAAAGTCACTAAATATTATTATTTGAAGCATTTTACCATAAGAATGATGATATAATGATAATCTGAAGCATTTTTATACATAGAAATGCATTAGAATGCTCAAAAATGCTCATTGAGAATTTTATTTGTCATTAGTTTAATCGGACTGACAAAAATGATGATTTTTGAGCATTTTTCACATGAAAATGACTATATAATGCTCAAAAATGCTCTTCGAGCATGTTCTATGACATTTTCATTATTGAAATGATTGAAAATGATGATTCCAAGCGTTTTGATTATGAAAATGACTACAGAATGCTCAAAAATGCTCATTGGGCATTCTCTTTGTCAGTATTCCAATTTAAATGTTGTTTTTCATACAGAAATTATGATTTCTAGAGCTTTTCCTATCTTTTAGTGCTCTTTTTCATAATTTTTCACTTAAAAATGACACTAAAAACTTCAAATTCTGACCTATTTGAACATAAGAATGATCGATGACATTGTTTAAATGTCAGATAAAGCTCATTGAGCATTTTATATTGTTTTATGAAAATTCTAGTATACAAAGATGTTGATTATCATGAAAATCTGTAGGAGTGCACAAAAATCGATAAAATATAATCGAATGTGCATTTTTTGCATTATTTGGAGAAAAATGATACAAAATTTGGAAATTACTGCATTTTGGCCGTTTTTATCTTTATTTTTTGCTCAAAATGCTCCAAATTTCAGATCCGGAAGCTCATCTTGGCTACAAAGACGACGAATCGGTGCCAGCCGACTCGACCACGCCCACTTATGCTCTCGCGGTGCTCCACATTAATAATGAGCGATGGGAGGGTGTTCCCTTCTTTTTGAGATGTGGAAAGGGTAATTTTCTATTAAAATTTTGAAGAAAAAATGCTCATTATTATAGCACTGAACGAAAAGAAGGCGGAAGTGCGTATCCAGTTCAAGGAGGTGTCCGGAGACATTTACCCATCTGGAGAGCTCAAACGGTCGGAGCTCGTGATGAGGGTGCAGCCGAATGAGGCGGTTTACATGAAATTGATGACCAAGAAGCCCGGAATGGGATTCGGGGTGGAGGAGACGGAGCTTGATCTCACTTATAATAATCGGTACGGTTTGGAGCACAAATTGAGCAGTTTTTGCTTTTTTTTTTGCTTTTCAGCGCCAATTTGGAGCAGTTTTTGCTCTTTTTTTTCCGTTTTTCCTTTTTTTAATAATAATTGTGTACTTCTCGTGAACAATTCCTGCTCGAATTGTCCTCGAAAAGTCCACCGAGCATATTTTGGCTCCAAAAATCAGTTTTTGCTCATTTTGACTTGATTTTCTCGTTTTCTTCAGCTTTTTCTATTAATTACAACCAGAGCTTCAATTTTTGAACTTGATTAGAGTTATTTGACATTGGAAATTAGAATTTTTCATGTTAAAATCTCTTATCAAGTTCAAAATTTGAGATCCGAATGTAATTAATTGAAAAATCAAGAAAAAACTCGAAAATTGAGTCAAAACTAACGAAAACTGATTCGAGGAGCCATAATATGCACATTTTTAAAGATTTTGAAAAAAAACCGTGTTCCTGTGGATTCTGTGTACTTCTCGTGGACAATTCATACACAATTTCCACGAGAAGTACACGACAATGTGAAAAAAAACCAAGAAAACATTGATTTAAATGAGCCAAAAACTTCTGCAAAACATTTGTGAGCGAAAATATGCACTTTTTTGAAAATTATAAAAATAATCTTTTTTTGATAGGTTCTGTGTACTTCTCGTGGACAATTCATACACAATTTCCACGAGAAGTACACTATCTTGCATTTTTCCCTTTAAAAATGCACATTTTCCAGCTAAAAACAGGTGAAAAATGAGCAAAACTGAAAATATCTCAATTTCTATGAAATGTTGCTCTTTTTTAGTTGAAATATTGCTCTCTTTCCCCAAAAATTGCTCATTTTCCAACTAAAAACAGCTGAAAAAAAGAGAAAACTGAAAATATCTCAATTCCCACTAGTTTCTGCTCTTTTCTAGTTGAAAAGTAGCTCATTTCCCCTTGAAAATGCTCATTTTCCAGTTACAAAGAGGTCCGCCTCCCGGACGCCTACGAGCGGCTCTTCCTGGAAGTGTTCATGGGCTCACAGATCAATTTCGTTCGTACCGATGAGCTCGAGCACGCGTGGAAGATTCTGACGCCCGTTTTGGAGCAGTTGGAGAAGGAGAAAGTTCAACCCGTTCCTTATAAGTTTGGAAGGTAAATAATTACTGAAAAGGCAAAAAATTGCAATTTTTATGAATTTTAATTCAAAAAATTGAAAAAAAAGTAAAAATCTAATGAATTTTTTATAAAAAATATTTAAAAAAATTTTTTTATAAAATTTACATCAAAAATTTGGAAAACATCAAAAATTTGGAAAAATTGAAAATTCAAGGAATTTTTCAAAAAAAAAAATCGATTTTTTTGCAGCCGCGGACCAGTGGAAGGCGACGAACTGATGAAAAAGTACGGATTTGTCTTCACTGGAACTTATAAATGGGTTGCACCCAAATTGTGAATTTTTTATTGATTTTTTCGTTGGAAAATCAATATTTTTCTCTTTTTTCATCCAAATGGCAGCATTGATAGTAGTATTTCACTTTCTTTTTCTACTTAATTTTCCGAATTTTCAAAAAAAAACTTTAATTTTTTGTATTTTTCCTTTTTTTTTTTAATTTTTTCTACTTTTTTCTGTGAAAATTTTCAATAAAATGTACTTTTTTAAAATTATTTTCGAAAAATTAATTAAAAAAAAATTTTTTCCGATTTTTTGAACATTTTTTCAATTTTTTCCTTTTTTTTTTCAAATTTTCCTTTTTTTTTTTCAAAAAAATCCTTTTTTTCACACAATTTTTAACATTCGAAAATATTTCGAAATATTATACTTTATCACTTTTTTTGCCATTTTTCTTATCAAAATGGCATTGAACAAACACCAAAAAGGTGTTAGTTTCAATTTCGATAGGAAATTGATTTTTTGAAATTTTTTTCAAATTTTTGTGATTTTTTTTCCAATTTTTAATTATTATTTTTTTCAATTTTTGTGAATTTTTGTAATTTTTTGTGATTTTTTTGAATATTTTTTTATCAAAATAACAATTTTTTAATTTTTTATAACTTTTTTTCAAGTTTTTGAATTTTTTCTCCAAATTTCTTCACTTTTTTCCAAATTTTCAAATTTTTCCCCCAATTTTTTCAGTTTTTCACCCAAAAATCTCTAAAAAATGGCTCACCTGATCATAATAAATGCGGTCAAAAAAAAGGGAACGGAACCTGCAAGAACCAGGCGAGTGAGGGCTCCAGGAGCCCCCACCTCTCGTAAATCCGTCACTCGCCTGGTTCTGGCAGGTTCCACTCCCAAATTGACACGTGGCAGTTGGAATTCAGAATTCAGAATACAGAAGAAGAATTCAGAAGTTATTGAATATTGAATTATAGCAAAAACGGAAATATAGTGAATATCAGTAGAAAAAAAATAGAAAAAAAAAATTTTGAAATTTTTTTTCCTAAATTTTTTTTCGGAAATTTTTTTTCTAAAAATTTTTTTTTAAATCTTGAAAATAGTAATTTTAAGCTTAAAAATCATCAAAATAACGATTTTCAGCATAAAAATAATTAAAAATCACTGTTTTTCACTCTGAAAAATGGAAATTTTCAGAAAAATCGATTCAAAATGATGAAAATCTGGAAAAAATGACAATTTTCGACTGAAATTTACATAATTTTTGTAACATTTTTGCATTTTATCGACAAAAATTGAATTTTTAGGTAAAAATAGTAAAAATCACGATTTTTATCATAAAAATTCGAGAAAATCGCTGTTTTTCAGTGGGAAAATGGAAATTTTTAGAAAATCAAAGAAAATCGATATTTCGCTCAAAATTCTAAAGATTTTTGCAAAAAAAGAATTGTTTCGAAATCTTTATTACTGATAAGACGAAACTGATGATAATCACCTTTCTTGTGACAAACGTCATTGAAAAATTTCTTTTCGAAATTTTTCAAAAAAAAAATTCGAAAAAAATCGAAAAAAATCGCATTTTTCACTGTTTACACTGAAAATCATCAAAAACTAGACAAATAATCCTATTTCCCATGTATGAAATAATAGAAAAAAAAGGAAAAATTTCGCAATATTCCGACACCAATTTAACGATGAGCAATAGAATATTTCCTCTGCTTTCATCGCAATTTTCTCTCAAAATTTTCCAATTTTTCAGTGATAAAGGAGCATAATGAAGCCTCCTTTATGTATTTGACATAAGAGATAGTCAATTGAAATTCGAAATGCCTGCCCCTTCCAATTGGTGGCAAGCTCCGACGGAACCTGCAAGAACCAGGGCGAAAAATGAGTCAAAATTGGACAAGAAGTGAGTTTTTCGCTGTTTTTGTGTCGAAAATCGGGTTTTTGAGGTGATTTTGATTTAGAAAAAGTTTTTTATAAAAAAAATTTTTTTTGAAAATTGGAAAAAAAATTTTTGAAAAAAAAATTTTTTTTTGAAATTTTTTTTCCAATTTTTTACTTTTTCCTATCAAAAATCCGCGTTTTTCAGTCATTTTCATGCTGAAAATTAGAAATTTCAGCATTTTTAACCCCAAAAAATTTGCATTTTCATTTAATTTTTATAATTTTCAGAACTCAGCGGCTTCCAGCAGTGACAACGATGGAAACATATTTGATAATTATTGATTATTGATTTTTTTGCTCGTTTTCTCTTGTTTTTTGACAAAACTAATCAATGAAATGGTTTTTTTTTGTTTGAAAAGTTTTTTTTATCCAATTTTCGAAAAAAAAATTTATTTTTCGGAAAAAACTATGTTTTTACAGATAATTAGTCTATAAATTAGCTAATTAATTAAATAATTAGGTAATAAATTAGTGTAATTATCTGCAAATCAAAAAAAACTTGAAAAAAAGAGAGAAAAACAGTACAAAAACAGCCAAAACTGTACGAAACTCCCTTCGTTTCTCTGCGTCTCTCTCTTCCTCTCACTCTCTCGCACTGTACTCTACTTCTCTGCCTCTGAACACTCTATGGAAAAATTGTGCAATTTTGGAGCATTTGGAGCATCTGGAAGTCAAAGCACACTCGGCAAAAAAGTCAAGCCACCTAGGGGACTCGAACCCCTGACCTTAAGATTAAAAGTCTCACGCTCTACCAACTGAGCTAAGGAGGCCCCGACAGGCGCGCGGCGCCAGGGAGGTGATGTTCGCGGTGTATTTGGAGCGGAGGGGGGGGGGGGGGGGAAGGAGGAGATGAGTGAAGAATGAAGATTTGGTTGTGCGCCTTTAAGGTTACTGTAGTTTTTCAAATTTGTTCATTTTCTTCAGAATTTTCATGACACAGTAGGAGGGCCGAGACCTCTCATTGCAAAAATTCGACCGTCGCCCACGGCCATCTCACACTGGTTTAAAAGTAAATGGCTTTCTATCAATATATTTCGATTAAAATGCATTTTTCATAGCTAAAAACATATTTTGAAATAGAAAATAGAGTCTTAAACATTATCACAAAACATGAAAATCCAGATAAACACCGATCTTCATATTTTGCCCCTCGAAGATTAGTACTGAGCTGCATTTTTCAACTTTTCTCGAGAAATAAGCAATTAATCAAAAATCCCCACTTCAAATGTTCAGGAAATTAGTTCTTCTATAGGTCCTGAAAAAAGCTTTTTCCAAAACCTTCCCCAGCTTCTCAACGAATTTTTGGAAATTCTTGAGAGCACCTCTGGTTTGGTTTTCTCTTCCACGGCCGCAACAATTTTCTCTTCCATTGTGGAAAAACATATTTTTTGACGGATGAATGCTTGGATTGAGAAAATGGCTTCAAACATTTTGTTTATTAAACCTTTTACTATTAAATGTTCAGAACATTTTTGTAATAAATCAATTTTCAACTTCAGAAATTTCGAAACTTAATTTTTATCGCAAAAATTGTCTGCAGCATTTGGCGAAATTGCGTGCGGCAATTGCAAAAGTTCGGCTCCTCCCTTCGCGCTTTGGCTTGGAGGTCTCGGTTCTCCCACTGTGCATGAAAAACCCCATTTTAATCTGATTTTTGTTTATTTTTGTTCAATTGACTTTTATTCCGATTAAAGGAACATGATACGGTAGCAATCACATTCAAACTGTGTGCTTTTAAGTTTGGGCCCATCAGAATCATTTTAAGCTGAGCAATATTTCCACATCTCCCATTTTCTCACTTTAAAATTGTTTTTTGCTCTTTCCCACCTGTCAATAACTACTTTTTTGGCATTAATTTAATCTTTTGAACTGAATAACTCTAAGCTCCGCCCCTTTTTGAATCTAGAACCTTCTATTCGACGTGTTTTAGAGTGAGCAATGGGTGTATAAAAGTGAGGCCTGGCAGTGGATTATCATGAGTTGAACATTTACTTGTTTCGAAAAAAATTTTTTACTAGAAAAAAAAAATTTTTTTTTCGTTAAAAATGCTCAAATTTCCAGAAAAGCAATGTCGAACCATCGTACCGTGTACACCGACGGATCCTGCAAGAACCAAGGGCTCGCCAACGCGTCGGCCGGATATGGAGTCTATTGGGGACAAGGTTTGCGAGCATTTCACCCATTTTAGGGCAAAATTGGTGCAATTTTCAGTTTTTCTTCGATTTTTAGCGTTGAATTCACTTTTTTCGGTCGAAAATCGAGAAAGAACGGAGAAAAACAGTGAAAAACTGAGCAAAACTAATGATTTGGGTTACGGTAGCTTTAAAGGCGCATCACTGAAAATTTTCTTTTTTTTTCGAATTTTTTTCGAATTTTTTCCATTTTTTTGACTTTTTCCGCTGGTTTTTCAGGAGCTTGGTGCATTTTCATTTCTCTTTCCATTTTTCAAAGCCAGTTTCTCATTTTAGTATGAGCAAAGTTTGTGAAATTCAAAAAATGCAAATTTCCGATTATTGCTCATACTAAAAATTCGAGCAACGGAAACAAAAGCAATTTATTTAGGGATTTTTAATGTGAATTTCAATTTCCATTGAGCTCAAATTGGGTAGAAAAATGGATAAAAAACTCTGAAATTGAATTAAAAAGAAGTAAGGGTACGGTAGTTTTAAAGGCGCACAGCTGAAATTGTCATTGGGTCTTGACACGACAACCGGTTTTTCTGTTTTTGATGGATTTTTCTTCATTTTTCTTGTTTTTCGAAGAATTTTCACGAGTTTCCAGGGTAATTTTGATCAAATTAAATGAAATTCAATGTGTTTTTATTGATTTTCAACTTTTCGAGCAAGAAAATCTAAAGTTTTTCAATAATTTATACAAAAATCAATAAAATCAATAAACTCAGATCATCCCAACAATCGTTCCGGCCCAGTCGCTGGCAATCAGAATAGCAATCGTGCGGAGCTCGTCGCTGCTCAAAAAGCCATTCGTCAGGTAGTTTTTACTTTGATTTATTGATTTTTACCAATTTTTATCGATTTTCTTCCAGGCCGCCCGTCAGAACGTCGGCCATCTGACCATCGTCTCCGACTCGGATTACGTTCGTCGCGCCGTCCATAATTCGTCGAACTATCATGGGTAGAATCGATTTTTTATTGATTTTTATAGATTTTCTAAGAAATTCCCGAAAAAATCGGTGTTTTCCAGCGGCTCCAACTCGGACGTCCGTCAATCGATAAACGCGCTGAAAGGACAGGTGCGAGTGAACGTAGAGCACGTGAAGGGACACTCTGGCCACAAAGGAAATGCTCAGGCTCACCGACTCGCCGGACAGGGAGCCAAGAAATAATTTTATTCAACCTTGAAATTGACATTGAATAAAATCCTGTTAACAATTTGATTTTTTCACTGTTTACACTGAAAATCATCAAAAACTGACCGAATAATTCACTTTTCACTGTATAAAATCATCAAAAAAACGGAAAAATTTCATAATATTTCGACACCAATTTAACGATGAGCAATAATTCTCTGATTTCAGCAACTTTCGAAATTTTCGTATTTTTCAGTGATAAAGGAGCATAATGAAGCCTCCTTTATGTTTTTTGACATAAGAGATAGTCAATTGAAATTCGAAATGCCTGCCCCTTCCAATTGTGGCGAGCTCCGACGGAACCTGCAAGAACCAGGGCGAAAAATGAGTCAAAAATGGACAAAAAGTGAGTTTTTTGCTGTTTTTGTGTCGAAAATCGGTTTTTTGAGATGATTTTGATCTAGAAAAAGTTATTTTGTGGTGAAAAATTTTGTTAAAAATCGGAGAAAAAAATTTTTTTTTCAATTTTTTTTTGCCTGAAAAATGCGATTTTCTGGGGTCCAGGTGCATTTTCAGCTGATTTCGAGGCTAAATTTAGATTTTCAAAGTAATTTTGTTCTAGGAAATGTGAAATTGAAAAAAATTGGAAAAATTTTTTTTCCAAAAAAAGATTTGAAAAAAATTTTTTCTTCTGAATTTCTATTGATTTGTTTTTCAGTTTTCTGAATAAAAATCAATAATTTTCAGCTTTTTTTTAATGCTGAAAATCCTAATTTCTTTAATTATTTATTCAGAAACCGAATTGGATCATGCGCCTTTAAACTTCAGTACCACCTCCAGGAGTCAATCGATAATTTGTTCTGTGTTTTTTTGAATAAAACCTTGCTAAAAATTATGGAAATTCTGAAAAATTTGAAAGAAATTGGAAGAAAATGGAAGGTTTTGAAAAAAAAATTTTTTTTAAAGAAGTGTACGGTATCTTTAAAGGCGCATAGCTGAAACCTTGATTGGGTCTCGACACGAAAGCGAATTTTGAGCGTTTTTCTTGATTTTTTTGTGTTTTTGGATGGATTTTCTCGTAAAAAGTTGAAAAATTCATTAAAACCAGCTAGAATCACATGAATGGGTAAATAAATTGGCAATTATTAGTTAAACTGATGAAACATTGAAAATATAGCAAATTGATACAGAAGATATTCCAAAAAGAGATCAAAAAATTTAAAAAAATCGATATCAGAATCATTGCATATTCCAGTTTCCCCAAATGTTCGAATTGTCCGGCTGAGGTGGCGGCTGGTTCGGCTGCACCACTCCGGCTGCGTTCGGCTGCAATTGGTGGAGGCCTTGGAGCCCGACGGCTTGGAGCAGCTGAGCCTGAGCCTGGACGAGGTCCATTTGGCCGTACGTCGGCAGGGAGATCGGCCGAAGGTGTTGGGGAACGTCGGCGGCGTTCGGCAGGGTGTATAGGGCGCTTCGGTTGTGAGGGTCTCTGCGGGTTGGTTATTGATTTATTGATTTATTGATTTTGTGGGGATTTTTTGGATTTTTGGATTTTTGAAGTGTAAATTTTGGATTTTTTCGGATTTTGGATTTTTGGATTTTTGAAGTGTTAATTTTGGTGTTTTTTTTTGGATTTTTGAATTGGTTGTTTGTTTTGAAAATTATTTTCGATTATTTTTGTTTTTTTTTTGTTTTTTTTTTCCATTTTTTTTAAAGAATTTTTTTTTGAATTTTTTTTTCGAAAATTTTTTAGTTTTTCTAAATTTTGTGAATTTTTTTGAATTGATTCTTTTAAAGTGTAAATTTTGGATTTTTTGGATTTTTTTTTGATTTTTCGCATTTTTTTCATAATTGTTCAAAATTTTTTTTTTGGTTTTTTTTTAAATTTTTCTAAATTTTGTGAATTTTTAAAATAATTTTTTTTGAATTTCATGAAATTCTTCAAGTTTTTTACACATTTTTGATGCGTTTTTACAGGACAATAGAAAAAATTCAAGCTTTTGTTGATTTTTAAAAAATTCTAAAAAAATTATTTTTTTTTTGAATTTTTTTTCTAAATTTTTTGATTTTTTTCAATTTTTCAACTCAATTTTGATGCGTTTTCACATTAAAAACAAAAAAAAGAAAAAAAAATTTTTTTTTTTGAATTTTTAATTTAAAGTTGGGTCCCACCACGAAAATTCCATGGATTACTGTACTTTTTATACTCATCTTATAGCTAATCTCTTTCTCTTCAAGTTGTGAAAATTTCAGCCAAATCGGATCACTGGGAAGCGAGTTATGAGCGATTTTCAATAGGTGGCCTAACTTTTGCAAGCTAGGCCAACACTTCAAACCTTCATAACTCGCTTCAAAATCGCCTGATTTGGCTGAAAATTTTACAGCTTCAAGTAAAAGAAATTGTCCATAAAATGAGCATAAAAGTACAGTAATCCATGAAATTTTCGTGGTGAGACCCTTTCAAAAAGTACCTCATAACCAAATTGGGCGTGGTCAACACTCCATGCGTATTTCCAGCACTGATCCCCGAAATTCCAGAATCACTAGGCTCCGCCCCTGAAGACGTGGCGAATGCAGAAGACGATGGCACGTCGCTCATCTGAATCATCGACGTCGTGGGCAGTGACTGTGGGGGATTTAGGGGCGGGGCTTGCGAGTGGGCGGGGCCAGCTGAAAGGGGCGGAGCTTGTGGACGAGAAGAAGGGAGGACTGAGGAGAAGGCTCGCGGAGGGGACGGGTTGAACGAGGAGGGACCCGCGAAGTCCGTCTGATTCGGGGAGTACGCCTGGAAATGGAAATTGTCCGAGTGGAGTACAGAAATTAAGTGATTTAGAAAGTAGTGAATTTCGTGTAGTTCTCGTGGAGAATAGAGATTTTTATTGAATTTTCAGTCCTTTTTTGCAAATTTCAAGAAAAATTGTAAAAATCGCATTATTACAGTTTATTTGTCCACGAGAAGTACAAAAAACTATTGTTCGGTATTTTGGATTTTTGAGTAATATTGGGCGTTTTTTTTCGCTAACTTTTAATGAAATTTTGATGAAATTAGTATCTTTGATGATTTTTGTCCACGAGAAGTACAAAAAAGCCTATTTCGTGTAGTTCTCGTGGACAAAATATCGAAATAACAGAATTTTCGAGATTTTCACTGATTTCCAGCATTTTTTTGCTAGTTTTTAATAAAATGTTGCAAATAATCACATTTTTACAGTTTTTGTCCACGAGAATTATAAAAATTGGGTTTTTTTTTCAATTTTGATGATTTTTCAGCGATTTTTAGTATTTTTGTTGCAAATTTTATGAAAATTTCGAAAAATCGCATTTTTACAGTTTATTTGTCCACGAGAAGTACACAAAATCAATTTTCCTGTAGTTCTCGTGCAGAATAGCGATTTACAGTGGATTTTGATGATTTTTGTCCACGAGAAATACAAAAAAACCATTTTCGTGTAGTTCTCGTGGACAAAAGGTGAAAATCGATTTTAAAAAAAAAAATTTTTTAATGATTTTGAGCGTTTTTTGTGGTTCTTAATGAAATGTTGATGAAATTCGTATTTTTGACAGTTTTTGTCCACGAGAAACACAAAAAATCAAATTTTCGTGTAGTTCTCGTGGATTCTAGAGATTTTTATCGAATTTTGACGTTTTTTCAGCGATTTTCAGAATTTTTGTTGCAAATTTTATGAAAAATTCGGAAATAATAACTTTTTTTGACAGTTTTTTGTCCTCGAGAAGTACACAAAATCAATTTTCGTGTAGTTCTCGTGGAGAATAGCGATTTTCGTTGAGTTTTTATGATTTTTCAGCGATTTTCTGCTCTTTTGTGACATTTGATAGAGATTGTCCACGAGAATTACAAAAAATCACTCTTTTTGTGTAGTTCTCGTGGACAATGTTACAAAATCTTCGGTTTTTTGGATTTTTGAGTAATATTGGGATTATTTCCGATAAGATTTGATGAAATTAATATTTTGACAGTTTTTTGTCCACGAGAAGTACAAAAAATTACTCTTTTCGTGTAGTTCTCGTGGAAAATAGAGATTTACAGTGGATTTTGATGATTTTTCAGCGATTTTCAGTATTTTTTTTGCAAATTTTATGGAAAATTCAAAAAAAATCGCATTATTACAGTTTTTGTCCACGAGAATTACAAAAAGTCATACTTTCGTGTACTTCTTGTGGACAAAATGACAAAATGATCAGTTTCTCGAGTTTTTCAGTGATTTTGACTATTTTTTTGCGTTTTTTATGGAATTTTGATGAAAATCACTTTTTTTGGGTAGTTTTGTCCTCGAGAAGTACAAAAACTTGGAGGAATCAATTTTTGTGTAGTTCTCGTGGACAATATGTCTTTTTCAGTGATTTTCAACCATTTTTCTCCGAATTTCTGAAATTTTTGTCCTCGAGAAGTACAAAAACTTGGAGAACCCCATTTTCGTGTACTTCTCTCGGACAAACTCAATTCTTGATCAGTTTTTCATGGAAAATTCAATTTTCTGCATAATTTCTCATGAAAACTCACCGAAAAGTCGTTAGTGGCCTGCCAGTTCGAGACCACATCATTCTCAGTGATGGGTCGGAACAGAGCATCGGGATTCGAGTTGGCAATGTTCATATTCGCCGCCGCCAACATTCTCTGCCTTTTATATTTTCGTCGAGATGTTTTGCTCACCACTCCCGAGTCCGAATTGTGGTGCTTTATAATGTGCTCCTAAAAAAATTTTTTTTTTTGAAAAAAAATTTTTTTTTTTTGAAAATGGGTCTCGCCGCGAAAATCGGGTCGACGGATTACTGTAGTTTTTGCTGAGCTGATAGAGGTGGTATTGCTTATTATACTGTGAAAATTTGAGCAAAATCGGATGAAAACTAAGCGAGTTATGACGGTTTTTCGATAGGTGGCCTAGCTCGGAAAGTTAGGCCACCTATGAAAATTTCGTCATAACTCGCTTATTTTCTATCCAATTTTGCTCAAATTTTCGCAGTATACCAATCAATATCTCCTCTATCAGCTCAGCAAAAACTACAGTAATCCGTCCACCCATTTTTCGTTGCGAGACCCAAAAAGTACAGTACCTTCAATTTATCCCTTCTGCTCGATGCATAATCACATCGCTCACACTTGAACGGCTTCACTTCCAAATGAATTCTTTCGTGTCGCACCAAATGCGATTTTTCGATGAATCCCCGATTACAAATGGTGCACAAATGAGCACGAACCGCCATATGGGTGCGGAGATGGGCGGCCAGTTGGGATTTTTTGGTGGACGAATAGTCACAGCCGGCTGGAATAAAAATACAGTAATCTACAGTAATCCATTCTGAATGGATTACTGTAGATAAGGTTCAACATCTATCTACAGTAATCCAGGCAACAGTAACCTACTCAAAAATTCAGAATGAATTACTGTAGATAAATTGCAATATCTACGGTAACCCAGACTGTATTTATGTACTATTGTTTTCCGCAGTAATCCGAACAGGGTTACTGTAGAAAACTTCATTTTTACAGTATCCTGTTCTGGATTACTGTACTTTTCAGGTTCAAAACTACAGTAATCCCATACATGTAGAAACTTCTGGAGTAATCCACTCAAAGGTTTGGATTACTGTAGATAAATTGTATTTTCTACAGTATTCCGAACAGGGTTACTATACTTTTCGTATTGAAAGGTACAGTAATCCATATTTCCACATTTTACTGTAGCATGGTCAACTTTCTGGATCTACACTAATCTACAGTAATCCAGGATACTGTAGATTACTGTAGATCTTACAAAATTTGCATCAACCTACAGTAATCTTGACAAAATTACTGTAGGCTATTGCAAATAAAACTACAGTAATCCACAAAAAGTTCAACTTTTTATAAATTACTGTAGTTTTCTGGATTACTGTAGATCAAAAAACGTTGAAAAAAAAAACAAAAAAACTACCGTAATCCGCGCGTTGACCATTATCAAAGCTACAGTAATCCTGATTCAATGAATAAAATGGGAAATTATTCATCGTTTCCCTATCAATCTATCAGAATGAGTTTTGCAAAAAATAATGAGCGCGGAACGATAAAAGCGTAATAAATGACTTTACGATCATTTTTCCATCGAGGCTCCGCCCCTTTTTTGTGATCTATATGATTCTTACAGTAATCTTATCAGAAAAATGGGAAAATAAATGAAAATAAGTGAAAAAAAAGGTTTTTTTTGGGAAAATCAAGGGGAAAGTGAGACGAAAATGATGGATTGCTGTGATAAGCATAAAGGTGAATGTCACTGTGGAAATGACGAATTTTATCGATTTTTAACCTTTTTTGGTCAAAAATATCGATTTTTGACGATTTTTAAGGTAAAATTATCGATTTTTAAGATTATTTGTCATTTTTAATGATTTTTCGGTTAAAAACCTTAAAAAACAAGCAAAAATCCAAAATCCTACCAATATGACAATTAAAATTGTCGCCAGTGTGTTGGCGTCGATGAAGTGACAACCATTCGGCGGTTTTCGTCGAAAATCCACAGTCTTCGCATTTGAAAGGGCTGAAAATGAGGGTATTCGGGTAATTAAGGAGTTAATTGGTTAATTAAGGAGTTAATTAGGTAATTACTCTTTGTATGAGTAATTTGGTAGAGGAACAAGGAGATGGAGTAGTGAACAGATTATAGAAATGGAGAGAAGAGTTAATTAGGTAGACTAATTGGGTAATTAACGACTTAATTAGTTAATTAGGCAATTAATTACTTAATTAACATATTCCATGGCTTGAATTATGTAATTAAGTTGTTAATTATCCCCAGAATCACTTTCAAGGTGTCTAATTATCAATTCCATCGCTAATTAAGGGTAATTAACTCCAATCAATCAAAAAAGTTGCTAATTACCAAATTAAGTGAATAATTAAGGTTAATTATCGGTAATTAACACTAATTATCCAATTTAGTGGCTAATTACCTCTAATTACTTCAATTTTCCAACTCACCGACTATCATTATGCGTGGAAACATGATGATCCAATGCTGTGTGCGTCTTGAAGCCCCGCCCACATTCCTCACAGTGAACAGGCCGTTCATCGAGTATCGAGTGCATTCTTTCGTGAGCAAAGAGCTGCGAACGGGTTCGTCCCTTCCACGCGCATTCGCCACATTTGAAATATCGCTCTTGGGCTGGAAAGAAGGATTACTGTAGGTGGGTTAATTGGGTAATTAGCTAATTATCAGTTAATTGGCTAGTTAAGTCTTCAGTTAGTTCATTACATCGATAATTAATGAAATAGTTTGTCATAAAATGTCCAAAATATAGAAAATTAGGTAATTAGTCAATTAACGTCGTAATTAAAGGTATTACTGTAAATGGAAAGAGTTAATTGGGCAATTAACTAATTATCTGGTCGGTTAATTAGTTAATTACGTCGATACTTAACGAGTTAATTGGTCATAGATAATGTAAACTAATAATTGAATAGAAATCGAGGTAATTATTCAATTAACGGTATAATTAAAGCCAATTAATGTTATCTAATTAGACGAGTGGGTAACTAAACAATTAACAATTAGTTAATTGGTTAATTACCTTCTTAATTACATACTAATTGGATGATTAGCTTTTTCAACATAAAAGTGGTTCTGGATTTACGATTACCCTACCACATTAATTAGATAATTAACTGACATCTAATTAGGACAATCAGTTAATTACTTAATTACCCTAATTACCCCAATTAACTCACAATGAACCAATCGATGCGTCAGATACGGTTGTATCTCATTCGTCGTGTACGGACAGTGCTCACACTGATAGGGTCTCGTCGGCTGCAATTAATTGGGTAATCAGGTAATTAGTTAATTAGTAGTTAATTACCCAGTGCTCTTCACAGTGCGTGTAGAACTGTTTGCTCCAGTTCGTCTGGAAATTGCACACGTGGCAGCAGTAGTAGTGGTTGCGGTTGTGGAATCGAGCCTTGTGTTTTTGCAGGGCCTTAATTGGAGGGTAATTAGAGAGGTAATTAGGGTAATTAAGGTGGCTAGGGTAATTAGTGGGTAATTAAGTTATCAATTAACGTATGTTGGCGGTTAGGCTAATAATCTTTTTAGTCAATTAGGATAATTTACTGATTAGTTAATTAGTATGTTGGTTAATTACCCTAATTAACTTATTATGATAGTAATTAGGGTAATTAAGGTCATTAACCAGAATAGGTTATTGGTCAAATAGATAATTAGGTTAATTACCTAATTAGTAAATCAAAATGGTCGACCAATCAGTTAATTATGATAATTAGTTAATTAGGGTAATTAAATCGTCAATTAATATCTGTTTGTGGTCAGGTTAATTAACAAATTAGTCAAGTAGGATGGTTGACCAATTAGTTAATTAGTTGGTTGGTTAATTACCCTAATTAACTGATAGTAATTAGGGTAATTAAGCAATTAGCGAGTAATTAAGTCATCAAACATCGTAGGTTATAAACCTGATAGATAATTGGGTTAATTACTTAATTAGCCAATTAAGATAATTGGTCAATCAGGTTATTCCGATAATCAGTTAATTACCCTAATTAACTAATTAGTTAATTACCCTAATTAACCAATTTACCTCTTCATTCGGATTCTTGAATCCACAAAAAACGCAATCAATATTTCCGCTCTCTTCTGGAGGCTCCTCATCGTCGTCAACGTCATCTGGATCCAGAATATCCACGGGTCCATAAGTGTACGCGTTCTCCAGTGAACACGTGGCAAACACCCCGTCAATATCGTCAGTGTCTCGCCACGGAATCGCTGAAAACGCTTTGTCCTCGAGAAGTACAAAACTTGGGGGACTAGAAAATCGCATTTTTTGGCGGGAAAAATTTGAAATTTTGAAAATTTAAAGACATAGTTTTGTAGAGAATTTGAAGGTCTACAATTCTACGAGTTCAAAATTTCAAAAATTTTCGCTTCGAGACCCAAAAATAGAATTTTTCCGCATTTCTTACTGTCATTTTCGGCCGTCTTGTTTCCAATGTTCCGGTGTTTCATTTTTTCGGCTCGCGGTCGTTTTAGTCTGCAACTTCTCGACAAAAATTGAATATTTTCACATAATTTTTCGTAATAATTACCGTTTCCGAACGTCTCCTCCACTTGCAAATTGAATTTTCAGTTTCAGGTTCTTGTTCGCTTCATTGCCGTATTCGATCTGCAGAAGAAAAATAGGGGTAGGGAAGCAAAAATCGGAAAAATAGAAGTGATGGCCTAGTTTTTGCAAAAGTAAAAGTTAGGCCACATTGTCAAAAGTTAGGTCATGGCCTAGTTTTTGCATAAATTCGGGTTAGGCCACTTGAAATTGGTCGTATTTATTGCAAAAAGTATGGATATGGCCTAACTTTTGCAAAATATGAAACCTCGGCCATATTAACCTGCTTTTTGGTAAAGTTCGGCCGTATTCAAATCAAAAGTTTGGCCATCAAAATGGCATAACTTTTACTAATGGAAAAAGTTCGGCCATAGGCTCCAATTTCCGTCATGGCCTAACTTTCTCAAGATGAAAAACTAGGCCAGCTATTAGCAGCTAACCAAGCACTATCATTTCCTGGTGGCCTAGCTTTTCCTAAATCTCAAAAACTAGGCCATCTATACAAATGGATATATATCTAGGTGGCCTAGCTTTCTCAATGTGAAAAGCTAGGCCACCTATCTAATCCCTAGACTTTCCTGGTGGCCTAGCTTTTTCAAATCTTCGCCCATGGTCTAACTTTCTCAATATCAAAAACTAGGCCATCAAATCGTATCTTTCGATATCCAAATGGCCTAGCTTTCTCAATGTGAAAAGCTAGGCCACCTATCTAATTCCTAGATCTTCCTGGTGGCCTAACTTTTTCAAATCTTCGCCTATGGTCTAACTTTCTCAATATCAAAAACTAGACCTTCAAACCATATCATTCGAAATCTAAGCTAGGCCAACTAACCAATCTCTATTGTTTCTTGATGGCCTAACTATTTCATAATTGCAAAAACTAGGTCATCCAACATAATATGTTCTTTCTAATGTCCTAGATTTTGGAAAACTTCGGCCATGGCCTAGCTTTCTCAATGTGAAAAGCTAGGCCACCTAACCAATCATTATCATTTCCTAGTGGCCTAACTTTCTTAAAATCAAAAACTAGGCCATCTAACCAATCACTATCACTT
This sequence comes from Caenorhabditis imperialis, assembly GCA_963572205.1. Lineage (NCBI taxonomy): Eukaryota > Metazoa > Nematoda > Chromadorea > Rhabditida > Rhabditidae > Caenorhabditis > Caenorhabditis imperialis. Next base: position 1,975,850 of record OY751542.1, on the reverse strand, counting down.
CCTGGTGGCCTAGTTTTTCCAAAACTCCTCAAAACTAAGTTTTCCACACGAAAATCCCTTCATTTCCCCATGGCCTAGCATTTCCTAGGCCACCAAAAGCGTACCACTTGCGCCGACGTGGGCTGTCCATCGGCAATATACTCCTCTCCCTCCTCCTCCGACTCCGATTCCTCCGCCACGGCATCCTCAAACTGTGAGCTCTCATGGAGCACCGGGAGCTCGACGAGCTTCTGTCGAAGAGCCGCCAGTTGCTCCGTGTACTTCTCCATGAGCATCCCATTGTGCTCCATCACGTGGAGCATCAGAAATCGACACTTTTGGCTCTTCTGGAGCAAATCCGAGTAATCTAGGAGGAATTCGAGCGAATCGGTGGAAACTTCGGAGAAATGGAAAAAGGACGATTCGAGGAGGAGACGGAAGATGGGCTCTCGCTTCGTCACGTCTTCTCCGATCCATCGTACTATTAATCTGGAAGAAGCGGTGGTTTTTAGGGTGAGCAATCTTGAAAATGAGCAATTTGGAGCATTTTTGGAGCATTTTGATAGGGGAAAATAGGAAAATTTAGTAATTTTGCAGGGAAAATCAAAGTTTTTGATGAAAAATACGGGTTTTTCGAGGTTTTTTCGTTGAAAATCACTATTTTTGCACCAAAATGCTCAATTTTTCGACGAATTTCGATTAGAAATTGTGATTTTTCGCGGTTTTTTCCATCAAAATAGCTCATTTTTTATGCAAAATCCATAAAAATGATGAATTTTTAAAGAAAAATTGCTTTTTTTGCACTGAAACGCTCAGAATTCCTCATTTTTTTTATAAATTTCGTTGAAAAATCGATTTTTCCGCAGTTTTCCCATGGAAAACCACCTATTTTTGCACAAAATTGCTCATTTTTAATGTAAAATCCATGTTAATGATGCTTTTTTTTACTAAAAACCGCCTTTTTTGCTCTAAATTGCTCCAAAATGCTCAATTTTTTTGTACATTTTGATGAAAAATTGACTTTTTCACATAAAATTGCTCATTTTTAATGCAAATTCCATAAAATCCATCTTTTTTGCTCCAAAATGCTCCATTTTTCAGTGCTTACTTCAAATAAGTGTCGGGTGTAATGCAATCCACATATTTCGGATCCTGAATGAGTCGAGTCAGTTGGGAGTAGGTGAACGCGAGAATATCAAACGATTCGATGAGACATCGGTTCAGATTGCTGTCAAAGTAGTCTGTAGCTGACTGAAAATATTGGTTTTTATATGGGGAAAATTGATTTTTATGAAATTTTGTGATAAAAATGTAGAATTTTTTCGGTTTTTTGTTGAAAATTTGATGATTAAGTAAGGTTTTTATGAGAAAAATGTGGATTTTTAGGTGGAAATATCGATTTTTATATGAGGAAAATTGATTTTTATGAAATTTTGTGATAAAAATGTGGATTTTTAGGTGGAAATGATGAGTTTTATGTAATTTTTCTTAAATTTGTTGTATTTTCAGGGATTTTTTGATGATTTTTTCAATTATCAGATGGAAATGTTGATTTTTATAGCTTTTTATCGATTTTTAGCTATTTTTTCACGATTTCATTGCCTTTTTCGCCAATTTTTTGACGAATTTTTACCCAAATTCCCATTTTTCATCTTTCTCCTTCTCCACCTTATCACAAGTGCGCTCTATTGATAAAGTCTTCCAAATTCTCAATAGAGCCCATTTCGACATTTCAAAATTGCTCAGGCTCCACCCACTTTGATCAAAGACGGCAGATTGTATCGTTGCGCCAACGTTTTTATGGCGAGACAGTTGGCGGCGTCCAGATATCGATCCAGGTACTCGGCACAGTAGTTTTTTAGTTTTACTATCTGGAAAAAATGGTGGTTTTTCTGGGGAAAAGTGTTTGCAGAGTTGGGAAGGTACAGTAATCCAGGAAAAAAAGCAAAAAAAAATGAAAAAGTGTGCAATTTGGTGTCACGGTGTTTGCGGACTTTCAGGGTACCGTAATCCGGGAAAAAAAAACAAAAAAAAAAGAAAAAAAGTGTGCAATTTGGTGTCACGGTGTTTGCGGACTTTTGGGGTACAGTAATCAAGAAAAAATATTTAAAAAGGTGTGCGAATTGTTGCAATGGTGTTTGCGGACTTCCTGAAGGTACAGTAATCCGTAAAAAACTGGAAAAAAGTACGCAATTTGGGGTAAAGGTGTTTGCGGACTTTTTGAGAATACAGTAATCCACCTCCTTCTAAAAGTCCGCGATTTACCGTCATAGTGTTCACACACTTTTCCAGACTACAGTAACCCATCAATCCTACACTTTTCAAAGTACAGTAATCCACCAATTTCTCAAAGTCCGCAATCTATCGTCACAGTGTCTACACATATTTCAAACTACAGTAATCAACCACTTCTCGAAATCTGCATTTCACCGTCATGGTGTGCACCAAACTACAGTAATCCATTTCCTTCCGAAAGTTCGCAATTTACCGTCAGAGTGCTTACACACTTTTGAAACTACCGTAATCCATTACTCCTTAAAGTCCGCAATCAGAATGCGCACACACTTTTCCAGACTACAGTAATCCACCACATTTCAAAAGTCCGCAATTTACCGTCATGGTTCTTACACACTATTCCAAAGTACAGTAACCCCTCAAGTCCGCAATTCCCCATCACGACACCCACACCATTCCCAAACTACCGTAACCCACCAAGAAATTATTGGCGAATCTAAGCAGCTCCGACACGGAGCTCCGATCGATGACCACTTTTCCACTGTACATATAATTGAGAAATCGCTCGAACACTTGCGGATGTTTGCTGTTTACAGTAACCTGCAAAAAAGAAAAGTGTCCAATGGAGCGCACTTGCATTCTCTCTCCACCTGCTCTTTGGTGATTTTGCACCATTTGAAAATGGCGTCGAAATACGGGCTGTGCGCCGCCAAAATGGTGCGATGGGCGGCGAAACTTTGGGTGTGCACCACGATTTCCACGTCACAGAAGCGCCCGTTTTTTCGTTGGTACAGTAGCCGCTCCCAGACTGCAAAATTGGTGGCGGTTTTGGCGGGAAATTTGAATTTTAGAGTGGAATTTTGGGGTTTTTGGTGAATTTAGGGTGGAAAAGGTGATTTTTGGTGATTTTGTGGTGTCAAAGGTGAGTTTTGTTGGAGATTTGGTGGAGATAGTGATATTTGGTGGAGATTTGGTGAATTTTTAGTGAAAAGGGGAAATTTATGGTGTTTTGCATGGGAAGTTTCAATTTTGGGCGAGATATGTAAAAATTGGCGGGAAATTTGAATATTATGGTGTAATTGTGAGATTTTTTATGGTTTTTGGTGAATTTTTGGTGGAAATGGTGAAATTTATGGTGTTTTGCATAGAAAGTTTGAATTTTTGGCGGTTTTTGATGGTTTTGGGTAATTTTTGTGGTGTTTTTACTGGGGAAATTGAATTTTCAGTAGAAAATTAGAGGTTAGACGATTTTCAAGCTAGTTTTGCTGAAAAACATGGATTTTGGTGCAATTTTCTACGATTTTTGGATTTTTTGAGGTTCCTGGCAATAAAATTGTTCATTTTTCAGGTATTGTAGTGATTTTATAAGGAAAAACTGTTATTTTACAATTACTAGTGCTGTTTTTCTTTAAATTTTGAGTTTTTGACAGATTTTGGTTTTTTGTCATGAAAAATATGCTTTTCTATCGTTTTTACGTACTTTATTATGGATTTTTCAGTTATATTACTGTTTTTTTTTATTTTCACCTATTTTTCAGTTTTTAGATTTTAAAATTGAAAAATAGGTGGAAAACTTGGTTTCTAGGTTAATTTTGTTGTAAAAATTGAATATTCTGCTTGTTTTTATAGTTTTCCATGCGATTTTTGACTTTCAGATTGATTTTGCTTAAGAAATTCTAGTTTTTAGGTTTTTGGCTGTAAAATTGTCATTTTTATCGGTTTTTGATAGTTTCCCAGTGTTTTTAATGATATTTTTACGATTTTCGAAAATTTTCTGCATTATTTTTCAGTTCTTATCTCATGTTTATCGCTTTTTTATTGATTTTTCAATAATTTTCAATGTTTTTCTACAATTCTCCTTTTTTTTTCATAATTTTCCCATTTTGAACCCTAATTTTTACATTTCTAGCTCATTTTTTCGCGTTTAATCCATTTTTCCACTTCAAATCTATCGATCTTTTAATATTTTCCGTCAAAAACTCAAAAACTCACCCATATTGCCCGACGAATCGCTGAACGACATGGGGCATAACCCCGTGTTCTCCGAACTAGCTACTAACATTCCTGAAATCAAATTTTTGTAATTTTTCATAAATTTTTCTCAAAAAATAACATTAAAAACGAGTTTCTAACATAACAACCACAGAACGAGCAAGAAAAATGATTTCAGGCGAATTTTTATCGATTTTTATCAAATTTTCAATGAAATTGATCCAAAAATCATGTAAAACTCAATTTTCAAGTGGAAAATCATTGAAAACAGCGAAAAAACCATCAAATTCATGAAAAAACCAAAGAAATTGGTGCCCTGGAATTCAAACGAGACGAGTCAGCAAGTGCGCTCCACTGCACAATTGTCCAATTATCGATCGTTTCGGGTTGTAAAATTGTCAATTTTCGTCATTTTTTCTTCAAAAAACATGGAAAATGCTCTGAAAATCTGAAAAAGAAACGAAAAATTGAAGAAAATAATGGGAAAACACCCAAAAAATCAAAATTTGAGGGAAAAAATTGAAAAAATAACTTTATTTTCGAAAAAAGTGCAATTTACATTAAAAAATTTCGAAAAAATCGAATTTTACACAATAAAACATGAAAGGAATGCAATTTTTCATAGTTTTCGGTCGAAAATTGTCCGACTTTCACTGGGAAAGCGATTTTTCGAACCAGCGGACCATATTGATCGAGTAGTCCGCCTCGATGTTCACCTCGTCCAGTGGGTGGTTCGATGGTGGATAGGTGAGCACTCTGGAATTTGAAAATTTTGAAGGGAAATTCAAAATTTTGAAATTTGAAAAAAATTTTCACAAGTTTTTCAAAAAATTCAAAATTTGGGCATAGCTTCCGCGTCCCTGCAAATGCGCTCTGTTGATAATTTTTCGAGTTGACTAATTAGTTAATTTGCAAAAGTTTTCAAACAATTTTTGGGTAATTTGAGGACAAATATCCAAAAACTGGTCGAAATCACTTTTGCTAATTAGCTAATCAGTCAAATCGAGCGATTATCAATAGAGCGCATTTGCGACCAGTGTTAACATCTTTAAAGTTAAAAAATGAGCAAAAAGAGCACAAAAGAGCACAAAAAGAGCCAGAGACCTGCACGGAACTCCTCTGGCCTTGAGAGCCCGGATAAAAGCTCGATAGTGTGGCACAACTCTCAGATCCTTCTCCCCGTTGAGCAACAAATAGGGAGTCTCCGCGTGTTGAGCATGAGCAATTGGGGACGAGAGGAACATCTTCTGGAGGTCTTCTGGAGTCGTCGTCTTCTTCCAGTCCGGGTATTCGCCGGTGGCTTCGTAGTGACACCATTCGGGGATGTCGGTGATGTCGTGCATTGTGGCCATGTTGAGCACCGGGTTCAGGGCGACGCACGATTTGTAAAAGTTCTGGAAAAATTTGTTTTTTGGGAAATGTAAGTGCGCTCTATTGAGAAAATCGAAATTTCCGCAATAGAGCGCATTTTTAATGTGGAAAATTGAAAAATAATGGAAAAAAAGTTCGAATTTCTCGATTGAGCACATTTTTAACATTTAAGCATAGAGAAAATGCGCTCCATTGAGAAAAAAAGTGAAAATTCTCAATAGAGCGCATTTAAATCATCTGATTTTGTTGAAAATACGCTCTATTGACAAAATTTCACAATTTTCTCAAAAGACCGCGATTTCAACATTTTTCGACAATTCAACTGCGCTCTATCGTCAATTTTCATTTTTCTCATCACTCACCGGGTACTGCCCAATCAAGTGCGACACCAGGAATCCACCATGTGATCCGCCAAACAACACCACCTTGTCTTTGGCGATTCGCGGCTCTTTTTCGAGCACCGAGAGCACGGCGTGCTAAAAAATTAGAAGTTTTTGAAAAATTGAAAATTTGGGCAGCGCTTCCGCGTCCCCGATGCCGTCGAAACGAGAATTATTACGCGATGAAATTGAAAGTGCGCTCTTTTGATAATTTTCAACATGGATAATTACCGAAAGATACCGTCAACTTCATCGAGTCAATTTCTGCTCGTTTCAAGGGCATATTCGTTTTTGATACAAAAATCTTGGAAATATATTAGATGGCCTAGTTTTTGCACATAAAAACTCGGCCATGGCCTAGTTTTTGTCAGGCCACGTACATGGACATCCTTGACATCCATATCACCGCATTTTCCGGCGAGCACACGAATGAAATCGTCTCCGAATCCCACGGAGCCACGATAGTTGACCTGGAGCACCGCGTATCCGGAATTCAGAAGAACTGTCAGGTCACGACGTGGCCAGCTGAATAATTTATCAAAAAATTATGAAAAAATTACAAAAAAAATTACAAGTTTTCTGAAAAATTAGAAATTTGGGCATAGCTTTCGCGTCCTGGATGCTCTCCAAGTACCTCGTTCCCTGATTCCAGTGCAACTGCGCTCTTTTGATAATTTTCACCATGGATAATTACCGAAAGACAGTGAGCACTGGAAAAAAGGGGCGGGGTCTTCAAGAGCATGATGTTCTCGTAAATCGACAATAAATGAGTTTACCACGCCAACGATGCGCCATGTGGTCCACCATGCGGATTCACCACCAATGGAAGATTGGCGCCCTCGTTGGGCGTCATCAGAATGCCCTCGTAGACGTCGCCGTCTCTGTCGAATTGAACGAATTCCCAGGAGAAGTCGATGAGGTGACGACGTTTCTCGATGGCCTTTGCTTCGTCGAGACGCACCCACACCATCTGGAATTTTGCGGGATTACTGTAGATGGCAAATCAGAAATTGCATAAAAATTGCAAGTTTTTAGAAATTTTGAAAATTTGGGCATAGCTTCCGCGTCCCTGCAAATGCGCTCTGTTGATAATTTTTCGAATTTGCTAATTATCTAATTATCAAAAGTTTTCGAGCAATTTTTGGGTAATTTGAGCCTCAAATTTTGAGAGCAAATATCCAACAACCGGTCAAAATCACTTTTGCTAATTAGCGAATCAGTCAAATCGAGCAATTATCAACAGAGCGCATTTGCGATGTTAACTTATATCCTACCTTTTCCGCCTCTCCCTCAACGGGCAACTGTCCCAGGAGCACATTTGGCGGGCGATTTGGAGCCGAGACAGTGGCGAGCACCTCGTCGCCATTCACATCGAACACGAACCACGAGCCGTGACATTGTCCGTGGTTCGTGAGCTTCTCGACGACTCCAGAAGTGATGTCGATGGAGACGAGCTCCATTTTGCTTCCCCATCCCGTGGAGATGATGAGGCGCTTCGAGTCTGAAGACCAGCTGCGAGCAGATACCTGAAAATGAGCAATGGAGCGTGTTTTCTGAAAATTAGCAGAAAAAACAAAAAAAAATTTGAAATTTCACAAGTTTTTCAAAAAAATGAAAATTTGGGCATAGCTTCCGCGTCCCTGCAAATGCGCTCTGTTGATAATTTTCCAAATTTGCTAATTATCTAATTATCAAAAGTTTTCGGACAATTTTTGGGTAATTTGAGGACAAATATCCAAACACTGGTCAAAATCACTTTTGCTAATTAGCTAATCAGTCAATTCGAGCCATTATCAATAGAGCGCATTTGCTTTTCACTTTTTCAGTAATCCCTCTCGTAAATCCACACCTGAACAAAGCACAATCCCTGAAACTGCTCAACCGGTTTCTGCTCCGTCACAATCGGCACCACAGTCCGTCTGGGAGCCTCCGCCCCAGTCCACTCCATCGACACCAACTCCATCACAGCCTGGTGCGGTCCATCAGCCGCCCGCTGGAACCACACCAAACTCTGGCCGTCCGGCGAGAAGCTGAGGTGCTCCGCTGAGATCCCCGGCTCCGAGAGCTTTGTTAGCTTCGCCGTGGCGAGCTCATAGTAGTAGACTGAGCCGGGGCGATTGTTGCAGTAAATGCGGCCGAGGCGTGGGGTTTCAGTCTCTTCAAGGCCGAAAAACACCACTCCAGTGTCGTTGGGCGCCCAGGTGGCCTGCAATAGGGCGCATTTGCTGACTAAGATAAAGTTTTCCAAAAAATTGCAAAATTTGGGCATAGCTTCCGCGTCCCTGCAAGTGCGCTCTGTTGATAATTTTTCAAATTTGCCAATTACTTAATTTGCAAAAGTTTTCGAACAATGTTTGGGTAATTTGAGGACAAATATCCGAAAACTGGTCGAAATCACTTTTGCTAATTAGCTAATTAGTCAAGTCGAGCAATTATCAATAGAGCGCATTTGCGATGGAAACGTTGAAAAAGGGGGCGGGGTTTAAGATTAAGTAAATTTGTTGAAAGGGGGAGCGCGAGAAAAAGAGTTTAGCTCTAATTTTTCCTGTATTTTTATTGAAAACCCACAAAACTCGGCGAAATCCCGGCGGGAATCTCATCGAGAGCCGTCACATTTCCACTGGAAACATCCACAATGCAAATCACCGGCCGCTTCACAGCATCCATTTGCTCACCCCAAGACTGTGTCAGCTCATACTTTTTGCCCTGGAAAATGAGCACAAGATTCTGAATTTGCTCTATTTTCCATACCACTTTGCTCTCGAACACCTTGGTCTCATTATCCCATTCAATATCGGCGTCAAAGTACTGAGCACTTTTCACATTGCGCTCCGCCATGTACATCACATGGCCTTCGCCGTACGAGAATTTCAGGCAGCCGAATGGAGCACTAAATAATCAAAATTTCACAAGTTTTTCAAAAAATTGAAAATTTGGGCATAGCTTCCGCATCCCAGATGCTCTCAAAGTACCTCATTCCCTGATTCCAGTGCAACTGCGCTCTTTTGATAATTTTAATAATTATCGAAAGACAGTGTGCACCAGAAAAAGGGGCGGGGTCTTTGAGAGCATATCAGTACAGTACCCTCCGCCATGAATTGTTCCGTGCTTCTTTTGACTTCCCAGATCCACACAGAGCTCCTCAATATGCTCTTCCAGGTTGTACACCTTCAAATATTGTTTTTTCTCATCGCCCGTGCCCACCGAGATGAGCTGAGCCACACGGGTGTCGGAGCCAGAGTAAGCATGTCCTTGGGCTCTAAAAGTGAGCAATTTTGGGGGTTTCAAAGGAATTTTACGAACTCATAGTTGCACATTGGCACCGATGTCGTCGACAATAAAAAGCGATCGGTAACTTCGGGGCCCTTGTTTCCAATGATGCTCACGCGTTGTTGGCGGGTCATTTTGTTGAGTGGAACTGCGCGATTGTCCCAAATTGTGGTGACCTGAGGAAAAGTGCGGTAGAGCGCATTTGCTCATGAAAAAATCACAAGTTTTTCAAAAAATTGAAAATTTGGGCATAGCTTCCGCGTCCCGGATGCTCTCCAAGTACCTCGTTCCCTGATTCTAGTGCAACTGCGCTCTTTTGATAATTTTCAACATGGATAATTACCGAAAGACAGTGAGCACTGGAAAAAGGGGCGGGGTCTTCGAGAGCATGATTTTCTTCAGAACTTCACCAAAATTTTGAAAACGTAGACAAAAAATACGAGAAACAGCGCTCTAATGATAATTTTCTGGATTTTGGAGCATTTTCCTTTGAAAAACTGCGTTTTGCTCCAAATTTTCTGGAAAATTCCTAAATTTAACTTTTTTGCACCTTAATAAGCTCCTCGCCCTGCTTCTTATCAATTCTACCCTGCGTCGGGTATGGAATTTGCGCCAGATCGCCGTAGAGATCCTTCAGCTTCTCCAACGCCTTCACATCGTACTCGACGGCCGAGGTGACCACTGCGGACGACATTCTTCTCACCAGGTGCTGCATTTTCGGAAATTTTATTGATTTTTGTGGTTGGAAAAGTGAAAAATATGAAAAGTATATTATGGATTTTTTTTGAAGTAAATTTAAAATATTACTGTTCGTCCATGAAATCATGCAAACGTGCTCCATTGACAAAAGGGGCGTGGCCTATTTTTTTTTTCAATTTTCTCATTGAAAAACTCGATTTTTTGTTCGATTTCACTAATTTTTTTCACTTTTTCCATGAAAAGAACGTCGCCGATGACTAATCTATCGATTTTTTCGGTAAGTTCACTGTTTTCAACTCAATTTGTCAGTTTTTCTCGCCAATATCGATTTTCTGATCGGCAACTCGGTTTTCACGGTTTTTTTTTCGATAGTTTCATCGAATTTCATGAATTACATAACTGAAATTGTCCTGAATTCATGCCGTATTGTACGAAATAGGTCCGTCGCGATGAAAATGGAACAAAATCGGCGAAATTTATGGAAAAATCAGATTTTTTCGCGAAAATTCGCTTAAATTTGCATAAAATGGATGAAAGAACGATTTGAAGGTTGCATAAAGTTCTCAAACTAGGAAATCTTCTGTAAAAATAAAGAAAAAACGGCGAAAACCGAGTTGCCGATCAGAAAATCGATATTGGCGAGAAAAACTGACAAATTGAGTTGAAAACAGTGAACTTACCGAAAAAATCGATAGATTAGTCATCGGCGACGTTCTTTTCATGGAAAAAGTGAAAAAAATTAGTGAAATCGAACAAAAAATCGAGTTTTTCAATGAGAAAATTGAAAAAGAAAATAGGCCACGCCCCTTTTGTCAATGGAGCACGTTTGCATGATTTCATGGACGAACAGTACTGATTTTTTTTTAATTTTTGGATTTTAGATATCAACATTTTTGGAAAAAATCATTAAAATTAATAATTTTCAACAAAAAAGATAAAAATGGTATAAAAACCTTCAAAATCATCAAAAAACCAGAAAACTTACATAAAATATCTCAAAATTTATTGAAAATTTGTTTCTCAAGATTTTTTTTCAAAATCCTGAGAAAACATTGAGAATATCTCAAAAAAAAATCGAGAAAATATTAAAATTAGTAAAATAAAGATTGGAAAAAGAGAAGAAATATTGCATAAAAGTTAGAAAATTTAACAAAAAAGGTTTTTTTAATTGAGAAAAACTGAAAAAAGCACAGTTTCGACATTTAAACAAATTTAAAAAAAAGGGGAATTTGAAAATTTCAAAAAAGAGCTAGGCGATTTTTGTTCACAATCAGAAAATTTCAAATTTTTTTCCAAAATTTTTCTCTGCGTCTCTTCATTTTGCTCTCTATTTCTCTAAAATTCTCTCATTTTTTTCTCTGCGTCTCTCATGATGAGAGAGCATTTTTCGGTGAAAATCGCACAGCTCTTTTTCTTTTGGGGAAAAATAAGAGAAATTTTTTTAAAAAAGGGTGGAAATATGGGGGAAAACAGGAAATTTCTGATTTTTCAAAATTTTCAAAGAAAAGGGAAAAAGTTGAAAAATCAGGAAAAAAATCCAAAAAATATGGGGAAAATGGAGAAAAAAAATTAGAAAAATCCAAAAAATACGAAAAAATCAGTGAAAGATTGAAACAAAAATGGGAAAGAAATACAGAAAAAAGTGAAAATTTCAAAAAAATAATGGAAAATTGATTTTAAAAGGAGCAATACTGAATACGAAATACAAGAGAAAATTGGAAAAATATTGAAAAAAAAGGAAAAAAAAGTGGAAGAAAAGGGCAGATTTGTAAGAAAATCAATACAAAAAAATTGAAAAAAAAACTTGAAAAATTGGAAAAATTTTCAGAAAATCAATACAAAAAATACTAGAAAAATCTGGAAAAAATTGGAAAAAATACGAAAAAACCGTCAGAAATCAAAAAATTCAAAAAATTGCTCAAAATCTCAAAAAATAACACAAAATTCAACAAAAATGTTCAAAATTCAACAACTAAAAAAGTGAAAAAAGGTGAAAAAAGGGGCGTGGCCTATAACTCCTCAATCATCGGTTTCTTGTCCATTTTCTCATCAGAATTTCCAGATTTCTGCTGAAAAGCGACTGGAAGTGAGTCGACTGGTTGCACAGAAACGTCCTGTTCGTTCACCCGACTGTTCTTCTCCTCGAACACGTCCAAATCGATTTCGATGCGTTTTTCAGCGGGATTTGGCTGAAAATCATGAATTCGTTCACCAATTTTATGTTAAAAAGTAAGATTTTTATCAAAAATTCAAAAAAATTTAAGAAAAAATCACAAGTTTTTCAAAAAATTGAAAATTTGGGCATAGCTTCCGCATCCCAGATGCTCTCCAAGTACCTCGTTCCCTGATTTCAGTGCAACTGCGCTCTTTTGATAATTTTCAACATGGATAATTACCGAAAGACAGTGAGCACTGGAAAAAGGGGCGGGGTCTCCGAGAACATGTAAATCAGCATAGGAAAACGCGCTCTAATGATAATGTCGTGATTAGTGAGATGGAGCGCATTTTCTGACTAGAAAATATGGAAATTAATTGATAGCCTACAAAAAAACTGATTATTTTTGGGAAATTAGTGGGAAAACATCAAAATTCTCATTTTTTCACCTTTTCCTCCGTTTTCTTCAACTTTTTCACCCTCTTCTTCTCCTCCTTCACATTCATATCACAATCCGAATCAGAAGACGATTCAGAAGACGTCGACTCTTCTTCCTCATCCTTCTCGACGATTTGAAAATCGTCGGACGTCGATCCATTCGGCATATTCTTGTTAGCCTCTTCCATTTGTGGCAGAAATGTTCGGAGCCTTTAAATTGAAGAGATTACTGTAGAAAATCGATATTTTATTGAATTTTCATAAATTTTTGATAATTTAGGGCCAAATTTTACAGAAATTACTGTAGAAAAGTATGATTTTTATCATTTTTTCAAAAAAATTTTCTAAAAATTACCTCGAAAGCAACGCCGATTGTCCAACTGCTGAAATTTCCGGTTTTCCACTCAAAAAGTTCGACAAATTCGGCCCTTGCGACATTTTGGACTGGAAAAATGTAGAAAATATGAAAAATACAATAAAACTCACGAAAAAAGGTATAAAAGTATAAAATTCAATGAAAACCACATTGAAAATTCAAAAAATCAGTGAAAAAATTCCCACTTCAAATAATTTATAGTTTTTGCACCATCTGTTTTTGAAAAATTAAATTTTTCGTAGTTTTAAGCGAAGAATAAGGCGAGATATTATGAAAATTCTGAAAATAATTTTCAATTTTCAATAATAAAATTGAAATTCGAACAAGAATTACAGGAAGAAAAATTACAGTACCAGCCAGCGGAATCAATATTGAGAAAAAAAGGGAAATTAGTGTGAAAATAGGTTTTGGGTTACTGTAGGTGGCGAATTTGACGGGAAAATGCAGAAATTACAAGTTTTTTCAAAAATTGAAAATTTGGGCATAGCTCCCGCGTCCCAAATGCTCTCAAAGTACCTCGCTTCCTGATTCCAGTGCAACTGCGCTCTTTTGATAATTTTCATAATTATCGAAAGACAGTGAGCACCAGAAAAAAGGGGCGGGGTCATCGAGAGCATATGAATCAAAATTCTACATTCCCCATCAATTCCCCCTATAATTTATTCGAGTTCTCGAATCAGATGAACGAATTCATCGGAAACGACGCCTTCAGAAGTGTCAGTGGAGGGCGCGAAGATGATGTGAAGGATGGCGGCGGGAGCCAGTGAAAGTTGAGCCAAAGTGAGCGACTCGTCTTCAACGACAGTGCCGGCGGCGTCGCGGAATGAGAATTCAGAAGCGACGAGGGACGGGGATATGATGGAGGCGACGAAGGAACGGACTGAAGAGAAGGGCTCATGGCATCCGAAGACTCCCTGAAAGATCGGAGTTAGATCTATTTCATTGCGTGTAATTCCACATTTCTTCACAATTCCACGTGTCAATCAATAAAAACGTGCCCCGCCCCCTTATCCTACTCCACTGACCCCTTGGAAATGTCGATGTGGAGGGGAGAATGGAGAGAGACAATCAGTACGAGCTTCTCTTCTCTTCTCCACTCCTCCGGCTCGCCGAGCAAGGCTCTTCAAAGCAAGATGGGAGGAGCTCACTGGGAGATGCTCTCCGAGCAAAGTCAAACGACCCAAACACCGAAAGAAACGCTTCTACATGGCTACAAGTTTCTAATGGATTCCATCTTCATTGATTTGAAATAAAATGGTTTCATTTTTTGCTCTTTTTGTATAAAGTGTGCATTTTTTCACTGTAATTTGTGGCCAACCTGCATGAGAATATGTCCAGGAAGTCGGAGGCGTATCAGAGTGTACTTGTAGCGATAATTGGCCACCAGCTCGTCTTTTTTGCGCATTTCGCTGGTTCGCAGTGTGAACATCTGAAAGAATCGTGTAGTTCTCGTGGAAAATAGTGGAAATTTGTGAATTTTGACGTGGAAATGGAGTTAGTACTGTTTTTCGTGTAGTTCTCGTGGACAACATTGAAAGTTGGTCAAGTAACTGAATTTTGACAGTTTTTCGTGTAGTTCTCGTGAAAAAGTATAATTTTCAACGAATTTTACACTAATTTTCGTGTTAAAATCGCTATTTTCCACTCAAAATCGCTCCTTTTTCTCTCCATACCCTCTCCACTTGCACCTCCTTGCTCTTCTGCTCCGCCTTCACTTCCGCCGCGCTCAAATTGAAAAAATCCGGAGCCAATTTCGGCGCCTTGACCTTCTGTCCCTCCTTCACCACGAAGAGCTCCAAGCTTCTGGCTACTTTAATCGGCACCGATTGTCCATTGTTCAGCGCCTCGAGAGCTTCAACCAAATGAGCATCGGTGGCTCTGCTGAATGTCAAGAACTCGTCGCCTCCTTCAGTGCGTGGGACGAATCCGACGGCTTCAAGGAATTCACGTCCTCCGATGGCTGATGCGACGCGATCCTGGAGAATTTTTGACATTGAGCATTTGTGAGCTCCGTGAGCAGCTTCATGAAGTAAAATTCTGTAAAATGCTTCTACATAAGTTCAAAATAACAATTCTCACTGTTATAATGGACTTCTGTGAGCATTTTTCAGAATTTTATTCCATGAAAATGCTCATTGAGCTCTCAACTATTCATGATAAAAATTCGGTGAAAATTCAACGAAAAAATGTGCATTTTCGAACCTGAAAAGCTTTATTGCCGAGGCGAATCGATTTGAACTTGTCCTCGTCGGGATTCTGGAGGATATTCTGACAGTACTTGACGATCGTGTCGATGGCCGTCTGGAAATGGGCGGAGTTTAATAAAAATGGTTCAGAATAATAAGAAGACGTCAGGAAAAGAAAGAAATGAATCGAAAATCAAAACAGTTCAGAAGCTGCAGAATCTTCAGAAGACGTCAGAAATTCATGGATTGTCAGTTATGCTTCTGAAGACCGTCTAGAAGCTCCAAATTTCAGAAAAGTCTTCAGAAGACGTTAGAAGACGTAGAAAACAGTTCAGTAAGCTTCAGAATCTTCAGAAGACGTCACAGAAGCTATAAAGTAGTCAGAAGTCTTCTAGAAGGTCAAAACTTCAGAAAAGTCTTCAAAACATCCAGAAGACGTTAAAAGAGCTCCAGAATTACCAGAAGACGTCAAAAACCTTCCTAGACCCAAAAAACCGTCTAGAATACGTTTCCACCGCTTCTGAATCCAAAACTCTGCTCCAAACCCTATAAAATTCTCCAAAACCTTTCCAGACCCCAAAAAAACGTCTAGAATACGTTTCCAACGCTTCTGAATCCAAAAATCCACTCCAAACCCTATAAAAATGCTCCAAAACCTTTCCAGACCCCAAAAAAAGTCTAGAATACGTTTCCAACGCTTCTGAATCCAAAAATCCACTCCAAACCCTATAAAAATGCTCCAAAACCTTTCCAGATCCCAAAAAACGTCTAGAATACGTTTCCACCGCTTCTGAATCCAAAAATCCCCTCCAAAACCTCTCAAAATGCTCCATTCACCTGCTTCTTATCCATCTTGTTCAACGAGTAAATCATGAGCACTGCCGCCACCACCTTATCCATCTCATCGTCGCTCGTCTCGATCTCATTCTGCAAAAACTCGCGAATATCCTTGAGCAGTTGCTCTTTGGGCGCTGCGTGTTGCTCGCCGAGCAGCTCCGACGTGTAGAGCACTTGGGATATGGCGGACGAGTGCTCCAGCTCTATTTCTTTCGACTCGTTGAAGGTGCTGTTCTGGAAGTGCGAAAATTATGCAAATTTTATCAATTTTCAGTAAAAAACCGGTAAAATATAAAATTTTCTAAAAAAAAAACGAAAAAAATTAAGAAAAACGGTGAAAAATTGAGACCTGAAAGCTCAAATTGCTCATTTCTCGTTCAGCCTTTTCCTGCTCGAGCTCTCTCTTCGCAATCATCTGAATACGTCTTCTGGCCGCATCCTCCGGCTTCTCCTGCTGATATTTCAGCATTCTCTTATCAGCAGCCATCGCAGCGATATCCGCCGCAGCCTGCCGATCTACTTGGCCGCCTTGAGCCGAGCCACTGTGAATGGACGGAGCTCCAGAGGAGGAGGGGTCGCCGAGCCGCTCACCACCTCCCGACTTTTTGAAATGGTTTTCGATGCGTTTTTTGTTGATAAACTTCTTGAAACGGTTCATGGTTAGTCTTCTTTTTCTGTAATTTTTCGAGTTTTTCTGAGAAATTTTGAATTTTTCTTATTAAAAAACTTATTTTTTTTATAGGAAAATCCGCATTTTCGAGTGATTTTTCTTAAAATTCTCTAGAAAATACTGAAAATGATGGAATTTTTGAGTTTTTGAGCGAATTTTATCTGAAATTTTCGAAAAATCCAGCGAAAATCGATAGTCTCCATGATTTTTTTCAAATTTTCCACAAAAATTATTGATTTTCAGTGATTTTAATGAAAAATAATCACTAAAATACTCGAAAATCATAATTTTCATTCAATAAACTATAAAAAATCAAAAAATTCTTGATTTTTCCATGTTTTTTTAGGTTGGAAATTATGAATTTCGAGTATTTTAGTCATTATTTTCTATTAAAATCACTGAAAACCAACAATTTTCTTAGAAAATTTGCGAAAAATCATTGAAACTATCGATTTTAGCTGGATTTTTCCAAACATTTCAAAAAATTCGATGAAAACCCCAAATTTTCCACTATTTCCATCATTTTCCAATGTTTTCCATTAAAGATCACTCAAAAATCCGAATTTCCCTATTTTTTCCATCTAGAATGAGCCAAATT
The DNA here is from genome assembly GCA_963572205.1 of Caenorhabditis imperialis. Taxonomy (NCBI): domain Eukaryota; kingdom Metazoa; phylum Nematoda; class Chromadorea; order Rhabditida; family Rhabditidae; genus Caenorhabditis; species Caenorhabditis imperialis. Next base: position 1,958,664 of record OY751542.1, on the reverse strand, counting down.
CTGAGCCCAACTCACTATTCTTATCTTTGGCTCTCGCCTTCTCAATATTCTCCTTTATAATAAACTCTTGGATGATCGGAGAGTAGCGATTCCACGCGATCACAGTGCCCACTGAGAAAATGAGCAGGAGAAAGGTGAGGAATAGTCCGAGGGCTACCTGAAGAATTGTTCAGGGTTTTGATGATAAAGTTGGTGGGGAGAAGGAAGGAAAAAGGCTTAGAAATGAGATTTTTAGAAATTGTGGTTAAAATAATTGAAAAGCTTTATAAAATCGAATTTTTGTAAGTTTTCCTAGGGTAAAAATTTTGAAAATTTTTTTACACTGAAAAAAGTTCCTTTCTTGTACAAAATCATGTTTTTTTCTGTTTTTCCGTAAAAAACTGTGATTTTCTATGCTTAACTATGAAAAATAGTTGTTTTTATTTAGAAAATGTCTGTTTTTCATATCTTTAAATTTTAAATCCTAATTGTTCTCCCAAAAACCTAAATTTCACTGGAATTTTGCCAGTTTTAAGATTTTATTCTCGAAAAAAGGACGTTTTCATTGATTTTCAGCATTTTTTAGGAAAATTCAGTGGAAAAATCTGTGAAAATGTCAATTTTTTGTAGTTTTTATTGCAAAAACTGCAAATTTCCAGATTTTGGGTTAAAAATTGCATATTTCTTGCTGGGAAAGCTAGTTTTCGTTGAAAATTTCAATTTTTATATGAAAACTACAATTTTCGTACAGAAATCTCATTTTCTGGTCATATTTCATGAAGAAGGGATCATTTTTAATCTAAAAATCACAATTTTTCGTGGAAAAACTAGTTTTTCAGCGAAAAATTGCAAGTTTTGTCTGATTTTGCCTGAAATCTAGCATTTTTGCTCCAAATTTTTTGAATTTCGAAAGAAATCCAACTTTTCTGTTAAAATTAAGCATAAATTGCGATTTTCAGATAAAATTAAGCATATAGCTTCAAATTTCAAAAAAATACAACTTTTCCTGTTGAAATTAAGCGAAAAATCACAAATTTTCGCGAAAAAACTAGTTTTTCAGCGAAAAATTACAATTTCCGCCCGATTTTACTTGAAATCCAGCTTATTTGCACTAAATTTCAGATAAAATCCAGTTTTTTCAATGAAAACCACCTAATTTTTACTTGTAATCATTATGAGAGCCCTCTAAACCCCAATTTCCCCTACTAACTTGCTTCTTATCCAACTGATACTTATCGCAGAAAAAGATGAGCGCGCGGTACGCGTCCTCCACCCCAAACTGGTGCTCTTTGTGCGGCTCGACGGACGAGCTCTGGAACGCCACCGAGTTGGTGCTCAGCGGTGTGCTCTCTGTGGCGGTTGTCGGCTCAGCGGCCAGCGGCTCTCCCATATATATCTAGTGAGCCTGCAAGTTTTCAGGGCTCTTTTTTGAGAATTTGAGGGAAAAAAGGGAAGGAAATTGCGAAACACCCTTCAAATGACGTTGTTTGTTTACCGTTTCCGCGCTGAACACTTTTGGAGGTCATGTGATGATAAAAAACGTTTAAGATATCAATTTTCACTTTTTCTTCCTTATTCTCATCAATTTTTCACCTAAAAAACCTCAAAAATCAGTAGAAAACCCCCGAAAATTGAGATTTTGGAGTTTTCTCCAACTTTTGAAAAACTCTAATTTCCCCCTATTCCTCATTAATTTTCACTCACAATCACTTTTACCCCCCTAATTTGACCCTAAATTTCACGATTTTCACCCCCGAAAACCCCAAAAATCCCAAAAAACCACTGAAAATCAGCAAAAACGAAAAAAGTGACAACGCCACGCGCAAAGCTCGTCGGATTAAATGCGCGGTCTGCAAACACGGCGAGCAACCGTGCGGCAGAATTGCAAATCGCCCAAGCTCCGCCCATTTTTTCGCGCCTCGCCACATTTCGCGCCGATTTTGGCTCATTGATTTTGCGTTTTCCGCGAGAGGTTTCGAGTTTTTCGCTGGAATTTTCGAGAAAATTATTGATTTTTTGGCGGGGAAACTTGAAAATTTGAAATTCTGGCGAAATTTTGATCGGGAAAGTGGGAAAAATCATGGGGAAATTTGGGTTTTAGGATTTTGTTTGTTTTTTTTCGAAACAGTGAAATTTTGCAGTTTTTCGTTGAAAAATATGAAAATTTTCATTGTTTTCCTTTGTACTTTGCTTCGAAAATTGAGAGATTCGGTGAAAAAACCGATCAAATAGAAAAAAATCAAATTTCAATGATTTTCGTTCGAAAAACATGAAAAAAAAATTAATTTTCCCATTTTTCTATTCAGAAATTCCTCACTTTTTCACAATCTTCATAGTTTCCTACGTTCAAATCATAAATTTTTGTCCAATTTCCCTCTCTCAATCTCATTTTTCCAGTTTTGAAACTATTTCGCAATACTTTTTTTTTTCGAAAATCTTCCAAATCTCTATTCTCTATTTCCAGTCTATCAACATGCCGAAGAATAAGGGAAAGGGAGGAAAGAACCGCAGACGCGGAAAGAACGAGAACGACTTCATGAAGCGTGAGCTCGACCTCAAGGAGGAGGGACAAGGTGAGCAATCCCACCAAAAACTCCGAATTTTCAATCATCCCCTTCAGAATACGGACAAGTCTCGAAAATGCTCGGCAACGGTCGTGTGCAAGTCTTCTGTTTCGACGGAAAGCAACGAGTCTGTCATATCCGTGGAAAACTGCGCAAGAAGGTGTGGATCAACGTCGGAGACATCATTCTCGTCGGCCTTCGCGACTATCAGGACGATAAGGGAGACGTGATTCTGAAGTACACTCCGGATGAGGCACGTCGTCTGAAGAACGACGGAATGATTCCGGAGAACGCGAAGATCAATGAGAACGATGAGCAGGATGAGGGAGAAGTCGAGTTCTGTGAGTTTCTTTCTTTTTTTAGGATTCTCTTCAGAAATTTTTATCAAAAACTTCGAAAAACGATCATATTTCCAGTGGACCACGTCGGAGACGACGAGGGCGAAGCAGCCGATTCCGACAAAGAGAAAGAGTCGGAGAGCTCCGACGACGATTCGGACGACGACGACGAGAAGGAAGGAGAAGAGGAGTCTTCTGAATCGGAGGATTCCGAAGAGGAGGATTCAGATGACTCTGACGACTCGGACAACATTCGCGAGGAGGATCTGGCGGCGGGGCGCAGTTATAAGGAAGACACTCGTCGTGGCGGAAATCGCGGAGGGAAGAACAAGTACGGAAAGCGGCGCTGAATCTAAATTTCCGAATTTTTCGTCGGTTTTCCCCGGTTTTCGGTCGATTTTCATGGAATTTGACCCGAAAATAGTTCAAACTTTCCTTTTTCCCCCCTAAAAATCCCAAAAAAATTCCCTTTTCACCGTTTCCTTCGATTTTCCTAATAGGAAATCGACTTGTTCGTATTTTACTCGTCTTCCTGATGTCTTTTCAGATTTATTTATGATTTTTGCTCTAAATTCACTATCATTTCGTTTCTCTTGGTGGATATAAATTTCTTTATGGTTTCAGCATTTTTTTTTGTATTTTTAGGCGATTTTTAGACAATTTTACAGGGATTTTGATTGGAAAAACCAATTTATTGTACACGGAAAAAAGAAAAAGAGATCACGATTGATTAAGGAGCATGTGGAGCTCATGAGCCGAGTTGGTTTCCATTTTGCTCATCAATTTGGAGACGCGACGAGCCAACGCCATGGGCTCGCCATCATCTTCTTGCTGCTCGACGAGCTTCAGGATGTAGAGGAAGGCGGCGAATGGCTCCGGCTCCAGCGGATTGACATTTTCGTTGTTCTCGGGCTCCGGCGAGCTGGGAGGAGTCGATGACATTGTGAGGAGGAGGAGCTGGTGAGTTAGAGTGAGGAATGATGGGAAAAAAATGAAAAATGAATGGAAAAGGGGGCGGGCGGGTGAATTGGAGATCGAAAAGGGAGGGGGTAGATCGAAACGTTTTTTTTTTTTTTTTTTGAAAAATTTTTAATTTTTTTTTTTTCAATTTTTGATTTTTCTTCTTTTTTTCAAACGATTTTTTCGTTTTTTCAATTTTTCCCGAAAAAATATCGATTTTTTTTTCATTTTTCCCAAAAAAATACTGATTTTTTCCCCAAAAATACCTTTTTTCCCCCAAAAACACCAAATTTTACGAAAAAATGCACAAAAATGAAACCATTTATTCAAAATCAATGAAGATGGAATCCATTAGAACCTTGTAGCCATGTAGTAGCGTTTTCCTTCGGTGTTTGGGTCGTTTGACTTTGCTCGGAGAGCATCTCCCAGTGAGCTCCTCCCATCTTGCGTTGAAGAGCCTTGCTCGGCGAGCCGGAGGAGTGGAGAAGAGAAGAGA